>JAJJWX010002723.1:1208481-2416963 GCA_023529315.1 Papaver bracteatum | reverse complement strand
AGGTGGTCTTTGAATTTTAGATTTGAGAGTCATTATATGGACAGGATTGAACGGGGACCATGATCCGGCGACCGAGATTATCCGGATGGAGATTTGACTTGGACGGACAGGAATGATTTGGTAATGTTTTGGGATGGGGTGTGGGTCGAGAGATGAAATACAGAACGAAATCTTCTTTTAAAATTCAACCTTCAACCTTCAAACACAATACAGATGAGAACACTCTGCTTCCCCTTTTTTTCCTCGAAACACTTGGCCCGATTCATTGTTTGATTTCCGAAGATTATTTGGTTTTACGGATAGGTTTAAGCAAATTTAGTTTTTTTTTTGCCAAATTGAGGGTTTTCGAATTCTAGGGTTTTCACTCCTCCGTCTCAACCATTAACGGTTGTTGTAGATGCAACTGTAATTATAACATCAACTGTTATTCCATATGATTCCTTCCAAGTAATTATCTCTCTATTAAAGAATGCATCTATCAAATTTAGTGTTCAATTTTGTTGTTTTTTTTTATGTGTTAATTTATCAAATGTTGCATTGTTTTTAAATTCTTTATACTACGTTTCATGATTATTCATTCTTTTTTTTCTTTTTTTTATTCATTTGATCTAGGGTTTCGTTTATACAAACGGCGCTACAGGTCAAATTTGACAAAGCTTAGTATATGGAAGCCACAACAAACAGTGCTTAAGGGAGAGATTTCTCATAGAAGTGTTAGTCAATATGCAAGCGGCACCAAACTGAATTAAGCTATCATTTGATATAGATGTTAAACAATCACGTTGAATTTCATGAACTTTATATTTGTGCTTTTGTTTGGTGATGTTTATGCAGGCTAGTATCATGTCTCTTAAAGTGAAAGGACCAGCTAGTGCCATTTGATGAGATGTGCTCTCTTATAGAACCCTGCTTGAGACCAGCAATTTTGAAAAGGGTAGGATACATTTCCTTTAAACAAGCTTTAGAATTCCATGTATCAAGCCAAAATGATATGGTCAGTCCATTACCAATTGAAATCTTGGAGAGAGAGGTTATCATCTGATATTGGGTTGTGATATGTTCCAAGCATGAGCATCCATAGGTGGAAAGCGTATAATCCGGTAACTTATAATGCATGTAATCCACTAACCAGGAAAAGGGGGTATCACTTCCACCGCCACTAAAGAAATGTGTACCTTTTGTGTCTAGCTTCATATGCAATGAATGTTCGTCACTTCTAATCATTTCTACGAGTTATAAGGTTGGTTGTATACCCAATTTTGGAACTGCACATGTATTTTAGATTGATATATTTTCTTCCGATTCGGGTAATTGGGTTAGATATGGAGTTTCATGTCAACGATATGTTACGTGGGCATAAAATGTCTATAATAGTCTAGGTATACATAATGGAGTTTTGTATTGGAATGTCTATAATATTCTAGGTATGTCAACAACATAACTACTTCTCCATTACTAAATTTACACACACACACACAATGTGTTCGCATAAAAGCCTGAGCGACCAGTTCTTGAACCAAGATTATCTAGATGGTAGCCATGGGTCCAGTGGTTAAATTACCACCGAAGAAATGCCTATTCTACGAACACCATCTTAACATCTGCAACAACACTAACACTAACACCATCCATGGTTTGATTAGAATATATAGTGGATTTTTTGATACTGGAAAGTGGTCGTATTATGAATTTTGGTGAACAATTAGAAATGAAGTAGCAACGATGAAGTCTTATGTGGTTCGAAAATTGGATTTAGTCTATAGTATATCCATGAGCTTGACAAGCTAATTAATGGAACAATTTTTTGGATGTACGGGGAGAACACAAGTGTTGGATGGAATTGTATTGTGAATGCTGGGAATTTTGATTTACAAGGAAGTTAAGAATTGTGTTTAGGAAGTTAAGAAATGTGTTTGATTGATTTATTTTACATGGGGATTTTTGTTGGAGATAATATCCTTTCTGCAGGTGGGTACGAGATTTGGTTGAACAGAGAACAAAAATTGGTGCTTTTGTACGCGGATTTGATACCGAACTATGTGACTTCAAAACCATCAATACGTAACAGACGTGTAGTTCTTCACTAGAGGAGAGGGGTAAGAAAAATACAACGCACCAACGCAATCAAAGTTCAAAGATATTCCTATAGTGCATGTGGAAGCAAAAACTTGCTAAACGAGTACATTGGAGGCTAAAATGGGTATGTAAGGAGTGCATTTTCTTTTATTTACAAGAAAAAAAATACCCATATTGTCGTTTATGTTTTAGCATAGACAAGATTGCTGAAGCCTGCGATTCGGTCCATTTGGGATAAATACCTTATATCTTGTAGACATGGTGCAGTTCCTTGGCCCTTACAAATGATCTTTGAGCAAATTCCGGATCTTAACTCACTTTGGAATAAACAATTAAATGAGTCGGACTTGGAATTCCCTATAGTGGTTATGGTCTCAGACAGACTAGGACCCCATTGTAGAAAATTTGAATACACAAATTCCAAGTTGTGCTCCATTGTACTTTTTCGAAGGTTCTATGTAGTCAAGAGATCTTTAGGCGGTAATACTTCGATACAATCTTTAAGAAAACAATCTAATTCTTATACTTGATTGCTCTCGACATGGTATGAATATCACTCACTAATGTTGATTAATTAAATAGTGATGGCTTTTGGAGTGTAAAAGCGCCGCATAATTTTTTGTGACATAATAATGAGGAACACAAAATGTGATCAGATTTCATTTTGTGATGATTAGATGCTCAATTACATGTTATTTAGGGATGTAAAAGCAACTTATGTTCTTGAAACCAGTTAGAAAACGGGATGTTCACGATATTGAGATGTTCTCGGCGAGGATCGAGCGACTAAAGTTCGTTGTAATATAAAACCAACTTTTTAACCTTTTTTGTTCCTTTGATTTTCACTTCATCATTTTCTACAAACGTAGATAAAAATCAGGACTAGACTCACTCTACCCGGATGAAGAAAGCGTATGGCAAAATCATGTAAATTTTAAAATATAACTCCAATTTCCGTTTAAATATGTTTGTTTTATACTTCATTCTCGTCATGTTTTTTTGCAATTTGTTTATATCTTTACCTGTTTGCTCTGAGCTTCGGCCGTTGAAAGTTTTCTGGAATTCCATCCTAATTAACTCTCTTTTCCTACAAGATATACATATTATAATTGCTTGATTTCTCCTTCACCCACTTACAATCTTATTTATCTAGTAATTGATATTGGGTCACATTGGTTTTGTCTCAAGTATTATGGATTCCGGGAGAGGTTTAATTGTAGATTTATTAAAGAAACAGAGAAAATAAAAGCATACTTTGTCGAAATACAATGAAGATTATCGCTTAATATGAGGTACCCTCACCCTACTACTTTTTTTTTGATTCTTTATTTTTGTTAATCCATTGTTGGTCGATGTAATGGAATCTATTGGGTTTTTGTTTCTTCTTTATTAGGTAAAATTGGGAACAAATTTTATTTCTTTTATATTGTTGATTTTCGGGATTTTTAATCCCGGAGTTACTTCAAATGAATTTATTTCATAGTTTGTGTACTTAACTTTGGATGGAGCTGTGGGTAGTAGTTGAATGTTTTGATCACATGTAGAGGTAGATAATATTAAAGTTAGTAGTGAAGTGGGTTGACTCTGGGAATCAGTGACATTATACATAGCGGTGGAAACCTTCCATAGAGGCTAATGGAACTCTACTTAAGTTAGTAGTGAAGCGGGTTGAGCAATGCTATGACATTGTAATAACAGTGGAGACCTTCCTCAAAATACTTATTGCTCAATTCACGGTGTATTTTGTGTCCATATTCACCACCCATGGGATTGTAACATGACACTTCCTTAATACATGTAGAGTAATGAACATCTGATGTTTTACCTACAAAATCAACGTATCCTCGCTCCTTCCATTATTATGAGAGATGTATAAATTAATACTTTTTTGTTGTTCTTAGAACTAATCGAATCGATTATTGGCCATTTGTAACATCTTATGTTATCTCCTTTTCGTTATTCGTCCATCGGAATAATAATAGAAGAATCGAGAAAACCGCGTGGATGCTTGTAGGTGAAGACATATGACACAACAACATGTCCTGCATCTCATTCATTGATAGGCAGACGTGGAACACCATACATTGAGCTCTTTCTACACTAACATAGATCTACATGTCCTTAAATAGTATACATATATAAGTATATTTTCTGTTAAGTTCATGCTAACAATCTTCTTAATACACTCTCTTGGTGGTACATTAGTCCAAATTGCTTCAATAAAGTGGACTACAAACAAGACAATGCTACCTAAAGGAATGTGCTTTTGAAATTTCTCACCTTTGCGTGTGATGCTTTTGGTTGTCTAACATAATTTTGAAAACAGGACGAGGAAAAAATTTAGGTAACTATCACACATATAATTCTTTTGTTCGTATTCATGTTTAGAAAGTACTAAAGACACAAACACTCATATACAACATTTATATGAAATTCTTCGCATTCTTAATGAAGATGCACAAGACTTGTATATATATTGTTGTGGTTGTTTTATGTTAATACATTTCCACTCGATAATTTTTACCATAGAGTGAGAAACTTGGATTTGTTTGAATGTTATGTAGGTTTTTTGATTTGATCTAATTTAGATTATTTTGTTGTGTGGATTTGGGCGTATTAAGATTGTCAATTACATAAGTTTTGACTGTGATTCTCAAAAAATAAACGCCGAAGGATTCTTACAACGTGGAGATTTCTTATTTGATCAATTAACACTTGCAGTTTGGACATAAAAGTGGCTTGATAAGTTGTTGTAAGATTCGGTTTAACTTAAGTGATAATCTGATTTCTATTTCAATTTATTATATTATGTTACATAATATCGTGGCTCACCATACATTTGATGTTTAAGTTATGCGAGTTTACCAATTGGGTTCTCTTATTGTGCCATTGATCTTGATGATTTTGTTGTTTTTGGGTTCTGTGCATGTCCGACAAGACCCATGGTGGGAAAAAAATTGCATGTTCTAATATTATTGATTTAATAGATGGATCATCGGATATTATCCGATTGAGTTTTATTGTTCTCTGTATCAACAGATTGATTCAATAAATAGATCATCCAGGCTGATCCATTTTATCATCATGTGTTTTCCTATTCTTCTCTCCCTCAAAACACATCGGACACCTTACAATACTGATATCTCTAATTTCATTTTTGTTTAATTTTTCCCGTTCGATTTTGTTTGGTTTGCTTATTGTTATTTTTATTACTGTTTCTCCTTCAAGAGGAAGATATTGTAGTGCTTTTAAGTGGTTTGGATCTAAATTTCATCGCAACAAACCCAAAATTATCAATTTCTTCAGGATATCCTGGGGCTTAGATTCTTTTTTATTTCAAATTATTTAGTTACTCCTCTATAGGTTCTAATAAGATTTGTAAAATTATTAAAATTTAGGATCTTTGGTTTGGGCGAGTTAGGTTATCTTGGATTAACAAATTCCGGTTTTCTATTGCTCATTCTCACCCATTAACGGTCCTAATAAGAATATCTTCAAATATTAGGATGCCGTTACCTAAACTTGAGGGAATTCTAAGCATGTTGCACTTATTGAAACTTGAAGGAACGGAGTGCAAACCATCTCTAAAGGAGAATCTTATTTCCCATTCAAGTTGATTTCTTCTGAGATTAGTTATTGGATTAAACTTATCACTAATTTCTTATATTTTAGTATCCAAAACGGGCTTATTATGTTTTTTGTTCTGTTAATTAACTGAGAAAAACGAAGAGGTAGGATGCAGATTGAGAAGACGTAATCGAAAAGATGTTGCAAGAGCATCCAAAAGGTAATCCATCAAAGATAATTCCTAGGGCATTGAGAGTTTTTATTTATATGTTATGGAACCATTAAGTGATTGTGTATAATCTTATATGATGTCGTTATTTGGGGATTATTTTCTGGGAAGAAAAGCAAACCTGTTGAACTTGGAGTTCATTTCTCATTATATGGAGGTTGATTTGTGGTGCTTAGTAGTGTTCCTGCGTAATGTATTGTGGCACCCATGACCAATTAAAATCTGTTAGTAGTGAACCTTTAAGATGCATAAGGTTCTATTTTTTTTCAAATATAATAGATGTTGTTCTATAACGCACCCGATGTCTCATGTAGTACGACCAACCGATTTAAGAGGAAAAAGTGACGGTAGATTATTTTCCCGGACTCTCTACTTCTATAATATCTTATAGCACATAAATTATTCTTTGTATAATGCTTAAGCAACAATGCTATTGCAATTACGAAGGAATTTACAAGAAAGCTCATGCGAGTTTTAATACAGTCTTGAGATATGCTTCTCTCTCCTTTATATTTACACAAGATTTGGTCTCCGAGCTATGTTTTGATTCAAAGGTATGTGCTAGACAAACAATTATGCCGCTAATTATGTCTCAGATGACTGTCCATATTACTCGCCAAGGTTTGTGATGATTGTATTCTATGTATAAGCACTTGCATGTGTAGACATTGTTGGTTCATTAATGCGTTGGTATAATGATCTTACTCTAATTTTTGTTCTATGAGAGTAAGATGGACTATCCCCTATTTGATTACATTAATCCTCGATAGGCTCGGCAAAACATGATCAAGACAAGGATTCTAAAGACTGAAGTCTGAAAACCGTAATCCATTTAAGTGTATGGCATGGATATGCACCTGATGGATGATAAGGTAAGAAAAAAATCCTCCACAACTTAGGATTTGTTGGATTACAATCTATATGTTATTCTCAAGGTCAAATTAAGTGTACTACATGTCATTGAAAACTCGGATGCTTGCAAAGATACCAAAGGATCTCATAGGAATATTCAAGAGCCAATTGGTCGAAGGAGACATAATCCATTGAAAGGTTTATGTTATCAGATCCGAATAGAAACTCTAGAATTGTTCACCAAACATGCTCAATGGTTCAACAAATTCACTAAAGTACATCGGTTAGGACAAATCCATAGCACATGATTTCCAAAACACAAGTTCGACTTAAGAGACTTTGAAAGTACATTGAGAAAAGTGGATGACACCACATTTTATTTTAGTAAGGATTGCATTAATTTCACTTATTTATGTAATGTAAGATGCGCGCGTGCACATTTAATTTTTGTTCCAGATGCTATATGAATTGGCAAAGAGGGAAATAGCAATCCAAGATGCAAAGAAATTCAATGTTTAGAGACAAAGGTATTATATTGTCAATTAAACTTTGGTTTTCGGTTTTGGTACCAATAACCTGCATAAACAAACTAAACCCTTATAGATTTTGGTTTTTCCGTAGTACATGATTTATTTTCTTTATATTAAGTTTTTATTCGTTTTTGTGATTTTATTGACGGAGAAGAACGTATGTAACATTGAATTTCAGAACTCAAACAAACTCAACAATTACGAAAAGAGTGGTATCGCTTATTGACGAAACTTTATTTCTATCAAGAAGGGCATCTCAATAAGTCAGCTTTGGTCTTGGAGACGGTGTGTTACAAGCGTTTTGCTTTGTGGATTTAATTATGTCTTCTTTTGGATTTTGGTTCATATTTATTATTCCCATTTGCTTTGTATACAGAGTTTTTGTTGCTTTTCCTCACAAGACACCTCTGGGGTTCAAAGTCTTCGTGGTTGCAGTAGAGGGAGCATAACACCAAAAGCACTCGGTTTCCTTTATCTCCTTCGGTTTCTCTATGTCAGATTCCACGATGATTTGGTGATAGACATGTAAGTTACATATCACTTTCATTGTGTTGATTCTCACACTCTAACCAAGTTAGGATAGAGGTGAAAATTGATTCTCAACGCACTAACAAAATTGTTTTTATTATCGGTTTCATTTTTGAAGAAAATTATAGCACTGACCATTGTATTAGGTTAGTCTTAGTTTGTTCTGTATCAATCTTCTGAATTTTGTATTATTTGATGCAACATATTATTATGAAGTGATTGGCTTTGTTTATAAAGATAAAAATAACTTGAAGAATTCTTTATCTCATAGGAAAATAGGTCTCAACTCCTGAATCATCTTAGAAGCATAGTTTGTTCTTTTTCTTAATCGTTCAAAGTTTGTCATCTAAAACATACTTTGATATTATGTGTGCATCAGTTACTTATATTGATTGATCATTTGATTATGGAGCCAGGCATGGACATTGCTCAATGTTATCTCTGAGGATCTAAATTTGCAACAATTGCTCTTTAACTGCGAAGGGCTATGGGGTGAGGGGTCCTATGGACAAACAAGAACCCAACACTCAAGGTCTTACTATTTCACCTGATTGACGTGTGAGATAGATTTCACTGTAAATATTATACATATCTGTGAATATATATATATATATATATTATAAGATAAAGATCAGCATACTTTAATTTAAGCATGAGCATAAGCATAGAGCCATATCATCATATGATGAATAGTGGGTTTTTACACTTCCTATGGCCATGATTATAAGTGGTATCCTTGGTTATTTTGTTTCTCAAACTCCTCATGATAATATAAGACACCATATGTAGACATGGTCGGTTTGTATTCTCAAATTGGAGTTCTTTTTCATTTTACTTTTTGATTCAATGTTAAATTTCTTACGGGCATATTTATATGACGATGTTGTGTCATTTATTTACCTTTGGAATTACTATGCCTTTGTTTTAGGTTAGGCTACAACGATCTTATCTTCTTTTAGCCTTCTTTAATGTAAGCATCAAAGATAGCCATATCAAATGACAAATGACATTGGAATCATGTATGATTAATAGATAAAGCAATATAGTGGAAATATCGCTCGAAGCTTTATCTTTCGTAAGTCAAATGAGCAAAGTGGTTTGTTATCTTCCCGATTTATCATGCAATCGATATCGAATCAAGGAATTAGGTATGATTATTATCATATATCATACTTTCTCGATCTTGGCTTCCTTTTTCTTTTCGTTTGGCTTATTTTCTCTGCTTAGATGAAGAAATTAAACAACTATTGCACTCAAAGTGAAGAGAAAAAGCATTTAATTTTTATCCTAACAACTGCTGATAATCCTACTTAGGTATAATTGTGACTGATCAAGTATATGAAATTATGTTTATGGAAGCATGAAAGAGAACATAGTGAAACGAATGAAAATAGTGAAAAATCACATACTTGCAAGAGCTTCTCCGGGATAATGTTCCGGTGAAGGTGTCTATTCTTTACCGTTTATTCTTCTTCAAAGTTGTTGATGATATTTTACTATCAATGTAAGTTTTCAATGCATATTCTCATTACATATAAAACAAAACAGGTATATCAATCGCTTAAATTTGTGGAGATATACTAACTGCGTCACACAGACATGATAGCTGGAGGTGGTCATCTTAGACAAATGATATAATTAGTAGCCCACTTATATATATCCGATACTACAAGGATTAATACAGTTAAAGTAAGATAAATTATCCATAGATATTTCCACCGACTTTATCTAATTTAGTTTTGTGAATCTGCTTTTGTCTGATCTATTTCGACTTTATGGGGTGGCATATTCTTTTTTCCATGGTTTATAATTATAATTTCTTTAGCATCAAAGATTCTACATTATCTTGATCATAGTGAACGATTTCAGCTCCACCATAAATATCTCAGTGAGAATTTCTATATTTGGCATATTCGCTTATTAGGAAATCCCTAGCATCGACTTGATCCACATAAAACATGTCGAAAGACTGCTACGAAAATACATTAGGTTAGTTGCATCTCAGATAAGAAATCTTACAAACAATTTTATGTACATGAAGGCTACATGTTATTGTTAAGACTAAGTCTAGCAGCTGAAGGGGTTGTTGTGTATGAATCAAGGCATACTATGGGTTTTACTAAGGAGCTAGAAGATGGCTGGAGAGGATGATGGAGTGTTCATGCAGGTTAAGTATATACTTATAATATCATAATGTTATGGTTAAACACGTGTGTATATGCGGGTGTCGTACATATCTTCCTCTTGATGCCTTAGATAGCTCAAACGCAGTTTGTTTCCACGGCTTCAACCATATAGTGGGGTTTCGACTCCCACAAATATTATAGTTATTCGCACTGTACTTACACGCTTAGATACCAATACTTTACACATTATTTTTCTATCAATATATTAGTTTTTATTCGTGGGAGAATATAGATGTCTCGAAGTTTTATATGCTTTAGAGGTCAGAGACGGGAATATTATCGCTAAAAGATTGAGATTCATTTTTTCCATTTTCAAATACAAACAATCAATGTTGTCGCCTATTCTTATTGGGATTATTCAATCGATAACATGTCAGTATAGTTATGGGATGTTGAGAGGCTGTTGATAATCAGTGATTATGCTACTTTAATGTATAATCCATCAGCTTCACTCTCTATAGTTTTTTAGTCGACGTATATAATATGTGATAATTGATATCATCGGAATAATATAATCACCATGCATTAGAATATTAGATTTATCAA
This sequence comes from Papaver bracteatum, assembly GCA_023529315.1. Lineage (NCBI taxonomy): Eukaryota > Viridiplantae > Streptophyta > Magnoliopsida > Ranunculales > Papaveraceae > Papaver > Papaver bracteatum. The sequence goes on along the minus strand of JAJJWX010002723.1, from coordinate 2,406,449 downwards.
AAGGTGTGACAAGTGTCAATAAAGAAAAATGTTTGATCATTTAGTATTGCGTCGTGAAAATGGAGACTTTTAAGACGAGCAAGTTCAACATGCATTGTCATTGCTACACACTGATATACTACCATTTTCAAAACATGAAATGATGTGACATAATTCAAACAGCACGGAGGCTTTCTATTCACTAAAAGTCAAAAATGTCACATTTATGTGATTAGTATTATTTCGCTTTTATTTATAATTTTGATAAATCGCCATGTACGTAAAAGACAGAAGGATTTATACGAACAATGCATTGAAGAATGAGCAATGGAAACTTCGGTGAGGAGTGCATACCTTCTTGCCGACGTCATGGTTTCCAGGTGTGCATCGAAATCCCGAGCTGAAACAATGGATATTGATAAAGGAGTGCCTCATTGACTCAAATAGTTCTTCCACTTTGTTTCCAATCCATGCAAGAGTATTCTCACTATCATGTTATTCAAAAAACTTTTCAAGATGATCGGCGTAGTCACCTATACTCTAATCAGATTAAAGATAAGAAGCAACAGAATAGTATGTGATGATGCTGCTCCATTGTGGTCCTTTCCTATGATTGATTCCCAACAATAATCGTTTTATCATAATGCTTTGATTAGCACTAAAGAATCGCTGCTGACAATATAAACCAAGCAATCGAGGTCGATAAATGTTCTGATAAAGACGCCCATTTGATCGTCATAAAGAGAGACCATTTAATTGATTTAAAAAAAGGCTTAAATAAAATATTTTATAATGCGTGTGACTATATATACATTTCTTCATCTTTTCGATATCCCTAAAATTTAGTGGAGCAGTTAAACTTTTGTTTGAAACACTTGCATTTGAACATCACCAGCTTTCCAAGCAGAAATTTTGTCTCCATGTAATTAGCAATTTGTTCGGGAAAAAAAACATATGGGGTATCCAAATACATAAATGAGACGTCATTGAACTATGCACTAATAATACCTTTCACATTATTTTTGACTTTAATATGGTTTTATTCTACATTCAACATTCCCAAAAAGAATAAAAAATAGTTAAAACCAGTGTTTGGGATTTGAGAAATAGGATACATATGCTAAACTACCGAGGCAAGTGAAGCTAATTATATATGATGAAATTTCGATCGTTATAGACTTTGTGTTCAAGGAGTTCATCGTAAAATTCATGGTTGTCGCGATCATAAAAAAATTGGTGAAGTTATAGGTACAATGCGCAGAGATTTTGGGAAAACATTTCCGCTATCCTTGAAGGATGTCGGAAAAAATCATAAGAGCATGTATAAATATCGTTACTTTGGAACCCTTAATAAAAAGAATGCGCAATTGGGGGATACATTTATTAATTGGGGGATATAGCTACAAGACAAAAACGGTGTCCCAATAGCAATTCAGGTGACCCATATGTAATTATTTTTTAATTCCTAATCTAGCCCTCACTAATCATGTTTAGTGGTTAATAATAATTAGTAAATTCTTAAGTATTTTGGGGATAGATTAGTGTGTGTTTTTATTTTAATTTGTGTGAGTGAGAGTCGAAGGAGAGGAAAAAAATTGAGTGGAATTTTTTTTTTGAAAATGGAAGATGATTGTGATGAGAGAATTGCTGCTAAGAGTTGAAAATTTGATTTTTTTACTTTGAATCCACCATTGTTGCAGCTGAAAAAGCTCGCTTCCGGCATGGTATTCAACCAAAAAATCATGTCGGCATTTGTTGGAAATTTTCATAAATTGTTTGCCACTATCCGGGGGGTTCGGCATTTGTTGATATTCAAAACCTTTTTTTTTTGTTATAATCAGTCCACTTCCGGCACAGTTATCTAATTTTCGAGCATGCGGAAGTAGTTCGGCATGGTTTTGGCTTAAATTTCTATGCCGAACATGAAGAAAAGTATCCAGAAGATTGATTTTTTTTCAATTGACTACGAAATGGATAGTCTAATTTTCGAGTATCTGGAACTCGATGCAGCGTGGTCTTCATCCCAAATAACCATGCGAACTCAGATCTGCTGGTCTTCATCCTAAATAACCATGCCGAACTTAGTACCGGCGTGGTCTTCATCCTAAATTTCTATGCCGGCACATTCTTCATCACTTCCAGCGTGACCTTCATCATTTCGACATGTTCTTCATCACTTACGGCATGGTCTTCATCACTTCCAGCGTGACCTTCATCATTTCCGACATGTTCTTCATCACTTCGGCATGGTTTTCATCATTTACGCGTGGTCTTCATCATTTCGGCATGTTCTTTATCATTTCCGACATATTCTTCATCACTTCCGCAGAGAAGGAGGAGAGAATTTGAAAGGAAGTGGGGAAAATTTAGAATTTGAAAGAGAATGGGAAACATTTGGGTTTCAAAGTTTTAACCCTAAAAAGATTAATAAGAAGTGGAGATGGAAATGGGGGATATGATTTTGTTTTTGTTTTTTGATTTTAAGTTTTTTGATTTTTATTTTGAGGGAAGGGTGTTTTAGTACTTTCCTTTAAAAATCACCCCTTAGCACACACCATGGGTTGGGGAAGTAATTCATATCCCCAATTAATTCCCATATCCCCGATTGTGCATGGTTATAATTATACTTAAGCGAAAATGTATCTATTGCAAAATTCTTGGTAGAGGTAAAAATCTAGGAAAATTTGTGTTTACCATTTTTTTCCATATATATATGCACATGAAAGAATTACAGGTTGGTGATACTCGAAGGAAGTTCTTGGTCTTCCGAGTCCGTGGGTAGGTGTAAGGACATGCCTAGATTAATAAAAGACATTTATCCCTAGATGGGTATGGAGGTGAGAGCACGTCCAATATGTTTTACCGAGACGATCATATTTTAACCAGGCAATGAAGAAGTACACAATGTTGGTTTCCCAATCATAGTATTGAGGAATATTTCATCCAGAGAAGATCTCTGCAATGATACAAGGCTATTGGTTACTAAATGGGGAAGACATGTAATCGAATCCAAAGATCTAAAAAGTGACAAAGCCGAAAAAATATATTTATCCAAGGCATCTGTTCCCGTCTTTGCGGCGTTTGCTTTGACCATTAATAATATGTTGGCATAAATCTGTGCACTCTTTATTTATCCATGGAAAACTTTATGTAACAATATCAAGGTGTCCTTCGACAATAGCAATATTGCTAATAGAGGAAACTGCAGTCTTTCGAAAATGAATATTGTATACCCAAGTTTTGTTGTAGAACTGTAGATGTTCTCTTTTCATCACATACTACGTAGTATATCCTAATTAGTTAATTTAATATGGAGGTTATTTTTTCTTATCAAACTAAACTATCACTAAACCATATAATATTTTCTCATCGCATGCCATTGTCAACTATGTTGAGTGTAAAAACTGTTGTCTGATTCAGAAATTTGTAAATATCGGAAAGATGGTATCTCATATTTACAGTTCTCATGAAATAAATTTAGAGTACGCATTGTTACCATCACAATGAAGAAATATTTTCCCACAAATATTTTTTGAGTCAATGTGGAAAGTCAGCAAAAAATAATAAGATATTCGCTATTATTTTGTAAAGTAAAAGTATGTTATCTCTATTATTGTAAATCCACATTATTTTAATGTGTTTCTTATATGACAAGAACAAAGTATATACATCATTTCGGATGCCGTCTTAACCTTCATACATCCATGTAGTATTTGTTGTCCGAAAGACAAATTCGATTTGACTCTCCAAAATTTATATTTCCCGAGTAGTTTGTAATAATAGTAACACACTTGAGTAGTCGAGGTGCACTTTTTTTTTCTTCTTGCAGGTTGATATATATAGCAGCATCCAAAATTTTAAAAAAGGTTTGATGAATCGAAAATGCAAAGTAAGTAGCGTTCGAATCAAAAAGGTCACCTCATTTTTTGCTCTCTCATCGTTATCATCATTACATACGAACTAAACTAATTTATAGTTTCCAACATATATCCATTCGTTCTTTTGATTTCTCAATTTCAGTCTTGATAGCGGTGATCGGTTTTAAAACTAAATATGAAATAAATAGTGATTCCGAACCACGAAACTAAACCAAGTGATTAATATTTTTTTCGAGATACATTTTTGTTGGAACTTTGTGCATAAATATAAAATGATTCTATTAGTGCTGATGTTATTAGGTGTTTACTAATGTTATAGAAGTATGGGTACAGTAGAATGATATAAGTTATCCATTATATAACTAAGTTGTAGATTTGTTAAACTATTTATAAAATGTTGAAGTCTTTTTTAGTGTATTACTACAAACATATAAACACTAAAAGGAGATGATGAGTCAGGCCGTAAGGCCTGGTCATACCTAGCACTCAAAGACCAAATGATGAGTTTGTACTTCATTTTGGATGAACAACTCCGTAAATTTTGCAAGTCTCTTCGAGATTTCGAAGATATTTCAATGCCAAAATTGAAGAGTATAGATGTTGTTGGTGACAATCCATGATGGAGTATTTATTTAGTACCTTCAACTCATGTTGCATGATTCCGAAGGCGATGAAAGTATTAAGAAGTTGAATTCAGCCCATTCATCGATGTACAACGTCGTAATTGGTTCCGTGGGTTATGGTGATGATAAAATACTTTTTCTTAATGTAAGTACAGGAAGCGATAAAATATTTCTACGAACACAATGGCGTCAAGTTTCCGCCAAGTTTTGCATATAGTTCGATTGTTGCTTCGTTTAGAACTGCTTAACTTCTTTTGGTCGAAGGTCTTACAACATATCCAATGTTTAAGATTCACACAGAAATATATGAGAATGATGTTTATGGAGACGAAAAACAGGATCCACATCCATGCAACATAGATTATGCGTTGAAGCAGTAGATCAAACATGTCATGATATTAGGGTTAAGAAAAGACAATTTGGTGGAATTACCTTTGTTCGAAATATTTACGAACATGGATCCATCTTTTTTTTATTTCTATATTTTGATCTTTAGTAACGATTATTGTATTTAAAACTAACCATGGTTAAATATTGATGAAATTAAATCAAGTGATTGATATTTTTTCGAGATACATTTTTGTTGGCACTTTGTGCCTAAATATAAACTGATTCTATTAGTACTGATGTTTGTGTACTCTAGAATGATATCAGTGATCAGTTGTATAATTGACTAAGTTATAGTATTTTTAAAGAATTTGAATATATTAACTAAGTAAGTATATGACTTCTTATCTAGGGATTATCAATTTGGTGTTGGTGTTCGGTAGGAGGGGAAGGTATTTTACATGCTGTAAACCGCCTTTTATAATTGAAGGGACATTCAGACAAAATGTCAATGTTGCTAATTGACTTTTCCAATGCATTCAACTTGGTTAGCAGAACTCAACTTCTCAAGGAAGTTCGCCTTCATTTCCCAGGTATTTATCGTTGGGTAGAATTTTGCTACTTACGACCTGCTAAGCTTTATTATGCCCAATACATTTTGTCTTCTTCTCTTGGTGTGCAACAAGGGGATCCCCACGGTCCCTTGCTTTTTGCATTGACACTTCACCCCTTAGTGAAGACCATTGATTCTCGATGCAAGCTTGATTTGCACGCTTGGTAATTAGATGATGGTACTATTATTGGTGATACCTTGGAGGTAGCTGAGACTTTGCATATAATTGAATCTGAAGGACCGGGCAGGGGGTTACACCTCAACATAAGAAAGATGGAGGTTTTTTGGCCTTCCATCGATCCTAGGAGTTTTACGGATGGTGTCTTTCCTCCGAACATTGGTAGACCTACTAAGGGTGTTAAACTTTTGGGTGGTCCAGTGAGTTTAGACTTGGACTTCATTAGTGACATGATGCTGAACAGGGTTCACAAAACTGTTCGTCTAATGAATGCGATTAATAAACTCAAGGACCCTCAAAGTGAGATGCTTTTACTTCGCAATTTCACTGGGGTGTCACGACTCTATTTTTCATTGCGTACTACCAATCCTGCTGCTTTACAACCTGCCACTGAGCTTTTCGACGACCAGTTGTTTCAGTATTTGAGGCTTCTGATTACTGGAGATGGCGCGGGTTTTGGTCCTTTACAGAAGAGATTAGCTACTTTGCCTATGAAGGATGGAGGACTCGGTATTTATACCATGGATGACACTCGTGCTTACTGTTATCTTGCTTTCCAGAGCCAGACTACTTCGGTGCAGTCAGCGATCCTTGGCAACTTATCCTCAACGGACAAAGGTTCAGCATATCAGTTGGCTCTTTAGACCTTCACTCAGGTATGTGGATTACCGTATACTTACTGTGTCGATGACACTGCCCCCCCTTCCATGCATTCCTTGGCAGTTGTTTATTTTGATGCAATTAAGAAGCAAATCCCAAACCAATTCCTTATGTCTGAGAGAGATTCAATTTTATGGCAATGTAATCGGGTGAAGCATGCACAAGATTACTTGATGGTTGTGCCTATTAGTGGGATCAACCAATGCCTTGGCCCTAGACAATTCGAGCCGTGCTTTGTTATCGCCTTGGGATCCCTTTGTTCGGTGAGAATAGTTTGTGTTCGAGTTGTAGCAAGTCTATGGACATTTTTGGTGATCATGCGCTTCATTGTGCTAAATATATTGGGTATAAGTTTCGCCATGATGTTGTTCGTGATGTTACCTTCGACATTTGCTACAAAGCTAATGTACCTGCACTGCAAGGAGGTTTCTCTTGGTCTTCATCGAATGATGGTAAGGATTTAAAACCTGCGGTTATTCTTGTTCTCAACTGGGAAAACGGGCAAGATGTTTGTATGTATGTTACATGTGTCTCTCCATTCACTGGTGATGGTGTCGGTTCTTTTCTCCTGGTAAGGATATTTCAGTGCGGTTTCACGTAAACGCGCCAAATATCTGGACAAATGCACTACTCATGGCTAGGTTTGGGAGTTTTAGATTTCTCTACTTTAGGAGAACTTAGTGAGGATACTCTTGTCTTTTTCAAGCGTCTTAGGAATTGTTTGTTGAGTAATGACGCTAGTTGTGGCTTAGGTAGTTTTATTTTTCATAGTTTAGGCGTTGCTATCCAAAGAGGAGTTGGTGCCCGACTTGTGGCTAGGCTTCCAACCCATATCTCTGTGTAATCTTTCAAAACAATATACTCCCTCCGTTTCAGGAAAAGAGTTACTTTCACTTTTTCATTTTGGCCTATTATAATTTTTAACTAAGTTATAATGTTTTTTTAATGTATTGCTACAAAGAAATAAAGTATGTCCACTTAAGTCTAAAATGAGAGGTTGAGCCGGGCCGTAAGGCCCCGTGATACCTAGTAATACATATATTATATGCAGCTGAATTTGGAACGTGCTCCAAATTGATCCAAGCCTAACACCGATATGCTTTTTACGGTTTGGGTCGCCGTTGGATTAAATTGATTCATGAGCATCAATAATGAAGGTTTACTTCCTTCATGAAGGTTTACGTAATAAAGTGGCAGATTACTTATCTAAATCTGTCCATAACTCTAGAATTCCTGGAGAGTGGTGGCAGATACCATCACCTGAGTTACATGTACAACTTGATAAAGATGTAATCTCTGTTTAATATTTAATACATTTTCAAAAAAAAAAAAAAAAAAACGCATTCCATTAGCGTCGTCTGCATTAAGTGACCTCTTTTGTTGTCCGCCTTGTAAACATGACAGACGTTTTGTATCGTAGCTATATCCAAGCCCTGAAATATTTCCGAATTCATCAATAAACATTTATGGTTCTATCACTAGGGACACCAGGGTTTGCAGGTGTTGGTTGCATTCTTACACTCTTCCGGCCAACACATCTTATCAGCCGCGGTTCCAGTTGGTATTACGATGGTAGTTATTACAAAATCAGAAGCCGTTCATGGAGCACTCAACGACGTACTTAACAGCGGCGAACACATTTACTCGTGCAGTTAGACTCTCTGGTGGTTGTGACTTGTGAGTTGGCTATCCGAACCTTTGGATTTTGGTACTTACCCATGGCCATTGCAACCCGTGATAGAAGAATCCATTTCCATGCTCAAACAAATGCATCACCAAGGTGACACACCCCTACAGGGAAGGAAATCAAGCAGCTGACCCCCCTGCAAACAGAGTTGCAAATTTTTCCGTCTCTCGAGCACATTTGCTAGCTGCAGAGACATGAACTAAGACCTATTCCTATTCACATGCCAAAACATGATATTTGGCATATATGCACCCACTATGGGTATGCCAAACGCCAAACTCATATGCCAATATGTTATTTCGGCATATTGGCATACACGACGAGTTTCCAATAGCGATAGAGTCTTGGTCGCTCGATGGTCAGCACATCGCTTGATGGTCTTCCAGTCACCATCGACGGTCAAGCTATCTCTCGCTGGTATGATAATCGCTCATCATATCTTTATCTAACGGCTGCAATTTTCCCCTCTATAAATACTGATTTCAAACTCATTTCAACTCACACCCAGGAAATTAAATCTCTACAGAATTTCTTAATTTCTCGATCCTTTTTCGAATCTAAAACTATCATGGCTCTCTGCCAATTATATTTTCTTGTAAATGGATTCACAAGCACAAACTCAAGGCAAAGGTAAGAAGAACTGAGTCCATGGTGCAAAATACGCATGATAGAAGATGAATGTATTTGTCGTAATTATGTTTTTTTTACCCAAGATTGTATCGGTGGTACAACAACATGGTAACACCATGTGGGATAATATATTTCAAAATATGAGGAACAAACCATGAACATCAATAATCGTGATGCAAAAGGATTGGCGAACACCGTGACGTTAATCCATTGTAATCAACCGGGAAGTGACGCTTATGTTGCATTGATAATGCAAGCCAAGAGAAAAGGAAAGGATAGTGGTGAGACTGATGTTGATTTTGAAAGAGAGGTTCGTACTGTTGGCAAGGAAAACATGGTAAGCAGTTTTGTTTAAAGTTGTTATCATTTTTCAAGGGTTTGAAAAAATATAATCCCGATCAATTATCAAAAAATCAAATAGTACCCGAACATTCACCATATAATTCTTCTCCCTCAACACCAAATTCTTCACCATTTTCACAAGGTCCATCAAATTCTTCACCCGGTACCCTACAAGCTCAAATTCCAAACGTAGTTTTCAATAATTATGTTGATGGTAATAAGGAAAAAACTTCCAGAGAGGAATCGGGCAAACCTGGAAAGCTAGAAAAATTAGCTCAAGAAGGAGGAGTTCGGAGGTTTAACATGGCAGAGTTTATGGAACATCAAAAGACCGTCGCGAAGGAAAGATCCATTGAAAGAAAAATTCAACCTTAGGAGAGTAAGAAAAGTCGTCTTTCTCAAGAAAAATTCCAGTTTGACTATGACAAGCATAACATTCTTCAAGATAACACCTCAATTATGAGCGACCAACAAAAACATTTGTGGCAAAATCGAATTTGACAGATTCAAGCACGATTTAAAAGCAAAGCTGGATTTACTAATGAAGATGATGAGGATGGAACTTGATGAGTTTGATGAAATAATTCCGATATTTTTTTTTTGTTAAATCCAATTTGTATTATAAAAAAGCAAAAATACAAAGATCTCTAAATCGAGAGATAAGAATTCAAAGTTTGTACGCAAAAACAAACAAATAGAACTAAACAACTTACAAACTATTTGAATCAAAATAAGAGATATAAGGTGCTTCTATTGAATTTAAAATCAGGTCTTCCATCATAACTTAAGCCCTCCTCCTCCCGAAGATTACAGCCTCGCTTAGCCATGTTGTCAGCCGCAAAATTGATTTCGCGGTAAATGTGCTCAAGCGTATATTCCTGTACTTGGAACGAATGCTCCTCCATCTTTGCCTCGCAAACCAAGGTAAAGAATCGTGAACAAAAACATGAACGGCAGCCAAATAATCTGACCTCCACCACAGGACATTTAGAATCTCCCATTTAACCGCCCATTCCATACCAACCATTATCCCATAAACCTCTGCGAAAAGTTTGTTGTGCAACCTAACCCAATAATTAGAGCTCTATAACATTAGCCTCAGCGTCTCGAGCCACCACCCAGACACTACGATCTTCCCGGATTGCCACGAGACGTCAATCGCAACAAAGAAGGAGTTCGTTTTCAGCGGGAGATTCCGGTGACATTCAATTGGCACAAAACCCTTAACTCTTCTATTAGCTACTTTAAAGAATGAAAGCACCCTTAAATCTCTAACTGAATTGTGCATGTAGCCCTTAAGTCTTCTTGAGTAATCATGCACCTGGTTAAAGACCTTTTTTGGAAAAAACCCAGCTCACCTTTTTCTTGTCATAGATGAAATTGTTTCTCTCCATCCAGTTACGAACGAATTACCAACAAAAGAAATTAGACATAAGTCCTTCACCATACGATAGATTAATGTAGCGATGGCGAGTTTAAGTTTTTAATCGCTCTTTGTCAAGAAATAATTCCGATAGATTAATGTAGCGATAGCAGTTTAAATTTTAATCTTTTAGTTTAAGTTTTAATGTGATTTGTTTATGCATTCCAATTAATATTAGTTTGAAATGAAATGTTGAAGTTTATCATGACTTTGAAATGAAATGTTGAAAAATACATAAAATCATCTTAAGCTAAAAAATTAAAAATAAATAACATAACTTAAACCTAAGAAAAATACATTAAATCATCTTCCATGCTCTGCCCAAAGATTCAATCTCAGATCATCTCTTAACTGGTCATACAAATTACGGTTCTGAATATAGTTAGTCATTTGACCATAATTCCTTACAAGGAGGCCTCTTTGAGTCGAATCTCCGGCCTCAAATATTCATCATCATAGTTAATCCAATCAATCACGCCGTGTTTCACGAATTACCATGTTATGAAGAATTATGCAAGTGAGCATAGTCTTATGCATTTCACGAGGACTCAATCCATGATATGGGCCACAAATGATAGCGAACTTCCTCTTCAAAATTCCAAAAACGCGTTCCATATCCTTCCTCGGTGCCATTTGGGAATCGTTAAAATATTTATGAAAGGCCCAATGCACCAACGGAGGTGACGGTAGCATTGAACCAAGGTGGACCATTTTGGGTAGATACCATCTGCAAGATAATAGCCATGGAGAGTGTACTGATGGCCGTTGATCATGAAACGAACTGAAGGAGAAATTCCATACTTCAAATCTTCAAACAAGAGGCGACTTGTGCAAAACATTAATATCATTTTGTGAACCCGAAGACCAAAAAGCGTGCCATATCCAACAATCATAAGAAGCGAAGCTTCAAGGATAACTGTTGGTTTTGGATAATGACCTTTATATTGACCAACCCAATAAACGGGGCATCCATGCCATACCCAATGCATACAATCGAGACTACCTAGCATTCACAGGAATCCCCTTTCCTCATTATCCATTAATATTTGTCTAACATCTTCGTCGGTTGGTTTGCGTAAATATGTTGGACCATAATGATTAATAATTACTTCACGAGAAAAATGAAAGGTAAGTGTAAGAAGTTGTTTTACCAATACGAAGGTACTCATCATTCGCGTCATTTTGAGTGCCATAACCTAGAATCCTTAAAGCCGAAGTAACTTTTTAGTCGGACTATGACCTCTAATATTCAATGCATCAAACTGATAATTGAATTGAGGTTCCACTAAACAAAGCTCTTCAATAATCTTTTAACCAGATGATGAGGCATACATAATCGACCTTGAAAATTTTGATCGAAAGTACACACAATTGGGAAGAAAATAATCGTGCATGAGCTTGATGGTAAAATACCCTCCTCGATACATATATCTTCTTGATAATACTTCTTTTGGCTCAACTCTTGGTATTTGACCCGTGTGTACAAGCATCAAAATTTCAATTCGTTTATCATCTTTAGCTTCCTCTTCGTCAATTTTCTTGCAACCTCATATGATAAATTTCTTTGAACTTTGAACCTATTCATAATATCTCTTTCTTCATTGGATCTCGACATTGTAATGAAGCTTAAAATTGAGAATGAAGGAGTACTATCTTTAGAAGCAGGTGTGAGTTTTTTGTCGAGGTAAAATTGCGTATATATAGGAACCATGGGGGAACTAGCCGTTACAGAATAACTACTTGGCGATAACCATTGTACCGCCAACGATATTCTTTCTAGCGAGCGGTATTAACAATATCAACAGTGATAAATTCAATATCGCTGGCGATATTCTTTCTAACGATATTCTTTATCGCTGGCGATATTGTCAATATCGCTCGCTAGGGATTCGATCGCTCAGCGGTTTCCCCATAGTGGCGCAAATGGTTTGGCATGCCAAACACCATTTTTTTTGGCATGTGCATAGGAATAAGCCTAATAGCATCCTGAATGACCTGCGATTTACAGTGGAAGGAGGATTCTATTCCAAGTCTTGCTAGAATTGGTTAGTCGAGTAGCATCCTGCAGGGCAGGTGGTGGTTCCATTTCAATGTATATGGGTGCAATTTGTCCCTCCTAAGGCAAAAATGCTTCCTTTCCCCCACTCATGTCCACCATTAAGTGTCATGTAAGTAGTGGTTTGATGCCATATAAAGGTCCCCTGCTAATCCCAATCCAAGGGACTAAAATTCGACATTTCGCGGGGGAAATGGGTGGGGGAAATCTATGGGGGAAGTGTTGCACAATCGCTCCTAAGGTTCAAATTTTCATGTGAACAGTTGCTCAAAATCTTTGTACCTACAATCAAAGCCAGGCTTGCGAAGTGCGGGCCAGCTCTTTCTAGGCTTTTTTTTATTTTGCCGTCGGGCTATACCTTACATCCATTTTTATTTTATTTTATCTTATCCGTCTCGCCTGGATCTGACTCGAAATCACCCGATTCATCCGGGATTTGACTCAATATATTTGTTTTTGATTCAGATCCGAGTCAAGAATATGTGAGTCATGGCTTGGTCCCATGAGTCGTGCATCTTATTCCATGACTTAAAAGGGTTCGAGTAAGGGGTTAAGTCTGACTCAGGTTGCGAGTCAGATTTAATTCAATTTGAAAAACAAAAGGTATGACGCGTTTGACTCGTGCGAGTCGTGGAAGTCAAATTGACCTAAGTCGCAAAAAATGAACACATTTTAAACCAAGCACACTAATCAAAGCCTATCCGGGGCCTTTTTTTCTAAAATTATATATAAAAATAAGCAACATGACTCGAGATAACAATTGACTTTACCTTTAGACCGCAGATTCCTAAGAAACATAAAGTAAATTGCTTATATAAAACATCTAAATTAGTAAAAAAATTATAATATTTTGTTTGTTTTATATCTAATTAATCTTTTAATATGCTTAAAAAATTAATCTTTTATTTTTCTTATTATTATGCATATGCACAATTTGACTATAAAAAAACAAGTCATGATATGACAATTATGGTGCAATTCTAGACTATATTTTTAAAATTTCCCTATTAGGTTTTTGTTTTTCTTAATCTACACAAGAATTTTTTTATTATTATTGCTACGACATTATTGGAGGAAAAAAGTTGACCATATAAAAGCATTATAATTAAGTTCGCACAAGGCCCTTCAAAATTCAAGATCGGCTCTGCCTACAATTAGCAATCTGTCGTTTAGAGGTTGCGAGTTACAGAATGTGAGTTGCTCTTCCTGCAACCAAAGTCCAAAAATAGCCAATCATATGCTACTGCATTGCAGTTATGCACATAAGATATGGTCCTATTTTCTTAGAGGGTACAATGTTAGGTTGGTGCAATGTGGCTCTGTGTTACGGAACTTGAAGCTTGGAAATATATAAGAGGAAAAAACAAGGGAAGGAAGATGTGGTCCCTGACGATCTTTGCTATAAGTTGGATTGTATAATGAGAAGGAAATCAAAGAACAATGGCACACAAAGCACCAACAATCAAGTCAACATTGATAAGTGAAGTTAAATCTTTAATTTATTCTACGCGCTCATCAGAGAGTTGAATCAGAACTACCTCTTTTAGCCGCTTATTGGAAGGTTGTAATAGATGACATGAAATCGAGTTGTAATATCAAAATAGGGATCGTTGACCTTATTACATTTTTTTTCCTTAATAACACATCTTAATCTTGCCCTTTCAAGAAAAGAAAAAAAAAATCTCAAATTTTTAGTTTCCGTCTATTATGCTTAATCAAGCTCAAATCGCATTTAGGCGTGCAAGAAGGCTAATTAACTAATAAATCTTTAATTTTCTTTGAACATGCTCAATTAAACATAATTACATAGCAGGCAAGCGAGCAACAAGATGCACCGCAAGCCTCTTTTTGAATTGCAAAACCTATCCTCTTAAAAATAAACTCTCTCGAACCGGGGTCATGATATTACTTTGCATGACTTTCCGAACTCTCTTGAGAAGTCCAACCGCCTCTGGAGCTAGATAGCCAAAAATATCAAAATCAAAGGGGATAAATTAAAGCATGTCCATTGTCAACACACGCTTTCTCATGCTTCGATATCTTACCTGAGGCAGCCCTTAGTGCTACTTGTCCAACTGTAAAAGTGCCATGTCCAATGCCTAATAACGAAGAGACCCCGTAAAGGTCAACACATGCGTGTTTCCACTATCCCATCTAAAAATAAGAACATCCGCTGGACCGAGTGTTGATCTCCCCTCAAATGGGTCTCGTAAAAATTGACAGCCGCTTCTTTCTTTGCTGAAATACCGACTCTCCATAGTACATCATATAAAGTATCCCTCACATGATCATGTCTATATTTAAACCCAGGATCTACCTTACAATGAACTACATGTTCCCCATATGAGTCCAAACATCCATTGAAGCAGGTAGGACATCATGAATCTGAAGGTTATAGAGGAATCATTAATCTGTATTTAAGGATGGACCGGTACTCTAAGGGTGATATCTTCTCGTCCAAGTGCCTCAATCGGAATTGCGAGGAGAAAATCCACGGGCATGCACTGCTTGCGGAGCAATCAAATACCGCTTTATGTCTGTCTGAAAAGCTAGTAAACTCTATCCATATCCTTAACCACTTTACCAAAAAGAGCACTCTTCGGGGTACTTTGTGCTTTAAGGGGGACAGTGTCTTTATTGGTAAAACTGCTAAAGTCAAATCATGAAGAGTTACTTGTAATGTCTTCAAAGCCTTGTTAAACTTGTTATCGCCTTATCCTCCACTAATCTTCAGTATGTGATCTTGTAATCTCTAAGATTGCACGCACGATGCTAGGAAGGAATATTGTGATGCTTCCTTAGCAATATATAAGCAAAGACCTCCATATCTAATAGGTAAGGTGGATATCCTCCACTGTAGTTCTCCAAAGAACGGACCCCCACAAACCACAATGCCCTCTATCACCTCTCTCAGACCTCTATCAAAAATATGTATAGCCTCTATAATGTATTCTGAGTATCAAATACGAAGCCCAAAAAGCGACTTGGAGATACCCATACATGCCCGTAAAAGCAACAATTCACTCGAGGATCGTGGATCTTGGATAAAACCTGCATCAAATCTACTTTTTCCTTTTCTCGCTCTCTTAATGGCGAGTCCCTTCACAAACCCATCATCAAGACCGACCGCACCACCCAATAGTTTGACCCCATTATCTGGTCTTGAGATTTCAGATGGAAACATCCCATAACTTATCCTCCGTCCATCGCAAGATAGCCAAAAAAATTATGTTTTATTAATATTCAGTATAATCCCTAACGCAGGCCCTTCTTCCTAGACAACGGTAAGTGCCTTTGCCACTTATGCAGCATCACCAATAATAGTGCCATCATCTAGATACCAAGCATGTAGGAATAATATGTACTGCTCATTTATCTTTGCTACAAGTTTATGAAGCACCAAAGCAAATAACAACTGTCTGGTATGCCTAGATAATGTCGATAACATTTTCTTTGAAAAAAAACGAAAAAGAAAAAAGAAAGAGAGCATTGTTCTACATAGAGTGTTGTTCCGATTCTCATCGAGATGGATTCCTCCCATTGTTTTCAGAAAAGAATGGCATAGATGACGATGTAACTAGCCATTGCTCCATCCAACCCCAAAATTCTAGAACCTACCAGTTTATTATTATTTTTATTTTTTGTATTTAAAGTAGTTGTAGTCGCATATAGAGTAGCACTTTGATTATTTATATGCCTTAATTCTTTGCTTTGATGCTATTGTTCATGCTATTATGCTCCAATGTCATTTTTTTTGTTTCATTTAGTATCTTTTGACGAGACTTGATTAATGGAGAAAAAATAGGATCACTCCAACATAAAATGAAGAAGTTATGAGCAAAATGACTGAATCCATTAAAGGCTTGGATTTTTGCCATAGTTTTGGATACTTTGAAAGTTTTAATACACAGACTTGTGCATGGGCACCTCGACAATTCAAGGAATATTAAGATACTTTTAAAGAGCAATTAGACAGGTTTTGACCAGATGAAGAGAAGTTAGGGCTTGGGTTTAGGGATTATATATTTCTCTACGTCTTCCTTGGGTTCTTATCTTTCCATTTGTATATTTTTGGGGATTTTGAATCAATACGTCTAACTATCTTTAATGTTCATGGTCTCTTAATATTGTCCATGGTTTACTAACCATTGTATGATTGATGTGTTATAATACGATAGTTTTCCTGTTTGCTATAGTTGTAAATAAATAAGCTTGAGAGCTTTTCTATTGGTAGTTAGGGTTCTTAGGTAATTTAGTCAAGAACCCTGGAAACGTGTAGCACCTTGTAAATACTGGCAGTGTAAATCATTATGGAAGTCACAAGTAAAACTTGACCTAAGGTTAAATTCCACGATTGAGCGATGTATTGCCTACAAATTCATCTCATAATAGATTTTAATGTTTTCCCTAAATTGAATCTTTTAGCGATTGGACAAGGCTATTTCAAGAAACAAAATTCACATATTACCAATTGTAATATCTATTGACTTGAGGAGATGTAACAAAGCATGTTACCAAATGGGAATATTTAGGGTTATTGATATGAAGACATATTGAGTATTGATTATAATTGATTGATGAACATCTTTAGGCATGGAAGATAAAACCCTTAACCAGTGTTTCCATTTTTTTTTACTTTCTCGAGAAATATACCTTTTTAGTTTAGAAACTCAACAAAAAAAAAACCTGGTTGCCAGAGGTTTCAACAACAAACAACAATTCCCTACTCTTTGTGGGAGCGATCCCTTGCATGCTGTTATACTTACTATTTTAGAAAGCGTAGAATATATTTTTACTGGATGACAACTGACCACGGTTTCATATGGAATGGCGGTGGTGGCTGTAGTTACAGTGGCACTTACAACACATCTCTTTCCACCTCCCTTTCTCTCATACTTCCCCTGCCCCCTCTAGCACTTGCACTTGTATTGCATATTCTGAAGCTTGTTCATGTGAAACTAAAGGAGCAACAACACCTCTTAACCATTTAGTACCACATTTTGGTTCTTAGAGTTGTAGATATCATGGAGGTGCATTTGATGGTTCATATATGGCAGTTAAAGATGCAAGTGGAATTGATGGCTCATTTGTGGCAAATAAAGATGCAGTCGCAGTTGATGATGCAATACCGCTTGTTGGTGTAGGTGGAGTTGGCTTTATAGCTATATTTGTCCTCACATGAAGGTAAGTGAAGATAGCTGGAGTTGAACACACATAACAGGAAAATAAATATAATATTTACCACAAATATAAGATACATATAAGTATAACAAAAATTAGGATAGTTAATTTTTTACATTGATCTTGATTCTCAGCTAAAGCAGCAGTGCAAGTATGCCTATTACTACCATAGATATAACGCTTACCATACATGTATTACCTAAAAGTTTTTACTAAGTGAATAATCTCAATCCTTTTTTCTTTAAGTTCTAGGCCTACCTATAGGTCTAGTAACTTTAGGTTGGTTGAACAGAAATTCTAGGTTGCATGTATGCATAATGAGTTACATGTGAAAAAGCGGGGGTCTAACAACCACACCCAATATTTTTTTTCGGAAATCTATATGGAATAACTCCAATACACTTCCATGAGAATCAACTATACAGTCCGACTCAATCAAGGAAAATACATCCAAGAGTTATATCTTTGTTTCTCAATGTAATCAGCAAATCAAACATACAGAAAATCCATGAGCACGATTAAAAGATGAAATTGGTTAAAGCGAAATCTTACCAACACATATTTCGAGAAATATGTAAGCGAGTTAAACTCAACTCGAAATATCAAATGTGTATAATGTAAAGTCTATATAGTTATACGACTTTTGTCTCAATAGGAGATAAAATAGAAATGGACTTCTGAGTGATAGATGAGTTCAAGTCTCCACATACCTTTTGTTGATGAAGTTCCATAAGCTTCCCTTAGTTGTTCTTCGTCTTCAATCGATGAATGTAGTGAAGTCTAAAGATCAACTACACATTTTATCCTAATCCGAGACATAACTATAAGTAGACTAGAAATCAAGACTTATAGTTTTGATAACTAAACTTGACAAACAAGCTTCAGATAGCAACGCTTGCGAGTTCGACCGAGTAATGCCCTAACAATATCCCCTTTGTCAATTTTAGTGACAAAACTATCAATACATATGGATTACAAAATAAATAAACTTTGTAGCTTCTCATCCAAATGTTTGATTTCCTTGGTTCTTCAACATTACTCGAAATCTTCGTCACTTCCAAGTACTCCAGTTATTCTGAACGTGTTCAACTCAGCATCATAGTTGTTGAAGATCCGTAGCCATAAGAATAAGAAAACAATTATTCTCAATTATTGTTATACAGTGTCATAATATTATTACACATCATCAAAGTTCAATTGTATCAAAACTTTGACAATAATACTACGGTGATATGTATCACTCCCCCTTAGTCAATACTTCATCACACAATAAAACTAGTCCCCCTTACATAATGATATGTAAACCATATATATTTGTAGTGTGAACTACATAATAATTCTCCCCCTTTTTGTCAATATAAATTGGTAAAGGTACGAAAACTAACGGGATCATAATGAAATTCTCATAGAGATACTTCATGACTAAAAGATAACACATCAACTCTGTTTCGATAATTTCATATAGTCGAAACTTAGTGTATTCATCAAGGAGTTTATAAAGATACAAGAAAAATCCTACAATATTCCACAGCTGCACTCCCCAATAAAGATTTGGCAATTAAGCACAAGTTTAATTAATAACTCTCCCCCATAAAATGGCATTCCCGAAAGAACAACAAGACCAACCTTACTTTTACAGGAAAAGAAGGATTTCTTTGGACATTAACAATTCACATGAAACATGAATTTGCATACACAAAGCTCAATTAAATTAACCACAAGAGAACCCACGATTAATTTAATCGGAAATGCTCAACATAAGAGAATTTACGGAGCCATACAGTACTTTCATATAGAAGTGGATCAGGAAAAGATCAATACTGCAGAATATTCAAATATTCATTCTATTTTTCATCAATATTTGCATAATGACACCATAGACTTAATCTTTGACATCAAAATTTCATTGTATCTTCCATCAATATTTGCATAATGACATAATAGACTTAACTTTTGACATATATGGGACAATCGTAGTTCATGGACGTAAGCACACATATCCCATAATTTTTTTTGCAATATATAAAACCAATAAAGATTAATACTGCAAAATCATCTTCCAAATAAACTTTAGAATTTAAATAAATAAATCTAAAAAAATTGCAAGATGAAAATTGTTGGCAATAGCAATGTGTAAACACAATATAGGTTATTCCAAACCCTAGTTATCCTTCTTAAAACACAAGAATAAATTCTCATAAGAAGTTCCCTAGAAATTGTAGAGCTTTCTCATGGCATCTACTAAGAATTCTTTCTCATTATTGAAGAACTCATTGGTTATGGGATCATTTAATTCTTCCAGATCTTCAAAAATATCAGTTAACTCACTAAGTTATCTTTTCAGTTCACACAAGGTGTTCTTTTTCAGAGATAACATTTGTTCATAGTGAGCTATCTTTTCCAAAGAGAACATGATTTGAGATCTTAAATCATTTCTTTTGCTGATGAAGTCCTTCACCATAGCCCTAAAGTTATTATCATCTAGACAAATACAAAAAAAAACAGTTAGAGGAAGAACCTTTTTCATCATTTATAGATTTCTCCATTTTCTTCCTTGAGGGTAGGATTCCTTCACATAGATACACATTAATTTCTTCTATTGTATCCCTTTTTGTGGTTCCTTTAGTTACAGGAGACATGAAACTGTATCTTTCAAATAGAAAGGAGTGAAGGGCATTTTGATCACAAACGAATATAAATAGCATACCGGATAAGTAAACCCTAAACAAAAACTTTGAAAAGTATTCATGGTTCACGATCCATTATCTATTTTTTATAAGAAAATATTCAATTGCAAATCTTAACTTAAATAATCTTATACTTCCAAGGATAAGAAACTAACAACTATACAAGACTTGAGAAACCTTGATGCAATCCTCATATTCTCAAGTTAATAATGAGGACCCAAACATCACTATAGTTAAATAATGATGGAGTGAGCATAATGCTCACATCTAGTGTCACCTGGTGACTTATAAAGGTTTGTTGTATAAATAGCTTTATTACCTCGTTTGACTCTGGTTCTCTCAGACTTCTTCTTGTCTTTAGGAGTTCCCTGTTGATTACCCAAAACCAGATTCATCATTTGCATGTCATTCTGAAGTTTGGCAATTCATTTGTTGTTCCTCTTGAATTTCCACCACTTACTTTGAACATGATTTGCATTTCCACAAAACATACATTTCAGAGATGAATTTTTGCTTTGCAGATTTGACTCCTATTTATCACAACTAATAATATCCATAGTTCCAAAACCGGATGGAACAAAGGAATTATTTGTGCTCATTGTCTTGCTTTTGAACCCTAAACTATTTGTGTTTCCAAAGGACTTCTGACCGAATAACATTGCTGAAATCTTATCAGAACTTCCAGATAACCTTTGCAGGTCACATTTTAGAGTATTAATATCTTTTTATTTTAGAGATAGGGTTCTGGTTAATTCATCATTAAGACAGTCAATCTCAAGATTTTTTACCTGAAGTGATGATTCAAGTTTCTTCAACCTCATTTTTAGTTGAAAATTTTCTTGGTGAAGTTCTTCATTTTTATCCAAGAATTCAAAAATCTCGTGTCGACTCACATTCAATCAAAATTTGAGTTAAAAGAAGTTTCTGCTTGTGAAAAGTTGAAATTTCCGCGCAAACTTTGGAAGTATGCGGATTGACCAACTGAAATGATTTTCTTTGTATTGAATCATTTGAAGCATTAGAGAGAGAAAGGTGTTCCTAAGATCTTTTGCTTCTTCTCACAATATCCTTGATCTTTTGTAAAATTAATGACCTGTCAGGATCAATATGATATGAACAACATTAATCAGCCCAAGACAAACAGGAGAACTTCTTGAGTTGGTCACAGCATTCAACGCGGATGTTCTGACTGTGTTCTGATCATGATCAAGAACTCTTAACTTTCCAATGAGATAGTTTCTGGAAAGTGTTTCAAGTTATTTCCTTCAACGATGGCATGCATCTTAGAATCGTATTTAGCTGGCAACGATCTGAGAATTTTCATCACAGTGTCTTTTTCAGGAATAGTTTTACCCAACGCAAAAGATGCATTAACAATTTCAGACACTTTGTGATTAAACCCATCAAATGAATCTTCATTATCCATATGAAGGTTTCCCAATCATAATTTAGGTTTTGAAGCCTAGCTTCTTTCTCATAGGAATTTCCTTCGAATACATTTTCTAAGAAATCCCAGGCTTCTTTAGACTTAGTGCACGTAGTCACATGGTGTTGAAGTTCTGGAGTAATGGCATGGATAATAGCATTTAATCCATCAGAATTTTTATTTGTAGCAAGAATCTCGGCAGGATCATAAGCACAAATATTCTTCGGAACAGTTACATCGCATTCTGCAACAACCGGAGGATCATAGCCATTAACTACATGAACCCATGATTGAAACTCACGCGCTTGAAGAAGGGCACACATAGTAATTTTCCACCATAGATAATTTGAGCCATCGAAAACTGGTAGTATGTTTATAGAGATATCATTTATGTCCATAGGGTCAGATTGCTACAAACTGTTTTGCGGTAAAAACTGATTCTGCTGTTTTTTGTAAATTTGGGTATGTTGATGAGAAACGAATTCAAACCCTAAACAAATGCACTGCACGTGAGTACTTTTAGATTTGAGAGTTTAATATGTAAGACTCTGGCCTAAACCAAGAAATGGCCGTTCCAGATTCAATTCTGTCACAAAGTGAAAAAGAAGGGCTGATCTTAGGGAGGGAAGCGAAGAAGGTGTTTGAGATCATAATGTTGAATTATGAAGGTTTGGCTGTTTTATGACTTGTATCAGAATGTGTAACTGGCTTGCAGAACGTAAGATATCAGTTCTTGGTGTTTTATGGATACTTGTGTTGATAACACTTGTTTTTTTTTAAATAGGTTGAAATCCTATTTATACAAGTCATGTTCGAGCACACCCTGACCTCATAGGAGGTGGAGGTGATTAAGCAGTGGAGAAGTGGGGTTGTGTAAAAAGTGGTGATCACCACGTTTCCATTACCAGGGAAAATTGGTCATACTTTCACCCACTACTCTCATTGATGTTAACCGCTCGTCCACTTTCTCCTCAATACTTTCTTGTAATGGGCGCGTTTGTTATGCGATTTTCAGTTTCTGTAAACCCCGATCGTTGTCGTATTAGTTTTTTTTTTGGTAAGTCTTAGTCAAAAATAATTCACTTTCTCACTCAACTAGATATAAATATAGTATGTGATAAGAAAGAGTTCGTATCCAAAATTCCTCTTCTTAAGAGAGGCAATCGTTGTTATCTTGCTGATTTTCTTCAGAATTTTTCGTATTCATCTTCTTCTTCCTCCAGAAGGTAACAAAGTAACCAAGGGGGGGATTTTTGTTGTTTTAGCAAAGTAATAAAATAAAATAAAGCCAAGCAAATAATTAGAATAATCAATAGAGAGAAAATATTGGTTACAGGATAGTATCATTCACAAACATGTATTTTCATCAATGACTAAAATTGGTAATTTAATCTCGCAATTATCAAAAGTCCTAGGATATCTTGATCGCAAGAGTATCCCGTTTATTTCCCGATTTTATCACAAACAACATTAAAAGATGCTATTGTGAAATCTATTTAGAAAGCAACCTAAAAAGTAAAAGCACAATTAAGTTTAACTCCCTAAGAGCAATAAGTTCTATGAAACAAGACTAATCAATGCAAACAAACGTGTAAAAGCACTAATTCATTTTAACAAAGGTTATGATTTATATGTGATTAAAAAGATACTACAAGTAATAACCACAAGATGCTACTAGAAATCAGAGATAACAACTTTTACGTATTGAAAACTCTAATATAGCTATATATAGTGATGAAAACAAATCCAATTGATTCCGGACTCAACCAAACTAGCATTCAAATCATAAGATAATAAAAATAATAAATCATAAACGATAGAATTGAGACAAAACCAATTCATAGAATCAAATAGCATGTTTGATGAAATCAACTTTATCCCATAACAAATAATTGTATTTAGGTACTCATATTAATGGAGTTCATCGTCATCATAATAATCAAATAAAGAAAATGAAAAATAAATGAAAGCAAACCCTAATCGCTGCTATCCTCCAAAACTCCTAGTAGAAGTAGAATAATACGTGATATCCCAAAAAGAAGTAGAACTTTACCTTTTGTAGTTTTTTTCCAACTTCTAAAATTAGGTCTAGTCTTCAAGTCCATCACCAAAAAGTCCACCAAGCCCATAAAACTATGTGTAGAAATAACCCAATAAAATTATTGCCAAAATGTATTCACCGGAAAACTGATGCTGGTATCAGAAATGGGCCGGAGAAGTGCTCATGTGATCGGAAAATTCCTCTCGATCACCGGTCAAATGAGTCAAACCATCGAGTCGACTGAGTCAATGAAGAGTCAGGCTCGGGTGAGCAAGAGAGTCAGTTGAGTCAGGTAATCGAGTCTAAGTCTTAGACTAACTCAGCTGACTTGGTTCTAAGCCATAATCTTGCACAGCCAGAGCTTTTCACAATCATTGTGCATCACAGCTTCAGCCTCATCCATGATGGCTTTACATTACCTCCACCATCTAATTTCTCCATTTACTTGCCTTTATTTGCACCTCCAGATTCATCCACACAAACCATGTAATCTGCAGCTTTAAATCCAATAACCTCATTCCAGTTCAGCTTCATTTCTGTCAGTCCATTAATCTGCAACAGCAAGGTAACAAGCAACTTCTCCATACACAACTACAGTCCCTTCAACTGCAACTCTTCATATCAATACCACCATCATAATCCAGCTGCACCAGTTCATAACGTTACAGAGATCAACAAAATCGACACCAAAACTCTTTATTACTGCAGTATTTGTAGTTCAGTTCAAAAACCAATAATACTATCATTCCCTGTAAGTAATCACTAGCAGAAGCATAACCCGATTCAACTTTATCGATAGATTCTTTCTCTGCTTCAAATACGCCTTCTGCAACACATACACACTGCATTTATTCACTGCAATCAAAATTAGCTGACTGCAGATCCCATAGCAACCTGCAATCTGAGCTCTTAACTTTTGTAGTTCAGTCCACCACCACTTCCTAGCCATTTCAACTTAACAGCCAACACCAGCTCCCATTTGCATCTCATTGCAGCTGCTTCCACTACCCCAACTCTACTCCTGCCACACAATCTTTCTCAGTGCATCAACTACCTAGTTTTTGATAGCAACAACTCATGTGACTCAATCTCTATCTCAATTCCAAGTCCCACACAAAACCATCCCCCGTCTGTTCTAATCCAACACCAAGCACAACTCATTTAAGTTTCAATTCAACGGTATCTTCTCAGCCATCAGCAACACCACTTCTCAGTCACTTCACTCTATTGCACCCAGCTACCAGCAACAGCTCCCCTTGATCTATCTCACAGCTACTGCATCTTCACCAGCCTAAGTTCATCCCACCAACACCATGACTTGACTGCAGTTACATACCCATTGTTTCTCATCTTCATAATCATCATCCATCAACCTCTGAATTTGTTCTTCACTGTCTTGAGTTCAGTATCAAATCCTCCATTACTCCAATTCGAAGCAACTTCGCCTAATTCTCTCATAACCCATCGCAGATTTGACTTGATTTGTTTAATTTCTTGATCTTAAAGATAAATTAAACAGAAACCCCATCTCTTCTATCCATTACTAACCCTAAATCTCCATTAATTTTCACCAAATCCTCCATCTGATTTCTCCATGTGCAGCCATGAATCAATGGCAATAAACTAGGTTTTTCTTTTATTTCTTGATTCAAACACGGATCAAAGAAAACCCCACTTCATGAATTCACCACAGCAACCACAAGAATCAACATTTCCTCCTGATTCTCCTTCTCAATCACTAACCCACCTCAATCAGCCATAGTTTCACCCCTAATTATGTGATTCCATCTAACCCTTGCTTTGATTCTTACATGGATTTATTCTCTCGATTTCACCATTAACAACACCTTCACTCCTTTGTGAATCTCTCCCTTTTCTCTGAATAATGGTGTCGCCATCTCAGTTTCAGGTAAAAAAGGAGAAAAAGAAAGCAATGATAGAGAATTGATTTCTCTCTGATTTTCAGGTCTTGGGTAGTAAAGTAATACAACCACCCAAATGAATTGGATAAGGGACAACCAAGTATGTCTCAAGACACCTACTGGACAGTTCATATATGGCTTTTCGGTTTTGGAGAAGCGACAACCTAATTCCTTACTCAACTCAACCTTCAGTTTTGAGCAACCGACAATTCATTCTTCCGCTCTTTCGTTGCACAACTTTAGCTGGTTCCAAACATCGCTCTCCCGTGGATGACGCTTTTGCTCTTTTCGAATTCCAAAATCTTATGATGAAGAGTATTGTTATTTTCCACTAACAATAACCATCTTTTACTTCTCAAGTCCACTTGTTGATGGTGGATTTTCAACAAAGAGAAAAACCGTAAAATCATGAGGCATGTTTCGACACGGATTTCAGGCATGCAACGATTCATATTTTATGAAGCCATGATGAATATGTTTTCGAAAAGCTCCACTATCTGAGCGATTCAATCCCTATCATTGCATCATGCCCTCTATGCAGAATAACATAATTGGACGGTTCTCCGTAGATTGAGAGCTTAACGCCTTCAGGACGTCGGTGACACTCACTGTTCCCTGACTGCAGGAGAGCGACCCATCTCCACATAGAAGAATAGTTGGGCGGCGGACGCCTTTAGGACGTCGGTGACACTCACCGTTCCCTGACTATGTGGAGAGACCGTGCATTTATTCAGGCGGTTCTCCGCAGATTGAGAGCAGTAATGCCTTCAGGTCGTAAACAGCACACGTGACTCCCTGACTATGCACTATCCAAAATGGATGTGATGCTTTAACTGGCTAATATCTTTTCTGTATTAGATTAATTCTGCCGTGACATTCTCCATTGAATTCCCAGAATGATCTATTATTGATCATATTCCGTGGTCGAATCCACGACTTGATCCCATGGAATGGCAATAACAATTTCTCATATTCCATGGTCGAATCCACGACCTGATCCCATGGAATGGCAATAACAATTGTTCTGATTCCATGATCGAATCTACGACTTGATCTCACAGAATGGAAATAAACTACTATATTATCTCATTATTCCAATTTCATGATCGAATTCACTGCTAATCTCATGGAATGGTAATAGATAATTTTATTACCCCAATTCTATGGTCGAATCCACGATCCCATGGAATGGTAATGCATGTTTTATTATTCCGAGTTCATGGTCGAATCCACAGCTGATCATATGAATTGATAATAAATAACTACTCATTTTATTGTTCCGTTTCATGAATTATTCTACACTGAATTTCATGAATTAACAATAAATACTCAACCATTGGGCATCTGGATCATCACTGAGTAAGCCCCACAAAAATGGTGCAAGTGTACTTGACAATGATGCACAACTGAGCACCCGGATGCACGAACGAGCATCCAAAAATATAGACAGATAAGGAATCCTACGCAAAATAAGATAAAGCAACAAAGAATAATAAAATATAACAGGCTCCCAAGGGCCGGGCCCACCGGCCGGGCGGCCATGCCCTAGCCGTGGCCGGTCCCGTGCCTCTTCCATTATTTTTCCCTATTTTATTATTTTCATGAACTCATGAAAAACTCCTTCAATTTAGCAAATTTCCTTGTTTGTGCAAAACTCATGAATTCCCCATAACTTCATGGATTCATGAAAAATAATATAATAAAATAGGGAAAGGTGTGCGTGACCGGGCAAACATAGCCGGCCGGCCATGCCCTAGCCATGGCCGGTCCCACACCTCATAATCCCTAGCGTTTTATAATTATTATTCCCTAAACTCATGAAACTCCTCCGTTTCAGCAAAAACTCATGTATTCTCCATAACATCATGGTTACATGAAAAATAATAATATAAAATTAGGAAAGGGTTGTGGGACCGGGCAACATAGCAGGCCGGCAATTCCCTAGCCGTGGCTGGTCCCACACCTTGCAATCTTAAGTCTTTTATAATTATTATTTACCTAAATTCATGAAACTCCTTGGTTTGAGAAAAAATCATGATTTCGTCATAACTTCTCAAATTTTGCTCGAATCATGAAAGACCAAAAGCCAACGGGTCACACGACCAGCTAGCCTCTCATGACAATTTTCAATGTTAAAATATTCTTATTTTAATATTTACAAGATATTGATCAATTGAGCATACATGCTCATTCCATCAAAAATCAAGAATTTTAGTCAAGTTGAAACTCTTCTGAAAATTCACAATATCGCTCGAACGCACATCAGAAAATACTGAAACTCTCAGTACGAATACACGGACACCACGACAACACGTGCATTCCTTAATGACTGACCAGGGTCATTCCTAGGGCTTGCACAATTCCGATCCCACACGTTTTCACACTTTTGACCTAATTTGCGCAATCACTCATATTGGGCCCAAACTCTCTCCAACCAACCTGGGGATTGCTCGAACGGACAACAAGTGGTCTCTTGACCACTATGATCCTGTCCCATGCTCTCTTGGTCGGTCCCATCTTTGATACCTAGGATTCATCACCTAATGCGGAACCCAACAATATTTCAGTAAATGATGAAATCGACATTTAATCATCATTCTTTCACCAATTGGCCAACTTAGGACTCTGGTGAACGCTCACTCGAGCAATTGGGCATCACATGGAAATCCATAGTTTCATGTGTTCGGTCCCTCCTTGCTCATGACCTATTTTCAGCAATTCGTCGACTAATGAACAAATGCTCAACAAATCATTATTTAGAGCAAGTTCAAACACTAAATAAATTTATGTTGATCCACCAAGCAACACGCGGATTAATTATATAATATTCGGTAATCTACCAATATTTTAATATTTTATTGGGTCACATCACCAATACATATTTCGTCGAATTGAGCAACATTTGCTCAATTGCTCAAATATTGATCCAACTATCAATATTTAATAAGTTATTCAGTAATTTGTCGAATTGGGCAATACTTGCTCAGTTGCTCGTCAAATTGTCAATATTCAGTAATTCGTCGAGTTGAGCAATACTTGCTTAGTTGCTCGAATATTGATCCACTATCAAATATCAATATTTAGTAATTTATCGACAATTCATCGAATTGAGCAATACTTGCTCAATTGCTCATCCAACTATTAGTAATTCGTCAAGTCGAGCAAAACTTGCTCATACGCCCAAATTTACAATAACTATACACGAGTAATATCAACACAAGGACTAACACGTCCAAGTCCATAAATCACTGAACATTCGCCGATAATGCTCAATTCAGCAAAACCTAGGCTCATTGTCTAATCAGTCAACTGACAAACTCAATACATGTCTGTTATGCAGACTCCACGATTTGTGAGACATCAATCACGTCAAATTGGGGGATAACAACTAAGGTATTGGTCTGGCGGCCTACGGCGCGTGGATTCATCCACGACGAGAAATGTGCGTAAGTTGTGTAAACGGTTGAAGGAGTTAGCAAAGTAGTGGGTGCATGGTCCGTCAAGTCTCCACACGACATGGAACTGACTTTACCACGATCTTCCACTTTCCCACTCTTCCACTCATGAAACCGTCACACTTACAGGGATCAAGGTGTTCATAACTCTGATAATATAAATAAGTCTCTGAATCCATGATTGAGGACAACGAATGATCTCTAGCTATCAGCAATAGTCCACACAGAATTACTCGAGTAACTACTCTCAAGAATTCATAAATATACCAGAACTTATTCGAACTCAACAGTTCACCAGTTATTGCAGAAACATTCAACACATCCACAATCCTTGATCATCATTGATCCCACACAATTTTCAGTTTTCCTCCTACAGATCAACCCATCTCCCTCTTTGCCGCCGAATTGACCTTTGGAATGGCCATTGACTTGGTTTAGGCCGGAGTCCTACAGATTGATCTCTAGAATATAAGCACTCCCTTTGCAGTGCATCTGTGTGAGGTTAAGCAGTTTGCTTGGTCGAGGAGTCTCTACAACATGCTCGACTCTTCACTTTCCTAAAAAACTAGCGAACCATTTTTCCCCATCTACAGATTGGCGACCACAGTGGGAGATTAATCTCTCGGTTGTAATCTCTCATTTTTACAAAATGGTTGGTCTTAGGTCTAACTCAACAACTTCGAATCCCGGTCAGAATCTTTCGAATGGAAATGTTCCTCCTTCCAACACTCCACTCAATGGAACGGCCAATGCAGAAATCCCGAATTTAATCGAGTTGGCACGAGTACATGAGGTTCATATAAAGAACATGGACCTGATGAATAACATATTGAACTTCCTCATCAGACTGACATCCAACTTGGGAGGTGCTCATACTCAGGAAGTTCCAACACTGGTAGTTGACCCCTCAACCGGTGATCATCCTCGAATCAACATCTTCACCACTTATGAAAAGCCGGTGGATCAGGAAGTCACATGTTTGATTGAGAATCTATGTGAACTCCTACACTTCTCCAGGGATCAACGTACGAACACGTTTACCGCACTCAACAAAATATTATCTGATATTCCGTTATCCCAGGTGGTTGAACAAGTATCCATGGTATCTTAACTTTCAACCAACAACATCACCTTTACTGAGGAAGACCGAATGGCTGATGAAGGACATAATCGAGCCCTGTTCGTAACTGCTTTTATTAAGGATTCTGAATTAAGGAGAGTTCTTGTCGATACAAGCGCTTCTACCAATTTGGTCACTATGACGACTCTCAAAGATGCCAAATTTCCGCAAAGCAAGATCGTACATCATCCTATATTGATGACGGGCTTCGAAGGGAGCCAGAGCCATACATACGGATATGTCTTTGTAGATTTTAAAGTAGGACCGATTCAATCCACTGTCAAGTTTCATGTGATTGAAAAGGACCCGGATTATCACATGATACTTGGGAGACCATGGCTTCATGATAATAAAGTTGTTCCTTCAACGTACCATCAATGCATGAAAACTTTGTTCAATAACAAAATTGTCCGCATCCCGGCTTCAGCGTCTCCTTATGCTCCGGTTTATGATGCTGAGTTCCTGGAACCTCCAAAAAGCATCCCCGAACCTCCAAGCAAGATCTGCAGTGTTCCACTCCAGAAATTGGAAATCAAATGAGAACACTTACACACCATCATCAGCAGGTGTTAAATCTGTCAAATCGTCCACCACGCCACTCAAACATCGTCAAGGTCAAGGTACGTCTCACAAAAAGTCCAATTTTATTACTGATTATGATGCTGAGGGGAGAGTCATTTATCTCCATCGGAAAGATTAGCAATTAACAGGGGAGGTCGATGAAAAGTCTCCCCGCCCCGAAGAATTGTTCCAGAATGATCAATCACCCGATGAAGAAATTCAAGATGCACCACGGCAGCTGCAAGATGGCATATATTCCACAACTGATGACTTTGAAATTATCAACATCGGAACAGATGAAAACCCAAGGCCGATTTTAATCAGTTCTACTCTATCTTCCGAGGAACGATAAGGATTGATCATCCTGTTGAAAGAGTATCAAGATATCTTTGCCTGGACGTATGAAGAGATGCCCAGCATAGATGATAAATTGGTCACTCATCATCTCCACATCACTCCCGGTTCCAAACCTGTCAAGCAACCTCCCAGGCAATTCAGACACGAAGTTGAGGAGCAAATCAAGGTGGAGATCCAAAAACTACTAACAACATGATTCATCAAACTCATTCAACATCCAACATGGCTGGCAAACGTTGTCCTAGTAAATAAGAAGAATGGTCAAATCCGATGCTGTGTAGATTTCAGGAACCTGAATAAATGTTGCCCGAAGGATGATTTTCCTTTATACAATATTGATATGCTCATTGATGCAACCAGTGGTCATGACATGTTTTTGTTCATGGACGGTTACAGCGGATACAACCAAATCATGATGTATGAGCATGACGCTAACAAGACTGCGTTCTGAACTCCCATTGGAAACTTCCACTACACAGTAATGCCTTTCGGCTTGAAGAATGCAGGAGCCACTTATCAGCGAGCCATGACTGCAATATTCCATGACATGATGCACAAGAAAGTGGAAGACTACGTTGATGACGTGGTGGTGAAATCAAAGACTTGATCATCCCACCTGTACATTCTAAGACAAGTCTTCGAGAGGTGCAGAGAATACAAACTAAAAATGAATCCTTTGAAGTGTGCTTTCGGCATTTCTTCCGGAAAGTTTCTTGGATTCTTAGTCACCGCAGAAGGAATCAAGGTCGATCCAGACAAAACGAAAGATATCACTACCATGTCTCCTCCATGAACTGTGAAGGAAATCCAGATTTTTATGGGCAAGGTAAACTACATTAGGCATTTCATCCCTGGACTAGCTCAACTCATTGCTTTATTCACTCATCTGCTGAAGAAAGGAGCAAGTTTTACATGGAAGGCCGTTCAACAAGAGGCGTTACAGAAAATACAATAGATATTACTATCATATGTTGTCATGAAATATCATGTGCAAGGACGACCATTAATACTTTACACAACCTCTAGTGATGTTGCTATTGGAGCACTCCTCGCTTAGGAAGATGAAGAAGGCATCGAACGCCCGATTTATTACTCCAATCGTACAATGAGGGATGCCTAACTCCGGTACCCAAAGGCTGAGAGAGCATTCCTAGCATTAGTCCACGCAATTCAGAGATTCAGGCACTATCTTCTATCAAACAGAGTTGTTTTGGTGGCCAAAGCTGATCCTATAAAGTTCTTGATGTCAAAACCTTCTTTGATTGGAAGACCGGCAAAATGGCTAATTCAAATGTCAGAGTTCGACATAGCGTGTGTCCCTCCAAAAGCAATCAAAGGACAAGCATTTGCAGACTTACTTGTTGTTTTCCTGTAGGAGCGGAATATCACAGCAAATAATAACTTACGAAATTATGGAGAGAAAATACATTTTGCGAGCAAAGAATATTTTGCGAGCAAGAAGGACATTTTTCGAGCAAAGGAAGCCACGAAGGTTCGCAAGATAATCTTCAAATCCGAAATGGCGGGACAATACAACTGTCATCTATTGTAAAATCATATAAATAGCCATTTAGGCATGAGAAGTAGGAGAGACACAATTTGAGAGAGGAGGATAATTTTAGGAGGAGAGAGAAAAATGTTAGGAGAGATTTATTTTCTTTATCATCTTCTTCCCCAAAAAATTCTAGAGCTCAAAATATTCATTAATGGAGTCTCAATTGTAAAATCATGTAATTACATACAATCACTAGTGAAGCATCGTGGATGTAGATCACATTGATCGAACCACGTAAAAATCTTTGTGTCTTTTTATAATTTTAGTACTTTAATCTTCATCTTCACATCAAATAATTGAGATTATCATATTGGATTCTTATGAGGGTGTAGTTGTGAGATAATCCACAACTACATAATTGGCGCTAGAAACAGGGACTAATCTTGTTGGTTCAAGAAAGTTAGAAAAATTGGTTATTGATGGTGATGAATTGTACCGGATTTATGAGTTCTGAAGACAGAAATGGAAGTTCTTTTATTGGCATCTTCAAACAACAAACACATTAGTAGTAGTTCAGGAAGAGAAATGTGGATATGGAGAAATCGTCAAGCAAAATGAAATTTACACATGCTACGTCAACAATCGCTTCCAAAAAGGACAAATTTCTTCTCACTTTTCTTATTCTTTGTTTCATTTTTCAAAGTTTGGGAATTTCAAAACATAAATTGAAAAATAAATTTTTTGCGATCTAAACTTTACTTTTTGTGGAAATATGATTTATTATGGAAATTTTGAATTTAAAAATGTTTTTGCTATAAATTTGTAGTAACCAAATCTCGTTTTACAAATTTTTTTAAAGAATTTCTGACAAAGTCAAATTTCAAGATTTTCTGTTGGTTCGAGATTTAGAGATTTACATCTCGCAAGAACAAAAACAAGAAGAATATATGGAAAGTTTTCATTCTTCATATGCAAACATTACTCATCTTAATGATCTATAAACTGCTAACCAAATTTACTAATCGTTTGCAGCAAAATTTTTGCAAAGCTCTGCGTCACTGACGAAGAAATGTCATTCCTACGAAGAAATGGGATAAATGTCATCATGAGTTCGAATTTTACGAACATAAATGTCCAGGGAGAAGAAGAAGAAATTCAGTAGGACGGGGTGAAATTCAGTAGTTCATTTTGCACAAAACAATTCGAGTTACATAAACTGGTCAGGGAGATATAAGTAAGCAAAAGAACAAAAGAATATTTACGTACAAATGTTCATTTATGTACTTACGAAAGAGATTATCCCCATTACGAACAAAAGAAGAAGTATACTAAGAAGAAAGTTCGCAGCTACTAATTCTTACGAATGAAGTTACTAAAGGATACTTTTAGTCACGTGTGCTGGAAGACTAAGGCTAAGTTACTTACTCCATCAGCAAGTAAATTTTAAGGGAAGAAACAAAAGTTTAAGCCGGGAAAAAATTTGTGAGCAAAAACTGCGAGGCTTATACCATCAGCAACTCCGGAAAAGAACACATGGGGAGATCTTAAACAATTTGTATCATTAGATACAAGAGAATAGTTGCGAAGATAGATATAAACAGTTACGAAGAATAAAAGCAAAGAATGAAAAGAAAATGTCCAGCCAACTAATAAAATGGAGCCATCACTTCGAAAAGTGGCAAAAGGGAAGTTGAAATTCCTCTAGGGAAGACATAAAGCTGATAGGAGGAATATTTATCACTGTTAAGATGAATGGAGGAACATGACATGAAGAAATAAAAGTATCAGGAAAAGATCAAAGATCATTATACGAATTAGATTGCGAATGTTCGCAAAAAAAAAAAAAGTATAGCATGAAAGAAGAACATATTGAAAACAATTCTACAGCTTCGCAAAAATTGATGAATGTTATTGCTAGTGTAATTATACTGACGAATGTTTGCAATCTTAGCTGGAAAGGGATGTTGATGAGATTATAACATTACCACTACAATCATTGTCAATAATCAGCGAACATGAGAGCGAAAAGACCATAATCCGGAGCTGACAGAGGATATAAACATGATTATAGATTGTGAAGAAACAGAGTTATTGATCAAAGAAGATTTTCCAGCGAGAGAACAATTAAAATCCAGCAAGCATGTTCTGGCCAA
Source organism: Papaver bracteatum (assembly GCA_023529315.1). Taxonomy (NCBI): domain Eukaryota; kingdom Viridiplantae; phylum Streptophyta; class Magnoliopsida; order Ranunculales; family Papaveraceae; genus Papaver; species Papaver bracteatum. The sequence goes on along the minus strand of JAJJWX010002723.1, from coordinate 2,371,655 downwards.
CAAAAAGAGTCAACTATAGTTGAGACTAAAATATTTTCCAGTGATGCAAAAATGCAATGACGTTTCTCCAAATATTAAGTTTATTAGCAAAGAAAGTTAAAAACATCATTTGAGTCAACATCATTTCTGAGAATAAATCCTAGCAGAACTTCCTGTAGGTGGATGCAGTTCACATCAGCTATAAAGAAATTTCATTCATGCGAAGAAACATATATACTAAGAACATTTGATGCGTGAAGATATACTTCGCAAATAAATAAGGGAGAAATAAGGAAGAAATGAATTAGTCCAACTCACAGCAACCAAGTATCAATTTTTGCGAAGGTGAAAAGAACATCAGCCAATGACTGTATATTGCTTCCCTAAGGCGGTAACCAGAATCCATTTCATGAAGAGGGAAGTTTGAAACTATTTAACTTCGTGAAAATTCACTTCGCAAACATTTACTTCATGAATATTCACTTAAGTTCGCAAATATCTAACTTCGTAAATGTTTACTTCGCATATATTTTCCAAGACTTGCATCGACATAACCTACTTTGGGAAGAAGCAAACTACTCCATGAACAACCAGCAATCCATCAGAAGCATAAGGTGAACTCTATCACAACTCTCGCGGGCATGTATCTTGACAACACACCAGTTCAAAAGTTACCAGTATTGTTTCATTATTTCGCAAACAAGAGACAACAACAAGCCGAAAAAGATAAGTACCATTTCCTTGAATATTTTATTTACATAAGATAAAAGATTTTTGAATTTATTTACTAAAACGGATATACTCGTAAAATTTCTACAATTTCTAAGATTTCAAAATTACAAAAAAATAGAGAAAATTAAATTCCTATATTTCTATAGAACAATTTTGATTAATACTTCTCATACTTTTCATACTTCTTATACTAAACATTTCATGAAAACATTCAACATTTTATGTACATGAAAAATTTACGATGAATATTTAAAAGGCAAAAAAATACCGCCATTTACGATTAACTTGCGAATAAAAGACCGCAATCTGTGATCAACCTCCAAAAAAGAAAGAGAACCGCAGAAAATTTTATACAGGCAAACCTTTGTGGAGTACACCCTAGTTCGCGAAGCTATATTTTGTAAGAGGCAAAGTCCTAAAGTACGTCATTTAAGGGGGTACCTATAACGTGGCTAAGGGTAACCGGAACACCACCAAGGGCCCTTAGTACATGGTAAAAAATTTGGGGTACAACCCAATAATGGGGTACCTATCCGGGTTAGAAACCTTGGATTCTCATCTAATCTAGAGACATTACGCAATATAAAATGCGGTGTAAGAGGATTTAGGTTGGGCGACTAAGGCATACTGTCTTTCCCAAGAAGTGCAGAAAACGATCAAGGCGCCGAGGTACACGGTTGAGTCAAGAGTGCCGGGTGAGGTTGAACCACATCTGCCATTTTTGACAAGTCTTGGCAAATGATGCACTTGGCCCAAAGATACCCCATAGGGTGCAACCTCGTAACTATAAGCCCTATAGGCAAAAAGGATAAGAGGTTGCGATCAAAAGCTGGTTGTTGGCAGGACCGGATGGGAAGAGCTAACCTTGTATGGTCGATGTACGCTTCCTTGAAGGGGCAACCAGGGGGAAGATAAAGGGCAGCACCCTCCATTAGGGAGCTGATACGTGATATAAGACGCAAATGTCACGAGGCTTCTTGTTTGCGAAAACATAAAGGCTTGTCATATTTGTGCAACAAATGAAGTTCTGCGAGCCTTCTAAAAAAAAAAAAAAAGAAGAAAGAAAGAAAGAAAAGAATAAAGAACTCGCAGAACATAATAAAGAAATTAAGATGAGATCAATGGGTCACTACATGAAAGTGTAGAGACGTCCTGCGATTTCATCGCAAGACGGCAATGTCATGGGGCTTTATGTTCGCAAGAATATTTAGGCCTGTCATATTGTCGCAACAATTCCTGAAGAGGCTAAAATACTATTCAAAGAAGTTATGATGAGATCAATGGGTTTTTGCATGAAAGTGTAAGAATGTCCTGCGATTTCATCGCAAGACGATAATGTCATGAGGTTGTATGTTCGTAAGAATGTTCAGACTTGTCATATTATCGCAAATACAAAATTTTACTACAAAAGAGGAGGCAAAATAAGACCTTTACTTAGGAAGGCATGATAAGACCACAACAACTAATGAAATTCATTACAATCATTGAAGAAATTATACAAGAATATACATCATGAAGTTTTGAAGAGAAGACAACTTCGTCAAGATCATTGAAGAATTTTGAAGAGAATATATATCAAAGAAGACAATTTCATTAAGATCATTGAAGAATTTTGAAGACAATATATATCAAAGAAGATAATTCCATCAATATCATTGAAGAATTTTTACAAGAATATATATCATGAATTCATAGCAAAAGAGGCGATTTTATTCGCGATCAAAGACGAATTTATAAGAAAATACACAAATAAACTTACGAAGATAATTATATGAATAGATGCAATTCAAAGATATATCAATTTTACCGCAGCAAAATGAGCTAATTAACACAAACATTAGCTATGCATTATAATAGATAAGTATTCACATCATACAAGCATCATACTTGCATCACACAAGCATCATATTTGCATCATACAAGCATCATACTCGCATCATTCAAGCATCATATTTGCATCATAAATGCATTGCATAAACATTTCATGGCATAAGAATCGCATACGCATTTCATAACATAATCATTACATAAATATTATATTCGCACAAGTATTGTACAAAATTTTACAGGAAAATACCACGAAACTTCGCAGAAAAGTTCATAATTCGCAGGACTATTCAAAGTTCGTAACACTATATTCGCAACATTATATTCGCAACACTATGTTCGTAACACTATATTCGCAATAGTACATTCGCAACAGTATGATTCGCAACAGTATGTTTGCAATAGTACATCCGCAACAGTATGTTCGCAGCACTATTCGCAGCACTATTCGCAACACTATTCAGAAGTTCAGAAATGCGCAGAAAAATTCAGGAATTCGTAGAAATATTCAGAAGATAACAGGGTTACCACTTGAGGCAGAGGCAACATAACAATAGAGATGCAATTTAATTATTCAAGATTTTCTCAAGAATTCTCCTTCATAGATAAAGAACAGAGGCAACTCAGCAAATCATTATTCTGAGCAAGTTCAAACAGTAATAAATTTATATTGTTTCAGCAACCAACATCTGAATTAATCAAATAGGATTTGGTAATCTACCAATATTTTAATATTTTATTGGGTCACGTTACCAATAAATATTTCGTCGAATTGAGCTATATTTGCTCAAATATTGATCCAGCTATCAATATTTATTAACTTATCAGTAATTTGTCGAATTGAGCAATACTTGCTCAATTGCACGTCAAATTCTCAATATTCAGTGATTCGTCGAATTGAGCAGTACTTGCTCAGTTGCTCAAATATTGACCCAACTATCAATATTCAGTAACTTATCAGTATTTCGTCGAATCGAGCAATACTTGCTCAGTTGCTCGAATAATCCACATATATTCAGTAACTCATCAATATTCAACAACTCGTTGAATTTACAATATTTGCTCAGACGAGCAACATTAACATTCATGAATCACTGAGCATTTGTCAAACATGCTCGATTCAACAAAACCTAGGCTCATTGTCTAATCAGTCAAAAAATGACAAACTAAATACACGTCTGTCATGCAGACTCCACGATTCGTGAGACATCAATCACGTCAAACTGGGGGATAACAACTAGGGTTTTGGTCTGGCGGCCGGCCTACAACACGTGGATTCATCTACAAGGAGAAATGTGCGTAAGTTATGTCAACAGTTGAAGGATTTAGCAAAGTAGTGGGTGCACGATCCGTCAAGTCTCCACACGACATGGAACTGACTTTACCACGGTCTTCTACCGGCCCACTCTTCCAATCATGAAACCGTCACACTTACAGGGATCAAGGTGTTCACAACTTTGACAGTATAAATAAGTCTCTGAATCCATGATTGAGGACAACATTTTTAGTCTACAAAGAATTTCTCGAGTAATTACTCTCAAGAATTCATCAATCCTCCAGAACTTATCAGAACTCTACAGTTCACCAATTATTACAGAAACCAACAACACATCTACAATCCTTGATCATCACTGATCCCACACAATTCTCAACTTCCCTCTTACAGATCAACCCATCTCCCTCTTTGCGGCCGAATTGACTTTGGAACGGCCATTGACTTGGTTTAGGCCGGAGTCCTACAGGTTGATCTCTCTAATCTAAGCACTCCCTTTGCAGTGCATCTATGCAAGGTTAAGTAGTTTGCGCGGTTCGAGGAGTCTCGACAACACGCTCGACTCTTCACTTTCCTAAAAAACCAGCAAATCGTTTTTCCCCATCTACAAATTGGCGACCACGGTGGGAGATTAATCTCTCGGTTGCGATCTCTCATTTTCACAGAATGGTTGATCTTAGGCCAGGTTCAGTTACAAATCCTAACACAAACAACACTCAGAATACCAATGAACATCCAAAAAATTATGTGAAGAGGTTCAGGGTCCAAGCTTTAGATTGTCATAACTCGAATGTCACTGAACAACAACTGGTAGAATTGTGCGTAAATTGAATGATCCCGGTCTACAGAATCTTGCTGGAAAATCTCCACTTCCAGACTTTCTCAGAACTTCAAGAAGCAGCCAAAAGATCAGCAACTACTACACCTGCTTTACTGGAAAGAGCAAAGTATGCAAGGTTGAGGAACCTCAAATCATTCGATGCCTAGTCAACAATCAATACAATCTACAGCCTTTAACAAACATTGTTGCTGAAAGGAATAAAAAGCCGAGGCACAGCACGAGAGCGCTTCTCCAACATCCCAGGCTCCTTTGAAGGTGCAAAGAAAAGATAACCAATCCTGAAATGCACAAACCTCGACGACATCAATGGACGGGGAAATGATCAAACGACGACTCAAACTTCACTCTTCCCATTAAAGAAGTGATCATGTTACTGGGAATCTGGGTTCAAGATGATGTGATCAAATTGTTGTTCATCAGGAGAGAGCTGAAGAAAAGTGGAGAATCTCAGGTACTATCACCTTCATAGATTCATCAATCATCCAATAAGTAATTACAATATTTTGAATAACATCTTCAAAGAGAAGGTTGATCCATAATATCTTCAAATGGGGGACTGAAGGAGTACACAAGAATCCTCTCCTAGTCAGAACCTTTACATTCTCTGAATAACCAGTCAAAGAACTAGTTCAATCGTTGATCGAGCATATCTGTGAAATTGCTCTATCTATCTAAGACACAAAGGAAAGACATGTTCAAAACACCGAATTACACTTTGTCAGACATTGTCCATCCTGGAAATATTCCTTGAACCTTCATCCACAGACAAAGAGATGCACAACTGGGAACTTCTTAAGACAGTTCATCTCATATGAAATTAATTTGGAAGAACATTGGTCGATGCTGGTACCGCTATCAATATTGTTCCACTGAAATCCCTCAAAGTCACACCCGACAAGATGCTACTCATGCTCCCATCTCAATCAGAGACCATGAAGGAACACTCAGAAATGCATACGGTTTCATCACTCTCCAAAATGAAAGTTGGCTCAACCAGGATAGAAACCAAGTTTCACATAACTTAGATGCAGGATATGACATGTTCTTCAAACAAGCGTGGATCCACGGAAAAGATGGGTACTGACAAAGCGCCTTTTGTTGCACATATCTCCAACAAAGAAAGTTCTGATCCAGAAGATTTGGTGCACGTTCCATCATCATAGCACTTGGGGGAATTTTGAACTTTAACGAGGTTAAATCAAGAACCTGTAAAAGATGCATAGACATTCATCAAGAGGTTCCGCACTCAGGAAAGTATCATTCCTCCATGTCTATGTCATTTATTTCCTCATATGCTATCCTAGCACGGGGACTCCTAGAAACTCTGCCAGATGTTATGAATGGTAGCTTTACCACATTAGTATTTTACCAAGTGGTTGAAGCACGAGGACTCCTAGAAACTCTGCCAGATGTTATGAATGGTAGCTTTACCACATTAGTATTTTACCAAGTGGTTGAATCTGACATTTCTCTAAATTGAGCATTAAGACATTCATTACTGAGATGATGTCCAAGCATGGCAAAGAACACTTTGGGCGTTTCTCTATAGCCTTGCAGGAGTGTCCATGTGTGCCACAAAATTAGGAAGCTATGATGTCTGCACAAGTATTAAATCCCACTACCTGCAACAAAAGGAATAATGAATCAACATAAGATACTCAGGGCCGAGACGATCAAACCTAATACATTCGATACTTAAGAGATATGATGCTTAAACGCTCAAGCATCTAAGAAGCCTTCGAATTGTACTCCCAATCAAAGAGTACACCTTCGATAATGGCATGGTGCATCTGACTTCATCACAAATATCTCGACACATTGATTCAACACCGACACGATCAATGTGAAACTGAACTACAATCACTGAGTCTTCATTATCTCCATGACAAGACTTCTGAAGCAGATGCAACATCATACATCTGTCGATGGCACGAATTCCTTTAACATGCACTGGGCACTTGATCTTATTGGACAAGATTCAAGGAATAGCAAGTCATTGCAACCTGATAGGATTCCATGAAAACTTTATCAACGGAATCTCTCTACATCATAAACCTTGCATGACTAAAGAACTTCTCTCTTCACCGATCACACCCAGAATGGAGACTGCTGATGCAATCTGCCACAACAACGTCGACTCACTGACTTCGTAGTAAAGTCACGTTGTTCAGGATAATTCATGTTGAACTCCAAAACACTGTCGTCTCAGAGATGCTCAACCCACCAACTAGTTCGTATATGTGAAGGCTCACTGGATGGAGGAATAAAGACTATGTCGATAAATCATGGTTCTAGCCTTTTCAGTCTCTGAAGCAACTCCGACCATAGTACCGGCATCAAAAAGGATATCTGGAGGAACTTCGTCCATGGTCTCAGCATCAACAAGAATGTCTGGAGAAAATTCAACCGTGATCTCAGCATCAATAACGGTCTCAGGAGCAACATCTTCATGTCAGGGCTTCATCAACTAACCATTCTCTAAATAGTTACACATGAAGCGGACTTCTCCAAGAACTAATGATACATTTCAAGATGTGTAGACATGATAACATGCTCACATGAAAGTCCTCCCAAAGCTTGCACAACTGGTGGGCACAATTCAAAGTCCCCTATAAGATGTTCTCATCACCTCTACAAATGAGATACAACACGCTTCATGCTATGGGTTTACAAAAATGTACCAATGGGTAAGGAATGGGACAAAGATTCCTCAACGGAATATGTTCGTCTATGTCTCTTATACAACATACCAAAAGGGCGTATCAATCGGACATATGAGCTGAAATATATATCCTTTACCGTCAAGTCTACGAAATCTTAAAAATTTGTACGGGATTACAAATTACAAATGTGCATGCTTTGTTGGATAGCCTATACAACTCCAAATTGAGTGATTATTTTCTCATATGATAACTCAATCTCTTAGGTTCAAAAGTTGGGGTCAAGCATTGAATATTTCGATGTCATATGAGGTTTCTACAGCTCCCAGAGCATACAACATGCAAGCAGCAATTCTTAGACGGGATTCATAACTTCCACAGTCGACCGGTGTCCACCAAGTCTTTCCACTAAGTAATTCATCAAGGTATCTCCAACTTCGACCACCCAGGTATTTACATCAATTTTTCTACCTGGGTCTTCTATCCAAGTCTTTCCAGAAGAAGAGAAAACGAAAAGGAGAGATTTAACAAAATACTGGGGACTGACGGTTCACTAATCATGACGATAAGTTTCACGGTCCAAGACCCGTGGTACCAGATTCTCATGTGCTAATCATTCATCATAAAAGGGATGCTACCACCAGGGAATGAAACCATGGTCATTACATCACCCCCTCTTGAGAGCGAATCAACTATGGTCCCGTGACCATGGTTTCATAAGTAATGTTACTACTACTGACAGAAGATGGCACTGCAAGCACCACCATGCTCATGTATTAATCAAGGTCTCCTAATCTCATATGAATCAATGACATCAAAATCCTTCACCAACCATTCGAGACACGAGCAAATGTCATGAAGACGCAACGGGGGCGTTTTACAACAAGCTCGTCGGAGACGATTTTTCACTATCATGCACAAAGAGGCGAGCTGGGAGCAATTGGTGATGAATCTAGGAATAGGTCATTTACTATTATATTTATATGGATGTCTTCTATAACATATCCAAAATTCACAGCAATTGGAAAAACGAAAGAAGAGTTGTGGCCAAAACATTGGACCACATGTCAGCTAATTTTTTTTTGAAGGTCTCTTGGAAGTTTACTGTTTCATAGATTTCGACCCCTAAACATTCTCAAAACTTAAAAGTCTTTTATAATAAAGCTTAGATATTTCCTGGGCATAAGGATACATGGGCAGACCGCGAAAATCCTATTTCGTATGAAGATTCTACAACGTTTCTATTAAAGCCTGAAGTCTGAAATTTACTGGTGACGTATTTCGACGAAATTACTTGTATACTCGCATGGATTCTCATTCATTCGTTCACAAATCAACAATTTAATACTTCTATGAAGAGATTACAGGATATATACTTACTAAGGGAGTCTCTACATCATTTGAAGGCTCGACAATGCCGGAATCTCCATTGATAACGCCGCTATCTCCATTTGGTTCGGGATGTCTAGAATTCTCCATATTCCCATGCCCCAAACAAGAGTGCGCTTCATCAACATGCTGATTATCTACAATGATTTCTTCCTGGACTCATCAATAATAATAATTATTATTTCATTCAAGGAGGTGCCACGATCGCCTGCACGAAAGAGATGCTTACATCGACTTCTTCATCAGTGCTAGATTGTTTGCCAGAGAACAAGTTGAAGGCCGTCAATCGATGGAGAAAAATTCTAAAAGAAGTAACAAACCTTGGTATCGTGATCCTAATTACACGAGCAGGGATAAGTCATGACACAAGGAGCGCTAATAACTCACCAAAGAAACGGCTGGTGGCTGCACGTCATTTGCTAACATCCTGTAGTCCTTGGGTTCTCCACTCCCATAGACATTCTTCCATTTTTGTGGGATATACATTTATCCGGGATTTCACTATACGATCATCCTGTGGTAAAGCTAATGAAATAAGCATAAGTACAACTCAGTATGAAGGATCTCTCACCATCACTCAGAGGTCCCATGAGTACCATTTCTTTAAGTTTCATCCGTAGAGATGTCATCTAAGGAAACACCATCTTTGGAAGTATCATCCTTGGAGTCAGACATTCTTGCAAAGTGTCTATTTCAGCACATCGTTCATACAAAGTGCAGGATTCGACAAAATAATGAATCATGTAATTAGGATGCTCACATCAGCGTCTACAAAAATGGTAACTCTCAACTCTTACCTATTTACGGTTTCACGAACTTAGTGATAATAACGTAAAACTTCGAAAATCTTGCTCGCTCCTTCAAACCTTTAAAGACGAGCAACACCCATTACTTAAAAGTCTGACACCTGACTTTTCACGAAATTATGAATAATTCACATAACCCTTCATGTGAACATTCACTGATTTTCTACCGTGTGTGCATACACTATGAAATCACAAAATTCATGAAAACATCATTGTTTGCTTTTAACAATTGTTCAAATCAAAAATTGATTTTGCAAAATCTTTCATAAAATCGTGAACAACCCATGTAACTCTTTACTGTGTGAACGGTTTTTCAAAATTTGGACAGACGTCCATTCTACAATTGTGAAAACTCACATATAGACATTATTTCACTATGTATAATTGTTTACTTTCAACAGTTGTTCAAAATCAAAACATTGATTTTACAAAAGTATATATTTTAATGTGAAACTCACGTAACTTTGAAAATATATGTATATATATGCTCCATCTCACGAGCATTCGTCTATGAAATGAGGGTATTTTATACTTTTGTAAAGGTCCACATATTCCAAATAAATCCTATCATGAGGTGCAGGTCTTTTCAAAAATTCCTCTAACTCTAAGGATCATTATTTATTACTTTTACTATGAACGAACCTATGTTCCTAAAAGTATTTGTGAAAGTCCATGCTTTGAAAATAAATTTTAGTTTTCATGAAACTTCATGAAATTTTTTTTATCTATTATAACTAGACCATGTCTACTCAAGAATTCATGTATCTCTTTCATATTAGGGATTATTGCTCGTTTCTAAACTAACGAACGAACGTGCATATGATTTCTAAAAATAAATTTTCATGAAACTTACGCATACATGCACACATGGAATTTTATTTTGAACAACTCATGAACAACTGAACTTTTAAAGAAAAAAACAAATTTAGGGCTTCACCCTTTTATATTACTTTTATTTCCAAAACCTAAAATATATGGGTTTCCTTTTTGGGCTCGGGCCCGAAAATCCTAACTCGACCAAAAACTAGACTTTTGACTGACCAAATCAGCAGCACTTCACCTCTCCATGTCCACAAAATAACACTCTATCACACTTAGGGTTGTACATGGTACAATTTGGCACGATTTTAGCATATACCAGAGCCAAAACCGTAGGTAACGGTTTCTGAATTTTTCAAACTGTACCGTGCCATCTACTAGTCGGTTCGGTTCGGTATAAAACCGTGGGATTACCAAAACCGTTAATTCTTCCATCTCCAAGAACTGACAGTTCTATTGATACAAAAAAAAAAGGGCCACAGATATATTTATACTACAAGAAAAGAGTTCAATGTTTTATTAAGTCTATGGACAAAATCCATACTAAAAGTGATAAAAAAGAGTTCTACATTTTCTCAAGTCTATGGACAAAGTCCATATGAAAATAAACTGTCTATGGATAAAAAACAAATAGTAAATACATGACTAGTCTATTAGTACTTTTGTTTTCTCCGCAACCACTATAGAAATCCTTTCGCCTCTTGCCAACACATCGAACAAAATGCACCTACAAATACAATCAAGGGGACCCACTTCAAAGTTAGATGCAATGTGCAATGAAACATTATGTTATATACGATTTACATTAAAGAATAGAAAAAGGAATTGCTTGTCATTCAATAACCCAACTGACAATCTAAACAATCGTGAAGTCCTACTGTTAAATAATATATTTGCATTTTCACTGTGACTAGTAATGAATCTACGAACAAGTAAAATTACACAAACAATATAAAAAAAGACATTTAGCAATACAAAAAGAGAACTAAGAGAATACATTTACTAGCATCCCTTTCATTATATTTTGGACATCTCTTTAGATGGGAAATTAAGGAAGAAGTCACATTCCTTATAGGGTAAGCGCTGAATAGTTTAAGACAATGAGAACACTTTGTCATTGTAGAAGGTGCTTTTTCTCTTACGAAGTGACCCTCCATCCAAATCCGTAAAGTAACTTTGTGTGACTTTTCAACCATGATAGCTTCAGATTCAGCAGCACTAGAAGATACATTATCATCACCATCAACAGTATATTGTGAATCATGTGCAGATGAAGGTACATGAGGTGGAGAAGGAGGTGGTGGAAGCATTCCACTTGAATAAGTAGAAGCCTGCACATAAGAAAAACACGATTATGAAATATAAAACTTGCACAGTTCATAGTACTCATTAATATTTTATAAAAATTAGAAAAAAACATTTGTCTCAATTATAGTATGAACCAGAAACAAGGTACGTATAATTTCTACAATATCATATCCGCCACCAATTCCCAAAACAACCACTAATTTAGTACCCTACAAACAAACAAGAAGCAAAAACAACAAAAATTAAAAAAAAAAGAAAAGAATATTCCTGAATCCAATAAGATAATAACACCATTATCAAACATACCAAACTCATAAACAAACAACACCATTAACATACATGCCAACTTCATAAAAAAAAAAAGGTATTACAATCCATGGTTTTATTTGCATTTGAATAACAAAATCAAATAAATAAAATCCTGAAAATGAAACAAATTAAAACTTACTAAGGGTATTGATCGAGTTTGTTCCATAATTGAATCAAGGAAAAAAAATGAAATCCTGCAAAATTGAAAGTACACAAGATGAAAAGAAAGAGGAAGATGACTAGATGAGTATTAATAGGAAGATTATACTGTTAGTAGAGCCTCAGAGGTGGTGAACTGGTGGTGGTTTAGGATTGCAGCAGCGCAGCCAGGACCAATGAGTATCTTTTGTAAAAAAGTGATGAAAAAAGATAACGAATGAACGAGGGGTTAAATAATTAGGGTAAGCTATGATAGTTTGGAAACGTGTAGAACAATATATAAGGTTAAATTGAGGGTTAAGATTAAAAGTACTGGGATTATATCTATGGATATTCACTAACGGTTTTACCAACTGTATGTTGGTACGGTTTCACGCAACACCAACACCGAAACCGTTATGATCGGTTTTCTGATTTTTCGAACTATCCCTTACCATTATATAAATGGTACAGTTTGGTTTTCCTCTTAACGGTGCGGTTCTACTCGGTTTAACTGTTTTACCAGAACCATGTACAACCCTAATCACACTATCAGGGTCCTCACCCGAACATTTGTTCGTACATGACACCATTGGAGCAAATCGAGGATTCTGAAACTTCCTTTGTAGACTGAGTTCAATCACGATCTCGTCGACTGAAAATCACCATCTAATGCTTACCGTGGAACATGATTATCCCTCACTAAGCAGGGACTTAATGTTGATGGTGGATTTTCAACAAAGGTCAAAACCGTAAAATCATGATACTGCATGTTTCTAATACGGCTTCAGACATGTGACGATTCATATTTTACGAAACCATGATGAACATTTCTTTCGAAAATCCTCCACTAGCTGAGCGTTCGATCCCTGACATTTCATTGTGCCCTCTATGTAGAATAATAGAATTGGGCGGTCCTCCTACATAATTGTTTGTTGAGAGGGCTTAACGCCTTCAGGACGTCGGTGATACTCACTGTTCCCTAACTACATGATAGCGACCCCCCTCTACATAGAAGAACGATTGGGCGGTTCTCCATCAGATTGAGAGCAACAACGTCTTCAGGACAGTGACACTCACTGATCCTGACTATGTAGAGCGACGTGTATAGACTCGGGCATTCATGTAAGATTCGAGAATGCCCTCGGGATATTAGCCGTCTCCTGACTATGCACATAGGTTAATTCTGCCGTGAAATTCACCACTGAATTCCCAGAACAATCTATTATTTCTCATATTCCATGGTCGAATCCACAACCTGATCTCATGGAATGGCAATAATAATTGCTCATATTCCATGGTCGAATCCACGGCCTGATCCGAGAGAATGGAAATAACAATTGCTCTGATTCCATAATCTAATCTACGACTTGATCTCATGGAATGGCAACAACAATTTATCTCATTACTCCGATTTCACGATCGAATTCACTGCTAATCTCATGAAATGGTAATAAATAATTTTATTACTCCGATTCTATGGTCGAATCCACGATCCCATGGAATGGTAATGCTATTATATTATTTCGAGTTCATGGTGATAATAAATAACTACTTATTTTATTGTCTCGTTTCATGAATAATGTTACACTGAATTTCATGAATTAGCAATAAATATTCAACCATCGGGCATCTGAACTATCACTGAACAAGCCCCACAAAAATGGTCTAAGTGTACTCGACGATGATGCACGACTGAACACCCAGATGCACGAACGAGCGTCCAAAAATATGAACAAATGAGGAATCCTACGCAAAACAGAGGAAAACAACAAATAATAATAAAATAATGGGAAGCGCCCAGAGGCACCGGCCAGCCGGCCATGGCCGGTCCCATGCCTTCTCCATTATTTTTCCTATTTTTGTTACTTTCATGAACTCATGAAAAACTCCTTCAATTTAGCAACTTTCCTTGTTTGTGCAAAACTCATGAATTCTCCATAACTTCATGGATTCATGAAATAATACTATAAAATAAGGAAAGGTGTGCGGGACCGGGCAACATGGCCGGCCGGCCATGCCCTAGCCATGGTCGGTCCAACAGCTTACAATCCTTAGCCTATTATAATAATCTTTCCCCAATTTCATAAAACTCCTCGGTTTCAACAAAATTCATGGATTCTCCTTAACTTCACGAATTCATGAAATAATAATAATAATAATAATAATATAAAATAGGGAAAGGTGTGCGGGACCGGGTAACATAGACGGTCGGCCATGCCCTAGCCGTGGCCGGTCCCACACCTTGCAATACCTAGCTTTTTATAATTATTATTATTCCTTAAACTCATGAAACTCCTTCATTTCAACAAAAAACTCTTGGATTCTTCATAACATCACAGATTCATGAAAATAATATTATAAAATAGGGAAAGGAGTGCGGGACGGGGCAACATGGACGGCTAGCCATGCCCTAGCCGTGGCCGGTCCCACACCCTGCAATCCCTAGTCTTTTATAATTATTATTTTCCTCGAATTCATGAAACTTCTTGGTTTGAGAAAAAAATCATGATTTCTTCATAATTTCTCAAATTTTGCTCAAATTATGAAAATTCAAGGGCCAACGTGGTCACATGACCGGCTAGCCTCTCACGACAATTTTGAATATTAAAATATTGTTATTTTAATATTTACAAAATATTGATTAATTGAGAATACATGCTCATTCCAACAAAAAGTCAAGAATTTCAGTCAAGATGAAACTCTTTTGAAAATTCACAATGTTGCTCGAACGCACATCCGAAAATACTGAAACTCTCAGTACGGAGACATGGACACCATGGCAACACTTACATGCCTTAATGACCAACAAGGGTTATTCGTAGGGCTTGCACAAATCCGGTCCCACATGTTTTCATAATTCTGACCTAATTTGCTGAATTGCTCGTATTGGGCCCAAACTCTCTCCAACCGACCTGAGGATTGCTTAAACGGACAACATCTGGTCCCGTGACCACTAAGATCCGACCCCATGCTCTCTTGGTCGGTCCCATCTTTTATACCTAGGTTTCATCACCTGATGTTGAACCCAGCAGTAATTCAATAAATAATGAAACCGACACTTAACCATCATTCCTTCACCAACTCTCCAACTGAGAACCCTGTTACACGCTCACTCGAGAAATTGGGCATCACATGGACGTCTATCGTCCTATGAGATCGGTCCCTCTTTTGCTCATGACCTATTTCCAACAATTCGTCAACTAATGAGTAATTCATAAAAAATTAGGGTTTTCGAACAAACGCTCAACAAATCATTATTCTGAGCAAGTTCAAACACTAATAAATTTATATTGATTCAGCAACCAACATCTGAATTAGTTATATAGTATTTGGTAATCTTTCAATATTTTAATATTTTATTGGGTCACGTTACCAATAAATATTTCGTCGAATTGAGCAACATTTGCTCAAATATTGATCCAGCTATCAATATTTATTAACTTATCAGTAATTTGTCGAATTGAGCAATACTTGCTCAATTGCACGTCAAATTCTCAATATTCAGTGATTCGTCAAATAGAGCAGTACTTGCTCAGTTGCTCGAATATTGACCCAACTATCAATATTCAGTAACTTATCAGTATTTCGTCGAATCGAGTAATACTTGCTCAGTTGCTCGAATAATCCACATATATTCAGTAACTTATCAATATTCAACAACTCGTTGAATTTATAATATTTGCTCAGACGAGCAACATTAACATTCATGAATCACTGAGCATTTGTCAAACATGCTCAATTCAACAAAACTTAGGCTCATTTTCTAATCAGTCAAAAACTGACAAACTAAATACACGTCTGTCATGCAGACTCCACGATTCCTGAGACATCAATCAAGTCAAATTGGGGGATAACAACTAGGGTTTTGGTTTGGAGGCCTACATCACGTGGATTCATCCATAAAGAGAAATGTGCGTAAGTTGTGTCAACGGTTGAAGGAGTTAGCAAAGTAGTGGGTGCACGATCCGTCAAGTCTCCACACGACATGGAACTGACTTTACCACGATCTTCTACCGGCCCATTCTTCCACTCATGAAACCATCACACTTACAGGGATCAAGGTGTTCACAACTCTGACAGTATAAATAAGTCTCTGAATCCCTGATTGAGGACAACGCTTTCAGTCTACACAAAATTTCTCGAATAATTACTCTGAAGAATTCATCAATCCTTCAGAACTCCACAGTTCACTAATTGTTGCAGAAACCCACAACAAATATATAATCCTTGATCATCACTGATCCCACACAATTCTTAGCTTCCCTCCTACAGATCAACCCATCTTCCACTTTGCGACTGAATTGACTCTGGAACGGCCATTGACTTAGTTTAGGTCAGAGTCCTACAGATTGATCTCTCGAATCTAAGCACTCCCTTTATAGTGCATCTGTGTGAGGTTAAGCAGTTTGCCAGATTCGAGGAGTCTCGACAACACGCTCGACTCTTCACTTTCCTAAAAAACTAGCAAATCATTTTTCCCCATCTACAATAGTAATAAGACCTTTGAGTGATAGATAAGTTCAAGTCTCCACATACCTTTTAGTCGATGAAGATCCACTGGTTCCTTGAGTAGTCCTTCGTCTTGTATGATTATCTCCATGGAGTTCTTGAGCTCAACTACACTTTTTATCCTAGTCTGAGACCTTAGCTATAGTAGACTAGAAATCAAAGACTTTATAGTTTTGATCACTAATATTGACAAACATGCTTGAGATAGCAACGCATGTGAGTTCGACCGAGCAATTCTCTAACAATCTCCCCCCTTTGTCAATTTTAGTGGCAAAACTATTAATACATATGGAATAGTAAAATATATAAATAAACTTTGTAGATCCTATTCCACATGTCGTCTAATCTTCAACAATACTCGAAATCTTCTTCACTTCCAAGTAATCCAATGATCCCAAAGGTTGTAAGTTTAGCATCAGCGTTGTTGAAAATCCATAGCTATAACAACGAGAAAACAAGAGTTCTCAGTCATTGTTATACAATGTCATAGTATCATTACACAGCATCAAAGTCCAATTGCATCACAACTTTAACAACAATACTATAGTGATACTTCACTCCCCCTTAGTCAATACTCCATATCACATGTAAAACACTCCCCCTTACATAATGATCCGAAAACCATATGTATTTGTAGTGTGAACGACATATTAATTCTCCCTTTTTTGTCAATAAAATTGGCAAAGGTACAAGAACGGGATCCTAATGAAATTTCCGTAAGAGACATTTCATGACCAAACGTAAATGTATATCATCTTGTTTAGATGCAATCATAAATCCAAAGCTAAATGCATTCATCAAGGAGTTCATAAAGATATACGATAACCCTTCTAATATCACAAAGATTTGGCAATTAAGCAAAAGTTCAAAAGAACTCTCCCCCATAAAATGTCATTCCCATGGGAACAACAAGACCACCTTAATTTCAAAAGAAAATAAGGATTTCTTTAGACTCAAAAAATCACATACAAGTATGAATTTGGAATCCAAAAAGAAATATTCAATCATATTAACCAAGGCGAACCAAGATTAATTTGACTAAATATGCTCGACATAAGTAAACTTATGGAAACTTAAGAAACCAATCAAATTAATCACAAGAAACTCGTAAACAATCTAATTGTCATACACAACCAAACTAATTACAAAAGTAATCAATTTAATTGGCCACACTCGACATAAGAAAGCAATGACTAAGTTAATCACGAATAACCAACCCAGTCAAAGAAATGCCCAAACATAAGACAACTTATGGAGTGATAACTAAATAACCACACAAGATGATTAATTTAGTTCAACATGTTCAACATAAAGTACCTTACGGAACAACAACTAAGCTAATCACAAAATCAATCAAATTTTGTTGTTGCTCAACATAAGACACTTCATGGAACAACACAGTATTTACAAAAAAAATGTGGATCGGAGAATCGATCTTATACCGTGGAATAAGCAAGGATTCATTCTATTTCCATCACCATTTGCAAAATGACATACAATATCCATAATCCTTGAATCACAAAATATTTTAA
The DNA here is from genome assembly GCA_023529315.1 of Papaver bracteatum. Classification (NCBI taxonomy): domain Eukaryota; kingdom Viridiplantae; phylum Streptophyta; class Magnoliopsida; order Ranunculales; family Papaveraceae; genus Papaver; species Papaver bracteatum. The sequence goes on along the minus strand of JAJJWX010002723.1, from coordinate 2,353,530 downwards.
CCTATCTTACATCAATAATTGACAATATAGGCTTAACTTTTGTGTTTTCCAAAAGTCTATTCATTCTTTTATCAATATTTGCATATCAATTTACAAACGACTTTACTTTTGACAAACTATGGGACAATCAAGTTCACGGACGTAAACGCACATATCCCATAAAAATATTGCAATATAAAATCAAAAGAATTAATACTGCAAAAATTATCATCCAAACAAGTTTAGAATTTAAACCAATAAATCTAAAAACAAGAAGATGAAAACTTTGGACATAGCTATGCGTAATCACAATAATGGCTATTCCAAAACACTAGTTATTCTTCAAAACAAGAAAAATAGAAGATTTACTAGGCAATAAGAACTTTGAAGAATTCTTCATCGTCCCCGAACTCCTTGTTGTCAACAGCCATTGGAACATAAGGTTTATTAAGGTAGGATTTTATATCAATAAACCTTCTAGGTTGTTGTTGTCGAACCAGGGCCTTCTGAATCTCATGAGTCTTATACACAAAAGCCTTTATTTTTTGAATCTCCTTACGCAACTCCTTCATTACTTCAAGAACATCAAAAAACTTCTGAGAATTTGAAGGAACGTCTCTTGGCTTCCTCACATTCCTTTTTTTTTTCTTTTCAATGTAGGAGGTAACGAAGATTTTCTTTTTTATGCATGATTGATGGCTTAGCAATCATATTACCGTCTTTTCCATCTGAAGATATCATACTTAGAGCGTCCATGAACGTAGGTTTGTGAGAGGAATTCACAATTAACTTAACAAGTAGTCTTGAGATAAAAAGAGGTTTTAGAGAAGGAAAAAAGGAATGTATGGTTTGAAACCTCTAAACAGGTTCGTAAACGACCAACTCTTAACCCTATGAAGAGTAGAATTGTCGATAGTACCCTTTCTTTTGTATGATAGACAAAAAGAAGACAATCTAAGAAAAGAAGAAAAAAGCCTTTTCCTAAAGCCTGAGAGGTACAAATTATTCTCTCTTTTGATCAGGCACATGAGACAAGATTCCAAAAACAACACAATCAAGTTGCGTTGTGGTGAACAACAATTTGTCCACCATTTTCCTATAAAGAGGAATCCACAGACCTCTGTCTATCAAAACAATTTGACCATAATTTCTTATCAAATGGTCTTGATTTATCCTTGGAAACTAACTTCTTAGACGAAGATAAAATCTTACATACCTCAGTGGTCTTCTGAGAAAGTTCAAGATTTTCTTGCTAGATGATTTGCTCTTCGTTGAAGTTTGTTGACATGCCTTTGTTGGTGTTTGAACTTGTAACACTTTGAGAGTTCATGACCCTTTAATGAAAAATATGAGCACATCAGACTTGGATAAAAATCAAGCTTCTGGAATGTGCAGGTAGCTAAGCACATATTGGGACCTGAAACATTATAAGGAGTGTTTCCAAAGATTGGGTCAACTTTTTCTTCCAGAATTTTTAGTTTTTCTTCTGAAAGAATATCAAGATTGATATGTGTATTGCTACAATTATCAAAATCAATATTTTCACCAAGAAGTGCAACACTTGATTTCTCGTCTTCATTAGAGTAATAATTGTCAGACATTTCATCAAGAGTTGCAGCCTGCTAGTGTATTTTCTCCGATTTGGACACTCATTTGCAAAATGACCAAATCCCTTACACTTCAAGCACTGAGGCATATCCTCATCATCAATTTCATCAATATCCCTGTTTTTAGGAGGAACACGATTATGAGGTTTGACCGATTCCTTAGGCTTATCTCTGGAGAACCGTTTACTTCTCTTTAACAAAAGATCCCTAAACTATCTTGTGATCATCGAGGCTGATTTGTCAAGATATTTATCTGATGAATCTGTCTCAGAGTGATCATCTTCAGAGATATACACTTTTTTTACTTTTATCAAGTAATTTAGTGTCCTTTAGTGCTTTGAACGCAACATCCTTATATTTTGACGAATGTTCATGATCAAAGATCTTAAGCTTTCCAACCAGCATATTTCTGGAGAGAGTATCAAGGTTATTATCCTCAACGATGGCATGCTACTTAGAATCGTATCTAGATAGCAGCGATCTGAGAATTTTCATCACAATGTCCTTTTCAGGAATAGTCTTACCCAATGCAAAAGATGCATTAACAATTTCAGACACTTTGTGATTAAAATTATCAAATGTTTCTTCATCTGCCATACGAAGGTTTTCCCAATCGGAATTAAGATTTTGAAGTCTAGCTTCCTTTTCACTGGAATTACCTTCAAATATGGTTGCTAAGATATCCCAAGCTTCTTTCGACTTGGTGCAATTAGACACATGGTGCTGAAGATTTGGGGTAATGGCATTAAAACTGTTGAAGTTTAGCTTTGCTGCAAGAATCTCAGCAGGAGTGTATTCACCAATATTCTTTGGAACGTTTACACCTCCAACTGCCTCAACGGGAGCATCATAGCCATTAATAACATATACCCATGATTGGAAATCACGTGCTTGAAGAAAATATCGCATATCAATTTTCCACCATAAGTAATTGGAGCCATCGAAGACTGGTGGTACGTTAAATGAGATAGCACCTCTGTGGGGGTCTAACAACCAACCCAATATTTCGATTAGCAATCTGTATGGACAACTCCGAGTTACTTTCTAGAGAATCAACTAGACTCAATCAATAGAAAATATCTCAAGGAGTTATTATCTCAATCTCTCAATTTGATTTACTCAAGCAATTACAATCTGCGAGTCTTAATCAAAAACAGATAACTTGGATGGTACCAAAGACCAATATCCAAGTGTCAATCAATTTAAATCAACAACTAAGAAGGTCGGATATTCTAATTGATTGAACAACGCACAACATGTATTATTTCAATTATATAATAAAATATTATGCGAAAAAGAAATAACACAGACACCAGAATTTTGATAACGAGGAAACCGCAAATGCAGAAAAACCCTAGGATCTAGTCCAGATTAAACATACACTATATTAAGCCGCTACAGACACTAGCCTAATCCAATCTAACTTCGGCCTGGACTGTAGTTGAACCCCAATCAATCTCACACTGATCCAAGGTACAGTTATGCTCCTGCGCCTCTGATCCCAGCAGGAAACTGCACACTTGTTTCCCTTAGCTGATCTCACCCACAACCAAGAGTTGCTACGACTCAAAGTCGAAGACTTTAATAAACAAATCTGTCTCAAACAGAAAAGTCTACAAGGATAGATAAATTCGTCTCCCACGAATAAACCTATGAGTTTTGTTCCGTATTTTGATGAATCAAGGTGAACATGAACCAATTGATAAAACCAGACTTATATTCCCGAAGAAAAGATCAGCTTTATCAATCACCTCACAATAAACTTAATCGATGCAGCGAAGAAGATTATTGAGGAATCACAAACGATGAGACGAAGTATTTGTGACTATTTTTATATCTTGCCTATCGGAGATAGAAATCTCAAGCAAATTATTACAATTGTACTTGTACGATAGAAGATGCACGATCAGATCACAAAACTACGATAAAAGTAGTATTGGTCTGGCTTCACAATCCCAATGAAGTCTTTAAGTTGTTAACCTGGTTTTAGAAGAAGAAAACCAAAGCCTAAAGGAGAATCGACTCTAGCTTAGCAAACTAGTATCACACAGAATGTGTGAGAATTAGGTTTCCCAGTTGCTAGAGTTCTCTCTTATATAGTCTTTCAAATCAGGGTTTGCAATCAATGTTAGCTTAGTAACAAAGCATTCAATATTCATCGTTAGATGAAAACCTGATTAGATTCAAGCTAATATTTATCAACCGTTAGATCGAAAACATAGCTTGTTATACACACTTGTAATACATGTTTCTAGAATTATGTAACTGTACCCAAACTTTTGCATTAGTTGGTTTAAAACTAGTTAACCAAATGGTTAGCCATATGATAACTTTCATATCAACCATATTCTACTAGTTAGAGAGTTGTTCAATTGCTTAGATCTTTATGTACTACACAAGACACAATTGAAGCAAAAACGATGTGATTTACTCGAATCGACTCATGAACTATAATGCCACGGTTTGCAATAGCATTCCTTAGTTTATTAAGATAAGTTCACAAATATCATTTTTAGACATAACCTACTCAAGTTCGCAGACTGGGTTCGCGGACTTAAGTTCCAGAATGGAGTTCACAAACTCCAGCAGAAATTCTCAGTCGAGAACTTCGCGATTCATGGATCAAGCTCACGCACTACACCTAAGCCACTTGATCAACAAAGTTCGCAAACTTCGGTTCAAGCAATAAGGACTTATACATATATGTGTTACCACAACAATGCTTATATCCTCCAATGGTTATATTGTCTAAACTCTCATTTCAATCATTGAAACATTCTCAGAGGGCGTTATATAGTTGTTATTCACAAACTATTTTTCGTCAGAGCAATTTCCAAAATGTGTGAAACATAACATGACTTTAGTCACTAGGTTAAGATGAACTTGGCTACAACGAAAGCTTTACCAACACATATTTCGAGAAATAGATAAGTGAGATATAGTCAGCTAGAAATATCATGTGTGTATAATCTTAGTCTATATAGTAATACGACTTTTGTCTCAAGATATGAGATAGAGTAGATAAACTTTTGAGTGATAGACAAGTTCAAGTCTCCACATACTATTTAGTCGATGAAGATCCACTGGTTTCTTGAGTAGTCCTTCATCTTGTATGATGATCGCCATGGAGTTCTTGAGCTCAACTACACTTTCTATCCTAGTCCGAGACCTTAGCTATAGTAGACTTGAAATCAAAGACTTTATAGTTTTTATCACTAATATTGACAAACATGCTTGAGAAGCAACACATGCGAGCTCGACCGAGAAATGCTCTAACACTATGCTATGTCCCCTAGCTGAGCTCTCAATATTGGCATGACATGACGATTAATGTTCACTCGCAGCGGAGTAGCATGAATTTCCCGAAGTGTCAATATTAAGATCTGCATGAAAACACTCAGGATCACGCAGGCTACACCACTCTCTCATAAAGAGGATTTCGTGTCAATGCGCTTTAGTTAAAGTCAGCATGGTCAACGCACCTAAATTCCTTCAGAAAAATAAGCTTAGACTGTCCATGTCAGCCTTAAAATAATCACGGCCACACGATCTGGCCGGCCAACTCAATAAGCTTGGCCTCCTCCCAGCAAGACCAAGCAAAGCCCATGGTGTCCACTGGCGGATACACTATCATCCCATCTAATCAGAATCCTTTTATCTCACCAGCAACATCCCTGATCGTTGGCCTGAGTTAGGGTAGTCGAGCTGTTGAAAAGAAATTCAACGTGCTGAGACTGGCAATAGTTAGTCAGAGTGAATCTTATATCAGAAGAGAAGATTCTCAATAATAAACAAACTAAGTGCAATCAAAGTTTTAACAATAGTTAGCCAATCAAATCAAATCGAAAACTAATAACACTGCAATTATCTAGTTTCCCACCAACGGTACTCGTAGAGCTTCTTGATCCCACAAAAGTATTTAAACAAGCAGTCATAAGAGATTTCACCTAATTGGGATACTTTCCTCTCCGAATATACGGCTCCACCAGAAACAACAAGTAATGAAGTTTGTCTGGCTCTTAGGATAGTTTGCTAGAAATGCAAACTTAGGTAGTTATAGACCAAGGATGTTTGGACACCAAGGAATTTCCAAAACAGAAAATATTCTAAAAATATGCAATGAATGCCCAAATTCGGTTTTCCTAATTCCAATAAATTTTTGTCCAATATTTCCTAAATCTCTCATAGAAAATCTGCTGGTAATTAAAGCATATAAAACCAAAAACCTTAATTAAAAGATTCTTAATTTATTTCGGTACAGGATCACCATGAGTACCAAGGAATATCTTTGAACAGTAAATGATAAGAGTTAATGCTCATGTTCAAAGTATGTTGACATCTTTACACTGCAAAACCTGATTTCGAAAGTACACAAGTGTTTGTATGGTAAAATTACTTCTACCCCAAACACAGAAATTGTATGATTGTTTTGCTGGAATTCGATTGCTGCTTTAATCTTCAATTGAATTATGGGGGGAGGGGGGGGAGGTACCCTCCGATGCTAAAGTCAGCTTAGGATTTTTCACAGATATTTTTGGTATGGAAGATTGCTTACCATGTGGGTTGTTGAACCTTCTTCTTATATGGTCCGAGTTGGCTCCTCTACCTTAATTTCGAAATGAATGTAATTGCCTTAATTCCCTTACATGCCTCCCTGCATTGATATTTTTCATGACTGCATGGCATTGGCATAACTGGCCCTTGCATGCCTCCAGTCATGAATTGTATTGACTTGTCCCTGCAAGCCTCATGTAATAACTGGCCAGCATTAATGATTGCATGGCTCTAGAATAACTGGCCCTTGCATGCCTCCAGTCAAGCCTAAAGAGAAAAGTGTGATGATCACTCTTTTCAGAGTATCAAAGATAAATTGTAGTATAATCGTTCGAACCACAGAAATTACAGGTGTTCAAGAGAAATATTAAACCAAACAATAATGTAAAGTTGAGTTGTAAATTTCAGCAGACGATATTTGTAAAGAAAACGAATAAATGATGTGAATCTACCAAGACTTTGAGGTTTCACTTAACGTGTTCAAGTATTATTTGATCAAATTATAACTCGAATAGAACTGAATAATGATTCGTTCTACCCAGCAGATATGGCAAATTGAGATTTCAAAGTAACTATAACAAATACCAAATCAAGACTGATTGATTATATTTCTAAGATTCCCTAGCATTCAATGTATCCGGAAATCACAATGAATCTATGAAGTTTGTCAACACCATCAACACAAAATTGCAATCAAAACACAGATAAAGAAATGGTCTAAAACATGAAATTCATTTATGATCACAACAGATAATACTAGAACCCATTAGGCTTCCCCTCTAGTCTTGGCAGAGAGGGGTTTAGCTTCTCATTTTTGTGTAGACAGCCATAGAAAAATATTCAGTAGAAAACCCTAACATCAAAGAGAACTAAAACCAACTGAATTAAAGTGAAAGCAAAAGAAAATTATTCAGAATGTGTGGTACTCCAGCTTACCCTTCTTTATTGGTTGTAGTTCTCATTTATACACGAAGGCTATGACTTGTTCTCTGATTTGTAGCTCAACGAATTAGTCCTATTTTCATGCCAAAAAGACCTAAACCAACCCGTATTCATCTATTCATTTGGTACACAGAAAACCCATTTATTGAAACCAGTCCACGGACCACAGTTGTAAACTCTTCCTCTTGTTTCTGCCTAAAAGATAGCTGAAATCAGTTGTTGACTACTTGTATTCAACTCCTCTCTTGAGTCTGCATCAACTCCCTGTATCACCATAACACCACCAACTCAAGCTCCCTTCTCAAAGTCAATTGCAGTCATCTAAGACCACCCCCAGCAACAATCTTTCCTGACTGCTTTCACGACATCAAATTCAGGCCAAATACGAACCCCATAGAATCCGTGTTGTTCTTCGCTCAACTAGTACCAAACCCATCACTTCCAACACCAGTAGCTCAAGTAGTTCAGTTATTGCCAATTCCTTTTCCATCTCGGCTTCAAGAAAGTTCAGCCAACAAATAACTCATCCTCCTGCCTTTAATCGAACACCCACAGACCAAAACTCAACAAACTGTTGCTCATACATTTAATTACAAAAACCCCAAAAATCAGTTGATGTTGTTACCGTAATCTTCAAATTCAGCTCATACCAAATCAAAGTAATCGGTCTCGTCTTCATTCCCATCTCCATTAACACCCCTTGATGCATCTGACTATGAGAAGAGAGATCGAACTCCATCTTCAAATGATTACCAACAACTTCAGATCAAGCCCACTTCTGCCAACGTTGTTGTGCTTGGTTTTCAATTGAGAAATTTAATTTCGGACTGCCAATTCCCCATAATCGCTGATGCTGTTAACCCCTATGAGTTTCAGTCCATATAAATGAACCCTAACTCCATCTATTGCCTGCAATCGGCACCAAAACATTCCCAATTTGATTCCCTAAACAACTACAGATTTCCACCATCTCTTGCATCTTCGCCTTGGAAAATTATTGCAACAGTAGTTAATAGAAATGAAAAACCCTCCAACGGAATTAAGTTAAGATCCCATTTTTCTCTTCACTGGAATACCACCATCTCGATTGAACTGAGTCTTCATTTAGTTTTGATAAAAGATGAGATAATAGAAAATATTACAGACAACGTGTGGTGGAAGAGATTAACACGTCACCCCACTTGGTTCTTTAACCCATTAGTGACTTTCACATGTATAAGCGGCTCGAGTGCGCAAACAAATCCACCAGGCTATCTCCAGGCCGTGAACTTTCATATTGGAAGTGACTAAATCAATTTGGTAGCCCACGGTTTCATCAATGAAGCTTTGACTCATTGGAACCGTAAGTTGCAAGGGCCAATTTAGCTTTCTAAGCCATTTTATCCTCTGGGTGAACAGATTTCACTTGCAATTCCTGTAACAGACTTAAAACAACATTATTAGCTGAATATCGAGACCTAGCTAGTATAAATGTGGGTCTAAAAATCGCACTTACGTGCTTTTCAACTCCCCCACACTTACATTTTGCTAGTCCCGAGCAAAAAAAGAAAAATTATATCCGCTACACAGCTGGATATGGAGATACGTACGCTAAACAGCTAGACGGAACCACTAAACAGTGATTGAGAAATATCTGCTAAACAGCAAGATGAACCCGCTAAACAGCTGGGTTAAGGGAGTCTGCTAAACAGCTAGACAAATCCGCTAAACAGCTGGATTAAAGGTGTCCGTTAAACAACAAGACAAAACCACTAAACAGTGGTGTAAAAAGACAGCTAAACAGCTCATCTTAGCATGTAAAATTTTCAATTCAAATTTTTTTTTTTTAAGATGAAATTTAACAGAACTATATGTAAAAGAAAAACAATAATCTTCAAAACAGTAAAGCATGGATTTACCCCAACTCCCCCACACTTTTCTACATTGTCCCCAATGTGGCAGTGGTTAAAACAGTTCAAAGGTGGAAAGTGGTAATCAGCCGAGCACAACATATTATTCATGATAAAGAAAAGGAAGAAAATAAAACAACATTATTTTACCACCTGTCATGAGTCGATTCGGTTGCATTTAGCGCATGCAACAAGCCTTTAAACCTCAAGCTCGCACAAGAGGACGAGTCTGTCTCGTGAGGGCTTCCAGCTGTGATACCCACAAACACATCAAAAGAGGGTTGTCTCCCTAAAGCGCTGAATTTTATGTCTCCAGCCAGACATCTGCAAAACACATCCAATCAATCATAAGAAGGATCCTCCAGAGTCGTGGTATCGACTTCTGGATTCACAAGTTGCAAAAATGGCTTCAACCTATGCCCATTAACCTTAAAAATATTGCCATTATTAGGATTTTCAATCTCAACAGTACCGTAAGGAAAGACATTCTTCACAATAAATGGACCTATCAATCGAGATTTAAGCTTGCCAGGAAATAAATGCAATCGAGAATCATAAAGAAAAACTTTATCTAAAGGTTCAAATGTTTTCCTAATAATATGCTTATCATGAAACATTTTTATTTTAGCTTTATAGTTCCTGGAAGTAGTATAAGCCTCGTTTCTGATTTCTTCGAGTTCATTCAACTGCAATTTCCTATGTTCACCAGCCTGATCTAGGTCAAAATTAAGCTTTCTGATTGCCCAATAAGCTTTGTGTTCTAACTCTACAGGTAGATGACATGCTTTTCCGAAAACAAGCCTATAAGGAGACATTCCTAATGGAGTTTAGAAAGCTGTCCTATAAGCCCACAACGCATCGGTAAGTCTTAATGACCAATCCTTGCGATTTGGGTTTACAGTCTTATGCAATATAGCTTTTATCTCTCGGTTGGAAACTTCTACTTGACCGCTCGTTTGAGGATGATATGTTGTAGCTACTTTATGAGTAATGCCATATGATTTCATTAGCTTTTCAAAGGATTTGTTACAAAAATGAGTACCTCTATCACTAATAATAGCCCTAGGGGTACCAAATCTAGATAAAATATTCTCTTTCGAAACTTAGTAACAACCTTCTTTGTCATTATCCCCTGCAAGCAACAGCTTCAATCCATTTAGATACGTAGTCAACAGCAACCAATATATATTGATAACCATATGAGGAAGGAAATGGGACCATAAAGTCTATGCCCCATACATCAAAAATTTCGACAATCAAAATAGGATTTAATGGCATAATATCTCGTCGAGAATTTCTTCCTACTTTTTGGCATCTTTCACATGCTTTGCAAAAAAAGTATGCATCTTTGAAGAGAGTCGGCCAGTAAAAACCACATTGTAGAATTTTCAGGGCAGTTTTCTTACCTGAAAAGTGTCCTCCACAAGCACTAGAATGACTGAAATTCAAGATGCTTTGATGTTCAAACTCGGTACACACCTTCGAATCAGCTGATCCGGACGGACTTTAAACAAAACGGATCATCCCACGAGAAAATTTTGCACTTCAAAGAAAGAACTTTGTCTTGTCTTGTTGAGTCCAATGAGCTGGAATGTCACCTACAACAAGATAATTTGCAATGTCTGCATACCAAGGTGTTAGTGACACACTAAACAACTATTCATCGGGAAAAGTTTCGACCACATTACTTTGAAAAGACGACTCAAGTACTATCCTAGATAGATGATCAGCCACCACATTCTCAAATCCTTTCTTATCCCTGATTTCTAGATTAAACTCTTGCAAAATAAGAATCCACCTAATCAGTCTAGGTTTCGCATCTTTCTTTGACAAAAGATGCTTAAGGGAAGCATGGTCCGTGTACACAATAACTTTAGAACCGACTAGGTACGACCTGAACTTATCCAAAGCAAACACAACAGACAAAAACTCTTTTTCTGTAGTGGAATAGTTACATTGTGCATCATTTAAGGTACGGCTTGCATAATAAATAACACATGGTAACTTTTGAACTCTCTGCACAAAAACATCTCCAATTGCAAAGTCTCTAGCATCACACATTATCTCAAATGGTAACAACCAATTAGGGGGTTGAATGATTGGAGCTGTAGTCAATAAGGTCTTTAGCTTTTCAAAAGCTATCTTGCATTCTTCATCAAACACAAAATATTTGTCTTTTGATAAAAGATTGCACAAGGGCCTGGAGATTTTACTAAAGTCCTTAACGAACCTTCGGTAAAATCCCGCATGTCCAAGAAAAGACCTTATTTTCTTAACATTCTTTGGGTCTGCCAAATGTGAAATCAGGTCAGTTTTAGCTTTATATACCTCAAGTCCTTGAGATGAAACAACATGACCTAAGACATTTCCTCTAGACACCATAAAGTTACACTTTTCCTAGTTAAGAACAAGATTTGTTTCAGTGCAATGAATAAGAGCTAACTCTAAGTGATGCAAGCAATCAGTAAAACTATCACCAAAGATTGATAAATTATCCATAAATACCTCCAAATTCTTACCAACCATATCAGAAAAATACTTAGCATGAGACGTTGGAATGTTGCTGGTGCATTGCATAACCCAAAGGGCATTCGTCTGTAGGCAAAGGTTCCAAATGGGCATGTAAAAGTCGTTTTTTCCTGATCTTCTCGAGCAATCTCCACTTGATTGTAGCCCGAGTATCCGTCGAGAAATCAATAGAACTTATGACCTGCAAGTCGCTCAATAATTTCATCAATAAACGGAAAAGGAAAATGATATTTCCTACTAACAGAATTCAACTTGCGGTAATCAATGCAAAGACGCCAACCAGTGACCTTCCTAGTTGGAATCAGTTCATTATCTTCATTCTCAACAACTGTAATACCAGATTTCTTAGGAACAACTTGGGTTGGACTGACCCATTCACTATCAGAAATAGGATAGATTATACCTACATCTAATAGCTTAAGAATTTCAGCTTTAACAACATCTTTCATGTGAGGATTCAACCTACGCTGACCTTGTCGACAAGGTATTGCATTCTCTTCCAAATTAATCTTATGCGTACAAATACTAGGGTCAATTTCTTTTAGGTCTGCAATAGTCCATCCTAAGGCACTTTTGTGCTTCCTAAGAACATCCAAAAGCATCACTTCCTGCTCTTCACTAAGTTCAGCCGATATAATTACCGGAAATGTTTCATTTTGACCCAAAAAAGCATATTTCAGGTCACTAGGAAGTGGCTTAAGGTCAAGCTTTGGGAATTCTATGGATGAGGGTAGTGGCTTCGTCTCATTGATTGGAAGTGATTCAAATCTAGACCACCACTTATCTGTATCCAGTAATGGGGATGAATCCAGTAAAGAATTAACTTCTTCAATGGATCCATTCTCATCAAAATCCAAAAGGTTAAGAAGACTGGCTTCTAAAGTATCCTTAGCTTCTAGATGAGATAGCTTTTCCTGCACAATTGTTTCAATCATACTAACCTCATGGATATCATCATTGTCACTAGGATATTTACATGCATCAAAAATGTTTAATTCAGCGGTCATGTTACCAAAAGAAAGATTCATTATACCGTTTCGACAATTAATCAAAGCATTTGCAGTTGCAAGGAAAGGATGACCTAAGATGATAGGTATTTCATTGCTAGCATTAACCACAGGTTGAGTATCCAAAACAATAAAATCTACTGGATAGTAAAATTTATCGATTTGAATTAACACATCCTCAACTACCCCTATCGGTACTTTAACTGACCTGTCAGCAAGTTGTAGAGTGACTGAGGTGGGTTTTAATTCACCTAAGCCCAACTGCTCATAAACCGAGAAAGGTAGGAGGTTTACACTAGCTCCCAAATCCAAAAGTGCTTGTTTGATCACGAACTTCCCTATTATACAAGAAATAGTAGGGCATCCCGGATCTTTATATTTGGGAGGAGTGTTGTGTTTAAGAATAGCACTTACCTGTTCCGTGAGGAATGCTTTTTTCTGCACATTATGCTTCCTTTTAATGGTGCAAATATCCTTTATGAACTTGGCGTAAGCTGGAATTTGATTTATCACATTCAAGAGAGGAATGTTAACTTTCACCTGCTGCAAAACATCAAGAATATCCTTATAATCAGTTGACGGTTTAGTATACAACAAACGATGAGGAAATGGATCATGCATTTTCTTATCAACATCATAATTTTCATTTTCATTATCACTGTGATAGTCACCGCCCTTGGGTTTTGGAGACTTCTCAGGTTCGTGCACCTTCATCGGAGTCTCAATCACCTTACCACTTCTAAGAGTTGTAACAACCTGAGCTTGTTCAATATTAGCATTATTAGCTTCATACTGGCCTTTCGGGTTCGGTTGAGTTTGGGCAGGTAATGTCCCTTTCTCCCTAACATTGAGACGTGATTCAATACGTCCTATGCTAGTTTTCAACTCATCTAAGGTATGCAAAGTATTCTGATTTATTTGAGTTTGTCCCTGCATAAAAGTTTGCAAAGTATCCTCAAGAGTCTTCTTATGAGGTGGCACATAAGAGTTATTAGATGAAGACCCTTGAGGAACATTAACATCATTCATAGTAGGACCATTTCTCCAACTGAAATTAGGGTGATTACGCCAATTAGGATTATATGTTTCCGAATAAGGTGATCTAAAAGGTCTCTTGTAAGTATTCATGGCATTTGCTTGGTCATGTAACACTTCTTGAAATGCTGGGATTGTAGGACAATCCTTAGTGTAGTGTTCAACACTTTCGCAAATATCACAAGCATGTTCAACCGGGTCAGCTACCTTAACAATATTTGGTTTCTGAATAGCATCAACTTTCCTATGCAAGCTAGCAATTTTAGCATTCAAATCATCCTCCTCACTTAGCACATACATTCCAGGCCTAGATCTAGCTAAGGATTTGGACTTATTTTTATCCGCTATGCCTGAAGTATCCCAATTTTGGGCATTTTCAGCTAGCGAATCGAAATAACTCCAAGCATCATCAGGTGACTTGTTCAAAAATTCACCATTACACATCATTTCAACAAACTGACGCATACCAGAATTCAGACCCTCATAAAAGAAGTTAATAACTCTCCAAATTTTATAACCATGATGAGGACAGCTAGAAAGTAAGTCTTTAAACCTCTCCCAACACTCGAAAAAAGACTCATGTTCATTTTGAGAAAAATTCATAATATTTTTACGAAGAGTGATGGTTTTATGAATAGGAAAACACTTTTTCAGAAACTCTCTAGTCATTTCATTCCATGTCCTAATGGTATTTGGTCGCAAAGAATGCAGCCAAGTCTTAGCTTTCTCCTTTAGAGAAAATGGAAACAATTTCAGCTTTACGATGTCTTGAGTCGCAGCAACAAAGGGCATAGTAGCACACACCTCATCAAATTCTTTCAAATGTATTTATGGACTCTCGGAGTCCAATCCATGAAACTTAGGCAGTGCTTGTATCTGCCCATATTTTATCGAAACATTACCAGCATTAGCCGGAATAACTATACAAGAAGGTGTAGAAGTTCTTTCCGGCTGCAAATAATCCCTAAGGGTTCTAGGTCCATCAGCATTGGTTGCGGCCTCAGCAGCTATTCTAGCAGCTTCAGCCTCAGCCACTACTCTCGCAGCTTCACCTTCCATTGGATGAATAGGGTGATTCTCTAATACCCTATTAGCTAATCGATGAAAGTTACGCAGTCGATTAAAATTATCAGACCTAGAATATTGCATACACAAAGGAAACAAGAAACGGATACAATGTTACCCAAATGGTTGTGATTTCAGCAATATTTCAGCCTAGTCACAATCGAAGCAAAAAGACTCGTTCCCTGCACCAGTAGCAGCTCCTAATGTAGCCAAGCTTTTAGAGCTATCTTACTCCCTGTTTAAGAAACAACAGAAATCAGCAAACTCTAAAACAAAACTTAAAAAGAAATAAACTTATGCAAAACTGAATTCTAAAGAACACTAAACAATCCCTAAAGAACACTAAACAATCCCCGGCAACGGCGCCAAAATTTGATCACTCTTTTCAGAGTATCAAAGATAAATTGTAGTATAATCGTTCGAACCACAGAGATTGCAGGTGTTCAAGAGAAATATTAAACCAAACAATAATGTATAGTTGAGTTGTAAATTGCACTAGACGATATTTGTAAAGAAAACGAATAAATGATGTGAATCTACCAAGACTGAGGTTTCACTTAACGTGTTCAAGTATTATTTGATCAAATTATAACTCGAACAGAACTGAATAATGATTCGTTCTACCCGGCAGATATAGCAAATTGAGATTTCAAAGTAACTATAACAAATACCAAATCAAGACTGATTGATTATATTTCTAAGATAAAGCCCAATTGAGAAGTGTCACATGGATTCCCTAGCATTCAATGTATCCGGAAATCACAATGAATCTATGAAGTTTGTCAACACCATCAACACAAAATTGCAATCAAAACACAGATAAAGAAATGGACTAAAACATGAAATTCATTTATGATCACAACAGATAATACTAGAACCCATTAGGCTTCCCCTCTAGTCTTGGCAGAGAGGGGTTTAGCTTCTCATTGTTGTGTAGACAGCCATAGAAAAATATTCAGTAGAAAACCCTAACATCAAAGAGAACTAAAACCAACTGAACTAAAGTGAAAGCAAAAGAAAATTATTCAGAATGTGTGGTACTCCAGCTTACCATTCTTGGTTGGTTGTAGTTCTCATTTATACACGAAGGCTATGACTTGTTCTTTGATTTGTAGCTCAACGAATTAGTCCTATTTTCATGCCAAAAAGACCTGAACTAACCCGTATTCATCTCTTCATTTGGTACACAGAAAACCCATTTATTGAAACCAGTCCACGGACCACAGTTGTAAACTCTTCCTCTTGTTTCTGCCTAAAAGATAGCTGAAATCAGTTGTTGACTACTTGTATTCAACTCCTCTCTTGAGTCTGCATCAAATCCCTGCATCACCATAACACCACCAACTCAATCTCCCTTCTCAAAGTCAATTGCAGTCAGCTAAGACCACCCCCAGCAACAATCTTTCCTGACTGCTTTCACGACCTCAAATTCATGCCAAATACGAACCCCACAGAATCCGTGTTGTTCTTCGCTCAACTAGTAACAAACCCATCACTTCCAACACCAGTAGCTCAAGTAGTTTAGTTATTTCCAATTCCTTCTCCATCTTGGCTTCAAGACAGTTCAGCCAACAAATAACTCATCCTCCTGCCTTTAATCGAACACCCACATACCAAAACTCAACAAACTGTTGCTGATATATTTAATTACAAAAACCCCAAAAATCAGTTGATGTTGTTGCCGTAATCTTCAAATTCAGCTCATACCAAATCAAAGTAATCGGTCTCGTCTTCATTCCCATCTCCATTAACACCCCTTGATGCATCTGACTATGAGAAGAGAGATCGAACTCCATCTTCAAATGATTACCAACAACTTCAGATCAAACCCACTTCTTCCAACGGTGTTGTGCTTGGTTTTCAATTGAGAGATTTAATTTCAGACTGCCAATTCCCCAAAATCGCTGATGCTGTTAACCCCTCTGAGTTTCAGTCCATATAAATGAACCCTAACTCCATATATTTCCTGCAATCGGCACCAAAACAGTCCCAATTTGATTCCCTAAACAACTACAGATTTCCACCATCTCTTGCATATTCGCCTTGGTAAATTATTGCAACAGTAGTTAAGAGAAATGAAAAACCCTCCAGCGGAATTAAGTTAAGATCCCCTTTTTATCTTCACTGGAATACCACCATCTCGATTGAACTGAGTCTTCATTTAGTTTTGATAAAAGATGAGATAATAGAAAATATTACAGACAAGGTGTGGTGGAAGAGATTAACATGTCACCCCACTTGGTTCTTTAACCCATTAGTGACTTTCACATGTGTAAGCGGCTCGAGTGCGCAAACAAATCCACCAGGCTATCTCCAGGCCGTGAACTTGCGTATTGGAAGTGACTAAATCAATTTGGTAGCCCACGGTTTCATCAATGAAGCTCTGACTCATTGACACCGTAAGTTGCAAGGGCCAATTTAGCTTTCTAAGCCATTTTATCCTCTAGGTGAACAGATTTCACTTGCAATTCCTGTAACAGACTTAAAACAACATTATTAGCTGAATATCGAGACCTAGCTAGTATAAATGTGGGTCTAAAAATATAGCACTTACGTGCTTATCATGTGCCCAAGCCCATGGTGGGGTAAAGATATCCTCAAGGCAAAATAAATGGGGCGTAATCATCCAAGGTCCACGGAATTAAACCGCGTTGTGTCACACCCAAACGGACCCATATACCACCGATTAGCCGCCGATCCAATTAATAGCAAATTAATTGTCCAATAATCGCCGATTGCCGCTCGATGTTGGCCGCCGGCAACAACCTGCCGCAGTTACTGACGCCGTTAACTATTAACTTTACCGGCTAATGCTAACGTGGCAACTGACACGTCAACACATCTGCTGACGTGGTGGATTACGTGGCATCATATCTGCTGACCTGGTTGATGACGTGTCAGTGTACCTGCTGACGTGGCGATTGGCATGTCAGCATCCCTGCTGACGTGGCTGAAGAGTGGGGTATGACTGCTGATATGGCGGACGACGTCACTCGCTGATGTCATTATGAAAACCCTAAAACCCTAAGGTTCTTGCTTATGGGCTTTCACATTGGGTGTTTGCAAGGCCTAGTTAGCTATATTTGGCCAACCAAGGGAAATACCTTAGGCCCAATGAACCCTCCTTTGCTATTAGTAGGAGCTTTGGAGGCCTAGGTTAGCCCATTTATTTGTGTAGAATGTTAGGGGTACAAATATGGCCCCCTCTTAATCCATAACCAGTTATGGGTTAAGAAGTTCGGGTTCCCCTCTAATTTTGCGTTTTTCTGGAGTGTTACATATCTCGCCCCCGAGCGTGCTGTTCGGAGTGTTACGCAACTCGCCCCCCGGATGTGTTGATTGCGCAGGAGTGTTATATATCTCGCCCCCAAATGGTTGAGGTGACATATAACTCGCCCCCGTATGTTTTGTGTCATGCTGCTCAATGCTCGCGTAGGGGTGCACCTCTCTGCTGCATTTTGCTCGCGCATGGAATGAAAAGTTGAGTTTTTCTGCTATCTTAAATTCACGCTGGGGGCCAATCCTGATATTCAAGATGCGCGCAGAGTTTGGGATGTGTACATTTTCACGTGCCTGGACAGATGAAAATGTTCGCCACATTTTTTGTTATCTCGTACGATGGGGACAAAATTGAGATAGGGTAAAAATGCTCGAACTGTGCACTCACCCTATTTGCGAGGTGTCAGAGACGTTGCTGACAGCAGACTCAAATTGTACTGTTTTGTCATTTAGTGCTGACTGTGGATTCGATTATCCGTAGTAGCTTATAATTAACACGAAAAATATTGATAAAGTATGGAATACCAAAATAATGTTGAGTTAAATTTTTGAATTGAAATAACAGGATAAATACCTACTGCTTCGACAACAGCTGCCTCGTTAAACCCTTTGAGTGGAAAACCCAGTGGGATAAAACCATCAAAAAGGAAAAAGAGTGCAGCATAGCAGGATTTGAATTTACTTCTAATGATAAAACTTTTTCAAGTGGAATGAATTCCACGGCTTCCATGGCTTTGAATCCTCAGTTCCTTAAGTAGCAGGATCCACGAGACGTCGACCTATCCACTATGTATGGACCTTCCCAGTTTGTTCCGAGCTTCCCACAGTTTGGTTCCATTGTGGCTGCTCGGGTTTTCTTCAAGACATATTCCCTAGGCTTGAATGACCGTTCTATGACTTTACGATCATATCTCAGCTTGATTGCCTGCTGGTATCGGACTAACTGCTGCAAGGATGTTTCTCTTTGTTCTTCTAGCAACTCTTTGTCTAAAGCCAGTATGCTGTCGTTTTTCCCAGATTTGACAGCACGAGTTTTGGTAGTCTTGAGTTGTACCTCGGTGGGTATGACTGCTTCTGTCCCATATGCCAATGTAAATGGCGAAAATCCAGTGGATATTTTTGGGGTTATTCGATAGGACCATAAGACTCTAGGGAATTCTTCTGTCAATTTTCCCTTTGCCTTCTCCAGTAGTTTCTTGAGATTGTCCATAATAACGCGGTTGGTTGCTTCTGCATGTCCGTTGCTCTGAGCATAGTAAAGAGATGAGAAATTGTGGCGAATATTCAGGCCCTTGCAGAAGTCTTTGATCACTCCTGAATCGAACTTCTTCCAATTTTCTGATATTATCGCGTCTGGGATTCCGAACCTGCAGATGATATTCTCGTATATGAACCTTTTCACAGCATGTCTGGTGACGTGTACCAGTGCCACTGCTTCGACCCATTTGGTGAAATAATCAGTAGCGACTAACACGAATCTGACGCCTCCAAGAGCTTTGGGAAGCGGTCTAACGATGTCCAATCCCCACATAGAGAATGGCCATGGACTAAAAAATGGATGTAATTCGTTGGCGGGCCTTTTCGGAATTGGAGCATGCTCTTGGCATGGCACACATTTCTGTTCATATTCTTTAGCGTCTTTCTTCATGTACGGCCAGAAATACCCCTGGGTAAGTATCATGTGCGCGAGACTGCGCCCTCCAGAATGGCTGCCACAAATTCCCTCATGAGCCTCTGTCAGTATTAGTTGTCCTTCCTCAGCTGATACGCATCGCAAAAATGGCTCCAAAGCTACAGGTTTGCGGTTTAACAACCCTTCGATCATTGAGTATCTCCATGAATATTTTTCACCTTCGTAGCAAGTTTCTCATCTTCAAGGAGTTCGCCGGTTTTCAGGTACTGGATGTAAAGTTGATGCCAGTCTGCAAGGTTTTCAACATGACTGCCTGAATTATCTTTCACTGGACTATCAACATCCATATTGTTGTCGATGTTCTCAGTATCCCCATGTGCTGATGTAGCTTCCCTATCGCCCCCACTAGTGTGTTCGAGGGACAGATTAAAGTGGTTGTCGGGGATGCTAGGTAACTCTTGGAAATATACTACAACGAAACGGGCGGTATCGGTTTCGACCACGGAAGAAAGATATGCTAAAGCATATGCGTGCCTGTTCTCCAATTGTGGTCATTGCCCACTAGAGAATCTGTCGAACTCATTTGCCAACTCTCTCATATGATCCAAATATAGAGCCATTCTCTCTTCCTTTGCTCTGTAGGTCCCCAGAAATTGGTTAACTACTAGCATGGAATCAGTCATGAGCTTCACGTTCTTCACATTTAACTGCTTGACAACTTTTAAACCGATAATCGCAGCTTCATATTCAGTTTCATTATTTGATGCTTGGAAACCCAGCCTTGTCGCTTTCTCAATCCTCGAACCTTCGGGAGTAAGGATGACACATCCAATTCCAGCTCCACCAAAATTTGATGATCCATCGGTAAATACGGTCCATAATGGTTCAGGTGTATCAACCTCCATTGCAGACTCGCCCTCAGTCTGATCAGTGACTGGATCTGTGGGTTTGAACAACTCCTCTTCTTCTCCAGCAACCGTTTCTATATCGTCCATAGGAAAATCTGCTAGCAGTGCAGCCAGGGCGTGTCCTTTTTCTGCAGTTCTGGTTTCGTACTTGATCTCATACACTCCTAGAAAATTTGACCATATGGCTAGTCGACTGGAATCATCAGCACGTTCCAGGATTCTCTTCAGCGGGTATTCCGAGTATATTACGATCTGCCTTCCTTGGAAATAAGGCTTGAGGCGACGAGATGCATGGAACAGTGCAAGTGTTATATTCTCAATTTTCTTGTACCGTGTTTCCGCCCCCGTCAAGGATTTACTGACGAAGTAAACATGTTTATCATGTGGATCTGTAATAAACAGCACTGCACTCACAGCGTTCTCCATTGCAGCCAGATAAACTCCAATAGGTTGTCAAGTTTTTGGACTCACCAAAACCGGGGGGTTGACAAATATTGCTTGATCTCATCAAAATCCCTTTCACAGTCAGCCGTCCAAAAAAAATTCATTGTTTTCTTCAAAACGTCAAAGAATGGCTTGAATCGATCCGACGAGTGTGAAATGAAACGATTTAAGGATGCTAATCGTCCTGCTAGCTTCTGGACCTCCTTCTTCGTTCTTGGGGATGGCATTTCTCTGATGGCTCTGATTTGTTCCGGATTCGCCTTGATACCTCTATGTGTCATCAAGTATCCAAGGAACTTTCCCGATGACAGCCCGAATGAACATTTTGCTCGATTGAGCTTCATACGATATTGCCTTAAGATATCGAACATCTTCTGTAGATCAAGAAAATGCAATTCCTTTTGCTGAGATTTCACTACCATGTCATCGATGAATACTTTCATCGACTTCCCAATCAGATCCTTGAACATATGGTCTACCAAGTGCTGGTAGGTTGCCCCTGCATTCTTTAGCCCGAACGGCATTACAATATAGCAGTAAACTCCCATGTCGGTCACGAATGCAGTATGCTCTTGATCGTCATCGAGCAAAGGTATTTGGTTATACCCAGAAAAACCGTCCATGAATGACAGTCTCCCATACCCTGAGGATTTATCCACCAAATCTCTTATCATTGGTAGCAGTTACAGATCACTTGGACATGCTTTATTCAAATCGGTGAAATCGATACAGACACGAATTTTACCATTCTTCTTTGGAACGGGTACCACATTTGACAGCCAGCGAGGATATTGTACTGGTCGAATAAATCATGCTTCCAAAAGCTTTTCGACCTCTTCAGTAACTCCATATTTTTTGCTTTGTGCCATATTTATGATTTTATGTCGAACAGGATGGAACTTCTCATCGATATTTAGCTTGTGGCATGCTACATTCGGATCTATCCATGGAATCTCAGCAAAACTCCATGCGAAAACATCGGCGTTTGGCTTTAACAATGTAATCAAACCATCATGTTCATGTGCAGGCAGATCTACCCCTATGAATGTTGTTTTGTGCTCCTCATCTCCAATATGGACCTCAATCAGTTTCTCGACCGTTGGGGGTTCAGTTGCGTCCTCTCCCCTATATGATTCTGGAGGGAGAGGATTCTGTAATTGCTATTTCTGCTCGACTCGCATGATATGGTTTCTGCTAACTTCTGACTTCTTGTACTCATCAATTGTACTCTCGTGAACTTGTGGGCGGCCATCTGGTCGCCTCTCACTTTCACGACTCCTTCTAGGGTAATAAACTTCAGGCATTGATAATTAGATGATGTGAATGCACCGATCGCATGCAGCCAGTCTCGTCCTACGATCGCATTGTAGGGTGCTCGGCAATCCAGCAACAAGAAAGTGCCCAAAACGGACTTGTCAGCCGCTGTTATAGGTATCCTCACCTTTTCGATTTCCTTTTTAACTTCGCCGCTGAAACCGATAATTGGATTTTCATCCTCCTCGATCAAGTCGTGTGGGAGGTTCATATAGGAATAAGCTCTTGAAAACAGGACGCCCACTGAGCTTCATGTATCTACTAGAATCCGGTGCACACGAAACATGCCAATCCAAGCAGTTATAACGACAGCATCATTGTGTGGAGCATATATACCTATCATGTTTGCTTCTGAGAAATTGATCTTTTTGCACCCCAAGCTCCCTATTTTCTGCTCCATTACCGCTGAAAAAATCAATGTGATTTTCCAAGTACCATTCTTTTAACTACCTGAGCTTCCTCCTGGTCTCGTCTTCCGATGGCCGCCTGGTCATTGAATGGATCCTGGCGTGACTGACATTAATCACATGAGCGTTAATCACATGTGCAGTGCCAAACTGTCCATGACCTTTCCCAAAATCATTTTCACGAACTCTTGCAGCTTTCCAGCATCGATCATTCACTGGACCTCGATCTGTAAAGAGCGGAAATTCTCTGTCTTGTAACCATGATCCTTATGGAACTTGCAAAATTTTCTCCTATCACGTTTATCACGTGTCTCTGCTGGCAAAGGACGAGGGGACTTAAATCCTTGCTGATTTTCTCATACAACTCTGCAAGCTATATGTTCAACGGCGTCAACTTCATATCATGAAATTTCTGATATCGAGTTTCCATTTGTTCACCTTAGTTCTTCTCTCGGACTTCACCTCGATCACTATGCTGGCCGATCGAATGGTTCTTTGACTTGTCTTTCCTCCCATCATTTGGATAATTAGATGATCTGTTAGCATATCTCGCCTCTCGAGCTTTGGAATCATCCTCCACTCGAGAATATTGTTCTACTCGATCATATAGTCCTTATAGAGTCTTTGGTGGTATCTTGACCAAGGAACCGTACACACCTATCTGATCGTGCTGGTACGCTTGTTTGTAAGCTTCGATGACGATTTGATCGTCAGCACCATCTACATCTGCTAACTCTTGCTTGAAGCGTCGAGTAAACTGCCTGATGCTTTCCTCCTTTCGAATTCCTAGAAGGAACAAATCGTGGCATCCCTTCCGATCACGTCTGTTGTATTTGTAATGGGAGCAGAACTCTCCAACCAGTTCCTGGTAGGTACCAATTGATTGTGCTGGGATTTTATTGAACCATTTTATTGCTCCTCTAGCCAGTGACTACGAAAACATTTTTCCCATCAATTCGTCACTATGCTGCCACAGAGTCATGGCAGTTTCATAGTGTAAAACATGATGATCCGGATCACCTATCTTCTCGTCGAACTCTGGCAGTTTTGGAATTTGAAAATTCATTAGCGGTCGGAATTTTCTGATATTCAGCTTGAAAGGGGCTCCAGCAGATCGATGCAACCGGTCCAACTTTTCTTCTCTGGATTGCTTTTTCGATATTACTTTCTCGATCATTTTGCAAAGGCGAGCTTTTGTTATTGCATCCACATCGCCATCCGAGGAACTGTCTTCATGCTCATAATCTTGATCCTCTGGAATATTAGTTTTAGATCTCATTATTTTCCTCTGGGGTCCAGTAGGTTCTTTTCCAGCTCTTCCTTGCTCCGAATGAGAATTATAATCATGCGAAAACTCTTCATCATCGTGCCAATCTCGAACCTCATCTTCGTCATTCTTGAGACATTTTGAACGGGTGGTAGTTCTGGCCACACTCTGCAGAGTAGCAGCTGGCCGGGTCCCTGCTCGACCGGGTCGTAGAGGCCTTCGTTTAGGAAAATCTCCAGTTGGAAACAGATTTCTCTTTGGTCGGTCAAGATCGATAACCTCTCTATTTGGGCTTGCAGCTTGAGGGTCAATTCGACTTCCAAGGCGTTTCCATACAGACCGACCCCTCTTTTTGTTCAGATTACCAGTCCTAGGTCGAGACTAGTTTTCATTTTCTAGCCTCAGGAGAGCGTTCTCCTTTTCCAACTCATTCAGACGATTGAGTAACAATTCCTCCTCTGTACTAGGAGTCGCGGTGCGCCCATCTTGCAAATCATGGCCGTCAACATTCCTCCTAGATGGGCTGCTGAACACAAGCCCTTTGTTTCCTCGAACTAATAGGTTTTCCCCACTAACATTCATTCCTTCCTCATCGATCACTGGTTGTTTTTCCCTTCTATGATTTAGATCTGGAGTTCTGTTATGGAAACGATCTCGATCTCGATCTAGGGATCTGTTATGAGCATCATCTCGATCTCGATCATGATCTAGGGCTCTGTCATGAGCACGATTTTGACCATGCTTGTTTCCAATGGTTACTTCTAGGGCTGAATGAACCTCAATTTCGTGTCTTTCAGCCTCGCTCTTGTGCTGTCGAGGATTGTTAATAGAATCTACCCTTTGTGCAGTTTGTTTGATTACTTACATAGCTCGATTCGGTAAAACACGATTATCTTTTCTCGAAAACCTTAGCCGGCGCCACTGTTTGTATGGTAAAATTACTTCTACCCCAAACACAGAAATTATATGATGTTTTTGCTGGAACTCGATCGCTGCTTCAATCTTCAATTGAATTATGGAGGGGGGGGGTACCTGCAAAAAACCCTCCGATGCTAAAGTCAATTTAGGATTTTTCACAGATATTTTTGGTATGAAAGATTTCTTACCATATGGGTTGTTGAACCTTCTTCTTATATGGTCCGAGTTGGCCCCTCTACCTTAATTTAGAAATGAATGTAATTTCCTTAATTCCCTTGCATGCCTCCCTGCATTGATATTCTGCATGACTGCATGGTATTGGCATAACTGGCCGTTGCATGCCTCCAATCATGAATTGTATTGACTAGTCCATGCATGCCTCATGTAATAATTGGCCAGCATTGATGACTGCATGGCTCTAAAATAACTGGCCCTCGCATGCCTCCAGTCAATCCTAAAGAGAAAAGTGTGCACAAGCCCATGGTGGGGTAAAGATATCCACAAGGCAAAATAAATGGAGCCGAATTAAACCACGTCGTGTCACACCCAAATGGACCCATCTGCCGCCGATTAGCCGCCAATCCAATTAATCGCTGATTAACATCAGATTGATCGTCCAGTAATCGCCGATTTCCGCACGATGTTAGCCGCCGGAAATAACCTTCCGCAGTTACTAACGTCGTTAACTGTTGACTGTACCAGCTGGTGCTGACATGGCGACTGACACATCAGCACATCTGCTGACGTGGTAGCTGACGTGGTATCATATCTGTTGACGTGGCTGATGACATGTCAGAGTACCTGCTGACATGGCGATTATCACGTCAGCATCCCTGCTGACGTGGCTGAAGACGTGGGGTATGACTGCTGATGTGGCGGAGGACGTCACTCACTGATGTCATTATGAAAACCCTCAAACCCTAGGGTTCTTGCTTATGGGCTTTCACATTGGGTGTTTGCAAGGCCTAGTTAGCTATATTTGGCTAACCCATGGAAATACCTTAGGCCCAATGAACCCTCCTTTGCTATTAGTAGGAGCTTTGGAGGCCTAGGTTAGCCCATTTATTTGTTTAGAATATTGGAGGTACAAAAAACAAGTTCATGAAGAAAATATGTAATTCGTGGAAAATCAGATTTGTATCTTGGAATCAGTTTTACCACACTTCCAAACAAGTTTAGAATTGATTCTACCAAAATTCCAAGACTAATATGTGATCGGTCATACCAAGTCACTATGGTTAGTTGTGATCGGTCCCACCAAGTCACATACATGGGTTCGGATCGGTTCTACCAAAACATGGTACCTACTTGTGATCGGTCACACCAGTCACTAGGATCGGTCATACCAATTACAAGGATCAGTCACACAACCACTTATGATCGGTCACACCAATTACCAGAATCAATGATGAGGTGTCAAACTCGCAAAAATAAATTCCTTACTTCTCTTTAAACTAATACTAGTAGTATACGGATAAGCAGGTTCGTTCCTAAGGGAGAGTTGAGCTAAAGTTGTCGATTTAATTTCTGAAAATATGAATAATACAAAAACTATAAAACAAATATGAATGTGAAAAATGAGGATGAGAATGATTAGGGGGTCTTTCTCCACTAGTGAACATGAATCTCCTTCAAAATACATTTACTAACAATCCTAGACAAGTTATAAGTTCAACAAGTCTATTAAACTCCAAAGTTACTTCGTAGAATAAGTTCTATATTCGTGTCTAGTCAATCAAGCTACTTTGAATAAGCTCTCTAGTGTAACTTAACTAACCAGTATGTTCTATGAGTTGAATTGATCCTAACCACATGCTCGTAAATTCGACATGTTAACTTAGGGTTGTCAAATACACATCAAAATCCACAACATCCCATTGCAACGTTGATGTTTCTCTCCTTATGATTAAATCACCATAAAAATTACGGATTACGACTCAATAATCTAGCATAGTATCGCAAAAAAAATCATCTAATTGGCTACTCAAACAACTTGCAAACAATCCATGGTCATAAACGCAGTAAAAGACAAGCAATAAAACGATATTGAGAATAAAAATCAAATCACATAGCTTCTGAAATATCCCTAACCAAATAGGTATTTAGCTACTGGAGTTCATGACAAAACAAAAGATGAATATATGAACTGTAACAGCAAACCAAAACAGCAACATCAGCAGGTGGTGGTGGAATGGTATTGTGGACTGGATGATATGGTTGCGGTGTGGTCTGCTGTTTTTCTGTTGGTGCGAGTTAAAGTTGTTGCGAACAGGTGGAGTGCTAGTGATGGAAGCTATTTTTGTGAATATAGGATGGAACTAAACTCCAGCTGTTGTTGGTGATCTATGCAAGTGTTATTGGGAACTGGTGGTATGAAAGGATGGTGGTGAATATGCAGGTGATGATGGACTGCCTGTGAAGTGCTGGTGGAATGGTATGATGTGAAGATGGATACGGAACTGGTGGTGGGTGAATGCAGGTGGTATATGAATGCAAATTGATGGATGTATGCTGGTGGATGCAGGTGGATATGCAGATGGTGATGGTGGTGGTTGTTCAGCGAGCTAGGGTTGTGGCAGTGGTAAAGGAGGTATGTGGATGATATTCTATTGTTGTAGCTAGGTCTTCTTTTCTTGACCTGCAAACTCGGATTCCAAATAAAACCAAACTTTCCTAATAAAACAGAATTCTAAAACACCACTGGAGCCCATCCTTTCATTATTGATTTCACAGCCGCAAACTCACTTTCGTTAGCGCAAAACTCTGTCATAATAAGTACCACTTCTTCCCTGACTTGTCGCCAAACTTTGTTTAACACTCTCTGTAACTTGAATTCCCTGCAAACCCAATTTTCTAATCAATTACGAACTCTAAGAGCTTCCATATTTCAGTCGTTCGTTACCAAATATCAACTTCTACAGCCCCATACTTGGCTGTTTTTTAGGCCTTAAACACAGACCCAAAAGTGAATTCGAACTCCCAGCACTCGTCAATTTATTCTTCCTCTCGAAACCATTGCTCACTCTCATTGCAGACTCTTAGCACAATAACCCATATTTCATATTCATTACAGTTCTCAAATCTCTTCTTTAATCTCCTCGTTCAATGGCGACAGTTTCCACTCAACTGTTTCTCCGGCAGTAAACTCACTTTCCCCACTGACTTTCAGGCGTAAAACTATGCCTCGAACCTTCGCTAACTGAACTGCAGGTTTTGTATTCTTCTCGTCTTCCAACACCCATAAATCCTTGGTAATTACGCTTGGTACAGACCCATCATTCCTATGGGTAGCTGCTGGAAAAGAACAGGAATGTAAACTGATTGCTATGAGACCTGACCTGTGGTTCAGGATTTTTGTCGAACATCTGCTGTGCATCTGGCAAACTGGCCATGACTAGGAACTTGATGTGTGTATTGGAAGATTGCACAACTCCTTCCCTGCAATTTCATTCAAATTCGCACAACCCCATTACTCAAAATTATTTCAGAATACTAAATCTTCATTAATCAACATTAGCAGTCGTCTGCCCTGAGTAAATAGTGCTTGGTGCTCCAGTAAATTCTTTATTTTTGACAAACTAGAGTGTTGTGTCTTTACACGATTCGAATCCGTAAATTCCAAGTTCGCCAACGCATAAGGTTCCCAAAGAGCAAATTGAGATCCTTTTCCTCTTCTTCCTTATCACATGACTCCAAAATATCTACAAGATGCAAAACAAGCATAATACCCAAAAATACAAGAGAAAGTAGTAAAGAAAAATAAATGAAATTGATATTCAAATGATGTATTTTAAGATCCTATCAATCAGTCACACCAATTACATCTCATGGTGATTACTTAGGATCGGTTACACCAATTACCAGGATCGGTCATACTAAATCATAAGTCTAGCTATTGTGATCGGTTATACCAAGATACATAACCTAAGTTAAGATTGGTTCTACCAACTCACACATATTGGTCATCCAAAAAATATGCAATGAATATCTGGGACATTATACCTATTGATTTCCCTTTTAATTCATTAAACAATTTCACGAACTTACTTCCTTTAGACAAATGTAAAACATTGTTTCGTAGGATGCAATCTTCACCATTAACCCACACACATAATCATAATACTATATACAAGATTATGTCGATGTCATATCTACGAAGTTCAAAAGATAAGTGTTATATTTCGTAATATAATTCCTTAATAATATGATCATATTTATCTACTAGAGTATTATTTATACACAAGTTTCGCATGTTATGTTTTCAATATAGCACGGCTTGAAAAATACGTTAGGAATGGAAACAAGTTCAATTCAATATTACTAACCTTAAGTGGAAGGATGATGTCGTCGTTGTAGTCATTACTTCTTCTCATTCTTCAGGTCTTCGTAGTAATACCTGTATGTCTCAACATTCCTAGAATTTCTAGTCTAACATAAACGAAGTTGACTATAACATTTAATCAAGCGACTCTAGATGAGTTTTGAGTGATGTCCTTTGAATGAAGGGGGTCTCGGAATAACTGGCTTGGCTGTCACTAACAAGGCGCTTCTTATGAAGTTATGGTGGAACATTCGCTCATCAAACAAAAAATAGGCAAGATTTCTCTGGGCAAAATACACTTCTCGCAAGGGAAGAATAAAGCATTATGGAGTGAAGTCCTCAATTCTGCCGGGTATTAAAGTTGTTCATTTGACTGTGGAGGAGAATACAAAAGTGCTTATAGGTGATGGAAAGGATACCTCTTTTTGATGTGTGGCATGATAATGCTTGTATTGCAGATTTGCTGGGTAATCAAGATCTGGATGCAACGGTCAAGGTGAGTGCTATCATTGATAATAACTCATGGCAGTTGCAAGGGATACACAATCAAAACCTTATCAGGGCAGAGGTGAACTTAAAAAATCTTCCAATACTTCGAGGAGGGCAGGATAACAGGGTTTGGAAGCCAGATTTGAAAGGAAACTTTTCAGTTAAGTCAGCTAAGGATCTGGTGCGCAAGAAGTTTGCTACGGTAGAAGTTGTGGAGAAAGACAAATCATCCAAAACTGGATGCTCAAAACTGGAAGATTGAAAGGGAAGCTTGCGTGACACAAGACAAGTTGAAGAAAAAGTTCAAATCTGAATTGGCTAACAGATGCTACCTATGTAAGAAGGAAGAAGAATCCTTGGAGCACATTCTTTGGAGCTGCAATTTTGCATCTCAAATTTGGCAGTGGGCTTCAGGTTGTTCAATCTACAGCCTCATTCTAATTTAGTCACTTCTTATAAAGCTGCTAAAGGGAGGAGTAGAATGGTTAAAGATTTATGGCTGGTGACCATCCTTGTAATTCACTCGGAGCTGTGGAATACAAGAAATAAAGTGTGCTTCCATAACGAGACTGTTAGTATCCATTTTTTTAAACATAGACTGTTCCAGTTGATTCATGACTATGTTGTTAGGTTGAAGAGCAATATGCACAATATAACAGCAGACCTTCACATTCTGAACTGTTTTCGTGTTGGGCATAGAAAATTTAAAATAGTACAGCCAATTCAGTGCACTTGGGAACCTCCAAAAAGGGATGAGTTACTTCTTTGTTGTGATGGGGCGGCCAAGGGAAACCCTAGAACTGCGGGAGTGGGAGCTGTGATTAGAAATCATAACTGTGACTTTGTAGGAGCCATGAGCATTGGACTGGGGACTACAAATAATTTTTTGGCAGAACTTTATGCAATCATAGTTGGTTTAGAATGGGCGTTGAAATGTAACATGCGTAAGGGTGCTAGTGCGCTCGGACTCAATGGGTGCCATTTGGGCAATTCAAAATGGTGATCTTCCTTGGTTTTCAAGGCAGCGCTGAAATATGATAAAGGAGGAGTACAATATAATCTGTTTTGTCCACACATACCGGGAAGCTAATTTTTCGGCAGACACAATGGCTAAAAGAGGTTGCCTTCTCCGTAATGGGAGGGGATTGACTTATGATGAAGAACCTTATTTCTTAAGAACTTTAGAATATCCCAATGTATCATATTATAGATTTAAATAGTCTTTAAGGTTAAGGGGGTGTTGTCCACTTTCCTTGTTATCTTTTGTAATCTTTGGCTATTCATCAATATATTCTTGGACTTAACAAAAAAAATATATGAGTTTTGATACTAAAATATGACAACCAATTTTACATACCAACGTTTGGTGAGTTCAATCGAGCTATGCTCTAAAATACTTAAGAGTCACCATTGGCCTTCTACCAGGAAGTAGAAATGGGAGGCTTTTCTCTTTTACATGATTTTCATAATTTAACACAGGTTTGAAATAACCTATAGAGGGATTCTGCAGACAACGAGAAGGAATTCCCTGATCAAAACCCATCTGGCATGCAGCTCTATCAATGTTATAAGATTCTATGATGAAATTCTCCATGAAAGAATACTGAATATATCCAGGCGTGCAGCTCTGCATGAATACAGTTTCTCCAACACTCATATTTTTTCCACTCGAATGTAGCATCAAACAGGAAACACGAGAAAAGGTGTTTGGTTGGGTGAACTGGGGCCCAAGGACAATAATCTACTATACGCATCTTGTCCAAAAAATGGATAAATCTTATATATGGCTTCGGGCGTCTGTCTGACCAACGGAGTATTCTAGTGCCTCCATATATATCAGAGAATGCAGAATTCAGAGTAGGCGCATAGTCACTAAAATGCTCTCATAAACACGTTTGAAGAAATGCGATGTGAACATGAGATTCCACCTTAAAATACCCGTTGGAGACATACATATCCGACACTAAAGAATCAAGATGGGAATACAAGGAACCAATAAACAAGATATCTATATGCAAGACGATGCCATGCGCCATTTTGATGGCAATTGGAATCAACTTCGAACTTATTGTCTTTATACCAAAATCGTCGTCAAAAATATCTCTAGATAGACACAAACACAAGACCACGGCAACACTGAGCGTGTCATTCAGCACCTGACCCAGTTTTGGTACCAGAGGATACCACTCAGATAGGGCTGCACATGGGTCGGTTTGGGTCGGTTTTGACCACACCCACTACCCAACCCACTGATGGCGGGCAACATAATTTGTCACCCACAACCAACTCACCATCGTAGTGGGTCGGTTTTAACCCGACCCACTATACAGCGGGTTGGTTCGGGTGGGTGACGGGTTAACCCGTCATAAAATGCGATGACCTTATGAACATGAAAAATAACTAAAAGTGCAGACAATTAGCATCATAAGTTACTTAAAAGTTAAAACTAAAAGTGTTTACAAAATAAAAATGAATTTAACTTCGAAAAGCTCAAAACGTGAATTACTAGCCTACTGGCTACTCTATTGTACTAAATCTAGTATCTGAAGAAAATAAAGATCATGTGATGTGATTCATATCAAGCGACCAGCTTCCTCCATCGAAAAATGTAGACGTTTAACCCCTGAATGCGCTGGAAGATTGAAATCAATCATCTATGATATTGATGGAAGAAGTAGCAAGGTCACCAAATAGATCTGCAAGGAAAATGAACAATTAGAATGAAAGTTGATGTTAGTAATCAAAGCACCGACAATGAGGTCTAATTCTGCTATGCCAGCCATGTGACGCAATTAGAATGAAACTTTATATTTCACATAATAAAAGGACACAAAAATTAATCAAATGGTCAATTAATCAAATCGAAAATAAGATCAAATTCAGAAAATGCACGACAGTGCTGCACATCCCATTAAATGTTACTGCTGTACTGATCTAGCGTAGTTAGGTAGCACGGCAGGCGGCAGCTGCACCAACATTGACTAATGACTGTGACGTAGTATGGTATAGTAGGGTAGAATGCAACAGGCTGCCGAAGAAAATCCTTGTAAGGCTACAACTGATCAAATACCCATACGCACACACACCAGCTAGCATTCATAAGAAGCTCAGTAGTTTCATACAACCCTGTATTTCTATTGATCGACCATTCAATCTCAAAAATCGCGGCACCAAAAAAATAAATAGTAATAATAAAAATTCCACTATTGAAAATAATAGAAAAAACAGAATGCGACAAGGAACCACCAAACAATTAATACCATGAAAATTAAAAGCTAGTCGTTTTCATATAGGTAAGATCGACGTACAGATAAGGATTTGACTCGGACAGTGATGGAGGGAACCCACTCCTTTCTCCTCCGCCTCTAGACTCAGACGAGTTAGTTCATTATGATAATAACTTACTAAACTAGATTCCAATACTTATTAGTATACTGGTGGAGCATCAGATGGCGGGGAATTCACCAAGTCAAGTATATTTTATGACTTGTTCCAGTAATCTTTGCTAATATGTTGTTCCAGTAATCTTTGCTAATAAAAGGCAGAAAAATGATACAAATTCAGAACAAAATAAGCAGAGTAGCAGATAAATAAGATAAAAATCCTACTTCATTTTAATTTGTAAAACTACTTCAAAATTTCTTGATTAGGAAATAAATTTTATAACTGAACTAAAAACCCAATACTGAGAACAATATAACCAAATTGTGAGGTATTTTAGTTCTTCTCTATCAAACAAACAACATCTGTAGGGTATGAATGCAACACCAGTGTATACAAACTCCACGAAACCAAATTGGGTTGTACATAAGATTAATGAAAAATCGAAACAAACCTAGAAACTTAAGATTATAGGTATAGAAATGAAGAAAAAAGAAAATGAATTTTACGTAATTTCTCTCATATCGCAAGATCAATTAATCAAAGATTATACCAAAAAATAGATAAACCCCAAATTGAAAAAAAAAAAAAACTAAACATATACCCCAAATTCAAAATCAAAGAAAATCACATAATCAATTAGTCTGTCTTACGACTCTTACCTTCCGTTATTGGATTTCTGGTGGTGAATCTGGTGATGTGAGTTGAGAATTGATACAATTGACAGACCGATCAAAGGAGAGAAGAGGCTGAACTTCAGCCGCTGAAGAGGAGTGAAGTAAAAAGGGGTGAGTGAGAACTGCGAATGAAAGTTGAGATGATTATGGTTAGGCAATATATATGGTCTTTTCTGTGGCTGAGATTCATCCTACGATAGATAATCTAAGTGTTAAGGAATTCTGGCGGGTAGGGCGGGTTGGGTCGGGTGATGGAAGTTTCTACCCGCAACCGACCCAATATATGGCGGGTTCTGGCGTGCTCACCCATAGTCAACCTACTCCTAAGTGGGTTGGGTCGGGTGCGGGTTGGGTCGGCGGGTTAGGTCGGTTATGTGCATCCCTACACTCAGATTCCCACCAAGTATAAAAACATTTCGCGGAATCATCATTCGCTGTATATTTCGCTATCTTCTCAACCAGGGCTGCGTGGCATGCATCGTATTCAGACCTATCAAAGTCAAAATTCCATACAATTGGAAGACTCAACAAGGCAATTACGCTTTTGTTATGGTGGATTTTTAACAAAGGTCAATATCGTAAAATCATGATACTGCGTGTTTCTGACCCGGATTTAGGAACGCATGTGATGATTCATAGTTTACGATCCGTGAACCGTTTCACGATCTATGACTAAGTATACTGTCTCTCAGAGCACACATGAATATGCAGTCTCTTGATTGAGGCAACGACACATTTCACGAATACTGAGAAATTTTAGTAATCACTTTTATATAAAATTGAATGATTGGACGACTCCTAGACAGCTTGCCTGCTAGTATAGAGCATAATGTCTTCAGGATGCAACAATGTTTTCCCTGACTATATAAAAGTTTCTCAAACACTGGAGTAATTGCTCCCATGTTGTAGGGAATTGAAAGACGATTCGAACGAGCCAAAAATCACTCAATTCGGACTTAAAGCGAAGAAGTTATCAAAGAAACAAGATTTTCACGATATGCGTATGTTGTTGCATACGTGGCAGTGTTGATTGTGCACATCTTGCTGACATGAACTGTTGACCGGACCAAGATTACTGACATGGCAGTGACTATGTTATTAATGTGGCACCGAACATGCTGACATGGAAATATGTCACGGGACCAGTTGTAGACATTTCAACAAGGATGATATGGCAACCTGCTGACATGGCATTTGCTGACTGGATATGTTGCTTAGTTGCGGTTGCTGACTGTACAAGACTACTGACATGGAATTCTGACTAGATTAGAACCGCTGACATGGCATAAGTTGTTGTTCTGTAATTGTTCAGACCCGAACGATGCGAACCAGGTTGGATCGGAACTAAACCATTTAACCAGCCTGGATCCGATTGGACTGTGACTGAACCAGTTGACCGACCAGGCTGCATGGTTAGCTTGGATATGGCTTGGCTCGGATCTGAGCAGCTCGAACAGCTCGGCTCCTCTTGGTGGAATAGCATGGCTAGTAAAAGCGGCTTTCCTCAACTGAATGGAGAAGAAGCTATGGTAACGCTTCTTTAAAACTGTTACTGTATCTCAAGATCGCAACACTTCTACTACTGCTTTCTCTATGTTATCTTCAACTATTTCGCAACAGTTGCTTCATCTTCGTAACGGTTTCTTCAACTATTTCACAACAGTTTCTTCAACCTTCGTAACGGTTTCTTCAACCCTAACCTTTTTTTTTCTTTTGCTGATTTTTGCTGGAACCCGTGAATGATTTTTGCTCCACCTTTCTCAAGGGTAAAACGAGATTTTTTTCACGAATCCCCTTAGTCGGTGCCAATGTATGTAGCTTGGGCGAGGCTAGGATGTGCTCATAGCTAAGAAAAGGTCTATCTTATGGACCAGCAACCATCCTTCATCTGTAAAAGGTTATTTTCGACCTCTTGATGCAACATGTTTCTCAATGAAATGTCAGGTTCAATATAGAATCAAGTAAGATTTCCATTTATCCACTGACACCGAGGATAGCAGTTATGGTTAAGCTACATAGAACAACGGCGTAACTGTCTAAAATCAATTGATTGCAATTTGCTGGATAATCTTACAGAGGAGTATCCAAGCTGTTAGGGGTTATATTAACATACACAGCCATGTTAAAACATCTGGTGGTAGCATATTCTCAACTTTTATATACAAGCATTGTGAAACCTACTAATGATTCTGCATTTTCGTTCTTGTAGATGGTGGATTTTCGACAAAGGCTAAAATCGTAAACCCGTAATTATACGAACTTCTAATCCAGCAATCAGATGTGAGTATTGAGACACGGGTCTCTTGGTCGGTTGTCAGCCGGTCAAATATAATTTCACTTTCTTACTTCACTAAAATAAAAGTAGTATGCGATAAGAAATAGTTCGTATCCACAAAGAGGCTTTTGTTGTTATAAAAAAAAATAATTTCTTAGTAACCAAGGGGGGGGGGGGGGGTTTGATTTATCAGAAATAAAAATGAATTGAAAGCAAAGTAATAATAAAAATAATCAATAAGGAGAAAATATTGTCCACGGGATAGTTTCATTCACAAACTCGAATTCTCAACAATGACTAGAATTGGAATTTTAATCTCTCATTTACTAAAAGTCCTAGGATATCTTTAACGCAAGTATATCCCGCTAATTCCCTGATTTCATCACAACCACATTAAAATATGCATATGTGAATTCTTCCTAGAAATCAACATAAAGTGTAAAAGCACAATTAAGTTTAACTCCCTAAAATCAATGAGTTATATGGAATAAGACTAATCAAGGCAATCAAAATGTGTAAAAGCACTAATTCGATTTAACCCAAGTTATGATTCATATGTGACTAGTAGGATATATCACTACAAGCACTACCCACATTTATGCTACTTAGAATCAGGGATAAACAACGTTTTCGTATTGAAAACCCTAATATAGCTTTAGATATGAAAGCAAATCGGATTGATTCCGGACTCAACCAAATAAACAATCAAATCATAAACAATATGAATAATGAATCATAAACAATAAAATATTGAAACATAACTAATATATTGAATCAAATCTTATTTGTGAAATCCACTTATTATCCCATAACCAAAAAAAGGTATTTAGTTACTCATAGTTTTTGGATTCAACATAATTATTATCAAAAATAAAGTGAAGAACATGAAAAATAAACTAAAGCAAACCCTAGTAGAATCGCTCTCCACCAAAACTCCAGTAGAAAAAATCCGTCCTCAAAAGAATAGAAACTTTTTATTTTTATAGCCTTCCAACTTTCCATAATTAGGTCTTCAAAGCCCAAAGTCCATATGCTCCAATAGTAGGATGTCCACCAAGCCCATGTGTGTGAAAAACCCATGTGAAAATATGACCCCAAAAATTGTTCGCCGGAAAACTGTGTTTTGGCCGGAATATAGCTCAAGTGATCGGAAAAGTCCGCCCGGTCACTGGTCAACGAGTCAAGTCGGTTAGGTCAACCGAGTTAACTCGGTCAAGTGATAAGTGTAGAATACACATAATTTACTATCTAAGAATTTATGCTTTCTTTGCTATTTTTCTAGTAAATTATGTATTTTACGTGTGTTTTTGAGTTATTAGGTACTCTGGAGTCGCACGGACGAAAAGAAAGAGAAATCACCAAAATTGAGCAAAGAGGGCAAAATTGTCATTTCATAGGGTGAGCACTATCTGGAGCCCAGTCAATGTTAAGGGGCGTCTCTGATTTGGAGGAGTACTAAGCAATGACCAGTAATTAGCATTGGGTGGTTCTTACTATGGGTCGCAAATAGCCATCCAAGATTCCCAATCATTAACAACCCTAAATCGAGAGAAATTCGTCTCTCAATCATTCTTCCAGCTGAAAACAAGAACATCGGCTGAGCTCTGTCCAAGACTAAGATCGATTAGGCAGAGAGATCGATGAAAATCAAGAGAAATTGGGATAACTGTATGCTGAGACGAAGAACAGAGATGGGTTTTGGTAAATCTTTGCTGTGAGTATGAACAGATCCAGAAGATTGAATCTGACTGAGGTGAATTTTCTGCTGGAATCGGTGAGAAATCGTGAACATACAAGGAAGAGAACGATGGAGCTGCCATGGATTTAAGATGGGTTTGTGTTGAAATTGAAAAAAAGAGAAGAAGAACAACTGTGGTCTGCTTCCGAAGTTGTGAATGGGAGACGGGTTTGTTCGACCAATGAGATGGGTTTGATTTCATAGATTGCTGGAGATGAACCTGATACATTTAGGAGCTAGGGTTTCGAGAAGTGAAATATGGAGAATCTGGGTGGTGGTACAAGCAATTCAGTGAGATAAAGATGGTGGTGATTGAACTGAAGCTGGTGATACAAAGCTGAGTTGGAGGTGATTTTTGGTTGTGTTGCCATGAGAACTGCAGGTACATGCCATTGCAGGTTGCAGTGCAGTTGTGGAGCTGTAACTACAATGAAGTTTATATGTGTAGTTTCTGGTGGCTAGATTGGTTTTGATGCTCAGAAATGGTGGCTAGTATGCAATGAGGAGCTGCACTTGGAGGAGAATGAAACAGTGGGTGGTTGCAGCTGGTATTGATGGTGGAGATTAAGGGAGAGTCTGCTAGGCTAAGGCACAGTGGGTTATGTGGAGAGTTGGATTGAATTGAAACAAGATGTTGGTGATTGAAGGTTGTTTCAACTGCAATACAATGGAGCAGTGAAGTGTTGATTTGTGTGGTTGAACTATGGTGAGTCTTGCAGTTAGTTTGTGTTGGCTCAAGAGTTGCAGGAATTGCAGGATGAACAACCATCACGGCTGGGTGACAGTTGCAGTGCACGACCATCTTGGCCGTGCATAGCACTTGGCAGGAGTAAGATAGCCAACCAAAACCAGTCATCCGAGTTAGCTAGCTGACTGGGTTATGACTTTGTGACTGACTCGGAGCTTGACCCAGTTGACTAACCAAGACCGTTAGTTTGACCTAACTGTAACAGAATCTTGGACGGAATATTATTTTACCGGGACAGAATTTCTAGGTGGCTGGCGGCAACAAATTTCGGCCAACTTCCGGCCAAAAACACAGTTTTCCGGCGAAGCAAAAATACAGAATTTTGGATGGACTTCTCTCATGTGTGTGACGACTTAGAATTGGGAATTGGATGAAAACTTGGAAGTTTTGGAGAATTGGACTAGAAATTGGAATATGGCTCAAATTGGGAAAGTGGTGTTCTTATGGAATGAGGAATCTTTTCCTACAAAGATATAGAGAGTATTGAAGCCTATAAATAAGAGAGTTCTCTACAACTTTTTACATACACATCTACTTTGGAGAAGGAGTCAAAGTGCACAAGGATTGGAGGAAGGAGCAACCATCATCTTTCCAATAAGTTTTTCTTTCTTCCTTTATTATTATTATTGTGTGAACTCCGAATTATGAGTAGCTAATTTTCTTATTGATTGAGGATGAATTCCTAGTTCTAAACATATGATTTGAGTTTTGTTTCAATTCTACTTTGAAGTTTTTCATATGATTATCGTTTGTTTTTGCTAATATTAATGCTTATGATTGATTGATAGGTTATTTGGAGTGCACGCTAAATTGATTTGTTAATTCAATCTAAAGCTAGTGAAAGTTAGGGAATACGTAATAGTTTCTTGACTCTTTACATAAGTAGAAAACACAAGACCTTGCGGAGGGATTCCGTGGAGCAATTGTGTGTGAAAACAACGCTAGAAAGTGGACCAAGAGAACCGAGTCTAACTACTAGTACTAAACCTAAGTTCATAAATCTTAATGCGTTTGGGGAATTACATCTTGTAAGCGAACCTCAAGGTGGTTCTTTTGAATAGAATCTGATAACTAAGCGAACCTATTACTCAGTGAAATAAGGAATTTTGGGGTTAGCTAAGCGAACCTGCTGCTATCCTACGGTTGGTGATAATCTATGACTAATAACAAATGGAAAAGAACATAACTTTAATCATTTTTTTGCAGCGAAGAAGGATTCCTTGATCTATTCTCTCTTATTGAATTCAACATACACTTTTAATTACTTTGTTTAATTCTTTTGCTTTATAAATTTTACAACCAATACCCCCCTTTTTGTGACAATTTTACAACTAGAATCTCTTGCTCCTCGTGGGATCGACCTTGACTACCCTATATTACTCTTTAATTAGGTAGTAAAGTATTAATTAATTTGTTGTGGTTACGACACGCGTACAAATTTTGGCGCCGTTGCCGGGGAGCAACGGGCGATTTTAGTTGTTTTTATTTTTCTTTTTACTTTATTCTTGCTTTGTTAGATTCTATACCGTATCTAACTTAGTTTTGTGAACCTTGATGTAGGTACTATATCTTTGGTGAATGCTTCAAGGGGGAAGACCGAGTCCAATTAGAATACGTCTTCGATCCGGGACTCAACTAAGGGACTTTATTCGAGCGGTTAACACTCCGCTTCCTCGTTCTACATCAAGTGAATTCGCAGATTCGGACATTGAAGAAGAAGCAATGGGTGATCGTACACTCAAAGACCTAGCTTCTCACAAGCTCGATACACAACAATGGTGTATCCAAACTAACTCAACTTTCGAGATCAATCCGAGGTTGATTAGAGAATTACCAAAATTCCATGGCATGGTGAATGAAGACCCAAACAAACATCTTATGGACTTCAACACCATAGTTACGGCCATGCTTCCACCGAATACTAATGCGGATGGAGCAATGCTGAAAGCTTTTCCGTTCTCTTTGGCGGGTAATGCTAAGGAATGGTTATACTATTTGCCTTCCGGAAGTATCACAACATGGAATGGGATGAAGAAACTTTTCCTCGAGAGATATTTTCCTGCATCAAAGGCTACTCAAATTCGCAAAGAAATTTGTGGGATCAAGCAACATGTGGGAGAGTCATTATATGAATGTTGGGATCGATACAAGAGATTGGTGGCAAGTTTTCCACACCATCAATTTAGTGACGCCATGATAATCCAATACTTCTATGAAGGTCTCCAAACAAGTGATAGATATCTTCTTGACGCCTCTGGTGGTGGTGCACTAGTGAACAAGACGGTGGCCGAAGCTACCGAGTTGATTGAAAGTATGGCGGCAAACTCGCAACAATTCTATGCAAGAGGTGATACAATGGTTAAGTTGGTGCATGAGTTTAGTGACTCGTCTTCACAATCCGATCAACGGTTAAACAACATAGAGAGGGTAGTGCAACGGTTGGCCGCGCTAATTATTCCGGATGATGAAACCGAACAAGTAAATGCTTTATATCCAAATCCAAGGCCAAGGTACGATCCATACTCAAATACTTACAATCCCGGTTGGAAGGATCATCCCAACTTTAGCTATGCAAACAAGCAAGCGGCGGCTCCTAATCCATATGCACAACAAGGTGGATTCCAACAATCACGTTTCCAACCTCAACAACAACAATTCCAACCACAACAAGTCAAGGAGCAAGATAATGACAAGTTGAATGTGATAATGCAAAGCATGCAAGGTCTCACTTCTATGTTACAACAAACCCAACAAAAGACCGATTCGAAAATCAAGGATTTACAAACTCAAATGGGACAATTGGCGACCGATATGAACTTAATGAAAGCTCAAGCATCCACAAAGCTTCCCTCACAACCAATTGTGAATCCAAGAGAGAATGTTAGTGCGGTTACCTTAAGAAATGGAAGACAAGTGGAAAGTCCAACTCGTCATGAAGAAGCTAGTGAAGAGGTAGTCAAAGAGAAGGAGGATGTCGTACCAAAGGAGAATTCAACACCAACCTCCCAATCCAAGGAACCGGTTCCTACTTTCACTACTCCACCTCCTTTTCCTAGTCGTTTTGCTAAGTCCAAGAAGGAAGCTCAAGATAAGGTACTCATGGATATCTTCAAGAAGATAGAAATCAACATCCCATTCATAGAGGCCATAAGGACAATGCCAAGGTATGCTAAGTTCATGAAGGAGTTATGCACTAAGAAGGATAGGTTGCTTGATAATGAAATTACTAAAGTTGGCGAAAGTGCGTCGGCTATGCTTTTGAAGAAGATGCCTACAAAGTGCACGGATCCCGGTGGTTTCACGGTGCCAATTACTATTGGTAAGAAAAGGTTTGAACATGCTTTACTTGATTTGGGAGCTTCCATTAGTGTGATGTCGGCCGATATTTATGACTCCTTGAATCTTGGCCCGTTGAAAGAGACAAGAGTTATTATCCAATTAGCAAACAAGTCTAACATTTATCCAAAGGGACTCGTAGAAGACGTTCTAGTGCAAGTGAATGAGTTAATTTTTCCGGTGGATTTCTTTGTGGTGGATATGGACAATAATGAGAATCGTTCGTCTACTTCTCTACTTCTTGGGAGGCCATTTATGAAGACCGCAAAGACGAAGATTGATGTTTATAAGGGTACACTCACTATGGAATTCGATAAGGAAGTAATACACTTCAACATATTTGAATCTATGCGCTACCCAAGTGATGTGCATTCCGCTTACTCCATTGATGTGGTTGGTTCATTAGCACAACAAATGGTAGAATTGAATCGAGAGGATGAACTTGATGTGGTGTTGCAAAAGAGCATTGAATTGGACGTACACGGCGTGTCTAACTTGGATGTTGAAATTTCCACGGAATTGGTGGAGACATGTGGTGCCTTGACGGCATTACAAGAAGCTAAGGGTAATGTTTTCTATATCTCTTTACCCGTGAATGATGAATTACTTGTACCATCTATTGTGAAGGCGCCTAAACTTGAGTTGAAGCCACTTCCGGATCATTTGAAGTATGCATTTTTGGGAGATGGAGATGAGCTTCCGGTGATTATTTCAAAGAACCTCACACCGGTACAAGAAGACCGTTTACTTAGAGTCTTGAAAGAGCACAAAACGGCTATTGGTTGGACAATTGCGGACATCAAGGGCATTAGTCCATCCATATGCATGCATAGGATTCTAATGGAGGAGAACGTGAAGCCGGTACATGATG
Organism: Papaver bracteatum; assembly: GCA_023529315.1. Lineage (NCBI taxonomy): Eukaryota > Viridiplantae > Streptophyta > Magnoliopsida > Ranunculales > Papaveraceae > Papaver > Papaver bracteatum. Next base: position 2,310,917 of record JAJJWX010002723.1, on the reverse strand, counting down.
CTCAACGTAGGCTTAATCCTCCCATGATGGAGGTTGTGAAGAAAGAGATACTCAAATTGATAAGTGCGGGGGTGATCTACCCAATTTCCGATAGCAAATGGGTTAGTCCGGTACAAGTGGTGCCAAAGAAGTCCGGTGTTACGGTTGTTCGAAATCAAGACGATGAACTTGTTCCTACAAGAGTTCAAACCGGTTGGAGAGTGTGCATTGATTATAGAAAGCTTAATTCCGCAACCCGAAAGGATCACTTTCCTTTACCTTTCATTGATCAAATATTGGAACGGTTAGCGGGGCATTCTTATTATTGCTTCTTGGATGGTTATTCGGGATACAATCAACTTTTTATTGCACCGGAGGACCAAGAGAAGACCACTTTTACTTGTCCGTTTGGAATGTTTGCGTATAGACGGATGCCGTTTGGTCTTTGCAATGCACCGGCTACTTTCCAAAGATGCATGGTAAGTAAATTCTCGGATTACGTGGAGCGCATTATTGAGGTATTTATGGACGACTTTAGTGTTTATGGCAATTCTTTTGATATTTGTTTAAATAACCTTGAACTAGTTCTTAAACGATGCATAGACACTAACCTTGTTCTCAATTGGGAGAAATGTCATTTTATGGTAAACCATGGCATAGTACTTGGTCACATTGTGTCCTCTCAAGGGCTCGAAGTGGACAAGTCAAAGATAGATTTAATAAGAAACTTACAATATCCCACTTCGGTGAGGGAATTTCGTTCGTTTCTTGGTCATGCAGGTTTCTATAGGCGGTTTATCAAGGATTTCTCCAAAATCTCCATGCCGATGTGCAAGTTACTACAAAAGGAGGTACCTTTTGACTTCAACAAGGAATGCAAGGATGCTTTTGAAAAATTGAAGGCAATGTTGACAAGTGCGCCGATTATCAAGTCACCGGATTGGAATCTTCCATTTGAATTAATGTCTGATGCTAGTGATTATGCGGTTGGAGCCGTTTTGGGTCCAAGAGTGGACAAATTGTCCCATGTTATCTATTATGCATCTAGGACCCTTAATGATGCACAAATCAATTATTCTACCACGGAAAAAGAGTTATTGGCTATAGTGTTTGCATTAGAAAAGTTCCGCTCATACTTGGTGGGTACAAAGGTTATTGTGTATTCCGACCATGCAGCACTTAGATACTTAATAAAGAAGAAAGAAGCTAAGCCAAGACTAATCCGGTGGATCCTATTACTACAAGAGTTCGACATAGAAATTCGAGATAAGAAAGGTGTGGAGAATACCGTTGCGGATCATTTTAGTAGACTTGTTATGTCTCAAGAAGAACTTCCATTACAAGACCGCTTTCCGGACGAACAACTTTTCTCCTTGGAATCAACACCTTGGTATGCGGATATAGTGAATTATTTGGTGACAAGGAAGGTACCTAGCACAATGTCTAACTTCCAAAAGATGAAGCTTAAGAAGATAGCAAAGCAATATGTGTGGGATGAACCATACTTATGGAAATATGGCGTTGATCAAATCATACGAAGGTGCGTACCTAACTCCGAATTTCAATCTATTCTCTCCTTTTGTCATACTTTTGCATGTGGTGGCCATTTTGGTTCTAAACGTACCGCTCTCAAGGTTCTTGAAAGTGGATTTTATTGGCCCACCTTGTTTGAAGATTCATATGTTTTTTGTAAATCGTGTGATAGATGTCAAAGAACGGGCAATCTAGGTGCTCGAAATCAAATGCCACTCACACCAATTCTCGCCGTAGAGATTTTTGATGTGTGGGGTATCGATTTTATGGGCCCTTTTGTCAATTCGAATGGAAATTTTTATATACTTCTTGCCGTAGATTATGTTTCTAAATGGGTGGAGGCTAGAGCCACCAAAACTAATGATTCTCAAGTTGTTTGTGATTTTGTAAGAGAAAACATATTCACTAGGCACGGCACACCAAGAGTGGTGATAAGCGATGGAGGCTCACATTTCAAGAAGTCTTTCCACGCTCTCCTCAAGAAGTACAACATAACACACAAGATTGGTACGCCTTACCATCCACAAACTAGTGGACAAGCGGAAATCTCAAATCGTGAAATCAAGTCCATTCTTGAGAAAACGGTGAATACGACAAGGAAAGATTGGATCTTTAAGCTCAATGATGCACTCTGGGCGTATAGAACGGCGTACAAAACACCGATTGGTATGTCTCCATGTCGGTTGGTTTATGGCAAAGCTTGTCATCTTCCGGTTGAACTTGAACATAAGGCTTATTGGGCGATAAAGAAATTCAACATGGAGTTTGATGCAGCGGGGAAACAAAGAAAGTTACAACTAAATGAGCTAGAGGAGATACGTAATGATGCTTACGAGAGTGCTCGGATTGGCAAAAAATTCCGGCCAAAAACACAGTTTTCCGGCGAAGCAAAAATGCAGAATTTTGGATGGACTTCTCTCATGTGTGTGAAGACTTAGAATTGGGAATTGGATGAAAACTTGGAAGTTTTGGAGAATTGGACTAGAAATTGGAATATGGCTCAAATTGGGAAAGTGGTGTTCTTATGGAATGAGGAATCTTTTCCTACAAAGATATGGAGAGTATTGAAGCCTATAAATAAGAGAGTTCTCTACAACTTTTTACATACACATCTACTTTGGAGAAGGAGTCAAAGTGCACAAGGATTGGAGGAAGGAGCAACCATCATCTTTTCAATAAGTTTTTCTTTCTTCCTTTATTATTATTATTGTGTGAACTCCGAATTATGAGTAGCTAATTTTATTATTGATTGAGGATGAATTCCTAGTTCTAAACATATGATTTGAGTTTTGTTTCAATTCTACTTTGAAGTTTTTCATATGATTATCGTTTGTTTTTGCTAATATTAATGTTTATGATTGATTGATAGGTTATTTGGAGTGCACGCTAAATTGATTTGTTAATTCAATCTAAAGCTAGTGAAAGTTAGGGAATACGTAATAGTTTCTTGACTCTTTACATAAGTAGAAAACACAAGACCTTGCGGAGGGATTCCGTGGAGCAATTGTGTGTGAAAACAACGCTAGAAAGTGGACCAAGCGAACCGAGTCTAACTACTAGTACTAAACCTAAGTTCATAAATCTTAATGCGTTTGGGGAATTACATCTTGTAATCAAACCTCAAGGTGGTTCTTTTGAATAGAATCTGATAACTAAGCGAACCTGTTACTCAGTGAAATAAGGAATTTTGGGGTTAGCTAAGCGAACCTGCTGCTATCCTACGGTTGGTGATAATCTATGACTAATAACAAATGGAAAAGAACATAACTTTAATCATTGTTTTGCAGCGAAGAAGGATTCCTTGATCTATTCTCTCTTATTGAATTCAACATACACTTTTAATTACTTTGTTTAATTCTTTTGCTTTATAAATTTTACAACCAATACCCCCCTTTTTGTGACAATTTTACAACTAGAATCTCTTGCTCCTCGTGGGATCGACCTTGACTACCCTATATTACTCTTTAATTAGGTAGTAAAGTATTAATTAATTTGTTGTGGTTACGACACGCATACATCAAGCACCGAGTCATATGAATTCGACTCAGTGACATCACAAGTCAGTCATGAATCAGCATCTAACTGGCCTGACTGAGCTGAGTTGCTTTGGCTTACTGCAACAGCCTCAGTTCAGCCATGATAGCCCTTCGTCACAGCCATATTCTGCATTTATCATACCTTAACAGCACCACCAGCCATTCTCCATTGCATCTGCACTTGCACCAACCCTGCAATACCTCATTGAACTAGTTTTTGCGCCATCTAACTTGATTACACATCCCTGACAGCAATTCCATCTCCCAATGTTCTTCTCGGCACACCACAGACCCCATAATCCATTTCAGTTCAACAGCTCCTGACACCTGCAATGTGCAAATCACACAATGCAACACTCCACCAATGCCAGCTTGAACTCATATAGCAACCAACATTTTTATTTTGTTCTCGGCTATAGTCTCGCACATTTTCAACCAACACTTGCTCTTGCTATGAGTCTCAAATGCAACAACTTGAGCTCAAGAACTTCTCAGTTCATAACCAAACAGATTGCAACCCAAGCAGCTCAACCTCCTACAAACTGCTCAACCAAAACCATGTCAGTTCTATCCCATCAGTACTCAAAATACCCATGAATCTCTTCTTCTGTTTCATTCTACAACATCATCTCACCAACCCTCAGCTGTAACTCCATTTCAACTATATGCGGCATCATTTCAATGCACCTGCAACAGTTAACAGCGCCACCTGTCTTCGATTCTCCATCTCAATCACTGTCACCACCAAATTCATTTCAGTACTCCTCCAAGCCAGTAGCACAAGCTCTATCTTTCTTGCAATATCATGCTACTGCAGTACCCATTTCAGCTAATATCTGACTTCTTGTTTTTTTCTCGTCTCAGTCACCAACCATTTTCTGGCACCAGCTCCTTGACCTGAACTAGCAGTACCCATTCCACCTGCAATGTCATTCACAACCATATATATTAGCAACAATTCCTCACAATATCTTCTTAGCTTCACAGTCAATCCTTGAAACTCAGCTTATTCCAATTAATCTCCATCTCTGACTTATAGTTGGAGCGACACAGCGCACTTCCCATTGCCGTTATCTCCATCTAGACTCAGCTGTACATCTTTCCATCTGAGCAGCACCACCATGTTCACCACAGCAACATCACCATTCTGGACTCCAACATGTTCACAAGATCTGGCAGCAACACTACAATACTCTCAGCTTCAGCAGCATCAGTCCCACAACCATCAATTTCATGTCATAGTCAAGACCACCACCTTCAAACTCCATTTCCATCACTTGCAACTCAGCTCAACGGAACCTGCTATTCTCATTCAATCCATCTCACCACCTGCACAACACCACTTACACTCAAACAAATACCCATGTGCTCTGAACCACCACCAACACCATAAAATCAGTTCAACAACACAGCATCTGAGCCAACCCATTCCTCCAAAGAAACCACCATTCCCTGTTCCTTGTTCTTCTCAGATCAACCATCAACCTATGTTATATCTACCCTGACATTTCCCATTTTAGTCACAGTTTCACTAATAACATCACCTGAAAACCTCCAACAACAACAGCAACCGTAACCACAACCACCTTATTATCTGTTCAAGACCCAATTCATTCTCAAGCCACTGTTAACTCAATCACAAAACCCATCTTTCTAATTCAAATTTTGATTCAAACCCTAAATTCTTCATCTCTAAACCATAGTCACAGAAAATCATCATCAACAGTTGAGCTTCAATCTCCATCAACAGGAAGCATCAACAAATCTCTTTTTGTGAGATTTCAAATGAACCCAGAAAAGCAATTAAAACCCTAAGTTCTCTAACAACCAATTTCTTCTTGAATTATCCTTCTCTTTGATTGCAACAGACTCAAAGCTCACGTCTGTATCAACTCGTCTGAGTTCTTCTCACAAACCCTTGGAAACAACTACAACAATCAATTCCTCTAAATCTCTCCTTTTTGTCTGAGTTCACTGCTGCCATGGTTATTTTCTTTGTTCTCTGAATTTGAGAAGTAAAGTGGATCGAGAATGTAATAATTGAGAGCATCTGAAATTTAGGACTAGGTAATAGCCAAAAGATCTATAGGCACCCAGAACTCGGATAAAGGTTATCCAATTACTATTTGGCATGTCAGTCTCAGATAAGTGACAACCTATTCGCTTCTTGCTCAACAGTCAGTTATGGAAAACTGACGGTTCATCTTCACCTCCTCCTTGCGCACGTCAGCCCGCTCCAAATATAGCTCCCATGTGAGTTGACCTCTTTCCCTTTTACGCTCCAAATAAACGTTTTCTCCTTCTTTTGCTCCCAAGGACTTCACTGCACCTAATAACTCAAAACTAAACATAAGATATGCAATTCTCAAGGATAAAAGCAAAGAAAGCATAAATACTAGATATAAAATTAGGTGTTTTACAACACCTATCAAATTCCCCCACACTTAGACTTTGCTAGTCCTCGAGCAAATCAAACAAAATAATTTTAAAGCATACATACAACTCCGTCTCTTCGAGGCTACGGTCACTTTAAGCATAAATAACAAGCCTTTTAACCCCTAGGTGTCCCTAATGGACGAGTTTTAGTCTCGCGAAGGTTTACAAGAGGTCTGCCTACAAAACCTATATTTCCAACTCCGTCTATTTGTGACAAATCAATGAACGAATCCAAAATGATTACAGGAGGAGGTACCTTGCACAAATTCAATTCATATATTAGTAAATAAAGCTTTAATTAGATAGTCGACCAAACCATAATACTCAGAATCTGACTAACCACAATCACAATGAAAATATAAAGAAGATGGATATAGATGTAGATGTTGGCGAATGTTCACAAGTGATCGATGTATCCCACATCTGTCTGAAGGTCACCGCCAAGATGAACCTATGCATCCTATTGGATTGAGATACTGGTCTGAATTCTAGTGTTAACACACTGGCATATACAAGGGAACCAGTGTCAACAAACTTATTTCTACATCAACTCACTGGCATATACAAGGGAACCAGGAATGACTTTATTCACCAAATATAATACTTTTTTTTTCCAGACAGCATGATTAAATCTTTTGGATCCAAGCGCATGCTTCTTTTCAGCAAGTACGTGATAGTTGCCTTGGATCCTGCATTCCACGCTTGTTTAGGCGACGGAGACAGGGACAACGTTTCACACATACTGCTATTCCCAAGTGTCATTTTTATTCCGTTTGGTCTAATTGGTCGGTCTCTTTTTTTTTTCTTTTTTTTTTAGCAACTCAATCACTCTATTTCATCCTAGCAGTAATAACAAGTCGATGTTTAGTGACCCACCAAAGCACTTAGAGAATAATAGATAAATATGGAAAAATAAAAATAGAATGTGATATGGTGATATTCCGAGATATGGTAACAACTCTCATATTATTTGTGATTTCTGAGCTATGTTCATCCCTTTTAGTTAATTGGTTCCTCAACTCCTGCAATAAAAATGGTTCCATCGACTAATGGTGTCATCCTAAAGGAAAAAGTTTCTAGATTTCGGAGTTCAAAAAGCACAATTTTTTTTCTTGGTTTTTCTATTTTTCTGATTTTATTTTTTACTAAAGGCATCAAAACAAACTATACAACCATATGCTCCCCCACACTTAAACTTTACATTGTCCTCAATGTAAAATTGAGTCATTCAAAATAAAGCTCAAGGTGGGAAATTCCGCAAATGATATGCAAAAACAAGAAAATCAAGATAAAATTCTTAAAGAATAAAAAGATAAAGATAAAGATACAAAACCGGTGGGTTGCCTCCCACTTAGCGCTTGGTTTAAAGTCGTCCGCCTGACTATCTCCTTGCTTGGAAAGCCTTAGCTAGGGTCCCATACATTATGGACACCTGAATGAACATCACTTGGATACCGCATGACTTCAAACATGTTGAAGCGAATTATCTCATCATCAAACTTCATAGTGAGTATTCCCTCGTCCACATCAATGACGGTTTTAGCCGTCTTCATGAAAGGTCTCCCAAGCAGCAGGGGTATGGATGCATCCGAGCCATCATTCATTTCTAGAACACAAAAATCAGCTAGAAAAACTAGTTGGTTCACCTTCACAAGGACATCTTCAATAATACCCCTAGGGTAGACATTAGAACGATCAGCAAGTTCAAGCACAATATTAGTTGGTTTCAATGGACCCAAATTTAAAGACTTATAAATATATGCTGGCATGATATTCACGGATGCTCCTAAGTCAAGCATAGCCTTTCCAATTCTTGTCTTACCAATCTCTACGGGTATAGTGAAACTACCCGGATCCTTGCATTTGGGTGGGAGTTTCTTTTGCAAGACCGCCGAAGCGTTTTCCCCCACACTCATAACCTCACTACCGGTTAGCTTTTTGTTCTTGGTACACAAGTCCTTCAAAACCTTTGCATATTTTGGCACTTGCTTGATAACATCAATAAGTGGAATGTTTACATGAAGCTTCTTGAAGATATCTAGAATCACCTTTTCTAGTTCCGCCTTCTTAGAACTTGCAAATCTTCGAGGAAAAGGTATAGGAGGAACATAAGTAGAAATAGGAGTTTTAGAGTTGGAAGTAGGTACCTCAGAAGTTTGGGGAAAATCATCATTCTTTTCCTCCAAAACAGGTTCCTTTTGGGTCTCCATATCACCCACATCAACAATTTCAGGTTGCACAAGTTGTGTACCGCTTCTCAATGTAATAGCACTAACATTATCTCTTGGGTTGATAGGTTGAGAAGGGAGTTTTCCACAATTTTGTGCCTTCAAGTTTTTGATATCAATCGCCATGGATCCCACTTGAGTCTGCAACTCCTTGATAGCACTCTTAGTTTCTTGTTGGCTTTCTTTGAACATGGTAAAAATACCTTGCATCATTGCTTGTAACTTTGCATCGATATCGGAACCTTGGTTTTGAACCGATTGTTATGGTTGCTGAAATTGTTGCTGTTGCGGCTGAAATTATTATTGTTGCGGTTGAAATCCACTCGGACGGTTGAAAGTAGGTTGTTGAACCGCACCTTGCTTGTTGGCATAGCTGAAATTTGGATGATCTCTCCATCCCGGATTGTAGGTGTTGGAATAGGGATCATACTTTGTGGGTTTGGAAAAACCGCATTAGCTTGCTCCAACTCTTCACCATACGAAGGTAATATAACCGCAGCCATCTTTTGCATCATTTTCTCCATATTATCCATCCTTTGATCACGGTGTGATGATGATGAATAACTAACTTCATCCACTCCTCTAACCATTGGTTCACCTCTTTTGTAGAATTGTTGCGAGTTTGCATCCATGCTTTCAATCAACTCGGCAGCTTGGGCCACCGTCTTTTTCACTAGTGCACCATCACCCGCTATATCAAGAAGATATATATCACTTGATTGAAGACCTTCGTAGAAGTATTGGATTAGCATAGTGTCGCTTAATTGATGGTGAGGACAGCTTGCCACCAATCTCTTGTATCGCTCCCAACATTCATACAAAGATTCTCCCGCATGTTGCTTTATTCCACAAATCTCTTTGCGAATTTGAGTAGCCTTTGACGCAGGAAAATACCTCTCTAGAAAGAGTTTCTTCAATCCGTTCCATGTAGTGACACTTCCGGATGGAAAATAATACAACCAATCCTTAGCGCTATCCATCATAGAAAATGGAAAAACTTTCAACATTGCACCATCGGCATCAGTCACCGCTGGAAGCCTTAACAATGGTATGGAACTCCATGAGATGCTTGTTTGGGTCTTCAATGGTATGGAACTCCATGAGATGCTTTTATGGTATGGAAGCCATAAAACTTCGGCAACTCTCTAAGCAACCCAGGCTTGATCTCAAAGTTTGAGTTGGTTTGAATACACCATCGTTGTGCATCAAGCCTATGAGAATCCAAATCCTTGAGTGTACGATTCACGTCACCCATTGCTTCTTCTTCTTCAACTAGTGGTTCTTCTACAAATAGAACCTCTTGTTCTCCTTCTAATTGTAATTCTTCTTCCACTTCTAACTCTTGCTCTTCCGGTATGTCTTGACTTGGTTATAGTATTGTGCCTCTTCGAGTAACAATCACGCACCTTGGATAGTTCCAATCCTTAGAAGCCATGGATTAGGTACCTGAAAACAATTCTCGCAAATAAGTAAGAATCAAGACAAGAAACAAAAAGAAAAGATAAAAGCAAAAATTGTAAAAAGAAACTAAAAACTTAATAGCATGCCGTTTGCCACCCCGGAAACGGCGCCAAAATTTGGTCGGTTGTCAGCCGGTCAAATATAATTTCACTTTCTTACTTCACTAAAATAAAAGTAGTATGCGATAATAAAGAGTTCGTATCCACAGAGAAGTTTTTGTTGTTATAAAAAATTTCAGTTTCTTAGTAACCATGGGGGGGGGGGGGGGTTTGATTTATCAAAGAAATAAAAATGAATTGAAAGCAAAGTAATAATAAAAATAATCAATAAGGAGAAAATATTGGCCACGGGATAGTTTCATTCACAAACTCGAATTCTCAACAATGACTAGAATTGGAATTTTAATCTCTCATTTATTAAAAGTCCTAGGATATCTTGATCGCAAGTATATCCCGCTAATTCCCTGATTTCATCACAACCACATTAAAAGATGCATATGTGAATTCTTCCTAGAAAGCAACATAAAGTGTAAAAGCACAATTAAGTTTAACTCCCTAAAAGCAATGAGTTCTATGGAATAAGACTAATCAAGGCAATCAAAATGTGTAAAAGCACTAATTCAATTTAACCCAAGTTATGATTCATATGTGACTAGTAGGATATATCACTACAAGCACTACCCACATTTATGCTACTTAGAATCAGGGATAAACAACGTTTTCGTATTGAAAACCCTAATATAGCTCTAGATATGAAAGCAAATCGGATTGATTCCGGACTCAACCAAATAAACAATCAAATCATAAACAATATGAATAATGAATCATAAATAATAAAATATTGAAACAGAACTAATACATTGAATCAAATCTTATTTGTGAAATCCACTTATTATCCCATAACCAATAAAAGGTATTTAGTTACTCATAGTTTTTGGATTCAACATAATTATTATCAAAAATAAAATGAAGAACATGAAAAATAAACGAAAGCAAACCCTAGTAGAATTGCTCTCCTCCAAAACCCCAGTAGAAAAAATCCGTCCTCAAAAGAATAGAAACTTTTTCTTTTTATAGCCTTCCAACTTTCCATAATTAGGTCTTCAAAGCCCAAAGTCCATATGCTCCAATAGTAGGATGTCCACCAAGCCCATGTGTGTGAAAAACCCATGTGAAAATATGACCCCAAAAATTGTTCGCCGGAAAACTGTGTTTTTGGCCGGAATCTGGCACCGGAATATAGCTCAGGTGACCGGCAAAGTCCGCCCGGTCACTGGTCAACGAGTCAAGTATTAGGTCAACCGAGTTAACTCGGTCAAGCACCGAGTCATATGAATTCGACTCAGTGACATCACAAGTCAGTCATGAATCAGCATCTAACTGGCCTGACTGAGCTGAGTTGCTTTGGCTTACTGCAACAGCCTCAGTTCATCCATGATGGCCCTTCGTCACAGCCATATTCTGCATTCCTCATACCTTCACAGCACCACCAGCCATTCTCCATTGCAGCTGCACTTGCACCAACCCTGCAATACCTCATTGAACTAGTTGCTGCGCCATCTAACTTGATTATACATCCCTGACAGCAATTCCATCTCCCAATGTTCTTCTCGGCACACCACAGACCCCATAATCCATTTCAGTTCAACAGCTCCTGACACCTGCAATGTGCAAATCACACAATGCAACACTCCACCAATGCCAGCTTGAACTCATATAGCAACCAACATTTTTATTTTGTTCTCGGCTATAGTCTCGCACATTTTCAACCAACACTTGCTCTTGCTATGAGTCCCAACTGCAACAACTTGAGCTCAAGAACTTCTCAGTTCGTAACCAAACAGATTACAAACCCAGCAGCTCAACCTCCTGCAAACTTCTCAACCAAAACCATGTCAGTTATATCCCATCAGTACTCAAAATACCCATGAATCTCTTCTTCTGTTTCATTCTACAACAACATCTCAGCAACCCTCAGCTGTAAATCCATTTCAACTATATGCGGCATCATTTCAATGCACCTGCAACAGTTAACAGTTCCACCTGTCTTCGATTCTCCACCTCAATCACTGTCACCACCAAATTCAGTTCAGTACTCCTCCAAGCCAGTATCACAAGCTCTCTCTTTCTTGCAATATCATGCTACTGCAGTACTCATTTCAGCTAATATCTCACTTCTTGTTTTTTTCTCGTCTCAGTCACCAACCATTTTCTGGCACCAGCTCCTTGACCTGAACTAGAAGTACCCATTCCAACTACAATGTCATTCACAACCATATATATTAGCAACAATTCCTCATAATATCTTCTTAGCTTCACATTCAATCCTTGAAACTCAGCTCATTCCAATTAATATCCATCTCCGACTCATAGTTGGAGCGACACAGCTCACTGCCCATTGTCGTTATCTCCATCTAGACTCAGTTGTCCATCTTTCCATCTGAGCAGCACCACCATGTTCACCACAGCAACATCACCATTCTGGACTCCAACATGTTCACAATCTCTGGCAGCAACACTGCAATACTCTCTCATCTTCAGCAGCATCAGTCCCACAACCATCAATTTCATGTCATAGTCAAGACCACCACCTTCAAACTCCATTTCCATCACCTGCAACTCAGCTTAACGGCAGTTGCTATTTTCATTCAATCCATCTCACCACCTGCACAACACCACTTACACTCAAACAAATACCCATCTACTTTGAACCACCACCAACACCATAAACTCAGTTCAACAACACAGCATCTGAGACAACCCATTCCTCCACAGAAACCACCATTCCCTGTTCCTTGTTCTTCTCAGATCAACCATCAACCTATGTTACATCTACCCTGACATTTCCCATTTCTGTCACAGTTTCACTAACAACATCACCTGAAAACCTCCAACAACAGTAGCAACCGTAACCACAACCACCTTCTTATCTGTTCAAGACCCAATTCCTTCTCAAGCCACTGTTAACTCAATCACAAAACCTATCTTTTTAATTCAAATTTTGATTCAAACCCTAAATTCTTCATCTCTAAAACATAGTCACAGAAAATCATCATCAACAGTTGAGCTTCAATCTCCATCAACATGAAGCATCAACAAAGCTCTTTTTGTGAGACTTCAAATGAAAAGCAATTAAAACCCTAAGTTCTCTAACAACCAGTTTCTTCTTGAATCATCCTGCTCTTTGACTGCAATAGACTCAAAGCTCACGTCTGTCTCAACTCGTCTGAGTTCTTCTCACAAACCCTTGGAAACAACTACAACAATCAATTCCTCTAAATCTCTCCCTTTTGTCTGAGTTCACTGCCGCCATGGTTATTTTCTTTGTTCTCTGAATTTGAGAAGTAAAGTTGATCGAGAATGTAATAATTGAGAGCATCTGAAATTTAGGACTAGGTAATAGCCAAAAGAGCTATAGGCACCCAAAACTCGGATAAAGGTTATCCAATTACTATTTGGCCTGTCAGTCTCAGATAAATGACAACCTATTCGCTTCTTGCTCAACTGTCAGTTATGGCAAACTTACGGGTCATCTTCACCTCCTCCTTGCGCATGTCAGCCCGCTCCAAATATAGCTCCCATGTGAGTTGACCTCTTTGCCTTTTACGCTCCAAATAAACGTTTTCTCCTTCTTTTGCTCCCAAGGACTCCATTGCACCTAATAACTCAAAACTAAACATAAGAGATGCAATTCTCAAGGATAAAAGCAAAGAAAGCATAAATACTAGATATAAAATTAGGTGTTTTACAACACCTATCAAATTCCCCTACACTTATACTTTGCTAGTCCTCGAGCAAATTAAACAAAATAATTATAAAGCATACATACAAATCCGTCTCGTCGAGGCTACGGTCACTTTAAGCATAAATAACAAGCCTTTGAACCCCTAGGTGTCCCTAGTGGACGAGTTTTAGTCTCGCGAAGGTTTACAAGAGTCACGAAGGGAACAAAATTCAAGTGGACAGATGAATGTGAAAAGGCTTTTCAAGGAATAAAAAAACATTTGATGAACATAACTATCTTACAGAAAGCTGAACCGGGAGAAGAAATATTGATTTATCTCACAACAACCACATATGCGCTAAGTGCTGTGTTGCTGCGAGTAGATGCATGGGTAGAAAAACCAATTTATTACATCAGCAAAACGTTCAATTCTGCATAGAGAAATTATTCACAGATTGAGAAACTAATTCTAGCATTGGTGCATGCAACTTTTAAGCTTCACATCTACTTACAAGCACATAAGGTCAAAGTGTTAACAAAAGTGCCAATTGAGTTAGTAATGAAAAATTCAAAAAGATCAGGCAGAGTTGAGAGATGGAATGCACAAGTAGGACACTTTGATATTCAATATGAAGTTTTATCCTCGCCAAAGTCACAAGTTATCGCAGACTTTTTAGCTGAATTTCCTTTAGAAGATGATGAAGTTGTGGAAGAGATGATGGATATAGAAGAGGAACATGGAGATCCAAAAGAATTATTAACAAAACTCGACAGATGGGAGATATTGGTGGATGGATCATCAAATGGAGAAGGAAATGGGATTGGAGTTGTTTTTATTTCACCAGAGGGAGAGAAAACAACTTTTTCATTTAGATTGGAATTTACATCCCCTAATAATGAAACAGAATATGAGGCCGTGATTCATGCCTTAAAATTTGCGGTAGAAATGAAGTTGGAAAATGCTAGAATCACCAGCGATTCACAGTTGGTTATTCGCCAGATAAAAGGAGAATACACAACAAATGAACCATCTTTAAGAAAGTATAAAAGATTAGTCGAAGAATTATCTGCGAGAATTCCAAAAATAAAATGGAGACACATATCGAGGAAAGATAATAGGCTCGCAGATGCTTTTGCTTTCATATCCAGTATGATGACAAATCCAGCTGCGAGGTGCATAAAAATTCAAACACTTTTATTACCAGCGATAAACAAGGAAGAAGAAGAGGAAGATGTGATGATGGTAGAAATTGGCGAAGAAGAATTAAAGAGAAACATTACAGATTGGCGAGCAGATCTTCATGCATACTTGGCAAGAGAATAAATCCCAAGATATCGACTGGAGGCACATAAATTAAAAATTAGGGCAACCAATTATGAATTAAGAGATGGAGTATTATATCGCACATCTTTTAGTGGACCATCGCTAAGATGTTTGACGAGGGAAGAAGGACAAAAATTATTGAAGATGTTGCATAGTGGTGATGCTGGTAATCATAGTGGAGGAAGATCTTTGGCATATAGAACAAAAATGCAAGGCTATTACTGGCCATATATGCAAGAAGATGCAAAACAACTCTCAAGGCGTTGCGAAGATTGCCAGCTATATGGAAAGAAGATACATGCACCAGGAGCACCATTATCATCTTCAACAAGTGTATGGCCTTTTGGGAAATGGGGGTTAGATATTGTGGGACCATTTGTGCCTGGTTCTAGACAAAGAAGATACCTAATCGTCGCAACAGATTTTTTCACAAAATGGGGAGAAGTAAAGGCAGTACAGCATATCCGCGATAAAGATATTTTTACATTCATATTTGAGAATATAATTTGCAGATTTGGGATTCCAGCATAGTTGGTGTCTGATAATGGGAAGCAATTTGAAGGGAAGAATATAGAATTGCTACTCAATACATTTAAGATAAAGTGTGGAAAATCTACTCATCTATATCCACAAGCAAATGGTCAAGCTGAAGCAACTAATAAGATAATCACAGACATCTTAAAAAAAAACTACTGGGATACCACAGATCATGGTGCGAACATGTGTATAATGCAATATGGGCCTACAATACAACTAGACGAGAAGCTACTGGAATGTCACCTTTTTGTTTGACGTATGGAGTTGAAGCTGTGTTACCAACAGAAGTATATATTCCTACAACAAAAAGAAAGGCTTGAGAAATAAATCTAAGTGCGGTAATGATTTTAAATAAATTGGATGAATTAGAAGAAAAAAGAGAAAAAACTTTGCAACATATGGAAAATTACCAGCGAAGATTAGCTCGCGAGTACAACAAACGTGTTAAGAAACGTGAATTTCAACCTGGCGATTTAGTGCTGCGAGAAACACCAAGTTATCAGCGAGAGAATGGTGGAAAATTGGCGAGAAAATGGGATGGACCATACATCATTAAAGAGATAGTTGGAACCGGGGCATACAAACTAATGGACCCTGAAGGAAGAGATGTTGGTCAAAGACTTGACATACCATGGAATAGACTATTTCTGAAAAAGTATTATCAATGACAACTTCTGCAAGATAAGAGATACAGGTACGTTGTAAAAAAAAAAAAATATGATTACAATTGAGAGGTTCTCCTAATAATAAAGCAAAGCAAGAACTGCGAGCATAATCGCGAGAAAGGCGAATAAAAATTTCGCGGAGATTAATAGAATGGGACGAACCTTTATGGCGTGCACCCTAGTTCGTGAATAAAATTTCGTAAGAGGCAAATGTAAGACCTAATAGTGCGTCATATAAGGGGGTATCTCTTGACATGACTCAGTGATAAGGTTATACCGCTGCTGGAACCTGAGTTATGCAGATGTTGGGGTTAAAGAAAACCTATCCAGGAGAAGGATCTTGGATTTCCAATTATATAAGGTTATACCCTGGTTGGACGACTAAGGACCTCTTCTAAGGAGTGCAAAGTATGACCAAGACGCCGAGGTACACGGTTGAGTCAAGGGTGACCGGGGCGTACGAAACTACCCTGGCCATCCTTGGCAAGTCTTGGCTATGATGCACTCGGCCCGAAGAAAACCCTACTTAGGGTGTAGTCTTGTAACTATAAGCCATATAGGCATAAAGGACAAGAGGCTGTGAAAAACAACTGGTTGTTGGAAAATCTGGATGGGAGGAGCTAGTCTTGTATGGCCGATGTGCCCTCCTTGAAGGGGCAACCAGGGGGAAGATAAGGGCGGCACCCTCCATTAGGGAGCTGATAAATGTCTAAAGACGGCAATGTCATGGGGATTTATGATCGCAAGAAAATTTAGGCCTGTCATATTGTCGCGTGACGAAAATTATACAGAGGCAACGAGCCAAAAGAGAAAAGTTAAGATGAGATCAATGGGTTTTTACATAAAAGTGTAAAGGCGTCCTGCAATTTCATCGCAAGACGGCAATGTCATAAGCTATAATTTTTGAAAGAGAAAATTCTTATCATATTGTCGCAGAGATGCTGAAAAAATATTGATAAGACAAAATCAATGGGTCAATACATACAAATGTAAAGACGTCCTGCGATTTTGTCGCAGAAAGAAAAACTTTTTTGGCAAAATAAGACCTTTAACTAGGAAGGCAAAATAATACCAACAGAATAATATTAAAAAATTAACTATTCTATTTTAAGATGCAGGAAAGATTTGTTCATCGCATGAGAATATATAAGAAGGCAGATTCATAACATCGTAAACTCTTTCAGAATTTTTCGGAATATCGTAGCTGTACTCATTACATCGCAGATATATTCATAACTTCTTCGCTTTCCTCCCTAAGATCAACCCCATCTCGTTCACTTTGTGACCGAAACAAGTCCGGAACGACCATTTCTTAGTTTAGGCCGAACTTGCACAGATTGATCTCATGAATCTACAAGCACTCACCGCGCAATGCATTTGTTTAGGGTTTATATTCATTCCTCATCCACACACCCCAAATTACCAAAACTAGCAGGAGTAGTTTTCACCCATAAACACTTAGCAGCACAAGAACTTATGCCAGAATGCACTTGAGCCCTGTGATGATTTCTAGAATAGAAATCATTTTTATAAGGTTTTTGGTTTCTTGTGGACATACGATTCACTGCGTTAGTCGACTGACTATTTGTTCCATTGACAGTGAAGAGAAGCAAATTATGAAGCTTAAAAATTTGTTTCCTTCTGTTTATGGGAGAAAATCGCCTCTGACGAATTCGGTAAATTCGATGGTGGAGAGACTGGTTTAAACCCTTAAACAAATGTGCTGCACGTGAGCACTTTTGATTCGAGATATCAATCTATACAACTCTGGACTAAACCAAGAAGATGGCCGTTCCAGATTTTCTTCGGTCACAAAGTGGAGGAGAAGGGTTGATTTAGGGAGGATAACGAAGAAGGGTGATGAGACCAGAGAGTTCTGGCTAGGTCGTATCTCGACTTGAATCAGAAATATAAAAGCTTGCGGAAGCTTGATAGTGATGGAAGCTTTTGAGAGAGCTTGCAAAGTTGTTATCTGATAGTGTTGTATTTTGCCTGACCAAGACTTGTGTGTTTTGGCAGAATAGGTGAAACCTATTTATACAAGTGAGATTGAACGTACCCTAGCCTTATTAAGGAATTGAGTAAATG
The DNA here is from genome assembly GCA_023529315.1 of Papaver bracteatum. NCBI lineage: Eukaryota > Viridiplantae > Streptophyta > Magnoliopsida > Ranunculales > Papaveraceae > Papaver > Papaver bracteatum. The sequence goes on along the minus strand of JAJJWX010002723.1, from coordinate 2,292,907 downwards.
TGCCAATTAAAACAGAGGAGGTGGAAACCGTTGGCTTTATGGTGAAAAAGTTTTCACCATAAATTTCCTTTTTCAATTGACCGTATTCATTCCTTGCACGCCTTGCTTTATTTCGAGCGTAGTGTACGCTGCACGCTATAACTTCCAAACCAAAACCCCAAGAAAGCATCCCCCAGTTTGTGTTGATGTCTCGAGAGTTAGGCGCAAGTGGCAATTCCAAAGTTGCTAGTGAAGCGTTGTGGCATGTGCGGGATGTCTCGACCGCAAGTTGTACTTTGAGTGCGGATGGCAATGCCAAAGTCGCTTGGTGGAGAATTTGGCATGTGCCAATGGCATGTGCGGAATGCCTTAGCCGCGAGTTGCACTTTGAGTGTGAATGGCAATGCCAAAGTCGCTAGTGGAGCATGTGTGGCATGTGCGGAATGGCATGGAAATTGGCTAGCCTGTTGGGGATAAAAGTGGCTAGTGTTTGCGTGTTGGCATGTTCCAATGGCATGCACGGCCACTTTGGCCAAGTCACGGGCGCTACAATGGTAGAGCGGCTTTGGAATGAGAATTGGCTAGTGGTTGCGTGTTGGCATGTGCCAATGGCACGCGCGGCCACTTCGGCCAAGTCGCGGGCGCTACAATGGTATAGCGGCTTGAAAATAGAAATTGGCTAGTGATGCATGTTGGCATGTGCCAATGGCACGCACGGCTATTGGGCCAAGTCGTGGGTGCTAGCTGGGCATAGCGGCTTGAAAATAGAAATTGGCTAGTGATGCGTGTTGTCATGTGCCAATGGAACGCACGGCCAAGTTGACCTAGTTCCACGGTTTGCAAGCCTAGGGCGCTATTTTTGGCATGTGCCAAACGGTATAGCGGCTTAGAAATTGGCTAGTGGTGCGTGTTAGCATGTACCAATGGCACGCACAGCCAAGTTGACCTAGTTGCACGGTTTGCAAGCCTAGGGCGCTATTTTTGGCATGTGACAAATGGAATAGCGGCTTAGAAATTGGCTAGTGGTGCGTTTTTGCATGTGCCAATGGCACGCACGGCCAAGTTGACCTAGTTTCACGGTTTGCAAGCCTAGGGCGCTATTTTTGGCATGTGCCAAATGGTGTTGCGGCTTAGAAATTGGCTAGTAGTGCGTGTTGGCATGTGCCAATGGCACGCACGACCAAGTTGACCTAGTTGCACGGTTTGCAAGCCTAGGGCGCTATTTTTGGCATGTTCCAAATGGTATAGCGGCTTAGAAATTGGCTAGTGGTGCGTGTTGGCATGTGCCAATGGCACGCACGGCCAAGTTGACCTTGTTGCACGGTTTGCAAGCCTAGGGCGCTATTTTTGGCATGTGCCAAATGGTATAGCGGCTTAGAATTTGGCTAGTGGTGCGTGTTGGCATGTGCCAATGGCACGCATGGCCAAGTTGACCTAGTTGCACGGTTTGCAAACTTAGGGCGCTATTTTTGGCATGTTCCAAATGGTATAGCGGCTTAAAGATTGGCTAGTGGTGTGTGTTGGCATGTGTCAATGGCACGCACGGCCAAGTTGACCTAGGTGCACGGTTTGCAAGCCTAGGGCGCTATTTTTGGCATGTGGCAAATGGTATAGCGGCTTAGAATTTGGCTAGTGGTGCATGTTGTCATGTGCCAATGGCACACACGGCCAAGTTGACCTAGTTGCACGGTTTGCAAGCCTAGGGCGCTATTTTTGGCATGTGCCAAATGGTATAGCGGCTTAGAAATTGGCTAGTGGTGCGTGTTGGCATGTGCCAATGGAACGCACGACCAAGTTGACCTAGATACACGGTTTGCAAGCCTAGGGTGCTATTTTTGGCATGTGCCAAATGGTATAGCGGCTTAGTTTGGCATGGTTGCCTGTAGGTGCAGTATGTGGTTTGGTTTTGGCGTCGTTGCCATGGTGCGCAGTATGCGGCTTGGTTTTGGCGTCGTTGCCAGGGTGCGAAGTATGCAGCTTGGTTTTGGCGTCGTTGCCATGGTGCGCAATATGCGGCTTGGTTTTGGCGTCATTGCCATGGTGCGCAGTATGCGGCTTGGTTTTGGAATTAGGGTTCTGTGTCGAAAACCCTAATCTGGTATTTTGAAAAAATACCCCCATTAATTATTGACACCTGAATTAAATGCTCTTAGTTAATGCATTGTTGGTAACACTAGGTCATGGGGTTTTACGATTTTATCCCTTATCTAAAATCCACCATCGACATTCAGTACCATGCTTAGCTCGGAACATGAGCTTTGTTGCGAGGTAAGCATAAGATGGTGCCAAGAATCTGAAAGAGAAACGGGAGATTTATCTGACCTTTTTTTTCTGAGATGCGTACTGGATTCGGAATCCTTATCCTTGGCAGTTTTGCATGGAGCGGGAGGTTGGCACAATTTGGCAGAAATGGACGGCTGGGAAGCATTGAGCTGCTGGCGCGAGTTGAGAAATTGAGCGTGCTGGCGGGGGAGGTGGACGTGATAGCTGGTGCGACTTGAAAGGCTGGCGTACTAGTTGGTGGGGCCGGTGGAAGATGGACGTGATAGCTAATGCAGCTTGGGCGGCATTGACAGGTCGGCGCGATTGGTGGGACCAGCGGAAAATATGGAAGCAGTTTTGACTTTTCTTCACAAACGGCTTTTAATTAGGGAACCATTCATGCTAAAAATCCAAAAGTGTTATGCTCCTCATTACTTCTTTTCCTTTTTTAGGATTCCGCATTCATTTTCAGCATAACTACACCATCTCCCTTTTGATAAAAGGTTCTTTTTATTGAGCTCTTTTCCTTCTTTGTTATGTCGCCCAAAGACGAATCATCCTCCAATCATCCAGATTCTCCGGGTAAATACGCAAGATCTGACTCTTACGAAAGCATCCCAACTAGAGTTATGCGGGTCAATAGGATCATACCGGTATGTTCCATTTTCTTCTGCTGATTAGTGTTTACTTCGTCGTTTGTTCATTAGTGAATGAGAAATTCTTCTTCCGTACAACGATATCCCGTTGGAGCATGTGTTACTGTTATCGACGAAGATGATCTAGTTGCTCCCCTACCTCCAAACCCGACTTCATTGGCTGCTACAGATTTGGAGAATGCTGATTTAGGGATTTCTTGTCACGAATACCCCTACGCGGGTTTGTCGTTTGGGACTCGCATGAGGTGCCTCTCTTCCAATTACCGGAATATTGGTGGTTTCCTGGTATGAAAAGAGTTCGTGACTCTTTACATAAGGATATGGAAGACGTACGGCCATATTGCTACCAGGAGCGTAGTGAAATGTTGTTCGTCTGCCTTGGTTTCTGTGGTGAATTTCCTTCTACCAATGATCGTTGAAATGGAGAGTACATACATTCGTGTTGTTGCGGAGATGGTAATTCAGAGATGGGAGAGCATGGTGGCTACCTATTAGTCATTGGAGTTCAACATCAGCTGGTTGCGGCATCGTCTTGATATTGTGAAAGTTGACAGAGATGGTATTCTTACTGGTGTGATTTCTACCACCAAAGCCATTCTGGAAGAGGAGAAAACTTTGGCCATGGAGTCTTAGAGGATCGAAGGGTTAACTCGAGATTTGAAGAGTAGGACTGAGAGATATCATAGTCGATTGAAGATGATGTTGTGTAGGGATTATGATTTACTAGATGGGATTTTCTGATTTGTGTTGCAATATTTTTTTTTTAAAAGATTTCGAATGAATAAAGGAATTTTTATTAATCTGCTGGGTTGTATGGAAGTTTTGATAATAGGTAAGGAAAACGTAAACAAAAAGAGTGTTGGGTGTGTACACTTTGATGTAGCGTGTTGCGGGAAAGCAATCAAGCATAGTATGCTTTGAGCCATTTTCCGTTGATGACTGCCTCTAGTTTTCCTTCATCTTCTTTGATAATCTTGTAGTATCCCCTGTCATATGCCTTGGTGATTATGTATGGCCCTTCCCATTTGGGAGAAAAATTTGGCGCCGATACATCTTGCTGAATGTGCTTGGCAGTTTTCAGCACCAAATCTCCCTTTTTAAAAACTTTAGGCTTCACGGTGCTGATGCCCTGGAAATCCTGTTTCTGTATGCTTGTGCACGTTCTTCCGCCCGAGATCTTCTAGAGTCTATAGTGTCTAGTTATGCTATTCTGGCGTTCAGCGTCTCGGCTTCACTCCATTGAGGTCCACTTGCGGCGGCGATTCGGGCAGATGGAATTTTGATTTCTGCCGGGAGAATTTCATCTATGCCATAGACAAGAGAGTAGGGAGACATGCCGGTGTATCTTCTAGGAGATGTTATGTATGCCCAGAGAGCCATTGGAAGTTGCTCATGCCAAGTCCTGGGATTATCACGTACTGTTCGGCTGAGGATCCGGATCAAAATCTTGTTGGTGCTTTCAACTTTCCCATTTTCCTGCGGGTAGTAGATGGTGGAAAAGACTTGTTTAATGCCGTACCCCTCAAGTAAGTCTTGTACCTGCTTGTTAGCGAAAGGTGTGCCATTGTCGGTGATGATACGCTTAGGTACGCAGAAACGACAGATGATGTGTTCCTTGATGAATGCTGCGATTGTGGCTCCGGTGGTACTTTCAGCGGGATCGCTTCAACCCATTTGGTAAAGTACTCGGTTGCGGTTATTATGTATTCGTGCTGTTTCGAGGATGGCAGGTTGATTTTTTCGATGATGTCGAGTCCGCAGCTATAAAAGGGCCACGGGATACTTATTGAGTGTAGGGGTGTTGGAGGTGTGTTGATGAGATTTCCATGGACCTGACATTCACATAATTTCTGGACGAAAGCGGCTACGTCATCTTCCATGGTTGGCCAGTAGTACTTCTCATGTATCCGCAGGAACAGCTTGTGTTTCCCTTGGTGTTCGTCGTCGTGTACTTCTCTTAATATAACTGGGACTTCTGTATCGCCTAAACACCGTAGTAGACTTCCCCCGAAACTCTTGCGATACAAAACCCCATCGTGAAACACAAATCTCTTGGACTTTTGTTTTAACTTGGATGCATATTCTTTGTCGGCAGGGAGAATGCCATCGCGGAGGAAACTGATGTATGGACCTTGCCAGTCCCCAGAATGGTTGATGTTAAGGACTTCTGTTTGACATGGGGGTGCCTGGCAATTGGGGCACATCTTATGGAGCAATCGAGATTGGGCTTCCATTTATGGCCAAAAATATCCAAGTCGTTGTAGGCGGCGGTAGAGGGTTACTACTGATGTGATTCCATAGACTTCAGTATGGACATATTCAATTTGTTGTTGTGCTTCTTCCTTTCCGAGACACCTTAACAGGGAGCTATCTGGGTTTCGATGATATAAAACATTTTGAAGCACGAAGAAGTTTCGCAAAGTCTTGAGACCGACTTTCCCTTGGAAAAGTGAGTTGTTGAGTTCTTGGGTGATAGGGGCCCTCCAGTCATCATCTTCGGTCTTCTCAGCTTGTGAAATCCACGTTGAAGCTATGGTTCATTTCCTCACTGTCAGGCTTTCTTCGGATCCTTCGAACTGTAGTCTTGACGCCAGTGTATCCAGGCAGTCGGCGTGCCTATTACCGCTTCGGCTAATGTGTGTGATAGTTACATCGATGAAGTAATTCAGTAATCTATGTGCTTCAGTTCTGTATGGTGCCAGTGTTAGCTCTTTCAATGCGTAAATCCCGTTCACCTGGTTGATGAGCATTTTAGAATCCCCTCTTATCTCCAAATGTGTGGCCCCAACTTGTTTAGCTAGTGACAATCCTATGAGGAAGGCTTCGTATTCGGCTGAGTTGTTGGTACAGGGGAAGTCTAGCTTGAAAGAGTGTGAAAAAAATTCCCCAGCAGGGGATACCAGTACTATACCCGCTCCTACAGTATTGGTGCTGGGGGTGGATGATCCATCGAAGAACAACAACCATGCTTCTTCTTTGACTGGGAGAATTTCTGGAAAGTCCCCAGGGAGATCTTCACGTAGTTTCGCGGCGTTTTCTCTTGGGAATGATGCTAGCAAGTCTGCAACTACCTGTCATTTTATGGCCCTCGGGGAAGTGCATGTTATGTCGAACTCTGACACCTGTAGGAGCCACTTAGTCGGCCTCACTGTCAGGTTAGGTTTTGAGAGGAGAAACCTTACAGGATATGACTTTGATATCAGTATCACCTTATTGGAAAGGAGGTAGTGCTTGAATTTCTGGATGGAGTGGATCAGTGCTAAACATGCTTTTTCCGCTCTGGGGTATCTGAGTTCGGCATGTCTTAACATACGACTGAAGTAGTATATGGGATATTCGGTTCCTTCGTCATCTTCTTGAGCGAGGAGAGCTCCAATGGCAGTTTTGCTGAAAGCTGTGTAGAGGCATAGTGGTTTCCCTCGCATATGAGGTTTCATGATGGTCGGGGAAGATAGTGTTTGTTGGATCTTCTGATATTCTTCTTGTTGAGACGCAGTCCATGTGAAACTCGCCCCCTTTTTTAGCAAAGGGGTGAATGTGGTAATGAGTTGTGCCAGTCCCGGTATGAAGCGGTGAATGTAGTTTATCTTACCCATGAAACTCTGGATCTCCTTTACATTTCGTGGGGGCGACATCGTCAGGATAGCTTGTGTCTTGATTGGGTCGACCTTTATCCCTGTAGCCGTTACTTGGAACCCTAAGAACTTTCCCGAAGAGACGCCGAAAGAGCATTTCAAAGGGTTCATCTTCAATTTATACTCGCGGCATCTTTCGAACACTTGTCGCATTGTCTCTGGATGATCTGCTCTAGTCTTCGATTTAACCACCACATCGTCTACGTAATCTTCAACTTGCTTGTGCATCATATCATGGAAGATGGTGGTCATGGCACGTTGGTAAGTAGCACCAGGTTCTTCAGGACGAAAGGCATCACAGTGTAATAGAAGTTTCCAAAAGGAGTTCGAAAATCAGTCTTAATTACGTCGTGCTCATACATTTTTATCTGGTTGTAGCTGCTATACCCATCCATAAAAGAGAACATGGCGTGTCCACTGGTAGCGTCTACCAGCATGTCGATGTTAGGGAGCAGAAAATCGTCTTTAGGGCAGCACTTGTTCAAATCTCTGAAGTCGACACAGCACCTGATCTGGATATTTTTCTTCTTGACGGGAACGATATTGGCCAACCAAGTGGGGTGATGAATGGGCTTGATGAAACCGGCGGCTGGTAGTTTCTGAACTTCCCCTTGATTTGTTCTTCCACATCGTGCCTGAATTCTCTTGGAAGTTGCTTGACCGGTTTGGACCCGGGTATCACATGCAGATGGTGGGTAACCAATTTTTCATCCAAACCAGGCATTTCTTCGTATGTCCATGCGAATACGTCTTGGTATTCCTTTAGTAGATCGACTAGCTTCTAGCTTTCCATTGAGTGTAAGGCTGAACTGATTAAAATGGGGCGTGGGAATTCTTCATCCCCTATATTGACAGTGTTGATATCGTCTGTGGTTAAGTCGGTCCCGTCTTGCAGCTTCTGAGGGGTGTCGGGAACTTCCTCCTGATCGTTATGAAGACATTCTCTTTGGCGGAGAGACCGGATTGTGGTCTCCCCTGTTAATTGCTAACAGCGATGATAATACGTGAGCTTTCCATTTTTGCTTCGTCTTGCGGTAAAGGTGTGTTCTCGTTTAACGTGGGAACGGGTTGCACCCTGGCCCAGCAATGGGGGATTGGCGAGTCTTCTTTCTGATGGGACGGCGGGAGAGAGGTCTTCTTTGCTGAGTAGCTCTGGTTCATTGATGTCTCTGAGTGACGTCCACTTTGGCAGCGGGAAACTATGCACCTTGGTCGTAGTATCCCTTGATCCCCTAGGCCCATGTGTTTCCATGCAGTAGATAGGTGCATAGGGGGATAGTGACGCATGAATGCAGACTACTTTCCCGTTCAGAACTATTTTTAGACATTGATGGTATGTCGAGGGAATGATTCTGAGATCATGCAGCCACGGCCTTCCCAGTATCATGTGGTAATCTGGTTCCTTTTCGATCACTTCGAACTTCATGCTTGATTGAATCGGTCCTACTGTCAGGTACAGGCTGATGTAACCATATGTGCTAGTTTGGTCGCCCTCGAAGTCTGTCATCGTGGTGGGCTGTCGCATGACCTCGTTAGGTCGTACCCTGGAAGCTTTGAGCGTTTTGAGGGTGATGACATTGGAAAATGCACCTGTGTCAACGAGCGCTCTCCTAAACTCTGTGCTCCTGATGAGGGTCGTAATATGCAGGGCTCGGTTATGGCCCTCTTCTACCATTATGTCATCGTCAGTAAAAGTAATTTTTTCAAAGGATCTCTTAGGTGTCCTTGGAGTCCCTTTAGGTACTGGGACTAGAGATGCATTCAGCGCTATTTCTTTAATGGCTGAAAACGTTTTTACCCGCTGATCTCTGAAGAGGTGCAACAATTCGCACAAGTTCTCTACCAACGCGGTCGCCTCCTGATCTTCCAGCTTCCGGTTAGCGGCGAAACCATTAATTTGAGGATGCTCATTCGGGATGTTAGTCCCCTGTTCCTGATCTTCTGGAAGACATGAGCCACTTAGCTCCGATTTTAAGCTGATGAGGAATTCGAGTATGATGTTGATCGCATCCTTCATTAGATCCATATTTTTGGCGTGAATCTCCTGAGATCGCATCATGTCAACCAGTCTTGGGAGTTCTTCATTGGTTGTATTGCTTCCATAAGTTAGCGGATCGTCATGTCTTCGAGCATGATCAGTATCTGCAGATATGGTTTGATAGTCAACCATGTTCGCGCGAATTCTTGAGGGTAGAACCTAGGTCCTGATATTTTGACCAAGAGATTGAAACTCCCGTTGTGGTCGCCAATTGTTTATGGGAGAAAATTGCCTCTGCCGAATTTGGTAAATTCGATGGTGGAGAGACTGGTTTAAACCCTTAAACAAATGTGTTGTATGTGAGCACTTTTGATTCGAGATATCAATCTGTACAACTCTGGCCTAAACCAAGAAGATGGTCGTTCCAGATTTGCTTCGGTCGCAAAGTGGGGGAGAAGGGTTGTTTTGGGGAGGATAGCGAAGAAAGGTGATGAGACCAGAGAGTCCTGGCTAGGTAGTATCTCGACTTGTATCAGAAGTGTAGAAACTTACGGAATCTTGCTAGTGATGAAAGCTTTTGAGAGATCTTGCAAATTTGCTATCTGATAGTGTTGTATTTTGCCTAATAAAGACTTGTGTGTTTTGGCAGAATAGGTGAAACCTATTTATACAAGTGAGATTGAATGTACCCTGGCCTCATTAAGGAATTGAGTAAATGTGCCAATTAAAACAGAGGAGGTGGAAACCGTTGGCTTTATGGTGAAAACGTTATCACCATAAATTTCCTTATTTAATTGACCGTATTCATTCCTTGCACGCCTTGCTTTATTGCGAGCGTAATGTACGTTGCACACTGTGACCGCCAAACCAAAACCCCAAGTAAGCATCCCCCAGTTTGTGTTGATATCTCGAGAGTTGGGCGCAAGTGGCAATGCCAAAGTTGCTAGTGAAGCATTACAGCATCTGTCAATGGCATGTGCGGGATGTCTCGATCGCAAGTTGTACTTTGAGTGCGGATGGCAATGCCAAAGTCGCTTGGTGGAGCATCTGGCATGTGAAAATGGCATGTGCGGAATGCCTTGGCCGCGAGTTGCACTTTGAGTGCGAATGGAAATGCCAAAGTCGCTAGTGGAGCATGTGTGGCATGTGCCAATGGCATGTGCGGAATGCCTTGGAAATTGGCTAGCAGGTTGGGGATAAAAGTGGCTAGTGGTTGCGTGTTTGCATGTGATAATTGCATGCACGGCCACTTTGGCCAAGTCGCGGGTGCTACAATGGTATAACGGCTTTGGAATGGGAATTAGCTAGTGGTTGCCTGTTGGCATGTGCCAATGGCATGCACGGCCACTTTGGCCAAGTCGCGGGTGCTACAATGGTATAGCGGCTTAAAAATAGAAATTGGCTAGTGATGCGTGTTGCCATGTGCCAATGGCACGCATGACTATTGAGCCAAGTCGTGGGCGCTAGCTGGGCATAGCGGCTTGAAAATAGAAATTGGCTAGTGATGCGTGTTGGCATGTGCCAATGGCACGCACGGCCAGGTTGACCTAGTTGCACGGTTTGCAATCCTAGGGCGCTATTTTTGGCATGTGCCAAACGGTATAGCGACTTAGAAATTGGCTAGTGGTGCGTGTTGGCATGTGCCAATGGCACGCACGGCCAAGTTGACCTAGTTGCACGGTTAGCAAGCCTAGGGCGCTATTTTTGGCATGTGCCAAATGGTATAGCGGCTTAGAAATTGGCTAGTGGTGTGTGTTGGCATGTGCCAATGGCACGCACGGCCAAGTTGACCTAGTTGCACAGTTTGCAAGCCTATGGCGCTATTTTTGGCATGTGCCAAATGGTATTGCGGCATAGAAATTGACTAGTGGTACATGTTGGCATGTGCCAATGGCACGCACGGCCAAGTTGACCTAGTTGCACGGTTTGCAAGCCTAGGGCGCTATTTTTGGCATGTTCCAAATGGTATAGCGGCTTAGATATTGGCTAGTGGTGCGTGTTGGCATGTGCCAATGGCACACACGGGCAAGTTGACCTAGTTGCACGGTTTGCAAGCCTAGGGCGCTATTTTTGGCATGTGCCAAATGGTATAGCGGCTTAGAATTTGGCTAGTGGTGCGTGTTGACATGTGCCAATGGCACACATGACCAAGTTGACCTAGTTGCACAGTTTGCAAGCCTATGGCGCTATTTTTGGCATGTGCCAAATGGTACAGCGGCTTAGAATTTGTCTAGTGGTGCGTGTTGGCATGTGCCAATGGAATGCATGGACAAGTTGACCTAGTTGCACAGTTTGCAAGCCTAGGGAGTTATTCTTGGCATGTGCCAAATGGTATAGCGGCTTAGAAATTGGCTAGTGGTGCGTGTTGGCATATGCCAGTGGCACGCACGGCCAAGTTGACCTAGTTGCACGGTTTGCAAGCCTATGGCGCTATTTTTGGCATGTGCCAAATGGTATAGCGGCTTAGTTTGGCATGGTTTCCTGTGGGTGCAGTATATGGTTTGGTTTTGGCATCGTTGCCATAGTGCGCAGTATGCGGCTTGGTTTTGGCGTCGTTGCCATGGTGCGCAGTATGCGGCTTGGTTTTGGCGTCGTTGCCATGGTGCGCAGTATGCGGCTTGGTTTTGGCGTCGTTTCCATGGTGCGTAGTATTCGGCTTGGTTTTGGCGTCGTTGCCATGGTGCGCAGTATGCGGCTTGGTTTTGGAATTAGGGTTCTGTGTCGAAAACCCTAATCTGGTATTTTGAAAAAATACCCCCATTAATTATTGACACCTGAATTAAATGCTCTTAGTTAATGTGTTGCTGGTAACACTAGGTCATGGGGTTTTTCGATTTTACCCCTTATCTAAAATCCACCATCGACACTTTCTTACAAAACAATGGATAGCATAGTGATTCTGTTTCCCACAAAAGGTATAGGTTCGCGGAGGAGAAGCAATAACTGGCACTTGTTTATACTTAATATCCATATGAGAAGATTCCAAGTTATATAAACTTTTCTTGACACAATCTTCTACTGGAGACCACTTCTTTGTATTCGGAAATTCATGAGAATTGGTTACAGAAGAGTTTCTCCTTAAGACAGAGTCTTCCTTTTCCAAGGATTTACACTGTTCATGGGCTAGAGTAAGAGATGCACATAGTTTCTCTTTTTTAGCATGAAGTCTGTTGAGATCTGATGAATGAGTCTCGAGCAAACATTTTTCTCTAATTGAGTCCTCTTCAATGATATCCTCCATATTACTAATCTTTTCGTGTTGAAGAGCAGTTTCTTAAAGAAGTTTCTCAATATTTTTAGAGAAGGATTTTATGATGTTATAGAGATCACGTCCTCGATCAAGAGACTTTTCAAATTCATCAATGAGCTGATTATGATCATTATAATCAATATTTTCAGTTGTATGTTTTGAAATTCTGGTGAGCTCCTTTTCAGCTTCTGCCAGAGTGTCATGGGAGGAAGAAATGTCATTATTACATTGAACATTCTTTCTACCTCAGGATTTGGAAGAATCAACTAAGGAATAATCCTTTGAGGTGTTTCCAAGACACTTGACATGATCAAAAGCTTTAGGAGACATTTTGGTATGCGCAACAGAGATTTCGTCCACAGACTCAGATTGTTACAAACACAGACTTGTAAGGTCTTAAACGTGTTTCCCTGCTCTGATACCAATTCAAAAAGCGGGGGTCTAACAACCTCACCCAATATTTTGATTAGCAATCTGTATGGACAACTCCGAGTTGTTTTTATAGAGAATCAACTAGACTCAATCAATAGAAAATACCCAAGGAGTTATCATCTCAATCTCTCAATTTGATTTACTCAAGAAAATGTGATTCGCGAGTCTAATCAAAGAGAAATAGCTTGGATGGCACCGAAGACCAATATCCAAGTGTCAATCAATTTAAATCAACAACCAATAAGGTCAGATATTCTAATTGATTGAACAACGCACAACCTGTATTATTTTAATTATATAACAAAATATAACACGGAAAAGAAATAACACATACACCAGAATTTTGTTAACGAGGAAACCGCAAATGCAGAAAAAACCCGAGACCTAGTCCAGATTAAACATACACTGTATTAAACCGCTACAGACACTAGCCTACTCCAAATTAACTTCGGGATGGACTGTAGTTGAACCTCAATTAATCTCACACTGATCCAAGGTACAATTATGCTCCTACGCATCTGATCCTAGCAGGATACTGCACACTTGATTCCCTTAGCTGATCTCACCCACAACCAAGAGTTGTTTCGACCCAAAGTCGAAGACTTTAGTAAATAAATCGGTCTCACACAGAAAAGTATACAAGATATATAAATTCGTCTTCCACGAATAAACCTATGAGTTATGTTCCGTCTTTTGATTAATCAAGGTGAAAAGGAACCAATCAATAAAACCAGACTTATATTCCCGAAGAACAGCTCAGTTTTATCAATCACCTCACAATAGTCTTAATCGACGCAGCGGAAAAAGATACTGTGGAATCACAAACGATGAGACAAAGATGTTTGTGACTACTTTTATATCTTGCCTATCGGAGATAGAAATCTGAAGAAAATTATTACAATTGTACTCGTACTATAGAAACAACAAGATCAGATCACACATTTACAAGAAAAGTAGTATCGGTCTGGCTTCACAATCCCAATGAAGTCTTTAAGTCGTTAACCTGGTTTTAGAAGAAGAAAACCAAAGGTTAAAGGAGAATCGACTCTAGCTTAGCAAACTAGTATCACACAGAATGTGTGGGGATTAGGTTTCCCAGTTGCTAGAGTTCTCCCTTATATAGTCTTTCAAATCAGGGTTTGCAATCAATGTTAGCTTAGTAACAAAGCATTCAATATTCACCGTTAGATGAAAACCTGATTATATACAAGCTAATATCTCTCAACCGTTAGATCAAAAACTTAGCTTGCCATACACACATGTACTTGACGATTTTGGGTTTGTGTAACCGTACCCAAACGTGTACAATAGTTGGTTCAATATTAGTCAACCAAATGGTTAGCCAAATGATAACTTTCATATCAACCATATTCTTCTTCACCATAACTAGTCCAAATGACTCAAATGAACTAGTTAGAGAGTTGTTCAATTGCTATGAGATCTTATGTACTACACAAGACACAATTGAAGAAAAAATGATGTGATTCACTCAAATCAATTCATGAAATATAAAGCCACGGTTTGCAATAGCATTCCTTAGATAACTTAGATAAGTTCACGAACATCTTTTTTAGACATAACCACTCAAGTTCGCGGACTGGGTTCACGGACTCAAGTAACCGGTTGGAGTTCACAAACTCCAGCATAAATTCTCGGGTTTGAAAAATTCCGTCAGTTCGTGGACTGAGTTCGCGGACTGAAACCGAGCTACAACTCCAGCAGAAATTCTTGGGTTCGAGAACTACGCACGTTCGCGGACTGGGTTGACTGCTCAAGTTCCGGTTTTCACTTGATCAGCAAAGTTCGCAAACTTCGGTTCAAGTGCTAAGGACTTATACCTATATATGTTGCCACAACAATTTTTATATCCCCCAGTGGTTATATTGTCTAAACTATTATTTCAATCATTGAAACATTCTCAGAGGAAGTCATATAGTTGTTATTCACAAACTAGTTTTCGTCAGAGCAATTTCTAAATTGATTGAAACAGAACATGACTTTTGTCACTAGGCAAAGATGAACTTGTCTAAAGAGAAAGCTTTACCAACACACATTTCGAGAAATAGATAAGCGAGATATACTTAGATCGAAATGTCACATGTGTATATTCTTAGTCTATATAGTAATACGACTTTTTTCTCAAGATAGGAGATAGAGTAGATAAACTTTTGAGTAATAGATAAGTTCAAGTCTCCACATACCTTTTAGTATATGAAGATCCACTGGTTCCTTGAGTAGTCCTTCGTCTTATATGATGATTTCCATGGAGTTCTTGAGCTCAACTACACTTTATATCCTAGTCCGAGACCTTAGCTATAGTAGACTAGAAATCAAGACTTTATAGTTTTGATCACTAACATTGACAAACATGCTTGAGATAGCAACGCATGTGAGTTCGACCAAGCAATTCTCTAACACATAAGCACCAAAAAAATATTCCAGTTTCTCAATCTCTAGTTATACAACCTGATCTGAGATGCATTTCATCATTATTATTTCCATACAACCCAATTGAACCTTTTTACACTGTTACTCCACCACAACAAACCGGTTATACGTTTGGAGCACTGAGTTTTTTTCCAACAATCGCCTAGTGGTCTTCAACCATCTCCTTCCGCTTTTCAAAATTTCCAAAGTTTGTTGGCAAGTGGAGGTATCTCAGATCTTGGAGAATGGACGAATCCAGGAGATAATAATGGTAGATGCTAGAGAAATTATAACTTTTAAATCTGGTATCTTAGTAATTCTAATTTTAATCAATTAAAAGTACGACTGTTTGAAATTATGATTGTTTTAAATCAAATTTCTTATGTTTAAATTAAGCGTTACATTAACTTCATTGATGATAAGTACTAGGTGTAACAACAACTAAAAATAAGGGGGTTGAAATTGTTCAACACCTGAAGGATTTCTAAACGAAAAACCATATTTTTCCATCTTCGTCATTCCTTTTTTGATATTGTTACCAACTCATCATCGGTTTCACCCCGGAGTATAAATCGATTAACTTGCATGGTTATAGATACAAATTCACTTACTTCTTTCTTAATCGAATGAAAACGAATTTTTATGTCGCATATAGCACGACGACTTAGATTACGAGTGTCTCTGCAGAACCCCTCATAAATAACTGCCCAAATATTCACCCATGGATAGTGTGATGAAGCAAGCTGAGTTAATAAAAAAATAGTATCTGCAAATAGCATTAAAAAAAAGTATACAGAGCTCGAAGAACTAACAAGGGTCGAGACATCAAAGTGAAGAGTTTATTTTTTAGCTCAAATAAGAGTAAAGAGACTAGAGGTGTAGTATTGAGTCTTGCAACAGCAGAGTTACTAGCAGAATTGAGTCCCCGTGCTAGTAAAGCATGTCGAATAATAGATGACATAGACATACATGGAATGAGACTTTCCTGATTGCGAAATCTCTTGAGGAATGCCATTGCATCTTCTCCAGGTTCTTGTCCCAATCCCATCAGAGTTCAAAATACCTCCAAGTTCCATAATGATGGAGCGTCAACCAAGTCTTCTGGATCGTAATTTTATTTGTTGGAGAGATGTGCAATCAGAGGTACCTTGTCGGTCATCTTGTCAGCATGTATCCACGTTCATCCAAGAATCATGTCATATCCTGGATCCTCCATGATTATGTAAAACTTAGTTTTCGTCCAGGTTAAACCTATCTTCATCTTAAGAATGATGCAGCCATAAATATCTTTGGGCGTTCCTTCATGGTCCCTGGCTGAGATGGGAGCATGAGTAGCTTCTTATCGAATGATGGCTGCAGTTATGAGGGTCTTTAATGGGATAACATTGACAGCAGTACTAGCATCGATCAACCTTTCTTAAATTTTTTTTATAGATCGACCGTGGTAAGTATTTCTCAGTCATACATATTTTTGTCTATAGCTTGAGGCTCAGGGAGTATCTCCGGGATGGATAGACGTCTTCCTGAGACAATGTGATTCAGAGCTGTAAACATATCTTTCCTTTGTACCTTTGACAAATGGCACAATTCACATATGTGTTCCACCAAAGATTGAACCGCCTCATTGACAGGTCGTTTAGAGAGAGTAACTTAACTGATTGAGAGAGGATCCCTGTGCACTTCTTCAGTCCCCAAATTGAGCTCCTGACTCAATATTTTCTTTGAAGATACGCTTCAAAACTTTACAATCACTTGTTGTATGATTGACGAACCTATGAAAAAGATAATACCGAGGATTCTCCATTTATTCCTTAGTCAAATGTTTTCTGTTATATGGCAATTTAATTACACCATCATGGATCTAGACTTTTATAAACTCGATCCCATATTCAATGAGAAGAGGGAAGTCTGAGTCTGTCTGATTATTTTGTTGACGATGAGTCGGCGTTTGTGTATTTTGGGTTTGATTATCCTTCCTTTGTGCTTCCGGAGGAGCTTGGGATATTGAAGTTGCATGTTTGTGCATATCGACAGCTTTCCTTTTACTTCCTTCATCAAAGACGTTTGTGTAAGGTTGGATATTATACTATTTGTTGACCAGGCGTCGGCTTCCGCGAGTTTCACGACATTCCTCGATCTTTGTAGACTTTTCCATTTCTAGTAAAGCAGGTGCGATGGTTGTTGATCGCTTTGCTGCTTCATGATTCCGGATAAGGTCTAGAATCGAAGATTTTCTAATAAACTTATGTAGACCGGGATCATTCCATTGATGCACAAGTCTACCATTTGTTTTTCAGTGACATTCGTATCATGACAATCCAAAGCTTGGACTCTGAACCTTTTCACATAATCATTGGGGTGTCCATTGTTCCTCTGAAACATCCTTACCAGATCAGGTAACCTGTTTAGAAACAAAAAAGTACTTTTCATATAAGGCATTAATCATTTGACCCCAACTAGTGATGCTTCCTAGTGCGATGTTGTTGTACCATGTATATGCTTTGCATGTCAAAGATTTTGAAAATTCCTTCAGACGGACAACGTGGTTGTACTCATGTTCTCCCAATGACTTTGAGAATCGTGAGATGTGCTCCCGGATGTTACCAGTCCCATCATAAAGTGTGAATATTGGAGAAGAGTAACCTTTCAGAAAAGGAACTATATGTATAGTCAAAGGATATGGAGGCTGGTGACGATGAACATATGATGTGTTTTCTTTCCCATGTGATGATAGTTGTTTTTTTGTTCAGGTCTAAAATTGTAAAACCATGTATTTAATGCACCATCGCTCTGTAAAGAGGTTGAGCCATTTAAAAGTGATGAGTGCTCAAACCTCTCCACTTACATATGTATTGAGCAATTCAGTATATTCAATGCGCCATCGCCCTGTAAAGAGGTTGAGCCATTTCAAAGTGATGAGTGTTCAAACCTCTCCACTTACATATGTATTGAAAAATTCAGTACATTTATATGAAACTCACTCAGAATGGTGCGTGTAGCAACAATCCCAAATATTTTGTGAATTCTATTTTCTACCAGCATTATTCACTAATGCGTGACTTGCCTAGTATTTTCCTATGCTATGTTCCCAGCAGAACTCTCAATATTCACATGGCATGATGATTAAATGTTCACTCTCAGCAGAGTAGCGTGAACTCCCGAAGTGTCAGTATTGAGATCTGCATGAAAATACTCACACAGGCTGCATCACTCTCTGACAAAGAGAATTTTGTATCGAAGCACTTTTAAGTTAGCTCGATCGAACACGCTTAAATTTCTTAGGGAAAATCTAGACTGTTAATATCAGTCTTAAGAAACGATCACAGCCACACAATTTGTCCATGCAATTCAACAAGCCTAGCCTATTCCTGGCAGAACTAGGTAATCATCACAATAACCACGGGCGGGCCCACTAGCATCCCGACCGAGCGAATCCCATCTAGAACATCCACAACGCTTCAAACGATTAAACCTAATGTGGGTGATCGCATTGTTGGCAAAACATACTTAAACGAACTAAGACCGGCAAAAACAGTCTCAAAACCAATCACATTCGTCCAACTTATCCAGCCTAGTTGGACGGCGTAGATCGCATCTCGAATGATCAAAGAAGTATTGGCGTGTTCATTTGCGGCTTAATTTCTCCTTTAGTCGATCGACCTGCCCAAGGCAAGTCCCAGGAGTGTTAAAACTTTTGCCCAAACTAGAGCTAATGCACTATTCCAAAACCCTAGTATGGGTTGCGACATCATACAACTGACGCAAGTTGATCGTGTCCGTCTATCTTTGACAGCCTGGTCGGACGACCTAGATTCAATTTCAGGTGGCCAATGAGGTGTCATCGCGTTCACCGTCGACCCAGCTCCACCCTTGGTCGAACCGTTCACCAAAAGTAGGGTGAACGCGCTGCTTTGAAACCATAATTGGTGTTTGTGGTAGTATATTACTGCCACAAATCGATCACGACCATCCATCTTCTCCAACAGAATCGAGTGGTTTGGATCTAATTTTGGATGGCCTAGGAGATGTTAGCATATTCACTAACGGATCGTCTTTGCACATGGCCAACCGACTAGTTCGAACCAGCGCCTTGATTCGACTAGCCAAAACAGGGTTGGCCACGCGGACCCTAAACCCTAAAATTAAATCAACTGCAGTATGCAACCACCGCAAATCATCTTCGCCGTCCAACTTCGTCAGACGAGTTTACCGGCCTAGATTTGATTTCATGTGACCAACAAGATGTCATTATGATCACCATCCACTCTTGTTTCACGAGGGATAATCGGCCAAGCAATAACTAGATCATAGGGATCCCAAACGATCGCCCAAAGGTAACTAGTTGTTCTTCTTGCATGTAATTCAACAACAGTCATTAACTGCCGTAAATCGCTTCAGCCACTCAACTTGGATAGACGATTTAAGCAGTCCAGATATAACTTGGATCGACCGATAGGATTATAGAATGGCTTCCAATCGCCACTCTCCTATAGGAACTGATCAGCCACTCCTTGGGATGCGTGCGTAGCACCCACCAACTCCCTGAAAAAGGGAGGTCGTGCTCCTTTTGAGATGCTCAATCCGTGACTGATTCGATCGATCTTTAAAACAACAATGCTCCATGCACATCGATTATTTGGAGATGCTTGTTTAAAAGCGATGCTTTACGTGCATCGAATACATACGATATTTCATGAATATCGACTTCACAAATAACTTATATTTAACCTAAAGCGTTGTGTTGCTTTAAACGGCAAGTCCCACGACTTGACCCATTTACTCGAGATATCAAACATGTCACAAACTGGGGGATACTCACGGGGGTATTGGTCTGGAGGTCTGCAGCGTGCGGCATGCAACGCGCCCATTACGAGAAAGTATCAGGAAAGACGGATGGTTAACAGCAATGGGAGTAGTGGGTGAAAGTGTGATCAGTTCTCCCTCATAATGGAAACGTGGAGATCACCACTCTTTATACAACCCCACTTCTCCATTTCTTAATCACCTCCACTTCCTACGAGATCAGGGCGTGCGCTCAAATGACTTGTATAAATAGGTTTTAAGCTATTTCGAAAAAAATGAGAGCACAAGTGTTATCAACACAGTATCCAGAAAACACCAAGAACTAATATCTTACATTCTGCCAGCCAGTTCCACATTCTGATACAAGTTATAAAACATCCACACCTTCATAATTCAACATTTTGATCTCAAACACATTCTTCGCTTCCCTCCCTAAGATCAACCCCTTCTCCTTCACTTTGTGACTGAATTGAACCTGGAACGGCCATTTCTTGGTTTAGCCCAGAGTCTTACAGATTGATCTCTCGAATCTAAAGTACTCCCGTGCAGTGCATTTGTTTAGAGTTTGAATTCGTTTCTCATCAACACACCCAATTTACCAAAAACAACAGAATTAGTTTTTACCCTCAAACAATTAGCGACCACAGTGGGAGGTTGATCTCTCGGTTGCAAAATCATCTTCTCAAGATTCATTCCAGTTTTCTCAATTTCAAAAGGGTAGATCTTAGATTCAATTCAATCATTAAATTCAATTTAGGTTCAACAACCAATTTCAATTTCGGTGTTCCGTTCGCTAAGAAGCTTCACAAAAATAATTTTCAAGCAATTCTACTGGAAATGCCTTGGATAGCTGAGTACCATTAAATCTCCCAGATGAAATGACCAGAAATCCGCGTGGAGACACAAGACGCGACTACTACTTAGAAGAACGCAACGGCTTCTCTCGAGATCCGGATGGAGCAACCACCTTTTCTGCAACACCATAAGTGTTGTATGGAGCAAGCTAGAATGCCTCAAAGGGTCCACACCCAGAAATATAGAGTGAAGATTCGCGTGGCCGTTATTTCAGTATGGAGATAGTCGACAACAAATTCAACACCAGTGGAGTCCTAGGAAGACACCCAGAGGTCACAAAAGAAAAGGTCTATCTCTATTCCACCACTGCTACCAATTTAA
This sequence comes from Papaver bracteatum, assembly GCA_023529315.1. Classification (NCBI taxonomy): domain Eukaryota; kingdom Viridiplantae; phylum Streptophyta; class Magnoliopsida; order Ranunculales; family Papaveraceae; genus Papaver; species Papaver bracteatum. Next base: position 2,272,309 of record JAJJWX010002723.1, on the reverse strand, counting down.
GATCAGGAGTATCCGCTATCACTTCATCAACAACACTTGTAGGTCCAGAACATGGAGTAATTCCGAGAATTTGTATATCTATAATAACAAAGGAGGCTTGACACATCTTCAAATCATCATAAATGGTTCACCTATTATGTCAACCCGACAAGAGATAGCATGGGACATCTTCAGATCTACTGTGCCGACACCTTAAGAGAGCAGCTTCAAGAAGATAACGATGCTTGTGTCATCATGTCGAGAAAGAATCCGCAGTTTGGGCGAATCGCCCTGCTAAGAAGAATGTTTCAGCGAAACAACGAACATCCAAATGATTATGTGAAGAGGTCCAAAATTCAGGCACTGGAGGGTCACGATCCAAATATGACTGAACAACAATTGGTGTAATTATGCATCAATAGGACGGTACCTATGTATTGTTCTTTGCTGAAGAACCTGAGCTTTCATACATCCTCTGAACTTCATGAAGCTTCTAAATACTCAGCTACAACAGCACTGCTAGAAAGAACCATGCCTTCAAGTAATGAAGAGCCTCATGATATTCGTGGAAGCATACATCTCACCAACAGGCAATATAACCTTCAGCCTTCTATAAGTAGTTTCACTGAAGAAGCAAGAGGAAAACCACCAACTCTAACTCCATTACCACATGCACGATTGTCACAATGATAAAACAAAGTCCAAGATATACCATATCTAGCTCGACGGCAACAACATCGGTGAGAGACGCTTTCAGAATTTTGTCTCCCGTAAAAGAAGTAGTTGCATTACCGAAGGAGGTTGCACCTGAGACTAAAGAGGTACATACGGACTCTCCATGTCAAGAGATTCGTCATATTTGCACAACATGTGACATCATGCTAGGGGAACGCTTACCTGGGACGCCTCTTGAACGTGACATGTTCCAAGGACAAGCCGACCCATCTCTCCTAGTAATAACTAACTTTGTCTCATAAGTTTTATCTTTATTTGTCACCATCTAGTGCTTACCCCGCAACAATATCACTGTTACGTACTAAGCAGAGGACTTAATATTGATGGTGGTTTTTAGTTCAGGGATAAAATTATAAAACCCTGTATTTAATGAACCATCGCTCTGTAAAGAGGTTGAGCCATTTAAAAGCGATGAGTGCTCAAACCTCTCCACTTACATATGTATTGAGCATTTCAGTATATTTAATGCGCCATCGCTCTGTAAAGAGGTTGATCCATTTAAAAGTGATGAGTTCTCAAACCTCTCCACTTACATATGTATTGAAAAATTCAGTACATTTATATGAAATTCACTCAGAATGGTGCGTGTAGCAACAATCCCAAATATTATATGAAGTCTATTTTCTACCAGCATTATTCACTAATGCGTGACTTGCCTAGTATTTTCCTATGCTATGTTCCCAGTCAAACTCTTAATATTGACATCACACGGCAATTAAATGTTCACTGTTAGCAGAGTAGCGTGAATCTCCCCAAGTGTCAGTATTGATATCTGCATGAAAATACTCACACAGGATGCATCACTCTCGGACAAAGAGAATTTTATATCGACGCACTTGTAAGTTAGCTCGATCGAACACGCTTAAGTCTTAAAAAACGATCATGGCCACACAATTTGGCCACGCAATTCAACAAGCCTAGCCTACTTCTGGAAGAATTAGGCAATCATCACAATGACCAAGGGCGGGCCTACTAGCATCCCGACCGAGCGAATCCTATCTAGAACATCCACATCGCTTCGAACGATTGAACCTAATGTGGGTGATCCCGCTGTTGGAAAAACATACTCAAACGAACTAAGACCGGCAAAAACAGTTTCAAAACCCATCACATCCATCCAACTTAGACAACCTAGTTGGACAGCATAGATCGCATCTCGAGCGATCAAAGAAGTATTGGCGTGTTCATTGGCGGCTTAATTTATCCCTTAGTCGATCGACCTGCCCACGACAAGTCCCGGGAGTGTTAAAACATTTTCCCAAACTTGAGCAAACACGTTATTCTAAAACCCTAGTATGGGTTGCGACATCATACAACTACCGCAAGTTGATCGTGTCCGTCCATCTTTGCCAGCCTGATCGGATAACCTAGATCCAGTTTTAGGTGGCCAATGAGGTATCGTCGCGTTCACCGTCGACCCAGCTCCACCCTTGGTCGATCGACTTGCTCATGGCAAGCCAAGAGTGTATAGAATTGTTCACCAAAAGTAGGGCGAACACGCTGCTTTAAAACCCTAATTGGTGTTTTCGGCAGTATATTACTGCTGCAAATCGATCAAGACCATCCATCTTCGCCAGTCGAATTGAGTGGTTTGGATCTAATTTTAGATGGCCCGGGAGATGTTAGCATATTCACCAACAACTCATCTTTGCACATGGCCAACCGGCCTGTTCGAACCAGCACCTAGCATTTTTATTCGACTAGACAAAGCAGGGTTGGCCACGCGACCCCTAAACCCTAAGATTAAATCAACGGCAGTATGGAACTGCCGCAAATCATCTCCGCCGTCCAAATTTTCCCGACGAGTTGACATGCCTAGATTTGATTTCAGGTGACCAACAAGATGTCGTTGTGATCATCATTCACTCTTCTTTCACGAGGGACAATCGGCTAATCAATAACTAGCTCATAGAGATCCCAAACGATCGCCCAAATGTAACTAGTTATGCTGCTTGCATGCAATTCAACAACAGTCATTAACTGCCACAAATCGCCTCAGCCACTCAACTTGGCTAGACGATTTAAGCGTTCCAGATCTAACTTGGATTGACCGATAGGATTTTTGAATGGCTACCAGTCGCCACTCTCCTATAGGAACCGATCGTCCACTCCTTGGGATGCGTGCGTAGCACCCACCAACTCCCTGAAAAAGGGCGGTCATGCTCCTTTTAAGACGCTCAATCCGTGACTGATTCGATCGATCTTTAAAACAACGATACTCCATGCACATCGATTATTTGGAGATGCTTGTTTAAAAGCGATGCTTTATGTGCATCGAATACATACGATATTTCATGAATATCGACTTCACAAATAACTTATATTTAACCTAAAGCGCTACGTGTTGCTTTCAGAGGCAAGTCCCACGACTTGACCCATTTACTTGAGACATCAAAATTGTCACAAACTAGGGGATACTCACTGGGGTATTGGTCTGGTGGTCTACAACGTGCGGCGTGCAATGCTTCCATTACGAGAAAATTTCAGGAAAGATGGACGGTTAACAGCAATGGGAGTAGTGGGTGAAAGTGTGATCAGTTCTTCCTCATAATGGAAACATGGAGATCACCACTCTTTACACAACCCCACTTATCCACTGCTTAATCACCTCCACTTCCTACGAGATCAGGGCGTGCGCTTAAATGACTTGTATAAATAGGTTTTCAGCCTATTTCGACAACAACGAGAATACAAGTGTTATCAACACAGTGTCTAGAAAACACCAAGAACTGATAGCTTACATTATACAAGACAGTTCCACATTCTAATACAAGTCATAGAACAGACATACCTTCATAATTCAACATTTTAATCTCAAACACCTTCTTCGCTTTCCTCCCTAAGATCAACCCCTTCTCCTTTACTTTGTGACCGAATTGAATATGGAATGACCATTTCTTGGTTTAGGCCAGAGTCTTACATATTGATCTCTCAAATCGAAAGTACTCCCGTTCAGTGCATTTGTTTAGGGTTTGAATTCGTTTCTCATTAACATACCCAATTTACCAAAAATAGCAGAATCAGTTGTTACCCTCAAACACCATGTTCCTCCAAATCTTCACGAGTGATGAAGCTTAAGGGTTCCCTTGCTGGTGGATTATCTGCAGTATTGCGAACTTCATCATCTTCCAGGATGTGGACTCGGGAGATTTTAGGATCAGCGGTGGCAGATGTTTCTTTGGATTTTCCTTTCTTCGACTGAGGTTGGGCTGAGTTGGCTCGGGCGGATACTTCTCTGTGAGAGTTTTGAGATAAGTGCATAAATCTTTCAGTGTTGCAACCATGTCTGTCTGATTCTTAGCGAGAAATTCTTGAACCTTCATGAGATCGACTATTGTAGGTAGATCTTCTCTGATTTCTTTAGGAACTCATCCGAAGATAGGATTGTTGCCTGTACCGATATTAGTTTCATCATGGCCACCGGTATTGGTAGTTTAAGGGGTAGTATCAGTAGTACTATTGTTGAAAACGAGAAGAGTGACTGAAGTACCACCATTTTTGATAGTGCTAGCAATGTTTTAGTTAGGGTTAGGATTTGTGACTGAGACTGAGACTGACCAAAAACTGACCTTCTTTATCGAATCGGGATTGCAACCAAGATATTAATCACCCACTGTGATCTCCAATCTATTGATGGGTGAAAAAGAGTTTAATGGTTTTTGAGGAAAAGTGGAGGGCTATGCAATAGGCACCTTAATTGAGTAATCGCCTAAACCTTTAACAGATACATTGCACGAGAGTGCTTTGAGTTCGAGATATTAATTTGTACGACTCCGGCCTAAACCAATACAATGGTCGTTCTAGAGTCATTTTGATCACAAAAGAGGGATGATGGTCAATCTAGGAGAGAAGCTGAGAAGTGTGTGAGATCAATGATGATTGAAAGATTGTGGAAGTGTTGGAGACTTCTGTGAACTTCTGAGTTAAGTTCAAATAAGTTCTGAGGATTTTGATTAAGTTAGGTTAGGTTCTTCAATCATGGATTGATGAACCTATTTATATTTCATAAATAGTAAACACATTGATCTCCAGTATGTGTGTCGATTGCGGAGGAGTGAAATGGGGGGGAAGTGGGAAATCGTGGTTAAACCATTTCCACATGCATGAGAGAATTGGTTGATTGTCCATCAACTGCTTTGCTAACTCATTCAACTGCTTGCGCAACTTACTCACATTTATCATCGTTGATATACACACGTGTTGTAGGACGCCAGACCAAAATCCTAGTGAATATCCCCTCATGTGACATGATTGATGTCTCATGAACGTGGATTCTTGTAATAGGGTAAAAAATGAATCCGGAGAAAAGAGTAAAAGTGGGTAGGTTGATGAGAAACGAGTCTAGACCCTAAACAAATGTATTGCACATGAGTACTTTGGATTCGAGAGATCAATCTGTACAATTCTGGCCTACACCAAGAAATGGCCGTTCGAGTATTGCTTCGGTCACAAAATGAAGGAGAAGGGTTGATCTTATGGAGGGAAGCAGATAAGGTATTGAGATTATAGAGACATGCTCTGTAAAATGTGAATGTGTATGACTTATCTCAAAAGATGAAACTTTCTTGCAGAAAAATGGTAAGTTGTAAGTTCTTTGTAATTTCTGGATACTTGTGTTGATTGTCCTATATTCAATAGATTGAAAATATATTTTATAGTAAGTCATAGTCGAACACCTGATCTCGTAGAAAGTGGATGTTATGAAGTAGTGGAGGTTGCGGAGATCATGTGAAAGTGATGAGAACCATGTTCTTATTTTCAATGAGGGACAAGATGGTTCTGCATCCACTACTCATTTAATCATCAATTGTCTGCCTTTCTTGGAACTTTCCCATTATGAGTGTGTTGCACACCGAATATTATAGGCCGCCAGACCAATACCCTGATGAACATCCCCCATTTGTGACATTATTGATGTCTCGAGTAAAAATATGAAAGAAGTCACCTTACATGACTAGCTTGTCATGCATGACTATACATATGACTAGGTTAACAAGTTATGTTGTATGGAACGTGGTCATTTTAACCTCTTCTTGACTGAAGAATAGTTATGAGAAGTGGATAAGAAGATGTGATTATTTAATCACTAAATAGGTGGTATTGAACATGCATGTAAGACATGCAAGTCTCGACCAATCACGCGCGAGTTATGCTACATGTAGGCAGCGACAAACCAAGTCCCTCATGACTTACCGGGAGAAGTACTAAAAGGCGTGGTACTCTTAATTGGATGTTATTAGGTTTTTTAAAACAAAATCGATACATGTGACATATCTTTACATATGATGTATCGTTTATAATAGACGGTCCTGATCTGTCGTGGATACTATTTGTTTTAAAGGAGCCATATCATCCCTCTTTGGTTGACCATTGGTGGATGTGCATGTAAGCTATGACTAACGTGATTGGTCCATTAGGAGGAGGGGTGACTGGTAGCAGTCACGGCACACCATTGGTCGACCAAGATTAAATATAGACTGGTCAAATTAACTTGCGAAGTCGAGATGAATCTGCAACTATTTTGGACATCATATTTGACCTAATTAGGTTTTTGAAGCAGCTCGACTAGCCTACTTTGACTATCTATTGGGATCGGAGCATGTAGGCTAGGAGCATTCCTATCGGCCGAAATAATAGAAGGGCGACGGGTGGTCACTATGGAGCTTGCTCGGTCGAGTATGAAAGGATCTAAGCCATCTAAACTGACCGGCCAAGTTGGATGGTCGTGATTTCTTTGCGACTGACTTGGGAGGTCAGGATCAAATTTTAAATAGAAACTTAGCCGCCCGACTAGCCTACTTTGGATGGCTATTGGGAGTGGCGCATATAAGCTACGAGCGATATGATTGGCCGGGATAATTAGTGAGCGACAGGTAGTCACTATGGCACCTGATTGGCTGAGTGTGGGAGGAGTTTGGCTTGCTAATTTGATCGGCCAAGTTGAGTGACCGTGATCACTTTACGACTAATTTGGGCGGCCAAGATTTAATTTTAATTAAAACTAAGCAGCTCAACTAGCCTACTTTGGCCGGATACTAGGAGCGAAGCATGTAGGCTACGAGGGATATGATTGGTCGGTAAAAAAGAGGGGAGTGAGGTTTCTATCATGGAACATGCACAGCCGGCCATAGGAGGAGCGGAGCACGCTACATTGGCCGTCTAAGTGGTGCCGATGATCCCCTTCCGTGACTAACTTAGTCAGTCACGGTTTTCCTTTTATTTATTTATTTATTTCGTTTTGTTAGGGTTTTACACCCTTCGGCCACAAGATACTTTGATTCCTAGCTTGCCTAGGCTTAGTCTCGACCAATAGGAATTGAGATATCATGCATGCTCTAGTGTTAGGGAAAAAGAATCAAATTTTGTGAGTTAAAATTAGGTCAAATAATTGTATTGACATAAAATTGACCAAATTAGGTGAATTTTGCATGTTAGCACAAAATCATTAATTTTTTGTTACTCTTGCAAGTAGCATGATGGGTGCCTGATCTTGTTGGCACAGCTTGCGGTGCATTTGATTAGGTGCTTTTCATGCATATCTTAATTCAGACACTCCGGGAAATTCATGATATTCAGCTGAGAATGAACATGAATGTCATGTCAGTATTAAAAGTTCAGTTGGGAACACAACATTAAATAAGTACTCAGTCGGCTCTATACTAGTGACAAATTCATCTAGGAGCTTGAGTTTTCATGATAAAATATTAGAACACCTGAGATTATTGCGACATGCACCAATATTGTTCTAATAATTTTACATATGTAGGTACTGTATTATGAAGTGAATACTGTTATACATATACATATATTTTTGAGTTCATCCAGGCAAAGCTCATAAAAGTAGCTACATGTATATAAGAAGAGAGTCATAGGCTCTCCCAAGGTTTCTGATATATCTCTTGAATTACTTACTGGATGTAAACATATCCAGGTCTACTACTCCTGATGCCGGGTCAGGTAGACAGACTTTTAAAATTTTTGCCATAAGTTAAAAACCACCATCAACAAGTCTTCAAGGTAGACGTGTATTTAATTGGTCAATTATTAACTTGGCTTGACCATGAATCTTAGCCTTGATGATTCAAGCATAATGAACGAATGTGGTATGCTCTGAGACTCATGGATTAAGCATAAGGTGTCTGCTGGGACATAATAATGCACAGACGTCGAGTATGATGAATTGTGATGTATCATTTTACCAGTTAGGGAAATAATGATATTCTGATAATTTGGATCGACGAGCGTCCAATAAGATTTCTCAATCATGGACCTATTCTGATATGTCGAGCATTTGACAGGAAATCAGATATTGTTGAGTTATGTAGAGTGCTCATTCCCGATCTAATATGTCATGAATTGTCGAATGACAGAGTAGGTATTAGAATATCAATAAATATTGAATGATTGATGGCTCTCTAATTAAATATTGAATGATCGGTCGAGTGGATGGTTATCCAAATCATGTTGCTCTCGGACAGTCGAGCAACAAAAATGTTGGTAGCAGGACCGAACACATCAGAATTATCATAAATCTGAAACCCTAACTTTGGAGAAATCTGGATCCTGGATATGGAGAGTTGTCTAATGTGGGTGAAGAAATATCGGCCAATCAATGGGCATGAGAGTCGGCCATTGGTGGTGGATAGACGACTGAGCGTGTATGGAGAATTAACCAGAAAAGGATTCACAAGAAATATCCAAGATATGAAGAATTCTCCAAAATAATGAAGAAGTTTGGGACCGGCCGATCATGATGGTTAAGGGACCGTCCAAATCTTCCCTTGGTGGGCACGTGCCACCATGTTCCGCGTGTGTCCGTTCTTGAGAGTTTTAGGTATTTTATTGGACGCTTGTGCAATATTTTGTATTTTCAGGAGAGTTTGATCTTGACTGAAACTCTTGATTTTTGCATAAATGAACAATTATGGTTTTTTGCTCACGCGTCCAATATTTATAATATTAAAAAAATATCATTTCAATATTATTAGTAAACAAATACCTAATAGTCATGTGACTAGGATTTTTTGGAGAATTGAGCAATATTTGCAGAAACATGAAAAAATTAAGAGTTTGCATGAATGTGGGAGATCGGGCGAAAAATTAGTAGATAGATGGGTCTTTGACTCAGTTAAGTTTTCGTGATTTTTTGATGATTAACAAGCAACAACCAATCATGGATGGAACAATTGAGCCAGGAGGGTTTCAAGTAAATCATGGTGTTGATTTTAATCAGGAAGAAGATGCCATGGATGAACAAATGAGTGAGTCACGGATAAATTTGGGGAAAATAAGTGAAATAAAAAATATGGGGGATAAGAATGGAAATCAAGCTGATAGTATGTGCGTTAATCAATTGAACATGGATCAGTGTGGAATTGAGCAGCAAGGTGTTCAATTTAGGCCAGAGAGGACCGGAGCTTCGAAAGCTCTATCTTAAAGAACGCTTTTGTCAATTCATATACAATATGGAAAAGTTTTTTCCAGGAATGGGGTCTGTGTGAATTAGAAAAGGAACTTGAGGGACTATCTGCTGCTACTGACGAAGATGCTGATGATGGGATACCGGTCGTCACTTTGGATCTTGATACGCATAAGAGAATCATTCAACCATGGAAGTATTGTTTGATTGGTAAAGTGGTAGGGAAAATGGTAGGGTTTAAACATATGTCTTTTAAAATGAAATGTGGAAATTAGCTGGTAAGATCCAAATTCTTGACCTTAGTTTTGATTTTTTTTCTATTTAAGTTTGATAATCCAAATGATTACAGATTTTCTCTCTTTGAGGGTCCCTGGTTCATTAGTGGTCATCATCTTTCTATAAGAAGATGGACTCCAAATTTTAAACCTTCTGAAGCTTCCGTCCATACAACTGTAATTTGGGCTAGATTACATGAGTTACCACTTGAATATTTTGACAAATCAGTTCTTGAAAAAGTTGGATCCAGGCTTGGCAGGTTAATTAAAGTGGATAACACCACTGAGTTAGTCCTAAGAGGAAAATTTTCTAGAGTTTGTGTGGAAGTGTCCACTGGTAAACCTCTGGTACCTGTAGTTAAAATTGGAACTATCAAACAGAAAATTGAATATGAAGGTGTTAGTTTGATTTGTTTCAACTGTGGAAAAATGTCGCACATAAAAGATAATTGTCCATTATTAGTCAGAGAGCCTAATGTTGTTACTAATTCATCTCTTGATACAGGTACAACAAGGTGGATAACTTTGGTTCATGGATGCTTATTGCCAATAAGAAGAATAAGCTCAAAGGAAGTGGTACTCGAATGGGAGACCAAAGATCACAGGAGAGTAACAAGAACGTTGGGACAAATAGTAATTGGACTTTCGTGTTCGGAAGAAAGCAGAAGGGCGGTACATGTAATGGTCTGCCTAGCCGGTTTGGAGGGGTTAGCCGAAAGGAGCAGCATAACAGCAGGGGGAGTCTAATAGATTTTCTTCTCTTGATGGACAAAGTTCTCTTGATCAGTTTGACCCTTCAGTTGGTCATGAGAGCACATTTAATGCTCAAAATGGTAACATTTGCAATTTTAACGGTGACATGCATGGTGGGAAAGAAGATGGGTTTGCAGAGCAGTTACAAACTAAGGAAGTGAATGTTCATAATAGTGGTTCTGTTAATAAAGGGGTAGTGCAAGCATCTTCAGGAAGGAATTCTAATCGTAAGAATACCAATTCCAATAATAAGGGTAGTGGGAATGATATTAATGATGGAAAATTAAATGACAAGATGGCTATAAGTAAAGGAAAAAGCATAATGGAAGTACCAGGAAGTGGTAGCTATAATCAGGAAAATGGAATACAACCATCATCTATTCCAAATGATTTCACAAACCTGTCCAAGGCCATTGGATGTGCAGTGGAAAGTGGAAGATTTACTAGTGAGGCGAGTACAAGAGGATCTTTAGGCAATGCAAAACCATTTGATAGAGATAGTGATAGAGAAAATATCAAGGGTGGATCTCGGACTCCAAATGATGGAGGACATTGCCCAAATGAGAAGTCAGCTGAACCAAGTGTTACCAGCAGCAGTGCATGTACATGAGAATCTGGATTGGAGTATATTTTTGGACAGAATCCAACAAACTCTGATTCCATTAAGAATTTCACCTTCAAACTGGACATACATGGAACCAGAGGAGTTTCTAAATCAGGGAAGGGAAGAACTAGAATGCGTGTCAAAGATGTGGCAAGATGTAACAACTCTGGAGGTGGAATTAGCTCCAATGGTGGAAACCCCATATCTTGTAAGAAACCCAAACGATCTATTGAAGTTCGAGATGCAATTATCTACACGTTTGGACCCGGAAATGTTCTATCAACGACAATTCAAGGCCAAGATCACTATGTTATTTGAGCTGAACAAAGTGGCGGTAGCAAGGAGAATGGAAATAAATTTTCCTAGAGGTCCATCTCGGTCCATTTCAGTTCCTAAATATTTTGATAATTTATCGATGAAGATTTTAGTGTAGAATTGTATGGGTGCTTCTAGACCCTCTTTTATTCATGTGATGAAGAAATTGATTAAGAGACATAAGCCGAATATCGTTGCTTTGCTCGAGACTAGAGTGCTTGCTCCGCATGCGATAGGCATTGTGAGACAGTTGGGTTATGAAGAGTATGTTTTAGTTAATCCTGAAGGTTTCTCTAGGGGAATGTGTCTGTTATGGAATCCAGATAAGGTGAATATTCAAGCAACTTGACAAACTAAGCGGGTTGTTCACGATGTGGTCACTCCAAAGTCCAAAAGTTTGTGGATTCTATCCATAATTTATGGGAGCACTAATAAGTCTAATAGAAAGAGGGTGTGGAATGAACTTCAAGCCGTGTATGATATTCCTAATACGGAGTGGATGGTGATGGGTGATCTTAATGCTATTGGAGGTAGTCAGGAGAAGACAGGTGGCAGATGTCCTTATACAAGTCAAATCTCTGAATTAAGAGATGTTATGGATACCTGTGGGCTAATTGATTTGGGTTTCAATAGTCCTAAATTCACTTGGAATAACAAGCGAGTGGGAGCTTCTAATATTAAGGAGAGGTTGGATAGAGTTGTTGCCAATTCAAACTGGATTTCCAGATTTAACAAGTCCCAGGTAACCCATCTATCTTATTTTAATTCTGATCATAGATCCATTCTTATTGATCTAGATCCTAAAACTAGGTTTAAACCTAGACCTTTTAGGTTTGAGGCCATGTGGGCAGAGGATCCTAGATATAGTGATGTTGTTGAAAAAAATTGGAGTACTAATGCTGATGGTAATGTTAGTGGAATTGTTTTTTAACAATATTACTAAAATTCAGGTGGAATCTAAAAAGTGGAATAAACTAGTCTTTGGTGATTTTCAAACCCAAATTGCTAATGCCCAAGATAAGCTTAGGGAGGCCCAAAATGAGTTTGATTCTTGGCCCTCTTACAGTGCCAAAATCAAAATGAATGATTGTCTAATAGATTATCTTAGACTTCTTAAACTTGAAGAGAGCTTTTGGAAACAAAAATCTAGAATTTCTTGGCTAAAAGAAGGTGATTTAAACACTAGATTTTTTCATACTTCTACTCTTGTTAGAAGGAAAATAAATTCTATTGTTATGCTTAAAGATGATAAAGATGAGTGGGTCAATGATGCTAAAGATATAGAATCAGTCATAGTTAATCACTTTAACAGTTTGTTTACTTCTACTAACTCTGTTATGTGTGATAGTGAACTGAACTCTCTCTTCCCGACTATGATCACTTCTGATGAAAATGATTTTCTCAGTAGTGAGGTGACTACTGAGGAGATTAGGACTGCTGTGAAACAATTAGGGCCTCTTAAGGCTCCCGGGCCTGATGGACTCCAAGGTATTTTCTATACCAAGTACTGAAATATGTAGGACCTAGTGGCATTGCTCTTGTTAAAAACTTCTTTCAGAATGGAGAGCTTGACGCTAGACTGAACAAAACCTACATTGCTCTGATCCCCAAGGTGAGTAATCCTACCTCTTTTAAAGAGTATAGGCCCATTAGTATATTAATTTGATAGGTGTCTAAAACACCTATATATTTATCTGTTGTTTATGCTTTCTCTGCTAGCTTTCTTGTAAATTATGTATATTAATTTTTCTTTTGAGTTTTATAGGTATTTAGGAGTCATTGGAGCAAAAGAAGAAGAAATGCTGCTTAAAAGGACAAGGCGTAGATGGAGGCGAAGCTAGCAAGCACAAAGCTCTTTTAAGGCATTGGAAAGAAGAATTACGAAGGAAATTATGAAAGAACTAGATTGTCGGTTATCTGGAACCGACAGGCCAAGCACCCTAGGTTGGCCCTTATCCACTGCACTTGGTTGGCTGAATCATGTTCCTACATAAGATCTAAAAACCAAATTCAGTTCCCAATCATTGGTATGCCTTTCTTTCATCCCACATGAAATCAAGAGAGAAGGCGGCCGTGATGTTGAAATTAAGAAGAGCACTTTGGTGCTGTAATTGAATCGAGAGAATGAGGAGAGTGGCTGTTGCAGCTGGCGGGAGAAATCAATGAAGAGAATAATGTTGTTACTGGATTAAATCAGAGGTGAAATAGATCGAGAAGGTGGATATTATAACAGGGTTTGGTGAGAATCTCTTTGCCGTGAATCGAAGAAGAAATAAAGAGGAATGAATCAGTAAATGGGTTGTCTTTGAACGCGAATATGGTGGAGTATTGAGTTTGTTCGATGTGCATTTGAATTAGGGTTTTATTAAATGGGAATTTGAGATCGAAATGGAGATGATGGATTGCGATGGGGAGTACCGAAACTGAATTTACTGAGCAAGGCATCGATGGTATGGGGATTTGATGGCTTGTGGTTCGATATTATGAGCTAGGAACGGAGTAGTTGTAGCTTCTGTATCTAGGAACTGAATATTGCAGGTACTGGAGTTGAAGCAATTGCAAGCACAGCTGGTGCTTGAAGATACAAGGATGAAATGGTGACTGAAGTATTGCAGGGCTTGAGCCTGGTGGTTTTTGGTGCTATGTATTGATGGCTTAGCAGGTGGTTTAGGTGGTTCTGGTTGTAAGCTGCCGTTGAAGCTGTTTTTGCAGGTGCATCTGTTGTTGGTACTAGGAAGAAGTGGTGTGGCACTGTGTTGGTGAGTTGTGGCCATTGATTCATGGTAATGAACAGGGTATTGAAGATGCAGTCAGCTAGCTGGGATTGCATTTGCAGTGAAGGTGCTAGGCTTGTGGCGTTGCATCTCGGCTGGAGTCGACACTACTGAGATGAACAAAGGTTGCAGAGAGGACGATGTGGAGCATTGCAGGTTGTGGAGTGCGGCTTAGCTAATGTCACAGATGGGTGTAACTGAGAACTGGTGCTATGTTGATGCAGTTATGGAGGAAGTAGCTAGTGCCAGTGAATGCAGCTGATACTGAAGTTATGAGCGGGAGAGGATGTTCCTATGGTGACTATCATAGAGTATATGGTGGTAGTTACTGCCAACAGGTTTCGCAGCCGAAGTGAATCTCAAAAAGGAATATGTTAGAGGTGTTGGTGGTCTGTGAACTGAAATGGAGCTAGGTTGAGCTACAGGTGTGGAAGTGCAGGAAATAGGGTGTTACAGTTTATATGTGAAGTTGATAAATTGCGGGGCAAGGCTGGTGTTTGGAGTGTTTGCAGCTGTGGCTGGGTAGCATTGGTGGCGGTATTCAGCTTGGTGATGATAAGGACTGAACCAGTGCTGCTGGAGTTGTATTGCAGGTGCAAGGTATGAAAGTGAACTGGCATGTGGAACTGGAGCTTGTACAGTTGTGGTGGCAGCTGTTCTTGAGGGTCTTTCCGAGAGGAATTGCAGGTGGCATGTCAGAGATGGTGCAATGGCGTCGCTGAATGCAGTGGAAGCTTTGGAGGTGACTAGGAATAGATGCAGTTGAACGAGCTGGCTAGGTGATTGTATGGGAGTGCTCATTCTCGGTGATTAATGGATGCAGATGTGGAGTTGAAACTGTAGAATGGAAGAGCAAGAACAACAAGAAGGTGTGAAGGGTAGCATTGACAGTGGAACTGTTTGTTGTGGTTATGCAGCAAAGCAGCAGCTCAGGTGGAGATAGTTGGAGCTTGAAATGGTTATGTATGGACGTGAAGATGGAATGGCGCTGTGGTGAACTCGCTCTCGAGTTTGGACGACAGAGATGATGTGACTGGTTTTGCCGGTAGGTGAGCTGCAATGGTGATGGGAGATGAAATGGTGATTGTCTGTGGAGCTAACGGAGATGGTTATCGAATGATGCTGTTGTTCGTTGATGTTTGAAGCAGCTGGAACTTGAGAAGATTGCGAGGCGAGCAGCAATGGGACTGATGTTGCAGAAGGTAGTTCAAGTGCAGGCTTGAAAAATGGTTCATGCCTAGAAACTCAATGCACTAAGGCGAGTCAGTTAGCTGACTAGGGGTTTACTAAGGTATGACTAGACCTTGTTGATATCACTGATCCGGACTGACTGAGTTGTACGGTTGATTTACTTTGACCGGCGACCGGTGAACTTCCGGTCAACTTCCGGCAATATACCCAGTATTCCGGGGACTATTATATGGCATATTTTCTACATGGGTTTTCTCCTATGTGGGCTTGGTGGACACAATATATGGGCTTTTGAGACTTAACCTAGTTTTGGAAGGGATAAAAAAGCTACAAAAGGGGAAGACTTCTACAATTTTAGGAGACGTATTTTCTATTCTACTTTGAGTTTTGCATAGAGCTGGAACTAGGGTTTGCTTCCCTGTTAATTTTCATCTTCTTTATTTCATTTAATATATTTGATGATGAACTCCAATATTATGAGTAGCTAAAACTCTCTTTGATTAAGGGCGATTTCGAAGCCCGAAATATGAATTTATATCTGATATGAATAACTTGTTCACTTGCATTCATTTATGTTATTGATTGATTTTCTACTATTCTAATATTGTCTATGGATTATTTGTTAAGGGTTTAAGTTCGAAATTGAATCATTAATTCTTAATCTATTTGCTAGTTTAGATTTTCTTCTACCCGTAATTGTCTAGAGAAGATAAACACAAGTAGCAATATGTGGGTACTGATGATGGGACTTTGTTAAGTGTCCATATGTAGAAATCAACACTAGTAGGTTATTCATGCTTTTGAGTTCATCACTAGGAGCAACCTTATCTCACAGAACTTAGAGCATTTGTTTAAGTCAAACCTAGTAAGCGTACCTCTAGGAAACTTGGCAAGTAGGAACCGGTAGTCGAGCACTTCCGTATCCGGTGAGCTAGGAGATAGTAACGGAATAGTTGAGCGTACTAATTATTCTAGGGTTGTTAGTAACATGATAATGTGAAGAACATAGCTATCTATCAATTTGGTTTGAATTTCGTGGTCTAGAATGAACCTTTAATCAATCACATCTCATCTTTGGTTACATTTTACAATTTTCAGATTTTCTACAACACAATCATCTTTGCTAAGAGTATTTTCTTAACAACTAGAAACTTCACACCTCCCTTGGGACGATCCTGCTTACATTATACTACTTGCTAGTGTAAAAAGTAGAGAAATATTATTTTTGCGAGATTCGACACCTCGTCAGACTCCAAGGTATTTTCTATACCAAGTACTAAAATATGTAGGACCTAGTGGCATTGCTCTTGTTAAAAACTTCTTTCAGAATGGAGAGCTTGACGCTAGACTGAACAAAACCTACATTGCTTTGATCCCCAAGGTGAGTAATCCTACCTCTTTTAAAGAGTATAGGCCCATTAGTTTGTGTAACTTTAGTATGAAAATTATTACTAAGATTATAACGAACATATTGAGACACATTCTAGGAAGGATTATTTCTCATAATCAGCATGCTTTCATCCCAGGAAGATCTTTGTTTGATTTTGCTATTATTTGTAATGAAAATATCTATTCTTTCAAGTCTAAAAAAGGGTCAAAAGGGTGGATGTCCCTTAAGCTTGACTTCGACAAAGCTTATGATAGGATAAGTTGGGAATTTATTCATAAAGTCTTGCATCTTACATGGTTTAACCATAAATTCATAGACTGGATTATGCAATGTCATACGTCTGTGTCTTTCCAACTTCTTATTAATGGTTCTCCTAGCTCTAGTTTTTCTCCTACTAATGGATTGCGACAAGGGGATCCTTTATCCCCTTATCTATTTATCCTTTGTCTTGAAACCTTGACGAGGTTGCTGAATAAAGGCATTGATGATAAAACTTTAGTTGACTTTACTGCTGCGAGGGGTGCTCCCCAAATCACTCATTCCGTGTTTGCTGATGATGGTATCATTTTTTTTTGAAGGCTTCTTACAAAAATGCTATGAATCTCAGAGTGTTGTTAGACAAGTTCTGCGACTGGAATGGACATCGAATTAATGATAGTAAGTGCACCTTACTTACCTCCTCTAATTTGGGAAGGAGCTTCACTAAGGTATGGCTAATGCTCTAAGGGTGGAAATTTCGACTAATCCTGGTAAGTACCTTGGTATTCCTTTGCAATGGGGTAGAATTAATGAAAAGACTTTTAGTGATATTGTTGAAAAAGTAGGAAATATGATGCAGGGCTGGAAATCTAGGAACCTTAATCTTGCTGGTAGATTCACTAAGATTACTTTTACTATTGACCATGTGACTTATCATGTTATGCATGTTGTTAAACTCCCTAAAGGCTTAATTATCAAATTAGATAAGTATAGAAGATATTTTATATGGGGAGGTGACAAAGATAAAAGGAGTTTGCATAATGTCAAATAGTCGACTGTGTGTAAGTCCAGAGATCTTGGAGGAATAAGTATAAAAGATTTGGAGTTAAGTAACTTATCTTTCCTTGCCAGAATGGATTGGAAAGTGCACTCTGAGCCTGACTGTATCATGACTAAATTATTAGAGGCCAAGTATTTCAAAAACCAAAATTTATGGAATGTTGATGCTAAGTCCAGCTGTTCTGTTTGTTGGAGAAGTATTATTAAAGGTAGGAATACCATTAAGAACGGTATGCAATGGAGCATAGGTGATGGTTCTACTATGGATTTCTGGAGGGATCCATGGATATCTAGTAGATCGATAGCTTCTATGTCTCAAATAGATGAAAATACTCTGCCTAGGAAGACTGTTAGTGAGTATAATGATACTGTAAGACATGATTGGGATACTGGAAGACTTGTTGGCACAATTCCTGGTGATGTAGTGGATCGGATTAGGTTCATTCCTATTTGTGATGCCACCAGAAATCAGGATAGTCTTGTTTGGTGTGGAAGCGTTATTGGGGATGTTACTGTAAAAGATGCTTATAAATATATTCAGGTAAGTAATTCTGACCCTCAAACTCTTAATACTGATTGGAGATTTCTATGGGCCCTGAAATGCCCTTTTAAATATAAATTATTTCTTTGGAAATTATGCCATAACAAACTCAAGGTAAATGAATATCTTTATCGTAAAGGAGTTAGCAATCATTCAGGTTGCAAGTTGTGTGATAAGGACCTCAAAACTTGTGTCCATTTGTTTTTTGGATGCCACAATACTTGGCCCATTCGGAAAAAGATTAAGGATTTAATTGGTTTGCATTTTGACATTGAACCTTTATCTCCCACTTTTATCAAGAAACTTTGCTCTGTTGATGTTAAAATAGGAGGTATTAAATGAAAAGATGTATGTCCTTTTGTCCTATGGAGTATTTGGTTACACATGAACAAGTTTGTGTTTGAAAATGTAAAGTTTCATGCTCCTTTAGTCCTTGCTAAAGCGCTGCAAAGTGCTAGAGAGTATTATTATGCTAACAAGAGAACTGAGCAGCAAATCAATAACAAGCAGGAGATTCACATTGCCTGGGAGGTCCCAAGTGTAGGTTTTCACAAACTAAATATTGATGGCTCTGTTAATGGTGATGGTTTTGCAGGTATTGGAGGCATCATTAGGAGTGAAAGAGGAGATTTTGTTGCTTGCTATAGTAAACATATTTTTAAGAACACAAATAATGTTGCAGAAGTTTGGGCCATCAGAAATGGCCTTCGTTTGGCTTTGGAGCTGGGCATTACTGACTTGGAGGTGGAAAGCGACTCAGATTATGCAATTCAACTCCGCAAAGGGAATTCCCAACCACAATGGGAAACAAGGAGGCTCATCAATGAAATTAATTCTCTAAAGGAACATTTCAATCATCTAAGGTTCAGCTAAAGATATAGAGAAGCTAACAATGTTGCTGATAGACTTGCTAAAGATGGAACTTCTAAAGAAAATAAAGGCATTTGGATAGGAATTTTACCTAGTTTTTTAGTTCGTGTTTTTCAAAATGATGTAATGGGGATTACTACTCCTAGACTTGTTAACTGCGGCTCTAGTTAGTGCTTGATTAGAGGCTTGCTTATCAAAAAAAAAGTGGGAGATCAAGAGATATGGAAATAATAATAAAAAATAAAAAGTGGAGAGGTGTGGAAAACACATATCATCAATAGTGTCACGGACAAGATCATGCCAGAATTTGAGGCCTACCTCATGCTAATAATGCAAGGCATGATCCCCATAGCAATCCATGTCCCTTTTACAGAAAACACAAAGGTTATTTTCGGTGAACAAAAGGATACCTAGACAATAACTCAAAATGGCACTAAATTTTCGCGCGAATACCATCTGGTTGAGCCCTTCAATAGGTAATGCCTTGAGAAAATCCTGAGCACGAGTGGTCTTGTTACACTGCCAAAGAGCATTATCACATGTATACATAGAGAATTTAATTGGCATATCCCACATAACAACGTCAAAATATTTTACCGCCAAAGTTTTCATGGGATGGGGGGAAAAAAGATCAACGTCGAAATACCTATTTTGCATAGGTCTCCATATATCCTCGTTCATCCATATTTTTGGGTGCTCGTTCGTGCATTATTTTTAAGTACACTCGCACCATTTTCTCGGGGCTTACTAGGTGGCCCATATGCCCGAAAGGTGAATATTTATTACTAATCCATGGAATTCTGCGGAAAAGTCGTGAATTGGAGTAATGAAATATTGTAGTAAGAGTAGAATATTTTCTAGGAATTCAATTGTTGAATACTCACTATAATTAATTAATTGATAGGTCTATACTAGCAAACAATCTTTCTAGGAGCATTATACTTATTCGAGAATTGAGGTACGAGGTAGCATAGGCATCAATACTCGTTCTGAGTGTTTAATTCTGCATAGTCAGGGAACATTTGCGACATCCTGAAAATGTTATTGCTCTATACTAGTGGTCAATCCATCTAGGAGCCGTCTAGTTATTCTTGATTCTATACAGAATGAATACTGGCATTGCTTAGTATAAATGATGAAATATGCATAATATTGAAAGCTCAGCTGAGAGGCATTAATGATTGCACATTTATGCATGCTCTGAGAAGCTATACACTTAGTCAGAGATTATCGTGACATGAGATTTCATGTCTAAATCATAAAATATGAATTTCACATGCTCGTCTGAAGCTAGATCAGAAATATGCAAAATTATGATTTTACAATTTTAACCTTTATCAAAAATCCACCATCAACACCAGCAAAGTCAATGTAATTTTAGAAACCTAGAATCTGGCAAAGTCAAGGTCAGCTAGGGTCAAGACAAAATCTTTATCGTCCGAAATTCGGGACAATCTCGGTCACTCTTTGACCCATCTATGCTTACATGACAGGAGTATTCGGTGTGTCATGCAACAGCTGAGATATATCTATTTTCCTAACTGGTAGCTAAGATCTTCCCTCTCTCCCCGATTTCATCTTGTTTTTTAAATCCAACGGTGGTCAGCTATACTAGCACAAGTCTTCGTAGATGCCTTACCTCTCTTAAATTCCACCGTGATATTGTGCCATTAAATGTTCAACGAAAAACTTTTAATCTCTCATCTCACGAGGAAAACCAAGCGAATGGGTTTTAATTTTTAAATCTATTTTTTATCCATCTTCCACTCTTAACCAAACAAAACAATATTAATTATAAGCAAATATCCCACCATGTTTCCATTAAACCCTCGAAATTTTGAAACCTCCAGTACACATAATCATTTATCTTGATGGCAGAATACTCAGATAATGTGTTTTTGTTTAGTTTTTTTGGTTGAATTAAATCGGATGGAAATAAGGTTTTTTTTGTGTAGGTTAATTGGAGTAGAAATATACACAAATGATCTTCCCCGAGTCCTTTGGGTTTCGCTCTTCCTCTCCCCCTAACTTTGTCTCTTTCCTTCCAAGAACAACAACGACAGAAAATGATAAGAAGAAAGAAATCTAATCTCACTTGATAAATAGATTAATCTAGCTTAGGCCAAAGTATCCAACATGACCAATCTATGCTTTTCAAAGGTACGCACTATTTTTTTAAATTATTTTCTTGCTTAATTTGCATATTTTATGTTTTAGGTCATGATCTTTATTCACATACCTGGACCTGGGATTTTGGTATAGTGCGAATTACTAAGAATAAGCCTATAAGATTTTGTTTATTCTGGTCTTCTTACGTTAACATCGGAAAGATGTTCATCTTTATTGGTGTTGTTTTTCTTTATTCTTCTTTACACCCCACGGTTTGCTTATGTTAACAACGGCAAGATGTTCGGCTTCGTTGGTGTTGTTGTCTCCGATCCATGGGTTCACAACCAATTTACTCAAGTCGATCGAGCTTTGTTCCCTCAAATCCAAGTAACATTTCAAACCTTTTTTTTGTTTACTTTTTCACGAAGTGGTGGTATTGATCATCATTAGACTTTTCGATCTCCATTTAGTTTAGAATGGTAATTTTATAACATAATAATATATGTGTTACTTTAAGATCGGTTAGACTCATCAATCCATGCAACATCCGCATACATAATTCTAAGTACGTCGGTCAATAAATTTAACGAAGTGGTGGTGTTGATCATCATTAGACTATTTGATCTCTATTTAGTTTTTAATAGTAATTCTATAAGATAGCATATGTGTTACCTTAAGATCGGTTACACTCATCAAGGTTGTTTATCGTCTACAAATTTAACGAACTGTGAATCAACCATCTTGCTATACCAAGATGCATGTAAAAGTATTAAGAAACATATAAATAATCCAAATGTACACTAATGGTTGTCATAATGTGTGCAACGATATTTGAATAAGTGCTTATTCATGTAATCTTTGTCAAACTTGACAACTTATTTCTGATATTGGCCAATATGTTCAGATTTTTTATGTTTTGGAAATGTATATATGTCGAATGGGCAAAAAGATGACACGATAATTAATTTTCTTTTATAATCACCGTACGTTATTCTTTGAATTAGATTATACAAGGTCAAGGTGTCCCTGTTGAGTTATCATGGTCGATTGGTGGTGCATTAACCAATTAGTTAAAAAGTATGGAACTATGGATGTTTTTATTGATATTTGATCAAACCAAACACACAATGATTCACTTATTTATGAGATATGGTGTTTGAAGATGTAAATGGTTGATGGAACATGGCGTAACGATCAGGTGTGAGTTGATTGATGAAGCACAATAGTATTTGGAGTAATTTTACTCTGTCATACACCTGATGCCTTATCTAGGCTCTTGGATGCTGTAAGAGAGAGCTTGGGCCTGGATAATCATCACATGTACGTACTTCTTCCCTTTTCGCTAATAATATTATAGACCTGTTCTCAAAATATATGTTTGTTGTTCTCTCTCTTATTCTTATAATCCAGTTTTAAATCACATCTTATCTTGATATTATCTAATCGTATATTCATTATTTGAGAAGAAATTCTTGGATGTTGTCGTGAATTAAGGACATACAGGAGCCATAATGGCGAATATAGCTACAAAAATAAGTGGTGTTACTCTATTCCGGAAACTAAAACGATTAGGATATAGAGTTGCAGTCTCAATTTTCCATATAGTGTTTAGAAAACGCTATACACAACATTTTCTTTGTTATACTATTGTTACACGCATCTATGTTAGATTTTTTTTTTGCAAGAACAGTTTAGCGAGTGGCTTAAGCCGTTACTTAAGCCTTATAAAATCTAGCGCAACACATATTCATATTTTGGTTGTAGTTTCTATTAGAAATTGAACTTTAATTGATCTGCATAAGTATGCTTTTTCATATTTTGGTCAATGCATGCATACTGATCCTTTTATAATTATAATTATGTATAATGTAATTTTTTTTGCACTATCGGTAAGTTACAATGGTTTTCTATGTTATATAGATTCTCTTTCTCTAAACTCATTTTTAGGTTTTTTTTTTATTATTTTTTTTTATTAGGCGTTCTTTGTCCAAGTGTCCAACTAAGGTAATATATGTCTCACTGGAAATTGATTTATCATTATTTATAAGTACTCAGTTTTACAAAATACAAATGACGATATAACGCTCTCTTTTTTCTTCTCTTCTTTTTCTCCAGCATATCTAATCACAAAGAAGCAGATAATAGGTATGTACTATACTTTTTCCGTGTCCATCGGCAGCAGTGAGGAATTTCATGTTTCCCCAAATTTGAATGCGCTTAATTATCTGACGTTCGGATAAACCGCGTTGATTTGAGTCCTTACAGTACTACTAGAAGTCAAAGGTAATAGGCATCACCTTGCTGAACCATGGAAACTTTAATAAGGTTACATATGATAGGAAAATTCGGGAAAGTTACACGCATTAGATATGGATAAAATTTCTGAAAAATGGGATCTGACAAGTCTTTGGACTTTGTCCTATCAATATAATTTTTCATATATACTTCAGTAACTTATATCTAAATATGTGTACAAAAGAAAAGTTAACAAGTGCATTACACTTGATATCAAAAGTAAAATATTGAGTGGATAACTTTTGTCTGTAAAGTATTTTGGGAAGAACCTGTGAAGTTGAGATTATTTCTGAAAAAGCGAGGGTCTAACAACCACACCCAATATTTTGATTACCAATCTGTATGGACAACTCTGAGTTGTTTTCTAGAGAATCAACTAGACCCAATCAATAGAAAATACTCAAGGAGTTATTATCTCAATCTCTCAATTTGATTTACTCAAAAAAATATGATTCGCGAGTCTAATCAAAGAGACATAACTTGGATGGTACCAAAGACCAATATCCAAGTATCAATCAATTTAAATCAACAACCAATAAGGTCGGATATTCTAATTGATTGAACAATGCACAACCTGTATTATTTCAATTATATAAAAATATAATGCGGAAAATAAATAACACAGACACCAGAATTTTGTTAATGAGGAAACCGCAAATGCAGAAAAACCTCGGAACCTAGTCCAGATTAAACATACACTGTATTAAGCCGCTACAGACACTAGCCTACTCCAAATTAACTTCGGTCTGGACTGTAGTTGAACCCCAATCAATCTCACACTGATCCAACGTATAGTTATGCTCCTACACCTCTGATCCCAATAAGATACTACGCACTTGATTCCCTTAGATGATCTCACCCACAACCAAGAGTTGCTACGACCCAAAGTCAAAGACTTTAATAAACAAATCTGTCTCACACAGAAAAGTCTACAAGATAGATAAATTCGTCTCCCACGAATAAACCTATGAGTTTTGTTCCGTCTTTTGATAAATCAAGGTGAACAGGAACCAATAAATAAAACTAGACTTATATTCCCGAAGAACAGCTCAGTTTTATCAATCACCTCACAATAGTCTTAATCGACGCATCGAAAAAAGATATTGTGGAATCACAAACGATGAGACAAAGATGTTTGTGATTACTTTTATATTTTTCCTATCGGAGAAAGAAATCTCAAGCCAATTATTACAATTGTACTCGTACGATAGAAGCAGCAAGATCATATAACACAACTACAAGAAAAGTAGTATCGGTCTGGCTTCACAATCCCAATGAAGTCTTTAAGTCGTTAACCTGGTTTAAGATGAAAAAAACCAAAGTTTAAAGGAGAATCGACTCTAGCTTAGCAAACTAGTATCACATAGAATGTGTGGGGATTAGGTTTCCCAGTTTCCAGAGTTCTCCCTTATATAGTCTTTCAAATCAGGGTTTCAATCAATGTTAGCTTAGTAACAAAGCATTCAATATTCACCGTTAGATGAAAACCTGATTAGATACAAGCTAATATCTCTCAACCGTTAGATCGAAAACTTAGCTTGCCATACACACATGTACTTGACGATTTTGGGTTTGTGTAACCGTACCCAAACGTGTACAACAGTTGGTTCAATATTAGTCAACCAAATGGTTATTCAAATGATAACTTTCATATCAACCATATTCTTCTTCACCATAACTAGTCCAAATGACAACTTTCATATCAACCATACTCAAATGATAACTTTCATATCTATTCATCACAAGTTGTACAAAATTTATATGCATCCTTAAACAAGGTTGGACAATAGAAACCGCTTTCAAGTACCTTGTGAGCGGTTCTCTTACTCCCAAAATGTCCTCCGCAAGCATAAGAGTGACAAAAAGACAAGATAGATTGAAATTCATATTCTGGAACGCACCTTTGCAATACTTGGTCACTACAATGTTTCCATAAGTATGGATCATCCCATATGTATCGGTTCCCTAACCTCTTAAGTTTGTCCCTCTCAGCACGAGACAAGTTCTTTGGGATTTGTTTAGTTACCAAGTAATTCACAATATCAGCATACCATGGTTCTCCAAAGGCAATTGAGAATAGTTGCTCATCTGGGAAACTTTCACGCAATGGTATAACTTTCTTAAACACAGCAAGACGGCTCAAGTGATCCGAAATGGTGTTCTCAATTCCTTTCTTGTCCTTGATTTCAATATCAAGCTTTTGTAAGAGTAAAATCTATCGTATGAGCCTTGGCTTCGCTTCTTTCTTCATTAGCAAGTACCTAAGTGCTGCATGATCAGAAAAGACAACATCTTTTGTACCAATTAGAGAAGAGCGAAATTTTTCCAATGAAAATACAATAGCCAATAACTCTTTTTCAGTGGTTGTGTAGTTTTGATGGGCCTCATTGAGTGTCCTAAAAGCATAATAAATTGCATGAGGTATCTTCCCCACATGTTGCCCAATCACTGAACCAACCGCATAGTCACTTGCATCACACATGGTCTCAAAAAGCTTGCTCCAATCTGGTGGTTTAATGATAGGGGTTGAGCTCAAAAGTTCTTTCAAATGATTGAATGTCGCCTCACACTTTTCATTGAAGTTAAAAACCACATCTTTCTGCAATAAGTTGCAAAGTGGTGATGCTATCTTGGAAAATCCCTTGATGAATCTTCGATGAAAACCTGCATGACCAAGAAAAGAGCATATCTCTCTAACCGTGGCGGGAGGGGTTAGAGCACGAATAAGGTCTATCTTAGATTTATCGACTTCCAAGCCTTTAGAAGATATTATATGGCCTAAAACTATGCCATGAGTTACCATAAAATGGCACTTCTCTCAATTCAGTACAAGGTTTGTTTCAACACATCGTTCAAGGATTAATGACAAGTTGTTCAAGCAAAGGTCAAATGAATCACCAAATACACTAAAATCATCCATGAACACTTCGATTATGTTTTCAACATATTCTGAAAAGATACTTACCATACACCTTTTGAAGGTAGATGAAGTATTGCACAAGCCAAAAGGCATCCTTCTATAAGCAAAAGTATCGAAAGGACAAGTGAAAGTAGTTTTCTCTTGATCCTCCGGCGCTATCACAATCTGATTGTAACCTGAATATCCATCAAGGAAACAATAGTAAGAGTGTCCAACTAAACGTTCAAGCATTTGATCAATAAATGGTAAAGGAAAGTGATCTTTTCTAGTAGTGGCATTCAATTTCCTGTAATCAATACAAACCCTCCAACCAGTTTGCACACGAGTTGGGACAAGTTCGTTCTTATCATTCTCCACCACCGTCACACCTGATTTATTTGGTACCACTTGTACCGGGCTCACCCACTTGCTATAGGATATGGAGTAGATAACACCCACGTCCAAAATTTTGAATATCTCATTTTCACAACTTCCATCATGGGGAGGTTCAAACGACATTGCGCTTCCCTTGTAGGATTTGCATCGTCCTCCAAATGGATTTTATGCATACAAACGGCAGGGCTTATACCCTTGATATCAGCAATTGTCCATCCAATGGCCGTCTTGTACGTCCTTAGCACCCTTAGAAGTTTTTGCTCCTGTAATTCACTAAGCTTGTTAGAAACAATCACAGGTAAATATTCCTTGTCACCCAAGTAAAAGTTCTTTAGGTGATGAGGAAGAGGTTTCGATTCTAACTTTGGAGATTTAACAATGGAAGGTACAAGATTTTCATCATTGCATGGTAAAGAAATAAAAGAGATATTATGAGTTTTCGTGCATCCATGTAGTGAGTTAAGATCACCAAGGGCTTCCTTGACTTCATTACCACAATCTACACCATTATCCATGGATGTAGTTAAAATGATTTCCAAAACATTTCTCATAAAGTTGGAACACCGTATCATCCACAAACGAGTGGTCAAGCTTAAATTTCCAACACGGAGATTAAGACCATCTTAGAGAAAACGGTGAACCTTACAAGAAAGGATTGGAGTTATAGACTCAATGATGCTTTGTGGGCGTATAGGACAGCTTATAAGACACCCATCGGTATGTCTCCTTTTAGGCTTGTCTATGGCAAACCTTGCCATATTCCCATCGAACTTGAACACAAAGCTTATTGGGCTATCAAGGTATGTAATATGGAATTAGATGCAGCTGGTGAACTTAGGAAACTTCAACTCAATGAGTCAGAAGAGATACTAAATGATGCATATGAAAGTTCATGCATTTATAAAGAAAAGACAAAAGCTTTCCATGATAAGATGATTTCCCGAAAGAGTTTTGAAGTAGGGCAGAAAATACTTTTATTCCATACTCGTCTTAAATTGTTTCCGGGTAAACTTAGGTCCAGATGGGTTGGACCATTTGTTGTTACTAATGTGTTTGTGCATGGTGCAGTTGAGATTACTAGTCCCAAAACAGGGTTGATTTCCAAGGTTAACGGCCATCGCTTGAAACCATACTACGAGCAGTTTGTGGCGGAGAATCAGGATATGATCACATTGAGTGATCCACTCCCTCTGGAGGAGTAATTGGAGCTGAACGTCGGGCTGACAACGTTAAACCAAGCGCTAAGTGGGAGGCAACCCACCGGTTTTGTATCTTTATCCTTTATCTTTTTATTTTTCAGCATTTTATCTTTATTTTCTTTGTTTTTGCATATCATTTGTGATTTCCCACCTTGAACTTTACTTTGAATGACTAAATTTTACATTGAGGACAATGTAAAGTTTAAGTGTGGGGGAGCATTTATATGTTTGTATAGTTTGTTTTATGCCTTTAAAAAAAAAATCAGAAAAATAGAAGAACAAAAAAAAATTGTGCTTTTTGAACTCTGAAATCTAGAAATTTATGCCTTTAGGATGACACTATTAGTGGATGGAACCATTGTGATTGCAGGAGTTGAGGAACCTATTAATTAACAAAGATGAACATGGCTCATAAATTATAAATTATATGTTAGTTGTTAGTTGTTACCATATCTCGGAATATCACCATATCACATTCTTTTTCTATTTTTCCATATTTATCTATTGTTCTCTAAGTGCTTTGGTGGGTCACTAAAAATCGAGTTGTTATTACTGCTAGGATGAAATAGAGTGATTGAGTTGCTAAGAAAAAAAAGAAGAAAAAAAAAAGAGACCGACCAATTAGACCAAACGGAATAAAAATGACACTTGGGAATAGCAGTATGTGTGAAATGTAGTCCTTGTCTCCGTCGCCTAAACAAGCGTGGAATGCAGGATCCAAGGCAACTATCACGTACTTGCTGACAGGAAGCATGCGCTTGGATCCAAAAGATCTAATCATGCCATCTAAAAAAAAAAAAAAAAAAGTGAAAAAGAAAAAGAAAAGAAAAATATTATTATTATTGTGTTGAATAAAGTCACTCCTGGTTCCCTTGTATATGCCAGTGTGTTAACACTAGAATTGACCAGTAGCTCAATCCAATAGGATAGGTTCATCTTGGCGGTGACCTTCAGACATATATGGGATACATCGATCACTTGTGAATATTCGCCACATCTACCTCTTTATCCATCTTCTTTATCTTTTTATTGTGATTGTGGTTAGTCAGATTTCGAGTATTGTGGTTTGTTCGACTTTCTAAGAAAACTTTATGCACTTATATATGAACTGAATTTGCACAAGGTATCTCCTCATGTAGTCATTTTGGATTTGTTCATTGATTTGTCACAAATAGACGGAGTTGGAAATATAGGTTTTGTAGGCAGACCTCTTGTAAACCTTCACGAGACTAAAACTCGTCCACTAGGGACACCTAGGGGTTCAAAGGCATGTTATTCATGCTTAGAGTAACCGTAGCCTCGACGAGACGGAGTTGTATGTATCTTTTAGAATTATTTTGTTTGATTTGCTCGAGGACTAGCAAAGTCTAAGTGTGGGGGAATTTTATAGGTGTCTAAAACACCTATATATTTATCTGTTGTTTATGCTTTCTCTGCTAGCTTTCTTGTAAATTATGTATATTAATTTTGCTTTTGAGTTTTATAGGTATTTAGGAGTCATTGGAGCAAAAGAAGAAGAAATGCTGCTTAAAAGGACAAGGCGTGGATGGAGGCGAAGCTAGCAAGCACACAACTCTTTTAAGGCATTGGAAAGAAGAATTACGAAGGAAATTATGAAATAACTATATTGTCAGTTATCTGGAACTGACAGGCCAAGCACCCTAGGTTGGCCCTTATCCACTACACTTGGTTGGCTGAATCATGTTCATACACAAGATCTAAAAACCAAATTCAGTTCCCAATCATTGGTATGCCTTTCTTTCATCCCACCTGAAATCAAGAGAGAAGGCGGACGTGATGTTGAAATTAAGAAGAGCACTTTGGTGCTGTAATTGAATCGAGAGAATGAGGAGAGTGGCTGTTGCAGTTGGCGGGAGAAATCAATGAAGAGAATGATGCTGTTATTGGATTAAATCAGAGGTGAAATAGATCGAGAAGGTGGAGATTATAACAGGTTTTGGTGAGAAGCTCTTTGTCGTGAATCGAAGAAGAAATAAAGAGGAATGAATCAGTAAATGGGTTGTCTTTGAACGCGAATATGGTGGAGTGTTGAGTTTGTTTGATGTGCATTTGAATTAGGGTTTTATTAAATGGGAATTTGAGATCGAAATGGAGCTGATGGATTGCGATGGGGAGTACCGAAACTGAATTTACTGAGCAAGGCATCGATGGTATGGGGATTTGATGGCTTGTGGTTCGATATTGTGAGCTAGTAACGGAGTAGTTGTAGCTGCTGTAGCTAGGAACTGAATATTGCAGGTACTGGAGTTGAGGCAATTGCAAGCACAGCTAGTGCTTGAAGATACAAGGATGCAATGTTGACTGAAGTATTGCAGGGCTTGAGCCTGGTGGTTTCTGGTGCTATGTACTGATGGCTTAGCAGGTGGTTTAGGTGGTTCTGGTTGTAAGCTGCTGTTGAAGCTGTTTTTGCAGGTGCATCTGTTGTTGGTACTAGGAAGAAGTGGTGTGGCACTGTGTTGGTGAGTTGTGGCCATTGATTCATGGTAATGAACAGGGTATTAGAGATGCAGTCAGCTATCTGGGATTACATTTGCAGTGAAGGTGCTAGGCTTGTGGCGTTGCAGCTCGGCTGGAGTCGATACTACTGAGATGAACAAAGGTTGCAGAGAGGAAGTTGTGGAGCATTGCAGGTTGTGGAGTGCGGCTTAGATAATGTCACAGATGGGTGTAACTGAGAACTGGCGCTATGTTGCTGCAGTTATGGAGGGAGTATCTAGTGCTAGTGAATGCAGCTGATACTGAAGTTATGAGCGGGAGAAGATGTTCCTATGGTGACTGTCATAGAGTATATGGTGGTAGTTACTGCCAACAGGTTTCGCAGCCGAAGTGAATCTCAAAAAGGAATATGTTAGAGGTGTTGGTGGTCTGTGAACTGAAATGGAGCTAGGTTGAGCTACAGGTGTGGAAGTGCAGGAAATAGGGTGTTACAGTTTATATGTGAAGTTGATAAATTGCAGGGCAAGGCTGGTGTTTGGAGTGTTTGCAGCTGTGGCTGGGTAGCATTGGTGGCGGTATTCAGCTTGGTGATGATAAGGACTGAACCAGTGCTGCTGGAGTTGTATTGCAGGTGCAAGGTATGAAAGTGAACTGGCATGTGGAACTGGAGCTTGTGCAGTTGTGGTGGCAGCTGTTCTTGAGGGTCTTTCCGAGAGGAATTGCAGGTGGCATGTCAGAGATGGTGCACTGGCGTCGCAGAATGCAGTGGAAGCTTTGGAGGTGACTGGGAATAGATGCAGTTGAACGAGCTGGCTAGGTGATTGTATGGGAGTGCTCATTCTCGGTGATTAATGGATGCAGCTGTGGAGTTGAAACTGTAGAATGGAAGAGCAAGAACAACAAGAAGGTGTGAAGGGTAGCATTGACAGTGGAACTGTTTGTTGTGGTTATGCAGCAAAGCAGCAGCTCAGGTGGAGATAGTTGGAGCTTGAGATGGTTATGTATGGACGTGAAGATGGAATGGAGCTATGGTGAACTCGCTCTCGAGTTTGGACGGCAGAGATGATGTGATTGGTTTTGTCGGTAGGTGAGATGTAATGGTGATGGGAGATGAAATGGTGATTTTCTGTGGAGCTAACGGAGATGGTTATCGAATGATGCTGTTGTTCGTTGATGTTTGAAGCAGCTGGAACTTGAGAAGATTGCGAGGCGAGCAGCAATGGGACTGATGTTGCAGAAGGTAGTTCAAGTGCAGGCTTGAAAAATGGTTCATGCCTGACTAGACCTTTGAAGCTGATATCATTGATCTGTTCCCACAATATACCCAGTATTCCTCTAGAAGATGCGACTATTATATGGCATATTTTCTACATGGGTTGTCTACTATGTGGGCTTGGTGGACACAATATATGGTCTTTTGAGACTTAACCTAGTTTTGGAATGGAGAAAAAAGCTACAAAAGGGGAAGACTTCTACAATTTTAGGAGACGTATTTTCTATTCTACTTGGAGTTTTGCAGAGAGCTGGAACTAGGGTTTGCTTCCCTGTTAATTTTAATCTTCTTTATTTCATTTAATATATTTGATGATGAACTCCAATATTATGAGTAGCTAAAACTCTCTTTGATTAAGGGCGATTTCGAAGCCCGAAATATGAATCTATATTTGATATGAATAACTTGTTCACTTGCATTCATTTATGTTATTGATTGATTTTCTACTATTTTAATATTGTCTATGGATTATTTGTTAAGGGTTTAAGTTCGAAATTGAATCATTAATTCTTAATCTATTTGCTAGTTTAGATTTTCTTCGACCCGTAATTGTCTAGAGAAGATAAACACAAGTAGAAATATGTGGGTACTGATGATGGGACTTTGTTAAGTGTCCATATGTAGAAATCAACACTAGTAGGTTATTCATGCTTTTGAGTTCATCACTAGGAGCAACCTTATCTCATAGAACTTAGAGCATTTGTTTAAGTCAAACCTAGTAATCGTACCTCTAGGAAACTTGGCAAGTAGGAACCGGTAGTCGAGCGCTTCCGTATCCGGTGATCTAGGAGATAGTAACGGAATAGTTGAGTGTACTAATTATTCTAGGGTTGTTAGTAACATGATAATGTGAAGAACATAGCTATCTATCAATTTGGTTTGAATTTCGTGGTCTAGAATGAACCTTTAATCAATCACATCTCATCTTTGGTTACATTTTACAATTTTCAGATTTTCTACAACACAATCATCTTTGCTAAGATTATTTTCTTAACAACTAGAAACTTCACACCTCCCTTGGGACGATCCTGCTTACATTATACTACTTGCTAGTGTAAAAAGTAGAGAAATATTATTTTTGCGAGATTCGACACCTCGTCAGACTCCAAGGTATTTTCTATACCAAGTACTGAAATATGTAGGACCTAGTGGCATTGCTCTTGTTAAAAACTTTTTTCAGAATGGAGAGCTTGACGCTAGACTGAACAAAACCTACATTGCTCTGATCCCCAAGGTGAGTAATCCTACCTCTTTTAAAGAGTATAGGCCCATTAGTTTGTGTAACTTTAGTATGAAAATTATTACTAAGATTATAACGAACATATTGAGACACATTCTAGGAAGGATTATTTCTCATAATCAGCATGCTTTCATCCCAGGAAGATCGTTGTTTGATTTTGCTATTATTTGTAATGAAAATATCTATTCTTTCAAGTCTAAAAAAGGGTCAAAAGGGTGGATGGCCCTTAAGCTTGACTTCGACAAAGCTTATGATAGGATAAGTTGGGAATTTATTAATAAAGTCTTGCATCTTACATGGTTTAACCATAAATTCATAGACTGGATTATGCAATGTCATACGTCTGTGTCTTTCCAACTTCTTATTAATGGTTATCCTAGCTCTAGTTTTTCTCCTACTAATGGATTGCGACAAGGGGATCCTTTATCCCCTTATCTATTTATCTTTTGTCTTGAAACCTTGACGAGGTTGCTGAATAAAGGCATTGATGATAAAACTTTAGTTGACTTTACTGTTGCGAGGTTTTTTTTTTGTTAAATCCAAAATGTATTAATGAATAACGAAAGAGTACAACCTGACACAAAAAAAAAATGGGGCCTAAACCCCTCAATTACACACTACTTGAATCTGAAATAATCCACATTAGGAAGTTCCAAACTTTTGATAAAAAAAGGTCTTTCATCATAATATAATCCATGGCCATCATTTAGAAAGCAACCGCGTTTAGCCATTGCATCAGCCGAGAAATTTGCTTCTCGGAACGTGTGAACAAAACGAATCGTATCATACTTCTGTCTAATCAAGTTCCATCTCTGTCTTGCAAACCAAGGCAGATTAGAAGTTTCAAGCGCCAAAATAACACTTCTTGAGTCTGACCGAACTAGAATTTTTGTTATATCTGTAGCCCAGGCCCATTCTAAGCCCACTAAAACCGCATATAGTTCTTCCAGGAAATTGTTTGTCACGCCCAAGCCTAAACTTAATCCTCCAACAAAATTATTGTCATGATCTCGAGCTATTACACCTGCCCCAGCCACTCCTGGGTTTCCTTTTGCCGCCCCGTCACAACACAGCAACATTTCACCTCTCTCCGGAGCGAACCAACTGAATTTAATAGGCTGTACCATCTTTACCTGTTTGTGGGCTACACGGAAGCAGTTAAGAATCAGGAGGTCTTCAGCTGTGTTTTTCATATAGTTGTTTAGCCGAATAGCATAATCTTGAATCAAATGAAAGACTCTTTGTTTGAATAAGTGGAAGCTAACTGTCGCATTGTCAAAACAAGCCATATTTCTTGTATTCCATAGCTCCGAACGAATAACCAGGCTTGCAAGCAGCCATAAGTCTTTCACAATTCTACTTCTTCCCTTCGCCTTCTTATAAGAAGATACCAAGTCATAAAGAGGTGTGAGAATGAACAAACCTGACATCCAACTCCAAGCCTGACCTGCAAAATCACAACTCCAGAGAATGTGTTCCATAGTCTCTTCCTCTTTTTTGCAGAGATAACATCTATTTGGCAACTCCTTTTTGAATTTGGTTTTTAGTTTATCTTGCGTTGCACAAGCATCCCTCACAATCTTCCAGTTATGAGCCCCCAGCATCCCTCACAATCTGGTTTTTAGTTTATCTTGCGTTGCACAAGCTTTACTGCTGCGAGGGGTGCTCCCCAAATCACTCATTCCTTGTTTGCTGATGATGGTATCATTTTTTTTTGAAGGCTTCTTACAAAAATGTTGTGAATCTTAGAGTGTTGTTAGATAAGTTCTGCGACTGGACTGGACATCGAATTAATGATAGTAAGTCCACCTTACTTACCTCCTCTAATTTGGGAAGGAGCTTCACTAAGGTATGGCTAATGCTCTAAGGGTGCAAGTTTCGACTAATCCTGGTAAGTACCTTGGTATTCCTTTGCAATGGGATAGAATTAGTGAAAATACTTTTAGTGATATTGTTGAAAAAGTAGGAAATATGATGCAGGGGTGGAAGTCTAGGAACCTTAACCTTGCTGGTAGATTCACTAAGATTACTTTTACTATTGACCATGTGACTTATCATGTTATGCATGTTGTTAAACTCCCTAAAGGCTTAATTAGCAAATTAGATAAGTATAGAAGATATTTTATATGGGG
The DNA here is from genome assembly GCA_023529315.1 of Papaver bracteatum. Lineage (NCBI taxonomy): Eukaryota > Viridiplantae > Streptophyta > Magnoliopsida > Ranunculales > Papaveraceae > Papaver > Papaver bracteatum. Next base: position 2,237,425 of record JAJJWX010002723.1, on the reverse strand, counting down.
AGGTGACAAAGATAAAAGGAGTTTGCATAATGTCAAATAGTCGACTGTGTGTAAGTCCAGAGATCTTGGAGGAATAAGTATAAAAGATTTGGAGTTAAGTAACTTATCTTTCCTTGCCAGAATGGCTTGGAAAATGCACTCTGAGCCTGACTGTATCATGACTAAATTATTAGAGGCCAAGTATTTCAAAAACCAAAATTTCTGGAATGTTGATGCTAAGTCCAAATTGTTACGTTTGTTGGAGAAGTATTATTAAAGGTAGGAATACCATTAAGAACGGTATGCAATGGAGCATAGGTGATGGTTCTACTGTGGATTTCTGGAGGGATCCATGGATATCTAGTAGATCGATAGCTTCTATGTCTCAAATAGATGAAAATACTCTGCCTAGGAAGACTGTTAGTGAGTATAATGATATTGTAAGACATGATTGGGATACTGGAAGACTTGTTGGCACAATTCCTGGTGATGTAGTGGATCAGATTAGGTTCATTCCTATTTGTGATGCCACCAGAAATCAGGATAGTCTTGTTTGGTGTGGAAGCGTTATTGGGGATGTTACTGTAAAAGATGCTTATAAATATCTTCAGGTAAGTAATTCTGACCCTCAAACTCTTAATACTGATTGGAGATTTCTATGGGCCCTGAAATTCCCTTTTAAATATAAATTCTTTCTTTGGCAATTATGCCATAACAAACTCAAGGTAAATGAATATCTTTATCGTAAAGGAGTTAGCAATCATTCAGGTTGCAAGTTGTGTGATAAGGACCTCGAAACTTGTGTCCATTTGTTTTTTGGATGCCACAGTACTTGGCCGATTCGGAAAAAGCTTAAGGATTTAATTGGTTTGCATTTTGACATTGAACCTTTATCTCCCACTTTTATCAAGAAACTTTGCTTTGTTGATGTTAAAATAAGAGGTATTAAATGAAAAGATGTATGTCCTTTTGTCCTATGGAGTATTTGGTTACACATGAACAAGTTTTTGTTTGAAAATGTAAAGTTTCATGCTCCTTTAGTCCTTGCTAAAGCGCTGCAAAGTGATAGAGAGTATTATTATGCTAACAAGAGAACTGAGCAGCAAATCAATAACAAGCAGGAGATTCACATTGCCTGGGAGGTCCCAAGTGTAGGTTTTCACAAACTAAATATTGATGGCTCTGTTAATGGTGATGGTTTTGCAGGTATTGGAGGCATCATTAGGAGTGAAAGAGGAGATTTTGTTGCTTGCTATAGTAAACATATTTTTAAGAACACAAATAATGTTGCAGAAGTTTGGGCCATCAGAAATGGCCTTCGTTTGGCTTTAGAGCTGGGCATTACTGACTTGGAGGTGGAAAGCGACTCAGATTATGCAATTCAACTCTGCAAAGGGAATTCCCAACCACAATGGGAAACAAGGAGGCTCATCAATGAAATTAATTCTCTAAAGGAACATTTCAATCATCTAAGGTTCAGCCAAATATATAGAGAAGCTAACAATGTTGCTGATAGACTTGCTAAAGATGGAACTTCTAAAGAAAATAAAGGCATTTGGATAGGAATTTTACCTAGTTTTTTAGTTCGTGTTTTTCAAAATGATGTAATGGGGATTACTACTCCTAGACTTGTTAACTGCGGCTCTAGTTAGTGCTTGATTAGAGGCCTGCTTATCAAAAAAAAAAAGTGGGAGATCAAGAGATATGGAAATAATAATAAAAAATAAAAAGTGGAGAGGTGTGGAAAACACATATCATCAATAGTGTCACGGACAAGATCATGCCAGAATTTGAGGCCTACCTCATGCTAACAATGCAAGGCATGATCCCCATAGCAATCCATGTCCCTTTTACAGAAAACACAAAGGTTATTTTCGGTGAACAAAAGGATACCTAGCCTATAACTCAAAATGGCACTAAATTGTCGCGCGAATACCATCTGGTTGAGCCCTTCAATAGGTAATGCCTTGAGAAAATCCTGAGCACGAGTGGTCTTGTTACACTGCCAAAGAGCATTATCACATGTATACATAGAGAATTTAATTGGCATATCCCACATAACAACGTCAAAATATTTTATCGCCAAAGTTTTCATGGTATGGGGGGAAAAAAGATCAACGTCGAAATACCTATTTTGCATAGGTCTCCATATATCCTCGTTCATCCATATTTTTGGGTGCTCGTTCGTGCATTATTTTTAAGTACACTCGCACCATTTTCTCGGGGCTTACTAGGTGGCCCATATGCCCGAAAGGTGAATATTTATTACTAATCCATGGAATTCTGCGGAAAAGCCGTGAATTGGAGTAATGAAATATTGTAGTAAGAGTAGAATATTTTCTAGGAATTCAATTGTTGAATACTACACTATAATTAATTAATTGATAGCTCTATACTAGCAAACAATCTGTCTAGGAGCATTATACTTATTCGAGAATTGAGGTACGAGGTAGTAGAGGCATCAATACTCGTTCTGAGTGTTTTATTCTGCATAGTCAGGGAACATTTGCGACATCCTGAAAATGTTATTGCTCTATACTAGTGGTCAATCCATCTAGGAGCCGTCCAGTAATTCTTGATTCTATACAGAATGAATACTGCCATTGCTCAGTATAAATGATGAAATATGCATAATATTGAAAGCTCAGCTGAGAGGCATTAATGATTGCACATTTATGCATGCTCCGAGACGCTATACACTTAGTCAGAGATTATCGTGACATGAGCTTTCATGTCTAAATCATAAAATATGAATTTCACATGCTCGTCTGAAGCTAGATCAGAAATATGCAAAATTATGATTTTACAATTTTAACCTTTATCAAAAATCCACCATCAACACCAGAAAATTCAATGTAATTTTAGAAACCTAGAATCTGGCAAAGTCAAGGTCACCTAGGGTCAATACAAAATCTTTATCGTCCGAAATTCGGGACAATCTCGGTCACTCTTTGACCCATATATGCTTACATGACAGGAGTATTCGGTGTGTCATGCAACAGCTGAGATATATCTATTTTCCTAACTGGTAGCTAAGATATTCCCTCTCTCCCCGGTTTCATCTTATTTTTTAAATCCAACGGTGGTCATCTATACTAGCACAAGTCTTCGTAGATGCCTTACCTCTCTTAAATTCCACCGTGATATTGTGCCATTAAATGTTCAACGAAAAACTTTTAATCTCTCATCTCACGAGGAAAACCAAGCGAATGGGTTTTAATTTTTAAATCTATTTTTTATCCATCTTCCACTCTTAACCAAACAAAACAATATTAATTATAAGCAAATATCCCACCATGTTTCCATTAAACCCTCGAAATTTTGAAACCTCCAGATCACATAATCATTTATCTTGATGGCAGAATACTCAGATAATGTGTTTTTGTTTTTGTTTAGTTTTTTTGGTTGAATTAAATCGGATGGAAATAAGGTTTTTTTGTGTAGGTTAATTGGAGTAGAAATATACATAGCGTCTTCCCGAGTCCTTTGGGTTTCGCTCTTCCTCTCCCCCTAACTTTGTCTCTTTCCTTCCAAGAACAACAACGACAGAAAATGATAAGAAGAAAGAAAAATCTAATCTCACTTGATAAATAGATTAATCTAGCTTATGCCAAAGTATCCAAAGTGTCCTTTTGTTCAGATTTTTTATGTTTTGGAAGTGTATATATGTCGAATGGGCAAAAAGATGACACGATAATTAATTTGCTTTTATAATCACCGTACGTTATTCTTTGAATTAGATTATACAAGGTCAAGGTGTCCCTGTTGAGTTATCATGGTTGATTGGTGGTGCATTAACCAATTAGTTAAAAAGTATGGAACTATGGATGTTTTTATTGATATTTGATCAAACCAAACACACAATGATTCACTTATTTATGAGATATGATGTTTGCAGATGTAAATGGTTGATGGAACATGGCGTACCAAGAAGGTGTGAGTTGATTGATGAAGCACAATAGTATTTGGAGTAATTTTACTCTGTCATACACCTGATGCGTTATCTAGGCTCTTGGATGCTGTAAGAGAGATTTTGGGCCTGGAGAATCATCACATGTACGTACTTCTTCCCTTTTCGCTAATAATATTATAGACCTGTTCTCAAAATATATGTTTGTTGTTCTCTCTCTTATTCTTATAATCCAGTTTTAAATCACATCTTATCTTGATATTATCTAATCGTATATTCATTATTTGAGAAGAAATTCTTGGATGTTGTCATGAATTAAGGACATACAGGAGCCATAATGGCGAATATAGCTACAAAAATAATTGGTGTTACTCTATTCCAGAAACTAAAACGATTAGGATATAGAGTTGCAGTCTCAATTTTCCATATAGTGTTTAGAAAACGCTATACACAACATTTTCTTTGTTATACTATTGTTACACGCATCTATGTTAGATTTTTTTTTTTTTTGCAAGAACAGTTTAGCGAGTGGCTTAAGCCGTTACTTAAGCCTTATAAAATCTAGCGCAACACATATTCATATTTTGGTTGTAGTTTCTATTAGAAATTGAACTTTAATTGATCTACATAAGTATGGTTTTTCATATTTTGGTCAATGCATGCATACTGATCCTTTTATAATTATAATTATGTATAATGTAATTTTTTTTGCACTATCGGTAAGTTACAATGGTTTTCTCTGTTATACAGATTCTCTTTCTCTAAACTCATTTTTAGGTTTTTTATTTTTTATTTATTTTTTATTAGGCGTTCTTTGTCCAAGTGTCCAACTAAGGTAATATATGTCTCACTGGAAATTAATTTTTCATTATTTATAAGTACTCAGTTTTACAAAATACAAATGACGATATAACGCTCTCTTTTTTCTTCTCTTCTTTTTCTCTAGTATATCTAATCACAAAGAAGCAGATAATAGGTATGTACTATACTTTTTCCGTGTCCATCGGCAGCAGTGAGGAATTTCATGTTGCCCCAAATTTGAATGCGCTTAATAATCTGACGTTCGGATAAACCGCGTTGATTTGAGTCCTTACAGTACTACTAGAAGTCAAAGGTAATATGCATCACCTTGCTGAACCATGGAAACTTTAATAAGGTTACATATGATAGGAAAATTCGGGAAACTTACACGCATTAGATATGGACAAAATTTCTGAAAAATGGGATCTGACAAGTCTTTGGACTTTGTCCTATCAATATAATTTTTCATATATACTTCAGTAACTTATATCTAAATATGTGTACAAAAGAAAAGTTAACAAGTGCATTACACTTGATATCAAAAGTAAAATATTGAGTGGATAACTTTTGTCTGTAAAGTATTTTGGGAAGAACCTGTGAAGTTGAGATTATTTCTGAAAAAGCGAGGGTCTAACAACCACACCCAATATTTTGATTAGCAATCTGTATGGACAACTCTGAGTTGTTTTCTAGAGAATCAACTAGACCCAATCAATAGAAAATACTCAAGGAGTTATTATCTCAATCTCTCAATTTAATTTACTCAAGCAAATATGATTCGCGAGTCTAATCAAAGAGACATAACTTGGATGGTACCAAAGACCAATATCCAAGTGTCAATCAATTTAAATCAACAACCAATAAGGTCGGATATTCTAATTGATTGAACAACGCACAATCTGTATTATTTCAATTATATAAAAATATAATGCGGAAAATAAATAACACAGACACCAGAATTTTGTTAATGAGGAAACCGCAAATGCAGAAAAACCTCGGGACCTAGTCCAGATTAAACATACACTGTATTAAGCCGCTACAGACACTAGCCTACTCCAAATTAACTTCGGTCTGGACTGTAGTTGAACCCTGAACACTGATCCAACGTATAGTTATGCTCCTACACCTCTGATCCCAACAAGATACTACACACTTGATTCCCTTAGCTGATCTCACCCACAACCAAGAGTTGCTACGACCCAAAGTCAAAGACTTTAATAAACAAATCTGTCTCACACAGAAAAGTCTACAAGATAGATAAATTCGTCTCCCACGAATAAACCTATGAGTATTGTTCCGTCTTTTGATAAATCAAGGTGAACAGGAACCAATCAATAAAACTAGACTTATATTCCCGAAGAACAGCTCAGTTTTATCAATCACCTCACAATAGTCTTAATCGACGCATCGAAAAAAGATATTCTGGAATCACAAACGATGTGACAAAGATGTTTGTGATTACTTTTATATCTTTCCTATCGGAGATAGAAATCTCAAGCCAATTATTACAATTGTACTCGTACGATAGAAGCAGCAAGATCATATCACACAACTACAAGAAAAGTAGTATCGGTCTGGCTTCACAATCCCAATGAAGTCTTTAAGTCGTTAACCTGGTTTAAGATGAAAAAAACCAAAGTTTAAAGGAGAATCGACTCTAACTTAGCAAACTAGTATCACATAGAATGTGTGGGGATTAGGTTTCCCAGTTGCCAGAGTTCTCCCTTATATAGTCTTTCAAATCAGGGTTTGCAATCAATGTTAGCTTAGTAACAAAGCATTCAATATTCACCGTTAGATGAAAACCTGATTAGATACAAGCTAATATATCTCAACCGTTAGATCGAAAACTTAGCTTGCCATACACACATGTACTTGACGATTTTGGGTTTGTGTAACCGTACCCAAACGTGTACAATAGTTGGTTCAATATTAGTCAACCAAATGGTTATCCAAATGATAACTTTCATATCAACCATATTCTTCTTCACCATAACTAGTCCAAATGACTCAAATGAACTAGTTAGAGAGTTGTTCAATTGCTATGAGATCTCATGTACTACACAAGACACAATTGAAGCAAAAGCGATGTGATTCACTCGAATCGATTCATGAACTATAAAGCCACGATTTGCAATAGCATTCCTCGGATAATTTAGATAAGTTCACGAACATCGTTTTTAGACATAACCACTCAAGTTCGCGGACTGGGTTCGCCGACTCAAGTTAACCGGTTGGATTTCACAAACTCCAGCAGAAATTCTCGGGTTCGAGAACTTCCGTCAGTTCACAGACTGAGTTCGCTAACTGAAACCGAGCTATAACTCCAGAAGAAATTCTCGGGTTCGAGAACTACGCACGTTCGCGGACTGGGTTGACTGCTCAAGTTCCGGTTTCACTTGATCAACAAAGTTCACAAACTTCGGTTCAAGTGCTAAGGACTTATACATGTATGTGTTACCACAACAATGTTTATATCCCCCAGTGGTTATATTTTCTAAACTCTTATTTCAACCATTGAAACATTCTCAGAGGACGTCATATAGTTGTTATTCACAAACTATTTTTCGTTAGAGCGATTTCCAAAGTGATTGAAACATAACATGACTTTCATCACTAGGTAAAGATGAACTTGGCAAAAGCGAAAGCTTTACCAACACATATTTCGAGAAATAGATAAGCGAGATATACTCGGCTCGAAATATCACATGTGTATATTCTTAGTCTATATAGTAATACGACTTTTGTCTCAAGATAGGAGATATAGTAGATATACTTTTTAGTGATAGATAAGTTCAAGTATCCACATACCTTTTAGTCGATGAAGATCCACTAGTTCCTTGAGTAGTCCTTCATCTTGTATGATGATTGCCATGGATTTCTTGAGCTCGACTACACTTCCTATCCTAGTCTGAGACCTTAGCAATAGTAGACTAGAAATCAAGACTTTATAGTTTTGATCACTAACATTGACAAACATGATTGAGATAGCAACGCATGCGAGTTCGACCGAGCAATGCTCTAATAATTTCTATTGGAGAAGTGTGGATTAATGTTCAAAATAAAAGAAGTGTAGGTCGAAATGAAAATATTTTTCTTGACATAAAAAACAAAAAACAAAAAAACAAGAGAATTTTAGGTTGTGCGTGAAGGTGCTTTGAGAGTGGAAGATACGTTCTAAAACAATATGATTCTACTCATTGGTCTGATGAAACTGAATGAGTTAGCGCAAGAATATGACAGATGGCTGAATGAATTATCTCTTGATATGTTGTCAGTGGCAGAGCTAGAAAGTTTTGGCTGGGGGGACAAATATACATATGATGAAGCATGATATTGGCGCACAACGGTGCGGCCATAGGGCGAAATAATTTTTTTTGGACGTTTCCCCCACCAAGTTAACTTTTATTCTACTAAATTATTTAGGGTCGATAGTAAGTGTGCTGCACGAAAATGAGACACTGTAATATGCATTATTGTTTAAGTTCTCTGTATTGAACAGATTAGAAGATCTAATGGTAACGTGAATATCCACCAAGTTTCTCTCATGAAAGTTCACGGTAGACAACACAAATAGAAGATTGGGGGACGTCACTTCCTGAAAACCTTAGGTTAATTGATAGACAAATGAGGAACATGAGGTTCACTGATGATGAGCGATAAAAAGGGGAGAAGAAAAACAAGAACATCAACCAGATTACTGGTGGTGGTCTATTATTGTTACCATCTCGATCAGGAAGATTTTTTTGACAGGTTTTGGATTGGTGGTGACAAGGGGTAAGGAGAAAATAGGGGATGTGAGACATCTGGGAGTTCTCTTAGTCCAACTTTCGTGCATCTTTCCTTGAAAACAAAGTCATTTCGTTCCTCCGATGTTAATTATAAAACAGAAAACTATGGGGACAAATATTTTTTTTTACCAAATCATCTCTAATAATTTACTGTTTATCAAAAATTAGGGAGGACAACTATCCTCCCTAGTCCAAGTGTGGCTTCGCCACTTATGTTGTGATGGGTCACAAGAAGCAGGGTTCATTTGTTGAGATTATTTGTAAACGCAATTAGACCAATGACTGCAGATATTGGTACTTTTAAAAACTTCGCATGGCATAGGGTTCTGCTCTTAATATTGTATAGTTGTACGTCCTCAATCTTGATTTTAAAGTGTTGTATCGAACTATTTTGACATTGTAATCGGAAATAAATTTTGTTAAAAATAAAAAAATTCTTTTTACATTCAGTTTATTTGATTTTGATACTATTTAACTCTTACAAGTTACAAGCACTTTAACCTTTTTTTACAGCTTCAAACTCTAACTTACACATATCCATAGGCTCGAATCATTTGTGTTTGATTCTTACCCTTACCCGGAGGTATGGATTAACAATGACTTGCTAACATAATCGAATATGGGATTGAATTTGGAACTGTATAACCATCTTCACAAATCTTTACTACCAAACACGAATAAGTTTTCAGTTTATGAGATGGTCATTTATCATATGCCAGTAACTGGACTCTTGAAACAAGACTTATAAATGGTAAAAAAAAATGGGTCTATATCAGCATAACCTTTCAAGAGAAAGAGAGAAGACAGAGAGAGATTGGTTGATTTGATAAAGCTTGGGGTATTATATTGTGGTTACTTTAGTCCAAACTTCCTCAATGTAAATTGAGTCATCCAAATTAAGTCAAGCTGGTAAATCCTACATGATAATGTGACAATAAATCAGAAAAAGTAAATGCAAGACAAGAAAAAGATAAAAACAAGACAATAAATACTCATCCTATGGGTTGCCTCTCATTTAGCGCTTGGTTTAAAGTCGTCAGCCCGACTATCTCCTTGCTTGCTAAGCCTCCTCCAGAGGGAGTACTTCCACAAAGTTAACTCCTTCCACCACTTCGGAAGTGAAATTCTCATAATATGGTTTCAACCGGTGCCCATTAACTTTAAGTTCCTTGCATGTAGTTATGTTACGAATTTCTACTATACCATGAGAAAACAAATTAGTAACAATAAAAGGTCCAATCCAACGTGACCTTAATTTACCCGGAAATAATTGTAAGCGAGAATTAAACAAAAGAACTTTCTAACCAACACAAAATTATTTTCTAGAAATCATAGTATCATGAAAGGCCTTCGTTTTCTCCTTATAAATGCGTGAGATTTCAAATGCATCATTGCGAAGCTCCTCTAACTCTTGGAGTTGTAACTTCCTTTGCTTTCCAGCACCATCCATCTCCGTATTGCATTGATTAATAGCCTAAAATGCCTTATGCTAAATTTCAACGGGTAAGTGACAAGGTTTACCATACATAAGACTAAAGGGAGACATCCCAATAGGTGTCTTGTATGCGGTTCTATAAGCCCACAAAGCATCATTAAGTCGCATGCTTCAATATTTCCTTGTTGGATTCACCGTCTTTTCTAGTATGGACTTCACTTCGCGGTTAGAAACCTCGGCTAGTCCATTTTTTTGGGGGATGATAAGGTGTTGCAATCTTGTGCGACACATTGTACTTCTTCAACAAGCTTTGTGAGAACTTGTTTTTGAAGTGAGAACCCCGTCGCTAATTATGGCTCTTGGAATTCCAAACCTTGCAAAAATATTAGCTTGCACAAAATTTGAAACCACTTTAGAATCATTAGTTGGGGTGGCCTTAGCTTCTATCCATTTAGAGACATAATCAACAACAAGTAAGATATAAAAGTTCCCATGGGAGTTGACAAAAGGACCCATAAAATCAATACCCCACACATCAAAAACTTCAAAAAATTGAATAAAAGTTTGTGGCATTTGATTTCGAGCACCTAGACTGCATGTTCTTTGGCACCTATCACAAGTTGTACAAAATTTATATGCATCCTTAAACAAGGTTGGACAATAGAAACCGCTTTCAAGTACCTTGTGAGCGGTTCTCTTACTCCCAAAATGTCCTCCGCAAGCATAAGAGTGACAAAAAGACAAGATAGATTGAAATTCATATTCTGGAACGCACCTTTGCAATACTTGGTCACCACAATGTTTCCATAAGTATGGATCATCCCATATGTATCGGTTCCCTAACCTCTTAAGTTTGTCCCTCTCAGCACGAGACAAGTTCTTTGGGATTTGTTTAGTTACCAAGTAATTCACAATATCAACATACCATGGTTCTCCAAAGGCAATTGAGAATAGTTGCTCATCTGGGAAACTTTCACGCAATGGGATAACTTTCTTAAACACAGCAAGACGGCTCAAGTGATCTGAAATGGTGTTCTCAATTCCTTTCTTGTCCTTGATTTCAATATCAAGCTTTTGTAAGAGTAGAATCTATCGTATGAGCCTTGGCTTCGCTTCTTTCTTCATTAGCAAGTACATAAGTGCTGCATGATCAGAAAAGACAACATCTTTTGTACCAATTAGAGAAGAGCGAAATTTTTCCAATGAAAATACAATAGCCAATAACTCTTTTTCAGTGGTTGTGTAGTTTTGTTGTGCCTCATTGAGTGTCCTAAAAGCATAATAAATTGCATGAGGTATCTTTCCCACATGTTGCCCAATCACTGCACCAACCGCATAGTCACTTGCATCACACATGGTCTCAAAAAGCTTGCTCCAATCCGGTGGTTTAATGATAGGGGTTGAGCTCAAAAGTTATTTCAAATGATTGAATGTCGCCTCACACTTTTCATTGAAGTTAAAAACCACATCTTTATGAAATAAATTGCAAAGTGGTGATGCTATCTTGGAAAAACCCTTGATGAATCTTCGATGAAAACCTGCATGACCAAGAAAAGAGCATATCTCTCTAACCGTGGCGGGAGGGGTTAGAGGACGAATAAGGTCTATCTTAGATTTATCGACTTCCAAGCCTTTAGAAGATATTATATGGCCTAAAACTATGCCATGAGTTACCATAAAATGGCACTTCTCTCAATTCAGTACAAGGTTTGTTTCAACACATCGTTCAAGGATTAATGACAAGTTGTTCAAGCAAACGTCAAATGAATCACCAAATACACTAAAATCATCCATGAACACTTCGATTATGTTTTCAACATATTCTGAAAAGATACTTACCATACACCTTTTGAAGGTAGATGAAGTATTGCACAAGCCAAAAGGCATCCTTCTATAAGCAAAAGTATCGAAAGGACAAGTGAAAGTAGTTTTCTCTTGATCCTCCTTGCTATCACAATCTGATTGTAACCTGAATATCCATCAAGGAAACAATAGTAAGAGTGTCCAACTAAACGTTCAAGCATCTGATCAATAAATGGTAAAGGAAAGTGATCTTTTCTAGTAGTGGCATTCAATTTCCTATAATTAATACAAACCCTCCAACCAGTTTGCACACGAGTTGGGACAAGTTCGTTCTTATCATTCTCCACCACCGTCACACCTGATTTCTTTGGTACCACTTGTACCGGGCTCACCCACTTGCTATAGGATATGGGGTAGATAACACCCACGTCCAAAATTTTGAGTATCTCATTTTCACAACTTCCATCATGGGGGGGTTCAAACGACATTGCGCTTCCCTTGTAGGATTTGCATCGTCCTCCAAATGGATTTTGTGCATACAAACGGCATGGCTTATACCCTTGATATCAGCAATTGTCCATCCAATGGCCGTCTTGTACGTCCTTAGCACCCTTAGAAGTTTTTGCTCCTGTAATTCACTAAGCTTGTTAGAAACAATCACAGGTAAATCTTCCTTGTCACCCAAGTACAAGTTATTTAGGTGATGAGGAAGAGGTTTCGATTCTAACTTTGGAGATTTAACAATGGAAGGTACAAGCTTTTCATCATTGCATGGTAAAGAAATAAAAGAGATATTATGAGTTTTCGTGCATCCATGTAGTGAGTTAAGATCACCAAGGGCTTCCTTGACTTCATTACCACAATCTACACCATTATCCATGGATGTAGTTAAAATGGTTTCCAAAGCATCATCACCATTCAATTCAAACACTTGTTGTGCCAATGTATCCATCACATCAATGGAGAAACAAGAGTGAACATCACTAGGATATCTCATCGTCTCGAAAATGTTGAAACGCATTGTTTCTCCATCAAACTCCATAGTTAGCGTTCCCTTGTCAACATCAATAATGGTTTTCGCCGTTTTCATGAAGGGACGCCCAAGTAACAATGGAAGAGACGAGTCCGGTGAACCTTCATTCATCTCTAACACACAAAAGTCATCTAGAAATACTAATGGATTAACCTGCACAAGAACATCCTCAACAATACTCATCGGGTAGACATTAGAGCGATCGGTTAATTGCAATACAATTCCAGCCTTTTTAAGAGGACCAAGATCAAGCGAATTATACATGGATGCTGGCATAACATTAACGGATGCACCTAAATCCAATATTGCTTTGTTAAATGTAGTGTTACCAACTGTGACGGAAAATTCAAAGCTACCGGGATCCTTGCATTTCAGTGGGAGTTTGTATTATAAGATTGCCGAAGTATTCTCCCCCACACTTAGTACTTCATTACCTTTGAGCCTTTGCTTATTGGTACACAAGTCCTTAAATACCTTTGCATACTTTGGAACTTTCTTAATAGCATCAATGAGTGGTATGTTAACATGGATCTTTTTAAGAACGTCTTAAATCTCATTTTATAGTTCCGCCTTCTTGGAACTTGCAAATATGCAAGGGAAAGGTAAAAGAGGAACATAAGTAGAAACTGAAGTTTTAGAGTTAGGAATAGGTACCTCGGAAGTTTGGAGAGAATCATCATTCTCAGCGACGGAACCAGGAATTTGTGTTTGGGTGGGATAAAATATATTTTTTCGTACACCCAGCTTATAGCAATCTAAATTCCTCAAATATAAACACAGTGATAAAAGCATTGCATGCTGCTTATCATTTTCTGTATAGTAAGGTTCAGTTCAGTGATAATATTTAAAATTGCGAAGACAACATATATAATAAAAATAAATATTATTATCTGAAATGCGGCCGAATGCCACCCGAATTTTTGAATTTTTAAAATGTTACTTATATATCTTTGTATGGTTTTCAAAAAAAATCATGAATTAAAAACCGATACATCAGAACAGTTAAAATGTCAAATCTTTGTCATTGTTTGTGAAAAGAAAAGAAAAGAAAAGAAAAGAAAAGAAAAGAGGGGAAATATTATGTAATGGATTTTGATATTTGGGTTAATTTTTAATTTATGTACGCATGGACCAAATTTTAGAATATTTGGAAACAACATGGGCTGGATAGATGAAATTGTGATGGAGTGGGAGTAAATTTCACCGTTGAATTTAATTTCTAAGCACTAACCGAAACAGAAGAGGACGCAAAAGTTTAAAAGAAGAAAAAAACGCAACATAACAATAAAATTGGTATAGAAGTCGTATGAATATGTGGCGAGGTGTCGAACTCGCAAAAATAAATTTCTCTACTTCTCTTTAACTAGCAAGTAGTATAATGTAAGTAGGATCGTCCCAAGGGAGGTATGAAGTCTAAGTTGTTATGCAAATACTCTTAGCAAAGATGATTTTGTTGTAGAAATTCTGAAAATTGTAAATTGTATTCAAATATGAGATGTAATTAATTAAAGGTTCATTCTAGACCACGGAATACTAACCAAATTGATATATAACCTAGTTCTTCACATTATCATGTTACTAACAACCCTAGAATAATTAGTACGCTCAACTATTCCGTTACTATCTCCTAAGCTCAATGGATACGGAAGCGCTCGACTACCGGTTCCTACTTGCCAAGTTTCCTAGAGGTACGCTTACTAGGTGTGACTTAAACAAGTGCTCTAAGTTTTGTGAGATAAGGTTGCTCCTAGTGATAAACTCAAAAGCATGAATCACCTACTAGTGTTGATTTCTAAATACGGGCACTTAACAAAGTCCCATCATCAGTACCCATATATTGCTACTTGTGTTTATATTTCTAGACAATTACGGGTCGAAGAAAATCTAAACTAGCAATAGGATTAAGAATTAATAATTCAATTTCGAACTTAAACCCTTAACAAATAATCCATAAATAATATTAGCATGGTAGAAATCAATCAATAACATAAATAAATGCAAGAGAACAAGTTATTTCATATCAATCATAGGTTCATATTTCGGGCTTTGAAATCGCCCTTAATCAAGAAGAGTTTTAGTTACTCATAATATTGGAGTTCATCATCAAATATAATAATTGAAATAAAGTAAAGAAGATGAAAATATAAAATGAAAGCAAACCCTAGCTCCGGCTCTCTGCAAAATTCCAAGAAGAATAAGTGATACCCAAAGTTGTAGAAGTCCTCTCTTTTTGTAGCTTTCTTTCTCCAAACTAGGTCATATCCTCAAAAGCCCAAGCCCAATTTATCCACCAAGCCCATATAATTCATGTGTGAGAGTAGCCCAGTAGAAATCTCTGCCAAAAACGAGTCACCGAAAAACTGGTCATATGGTCGGAACTTGGCCGGAAAATTCACCGGTCGCCGGCCATAACAGTCAACCGAGTCAACTCTTGCCAAGGCCAAAGTACTGCACCATCATTTCCCATGTTAAACCCATGACCAATAAATCATCAATAATGGCTTGTCAGTATTGGCTGTTGAAGTCTAGCCCATTCAATCTCTCCATATATTCTGATGTCCTTGCACCATAGCAGCAATTCAAGACTTAACTCCATCTGTCTAGCTGCCAATCAAGTCCATAAGTCCCTGCAATTGCAACTCTTGCCTGCAATTCCTAGCCCGTCGATCATCATCCAATAATGGCAACCAACACGAGTAGCACAGCGCTACCGGCAACTGCCAATGCAAATCTAGTCCTTCTCAACAGCATTATCTCTATTACTCATTGCATATTCAACTCCTTGCTCCAGCTACAACACCTGCCAGCTCTCCAACTGCACAGTAACCCTTCAACGTTGCCTGCGATTACATTCATCCCAGATAACCAACTCCAGCTCAAACCACACCTCAATCTCAGCAGCATCATCTCTATTACTCGATGTTGCTCTGACACAGCATAACCAGCTTCACTTTCCTGCGCAAACCCTTCCAAACAACACCGTAAAGCTTCACAGCTGACAGCATCGCATCCTACAGTGCTGCTCAACAACTTGCATCATCACCTCCTTCCTGTTCAACCACCTGCAATTTCATCGACCAACAGCACCAAACTTCATTCAACAACTGCATAACATGTACCAGTTCTCTCTTCTCAGTCGTCTTCTTCTCCATGTCACCCAAGCCATGTAATCTGCATTGCAGTAGCCACCATACACAACCACTACACCAGCTGTGCAACTCCATCTCAGTTAAGCCTTCATCTATGCAATTCAGCTGCAATACACACAACATCAGAACTGTATTTGTAGCAGCACTCCACTCCAGCATTTGCATTTCTTAATACTCCTCAAGACTAACCCTCAACAACACCAATGCATTCTCTGCAGCTCATACATCCATAATCTCCTTGCAATAACACAATTTCAATATTCATTCTTCCTAAAATCCATGCCTGCAATTTCAATCACCTCCATTCGTCTGAATTTCAAGAACACCAACTACTACTTCATATCATCACCCGCAGTTCATAACTTCAACATTAACACTCACCTGTAACCTATAATAATCCTGGCCATTTATCTCATGTTAACCAACTCGCGAGCCAGTAGAACCCATGGCTAGTAACTGCACTTTTGCTGGCTTCAAAGCCCTATACAACCCTCAAATTCAAATCCTTGGCTAGCCTAGTGAAACTTAGCTTGCCCGTGGATCAAACACTTTGTCAGACATCTTGTGTGCAAGAAACTGCTGAAAACAGATTTGAGCTTGCTGGTGATTCAAAATTCCACTGCTCCTTCCCTGTAATTCCATTTCAACAAACCCACTCACCCAAATCATTCACAGGCATTAAATCACACATTAACTTCATACATTGAACACACAGAACAATGGAAGAAAACTCAGTCTTTTCTCTATTGTCTCAGCCCAAAACTGAACTCAAATCCTTACTGAACTCAATCGAAGCCATACCCATCCTTCCTAATCGTACGAGAACTCTAAACACTTCATTATCTCCTTTTTTCATCACTATCTTACTGGACTTCTTCTTCCTTCTGTTCTCGGTCTCAAACTCTGTCAGAAAACTCTCAACAGCCACAAACCATCCCTGAACTCGATCTGCTTTCTCTCCAGTGCCATGAACAGTGGCAGCCATTTTTCTTCCCTCTCTCGATTTCAGGTGTTGTAGGAAATAATGAGAAGATACTCTTCTCTGAATTTTAGGGTAAGAGAAACTAACATGATACTGCCACTCAGGTGAATTTGCTAAGGGGGGGGTACCCATATGACTCTAGGCACCCTAAGTGTTGATAAGAGCCGCCAAATACTGATAACTCCTTTTGCTCCACTGTGCTTCCAATAGTGCTTACATATTGAAATGACGCTTTCTCCTTTCGTGCTCCAAATTAATGCTTTCTTTCGAATTCCACCAACAACAACTATCCCTTATTTCTCAGATTCACTTCTTATCTTCAATGAGAGTCATCACTAAAGTTGTCGTGCTTTTCAGACAGAAAAGTTGCATCACTAAAGTCGACATACTTTTCAGACATAGATGAAGAAATAAAAGTAAATTGTGAGAAATAATCCGCCTCCAAAAGCATTTGCACATGAGATGAGACTTTTGCCCTGTTTCTTCTTCTTTAGTTCCAAGTGACTCCAAAGTACCTAAATATTCAAAAGCAAACATAAGATACATAATTTACAAGAAAACTAGCAGAGAAAGCATAAACAATAGATAAATATTAAGGTGTTTTAGACACCTATCAATATGTCATACTAATGGGCTAATGATAAGTTTTACCTTGAGATAATCTGTAGTTATATGAATCTGTTGACCCTCACCTCCGTCACTGGTGTTTTAAGTTTTAACCTAGAAACTAAAAAGAAAAGCAAGATGAGAAGAAAAAAAGGTAGGAGGGAGTCAACAGAAGACTTTTCTTGTATGTTTGTATAGACAGAGAGTTATTATTGGGATACGGGGCGTGTGGTTTCTCTTTTTTTTTATAGACAGCGAGTTTATTTTGGGCTAACTATAATTTTGACATGGGCTTTTTCATTTTTTTCTTACGAATAGGTTGGTTAAAATGGAGTTTCTCATATATATATATATATATTTTTTTTTTTTTTTTTTTTTTTTTTTTTTTTTTTCACGGCTGGGTAAGCCACCCCCTAGTGCCGTCCCTGATCATTCTTCTCCTCCAAAACAGATTCCTTTGGTGTTTCCACCTTGCCCGAATCAGTAACTTCGGGTTGCACAAGTTGTGCACCACTTCTCAACATAATAACATTGACACCCTCTTTTGGGTTGATAGGTTGAGAAGGGAGTTTCCTACCATTTTGTGCCTTCAACTGGTTCAACTCAATATCCATAAAACCAATTTGAGTTTGCAATTCCTTAACCATACTCTATGTTCTTTGCATAAAAGATTTCAGCAACTCTTCCATATTGGACCCCATATTTTGAGGTTGTTGTTGTTGTTGCTGAAATTGTTGTTGTTGCGGTTGAAATCCACTCGGGCAATTGAAGTTGGGTTGTTGAACCACACCTTGCTTGTTGGCATAGCTAAAATTGGGGTGATCTCTCCATCCCGGATTGTAAGTATCGGAGTAGGGATCATACCGTCTTTGCTAATTTGGAAAGAATGCACTAGCTTGCTCCATCTTTTCATCATTTGAAGGGATAATAACCGCAACCATCTTATGAATCATTCTCTCCATATTATCCATCCTTTGATCATGGTGTGATAATGAATCAGTAACTTCATGCACTCTCCTAACCATTGGTTCACCTCCTATGTAGAATTGTTGCGAGTTCACATCCATGCTTTCAATCAACTCGGTAGCTTGGGCCACCGTCTTGTTCACTAGTGCACCACCACCTGCTGCGTCAAGAAGATATCTATCACTTGGTTGGAGACCTTCGTAGAATTTTTGTATTATCATCACGTTACTAAATTGGTGGTGAGGGAAGCTTGCCACCAATCTCTTATATCGTTCCCAACATACATACAATGACTCCCCGTCCTTTTGTTGTATCCCACAAATCTCCTTGCGAATTTGAGTATCTTTGGATGCAGGAAAATATATCTCTAGCAAAAGTTTCTTAAACCCGTTCAATGTAGTGACACTCCCAGACGGTAAATAATACAACCATTATGTAGCATTGCCCGCCAAAGAGAATGGAAAAGCTTTCAACATTGCACCATCGGCATTAGTCTCTGCTGGTAGCATGGTCATGACTATGGTATGGAAATCCATGAGATACTTGTTTGGATATTCATTCACCATGCCATGAAACTTCGGTAAATCTCTAATGAACCCCGGCTTGATCTTGAAGGTTGAGTTTGTTTCAATACACCACCGTTGTGCATCAAGCCTATGAGAAGCCAAGTCCTTGAGTGTACGATTTGCATCACCCATTGATTCTTCTTCTTCTTTAACTAGTGGTTCTTCTACAATTGTAATTTCTTGTTCTTCATCTTCTTCTTGATGAAGAGCTCCGTATTCTACTTCCAAGTCTTGTTCTTCTATAGTGCCTTGCCTTGGTTGGAGTAATGTGCCTCTTCGAGTAGCTATCCCACACCTTGGATAATTCCAATCTTTAGAAGCCAGGGATTAGGTACCTGAAAATAATTCTCTCAAACAAGTGAGAAACAAGACAAGAAATTAAAAGCAAATATGCAAGCAGAATAATAATAATAATAATAATAAGAAACTAAAAACTTAATAACAAGTCGTATGCCTCTCCGGCAACGACGCCAAAATTTGATCACAGTCATATGCGTCAAAAGCAATTTCACTTTCTTACTTAACTAAAACAAATGAAGTATGTGATAAGAAAGAGTTCGTTTCCACAGAGATGCAATTGTTGTTATGCAATAAGTAACCAATGAGGGGATTTTTTTATCAATGCAGTAAAAATAAATTGAAAGCAATAAAATTTGAAAATAATCAATAAGAGGAAGATATTGGTCAAGGGATAGTATCATTCACAAACATGTATATCAATGACTAGAATTGGTATTTTAATCTCTCATTTATTAAAAGTCATAGGATACCTTGATCGCAAGTATATCCTGCTAATTTCCCGTTGTTATCACAAACACATTAAAAGATGCACATGTGAAATCTACCTAGAAAGTAACCTAAAGTGTAAAAGCACAATTAAGTTTAACTCCCTAAGATCAATAACTTCTACGAAATAGACTAATCAATGCAAATGAACGTGTAAAAGCACTAATTCATTTTAACAAAGGTTACGATTCATATGCAATTATAGAGATGTATCACTGCAAGTAATAATGGCACTATGCTACTTAGAATCAGGGATTAACAACTTTTACATATTGAAAATCCTAATCTAGCTTTAGATATGAATGCAAATCGGATTAATTCCGGACTCAATCAAATCATATGACAATATAAACCATGAATCATAAACAATAAAGTATTGAGACAAAATTAATGCATTGAATCAAATAACATGTTGAGAAATCAACTTTATCCCATAACCAATATTATGTGTTTAGCTACTCATAGCTTTTGAGTTCATCATATTCAATAATAAAAACTAAGAAGATAAAAAATAAATGAAAGAAAACCCTAGTCGCCGCTCTCTCCAAAAACTCCAAGTAGTAGTGTAAAATCCGTGATCCAAAGTTGTAGAAGACTGTCTTTTGTAGCTTTTTTCGACTTCAAAGTCCATCACCAAAAACTCCACCAAGCCCATAAAAATATGTGTAGAAATAACCCAGTAAAATTCTTGCCAAAAAGTAGTCACCGAAAACTGAGTTCACCGCCGAAAGTTGGCCGAAAAATGGTCGAGGAAGTAGCTCAGGTGACCGGCAAAGTCCACATGGTCACCGGTCAAACGAGTCAGTCAACCCCGGTCAACTCAGCTGTGCATCCGGCAATTCCTGCAACATTTCCACTTCTCCCTTCTTGCAGCTCCACGAGACCATACATTCCAATGCACAAACATTCCCTGTATACCAACAACAACATCTTACTGCTCCAATTCCACTGGCCATCGGACCACACACTCTCATTGGAAGACAACCAACTACCAACAACAGCAACATCAACAGCTTTTAACCCCTTCAATTTTTTCTTTCATTTCTTAATCGACAACAACATCCACAAAGTATTCAATTCTCAGTATCACCATCTCCTTGAATTCAAACTAAAGCCCATGTTCTTAAATCTTCTCAACATCACAGAAAACCCTGACTTCACCTGTAAATTTGAACTCAAACTACCTTTCTGTCCCAAGTTGATTAACAGTAGCATTCAACATCCAGATCCATTGCCTTGCCTGCAATTCAGCTCAATCCCTACAACCACACATTCCACATCAAACCCATCTCAGTCCCCTGCAACACTGAGTTCCAGTTACAACTCACTTTCCCATAGCACCATGTGAAACAGTAGCTTGTCATTCCTCCTTGAATTGTAGCATCATTAGCAACCAACATCAAGCTCAAACACAGTCCATATGACCGATCACCTGAACTGCAGATTCCACAACATCATAACTCCGTCAAAACCCATTGCTTCAGTTCCATACTGCTCCATAACCTGTTAAACCTAACATTCATCTAGGTCTTCTTCTATGTAATCAACTCACAATTTCATATTACAGTTGATCCATAACAACCCTGTATTTTTTACCATCAAGCATAGACCCATTTAATATCCATCAACTCAGGTTTTCTGGGTGCCATCATTCTTCCTTGTATTTCAAAGCACCCCACACATCTCATGATTTCTGCTACTGTTCAACACCATCAATGACTCAAATTAACACACACTCTCCATTCCTCTATCCCAGTATCACTGTATTAACTGCAGTTGCACCTTCTCTTCTTGGAGTTCCAGTTTAACCACCACTGTCACATCCATAACCTTGAACATCATCAACACCATCAACATAGCATCATTCTTATTGAACTGCACCTGCGACTCCATCTCAGTTAATAACATCAAGCCATCAACACAGACAACCAATTCATTCACAACAACAAATCATTGTTCTTCCCTGTAATGTAGTCATTCCACGCATTCATTCATTTAACAAGTACCCAATCCGGCCATCTGAAGTTCATGGCAGCAATTATCACTACCCATCTTTAACAAATCTCCAAGAGCTCCAAAAGACTCAAATCGAGAGAAACCCCCAAAACTGACAAACCCTAACTCTTAAATTTCAACTTCTCTTCACTGTGTGACCTGTGGACTCTTCCAATTCTTCTTTAAATTCCTCCATCTATCAACACAATCATAGAAGTAACGAGTTCTTCTTAATCTGCACCTTCAATCTTCACCAGATTTACAACATCATTTGTTTCTCGAACTGAAGCTTCTTCTACATATCCAACCCAACACAGATCAATCTGTTAATTCATCATAACTCTCGATTCCCTCTCTCAAATAAACAGCCGCATTCTCCAATTCTTTCTCTGAATTTTTGCACCTCTCTCAAACAACAGCCGCCATGACTTGTCTTAGCTCTATGAAATTAAGGTGGAGTGCAATAAAGAGGAGAAAAATGATTTCCTCTCTTTCAGGGTAGGTGTAGGAATAAGGCTAGTAGATATAGCCACCCTGGCGAGGTATATAAGGGGTACCCAGATAACTCTAGGCACCCTAAGAGTTGATATGAGCCACAAGAGAATGACATCTCATTTTCCTTCATTGTGCTTCCAATAGCACTTGCACGCCAATTGACATTTTTTTCCCTCTACGCTCCAAATGAACGTTTTCTCATTCTTTTGCTCCAAAGGACTCCATTGACCTAATAAACTCAAACTCACACATAAGATACATAATTTACATGAAAACTCGCAAAGAAAGCATAAGCACTAGATAAATATCAAGGTGTTTGCAACACCTATCATTGGAATATATGTTTTAAAAACATTAATTAATTTTCAAATAGTTATCTCTCATTTAAATGATTTTAATGTGACTTTTATTCTTTCTTTTAAAGAATAAATTTATTTCGTTTTTAATGCAAAAAACCGTTTTTTGTTGAATAGATTAATAATGATAATTAACAACTTAATAATGCATGTCATTTAATCTTATTTAATTTTTTGGTTATTGAAAATCAGCTTTTTGATAAAATAAAAAAAGGAATTAGGAGAGTTGTAAAAAGTCTTTTTCTTATGTGAGAGTTTTCTATCATGTTTCTTGAGTTTATTAGAAAATGAATTTTGTGAGAAAGAAAAACAAGTATGTGATCATCCTTAGTTTTTCTAAAGAGTTTCTGAGCAAGAATGAAGTGTAGAAGTTTCACATCCTCTCATTGTGCAAGAGCGATTATGTAAGAGATTGATCTCGGGTGTTTTTTCCTGGGGACGACGTGCAATTGAAGAACTGCTTGCACAATCTTGGGCAGAGCCGCGAAACGTCTTAAAGAAAATGACCTAGTCCGCGACACATCCATAACGTTATTTGTTTTGTGTTTGATTTTATTTGTTGTTCAGGCATAATTGGAAATTGTTCCAACAATTTTAAGACGATTATTCTGCCACAGATATCAAAAGAAAACGATTGCTAAAACGCGATAAGTATCATTGCTTTATTTCATTTTATAGAACTATAATTGGTATAATTTTTCTTTGACGATTGAA
This sequence comes from Papaver bracteatum, assembly GCA_023529315.1. Taxonomy (NCBI): domain Eukaryota; kingdom Viridiplantae; phylum Streptophyta; class Magnoliopsida; order Ranunculales; family Papaveraceae; genus Papaver; species Papaver bracteatum. Next base: position 2,214,058 of record JAJJWX010002723.1, on the reverse strand, counting down.
AATGATGCTTGAGATTTTAGGTAACCTGATACCTAGAGTTAATTTTATGTTATGGACAAGGATTGAAAAATGGTTGATATCTTTTCATGAATTTTTAGCATAGAAAAATATTGTTGAACACACACGAACATTTTTGACATGTTATAGAGTTTTATGTGCATCTCTTTAAATAAAACGAATTGTCTCTTGAAATTTTAACCGAGTATATTAGACATCATGAGGATCATCCCTGTAAATTTTCAGAATTTTTGGAGTCCATAAACTATTTTAAAAGTATTTTAGAAAAATGCATAACGTATCTGAAAAATTCTGACGGGCAAAAAGTTAGTCCTGATTAAATCAACTTTTCCTTATCTTTGTGTAGAAAATTTGAATCTGTATGTCACATGAAACTTTTATATCAGGAACTTATCCTCAAAACACATTTTGAAATTTCCTATTTGGATACTTAGTTTGCGAGATTTGGTAATTTTAGAATCGTTGTGTATGTTTGTCCAAAATAAGAGACGTGATACTTGAGATTAGAGATGTAAGAAACTATACTAAAAATCATGTTTTGATTTTATACTTCATACTCTTGTTTTGGTAATGAAAAAGAAAATCATTATTAGAAATCAGACTAGTGCACGCCATATGTTTGATAATATGCTTAGTAGAAAGTTATAATCAATGACGTTAACTTTATTTTTGTTTGATACTTGGAGCACTAATTTTTAGTTAATTTTCAAGTAATTATGTAAGTGCATACCTTATTTATTTTTTGGTTTCAAATGCTCACATGTACATGATTGTGACAGGTAAAAATTCACTTACTTGAGCAAGTTTTTAATTTCCAGTGAAATAAAAATTGCGGGAGATTAATCGATGTGAGGAGCAATGTGGTTGTTGATTTCTTTGTTGGTGCGCAAAGAATGGACAATTGTTTATAACCAATTGAGCTTTAAAAGCAATTGATGTATGTTTGATGAACTATTTGTAGTTATTATAGTGATCAAATAATGGCATTCTAAATTGAATAAATTGATTGTTCAATCTTAGAATAATTTTTAGGGAAACAAGATATTGAGAATTATTGTGTATGACAATAAACATGTGACTCATATAAGTTTGGAATTTATGAGATGGAATTTTATACGAACCCAAAACCGAAATAATTAGAAACCTAATCAAAACTAATGTGAATATCAACTTTCACCAAGAAATGAACATAATTAATATTGATTATGAATTTATTTGATATTCTTGCACGACATTGTAAGGATATCAAATGTTATTAACAACACTTTTCAAGCTAAGTTAATGTGAATTGTGGATACAGTGAGAGGTTGGTATATATTGGTGTTTTACACCATGTTTGTTTTGATAGGTTATGGTTCAAAAGTTGAACCAAATCGTTTGAAAGAGAGTGGTGTTGATATATACTCACATCACTAGGATTTTCAGTATTGGTACGATCTCAAAGTTTACTTTGGGTAGAATAATCTTGTTAAAGATGTTCATACTTCCGAAATGAGAAAGAATTCTAATTTCCTCCTATCATGTTATTAACAAGATTGAGATTAGAAATTTGTTGAATTTGACCATTGCACTACTAAAAATGATAGGTTATGGATAAAATATTTGAATATAATTTTATAATTTTATCATATCATGAATTGAATTTTGAATATTTGAAATATGAGTTTTTGTCATGCTTTTAAGAAATCAATGAGTTAGTGATGAATATGAGCATGTTATATTTTCTTATTATAAACTTGGTGAATTTTTTGAGTAACATTTATATAATCTTACCTAACTCATAAAAGCATGTACATTTTCAAATCTTACGCAACTTGCAATGATATTGGATGAAATAAAGTATTTGAGAATTTTATAAAGATGCTTTGAGTAACTTGTCTTGATATCAAATATGATTTTTTAGTAGTGAATTAGGCCATGTTGGTTTCAAGAAAATTGTTTGAATTTTTTTCTCTATATTGTGCAAAACGTTTTTGGTTTAGATCATTAGTTTATTAATTTTTTCACAATTTGGGATCTTTGGATATTGTTTTGAAATTCTTGTTTGAGTCAAAAAATAATGGGGGTTCCATACCCTATATTTTAACAGCTTTGATTTAAAATAGAGGAACTAGAAAAATGAAGATGAACGATCCTAGAAAAGCATATTTATAGTGAGACTAAAATGGAGTCATGGATATTTTGTTGCTTATAATTTGGAAGATAACTTCTCATAAAAGGTAACTTTGTTCATTCAAAAAAAAAATCTCTTGAAAAATAAATTCGTATTATCTTTAGACAAGCAAACATAAAATTGTTGACACTTGCATCCATGTCGCTAAATTAACTTACATGCTTGTTTTGTTGATGTTGTTTCTGCGATGTATGATTTGTTATAGTCATAAGTAGAAATATATACTTTTGTATAAGTTAAAGAAAAGAATCTATGTAAACCAAGCATGGAAAACTGTGTAGTTTCTACAATAAAAGAAATCATATAAGTTAGATAAGTTATCATTCATATTCTGAAAATAACTTTAAAATAATTTATGATTCATTCGAATGATTTCAGAATTGATGAAAGTAAAATGCACAATACTCTTTGTTTTGTATGCATAGGTGATTTGTTGAATTTTTATTCTAACTTATAGGATGAAAATGAAATTGAGAACATGCTTTGACATGAAAGACTTGAGTGAAGATGGTGTATGTTTTTTGAAATGAATTTTTTCTTTGTTTGGATATATTTCATTTCAATAAAAATAGAATTTTAAAAGAGATAGAAATATATATAGTCTGACTCTAATTTAGTTTCATTCATTTGGTTTACTTTTTTAAATTATGTCTGATTGCACTAGACATGAGTATGGTAGCTCATTACGTTTCTTTGCTGCATGATTGACTATGTATAAGTATTTTTTGTAGTGGGGGTTTAATATATTACTTCACAGTGGGGGTTTTATATTTAGATTTACTAACCCTAGTATGGAAAATTAGTAAAACATTGAGAAGGTTATGAGGTGTCTGAAAAGAACCTCAAACCTAGCAATACACTATCTAAAAATGTTTACCGCAATCCTTTAAGGATATTGCGATACTGATTGAGATATCCTCTCAAATGAATCCTCAAAGGGATATAGTGATTCAGTCCTCTACTATATAGAAGAAGAACAAACATATTAATCCAATGTGATGGTGCCGCGGCTATTGCATGAATTGAGAACGTAACGACAACTATAAGAGTTGATTTTATGAGAATATATGGATTATATAGTGTCTGAAAGAGTTTTCATTAGTCCTTTGACGAAATGATTGATAAGAAGATGTGAATACATTAGGGATAACGTTGATGCCCATTGAGATTGAGTCATATGTGATGGATACCCAACCTAGAAATAGGTTCAAAGGGACTAGACGAAGTCATAGATAATAGTATCGTTGAGATTGAGTTATTTATGATACGGTTACCAACCTATAACTCAAGGTCTCAAAAATAGGTTCAAAAGGGTAACCCTTACCTATGGAGTGATATCCGAAAATTTAGGTTCAAATGGGACACCAAGTTATAGATAATATAGAGATGCGAGAATCATGCTTTTGAAGAATTATCCCTCAGCATGATATCCTGAAGCGAGTAGAGGTTGAGTTTAGTTTTTAATTTTTTAACTCTTAATGATGTTTATATCTCTATTTAGAGTGGGGTTACTTTTAGGAGTACTCTTGATAAACTCACCTATGTGAATGTGAAAGTGTGGCCGCTTCATATGAGAATATGGAAAGTTATCTAGATCATTCATTAAACTTGGATACAAGCACATGGTCGTAATGTGATGGCTTTAGAATTACACTAGTATAGTCGTGTGTATTAAGCGATATTTTTATCTACAAGAGTTCAAGACTTGTGTTCACTCTATGGTCAGATTTTAAGAGAGCCTATTAACACTGCGTAAAGGTTCAAGTCGCGAGACACCTTTGCTTATGCACAACTCTATACGTTCTTGCTAAATATTTTGAAAAATATAAGTGGAGGATTGTTGGGATATACGTTTTAAAACATTCATTAATTTTCAAATAGTTGTCTCTCATCTAAATGATTTTAATGTGATTTTTATTCTTTCTTTTAAAGAATAAATTTATTTCGTTTTTAATGCGAAAAATAGTTTTTCGTTGAATAGGTTAATGATGCTAATTAACAACTTAATAATGCATGTCATTTAATCTTATTTAATTTTTTGGTTATCGAAAATCAGTTTTTTGATAAAAAAAAAGAAAGAATTAGGATAGTTGTAAAAAGTCTTTTTCTTATGTGAGAGTTTTCTATCACGTTTCTTTAGTTTATTAGAAAATGAATTTGTGAGAAAGAAAAACAAGTGTGTGATCATCCTTAGTTTTTCTAGATAGTTTCTGAGCAAAAATGCAGTGTAGAAGTTTCACATCCTCTCATCGTGCAAGAGCGATTGTGTAAGAGATTGATCTCGACTGTTTTATCCTGGGGACGACGCGCAATTGAAGAACTGCTTGCACAATCTTGGGCAGAGCCGCGAAACGTCTTAAAGAAAGCGACCTAGTCCGCGACTCAGCCATAACGTTATTTGTTTCGTGTTTGATTTTATTTGTTGTGCAGGCATAATTAGACAATTGTTCCAACATAAGACATATAAAAGACAAGAGCCGATGCCAATGACAATGGAAATCTTGCATTATAATTTGTACCCTCCTCACTCATGAAAGTTGCAGTATACATAGAATTTTTCTAAAGCTTATGAAAAATCAAAATAAAGATGAAGAGAACATGGAGAAGAAGAGACTGGTGATAATAACCAGAGAAAAAAATGGAATAAAAAGAAAGAAAATGTCGATAGACATTAGTTTGGAAATAAATGGGTACGCGGCTGGAAGCTTCAACCAAAAACATTGTGGTGTTGGTCAGTTACACTAGAGCTGGCAAACAAGCCAAAACCCGCGGGTTTACCCGGCCCGTAAAAAACCCTTACCCGGCTCGGCTGGTGTCTAAACAAGCCGTGTTAGGGTTAGAGAAATGCTGGCTTGTGGGAAAACGGGATAATCCATCCCGGCCCGTAAAACCGCCGGTACAACCCGTAAACCCGTAGTTCCATTTTCCCACCGCGTGTCCCCTCAGGCCTTACCTTTATTCCAAGTGTCGAACATATATAACTGAAAAAGAACCCTAGCGTCCGTCACTTTGTGCTCTTTTCTCGTCTTCCTCTTTCTTCTTCTCCTCCCCTGCTCTTCGTCTTTGACGATTCTGTGAAGTGAAATCGTTATTTGAGATCGAGAAAATCAGGAAAAGATTAAAAAGAAATTAAAAATGGTTGTGTGACTCAGGGAGGTGATTTAGAGACGCAAACAAAAAGGTAATTCAGAGGGTGTAATTTAGGGTTCTTTGAATTCATAAGAATTAAGGAATTAAAGTATGGGTTTAGCCAATTTGAAGATTTGGATAGATGTTTGAGTTGATAATTTGAACAAGGAAGATGGGGTTCTAAAATTAAGGTTTTGTGATATGATTGAGTTAGGGTTTGAACTGGTTTGAGGCGTAGATGACACGAAAGATGATGAAAAGGTGGAAATGAATCTGAAATTGAAGGATGGGGAAATCAGTTCAATTAATTGAAAAAAGGAAAAATCAGATGAATGGGGTTGATGTTAACGGCAAGGTGCTAATATCTAGTTCAGTGGTTCGAATGGAAGATTTTAAGTAGCCTCATCCAAGCGGCTGCAGTCAAACAAGATGGCTTTGATGTTGTTAATGGAGGAAATCGGTGAAGCAACGATGGATAATTTCTATTACAGAAACAACAGTTGAAATTGGAGATTTCTGGTTTTGGGTTTTTTCTAAAATGATGTTGATTGTGTTCAGTTTGATAGTTGGAGCTATTGGTAATGATTTTGGGGGATTGAATGGTGGAAACAGTGGTTTCTTGATGCTGTTTGAGAAAGTACAAACTTAGATGTATGTTAGGACGCTTGTGAAGATGCAGATGCAGCTTTTGATTTTTGTGTTAATGAATCCATGATTGAATTTTGTGTTGAAATTGAATGGATTATAGTTTGATTTTTGTGTTGAATGAATCCCTGATTTAATTTTTTGATGAAATTGAATGGATCCTGGTTTGATTTTTGTGTTGAATTGAGATTGAAGATCAAAGCTTAAACTGCAGGATGTGCCTAATTAACTTAATTAAGTTTTAATTTTAACAATAATTAAACAAGCCGGGTTAACCCGTGAACCCGCAAGCTTTATCCGTTACGGGTGCGGGTTGAAGAAATGATCACCCATGAAGAATATCAACCCGTAGGTTTTGGACAGTGTTAACCCGAACCCGTGTAAGCCGTAACAAGCCATCCCCGGCCCGCCCGTTTGCCAGCTCTAGTTAACACCGAGAACGATAAATTAATCCTTTCATAACGATATATCATGGATTCAAGTCAAGATGCTCCGTTGATCAATTATGACAAACAAACAAAAAATAAAGGCAGAAGTTAAACTCTTACGGATTGTATAAGGCCCCAACTTAAAACAATGCGAAATAGCCCATGCCGTTATGGCACGGGTCATTCCCAAGTATATATATATACCACATTTCCTTAAAACATTGAATTGATGTATATGTATTACTTTTGTGCTTTGTGATGGATCAAGAAAACGTCTCTCGCCTAAAACAACCCTTCAATCACGGCTAGCAGCAATGCAGTTAGACTGGACAATGACTAGAAACTAAGATTCTCGCTTTTCCATAAGTTATCCATTATCTTCTTCTCGTTTCCCTCAAAAATGTTACAAGGGTTAGTCAATTGAGATTATTGAAGACATTCAGAGACTTTTTATGCAAGAGATTTTGGGTGACTCTCCGTGAGTTTAGAGATTTTGAGAGACTCTCTGGATGATTTTCAAGGAATTATGGTGATTCATTGAAACCATAAAACATATATGAACTTCAGCTTACACATATGAGACAAACAAAATGAATTCAATGAAAATGTATAAGTCCATGCATGACTAACAGAAATTGTAACCATTTTGCCAATAAAATCAAAACCAGACGAACAGAAGGGATTTGAATCTCTAGTAAACTTATTGGGTTTTGGAAGACAACAAAAAAAAAAAATCATTTTTTATGAATTTAATTGTAGCTCGGTGATGACACTTTGAATTTCTTCAAGCGTCCGAAGAATTGTCTTGTCAGCAATGACGCTAATAGCGGTTTGAGTAGTTTCATTTTCATAGATTAGGCATTGCTATTCAGAGGGGAGTTGGAGCCCAGCTTGTTGCTAGGTTGCCAACCAAAAGCTTTGTATGATTTATTAAGAAAACGTTTGAAAATAAAATTAAGTAAAAAAATAAAAGGGGATTTTGTGTTTCCCCCTCAAAACAAATATCTAATTTGCGATACCCCTTTGTAAATTGATAATATGTGAAACCCCCTTTCCGTCATAACTGCCGTGACATCCGTAACTGTGGAGGTAAAATTCCAATTCACCAGATTTTGCAAAAAAATTTTGCCGAAACCACACAGAGGCTGTCTTATGGCCTCAAACAGAGGTTTCATGCGCTCCACAGAGGTTTCATGCGCTCCAGGAGGTCCCAGGTTCGAGTCCCATATGGCGCAATATTACAGAGTTTAACATGGACGGTAGAGTTAGTTTGCCCCCCTTGTGAAGACATTAGTCACACTATCCGCTTCGGCTCCCCGACTTTGTTCCTCATGAGGCTCGCTGGTAGGCTAGCATGGCAACCTGTTCAACTTATGTAATAGTACGTTGCTTGGAGCTTAGCTTGTTAGACTTCCAATTATTCGTTAATTATGTAATAATATTAATAATTTTTTTTAAAAAAAACCACACTTAAAAGAGCACTCCCGATTTCTCACATACTGAATCACTCTTTAATCTATCATCAAAATCGTAGCCAAATAAAAACATACAGTTGACGCCATTAACGGCGGAGGGTTCTAATGGTTCTCTGGCTAGGTGACAAAGGATTTCGAGCTTTACTAATCAAACCCATTTCCAAAAGTCGCCGTACCATTTCGAAACACACAAACAAATTGGAATCTCAGACGAAATTAAAATTTCTAAGGAACCCTAAAAAAAAATTATGAAATTGAATTTTTGATTGAGCACAACGATTCTGTTACCATTCATGAGACACCATCATCACTTGCATGTTTTGTTGGTACAAAGCATACAAAAATCCCAATTTCACAGTGACAGCGGAATCAACATCAACATTTCGAAGTTTCTCCCCAATTTTATGATAATGAGATTGAAGATATAAATCAGCATCATAAAATAAATATCCAAATCCATTTCTGGATTTTTGTTTTTAATCTCTCATTATCGATTTGTAAATCTTCCGTTTTCTTAGTACAGTCTCATACTTCAATTAATTTTTTCATCTGTTCATATGGGAGAAAGAACATGGAGAAGAAGATAAGAGTTCTACCTAGTTTTTCACTCCGTGCATCTTAGGACACGTCTGCTGCAATAGGAACTAAATTAATGGGTATGATTCCAACACCTGTTCATTCTCAGTTTATGGCCAAAGTGTATTTTAGAATCTTTAAAATAATATCTCACACGTGAACTGCATGTGCATATTTAACTGAGACGTCACGGCAGTTATGACGGAAAGGGGGTTTCGCCTATTATCAATTTACAAAGGGGTATTGCAAATTAGATATTTTTTTGAGGGAGAAACACAAAATCCCCCAAAATAAAAATAAAAATAAAATAAATTTGTAGCTTATTTGTTTTTTTTTTTTTTGACAGTTTTACTTTCATTTAATTTCCAAATTCAGACAAGAAACTAGTCGTAAGCAAAGTCTCTCAAAATATCACCTACTTAGGAGAGACTTTTTTTTGGCCATTTATGGTATGTTTTGTAATAAAAGTCTCTACAAGTCTCTCAAAACCACAAGTCATTGATTTCAAATTCCAAATCCAATAACAAAGAATTCTGAAGACTTTTAGAAAGTCACGATCCAATAACAGAGATTGTTTGAGATTTTGAAGAACTATCTATTGACTAACAAGAGATTTTAGAAGTCTCTAAAATTCTTTTAATATCTCCATAAATTTCAATTGACTAACCCCTGTTAGTGAAACCACCACTGCCACTCCCACCTGTGTGACCCACAACGACTTGATGAAAGTATAGAAGTGTCATTGTCCAGTCCAGGGAGATGAGAATGTTAGACAAACCCAACTTCAATGAATTGCCACGCCATTACTTGGTTGTGGTGGTGGTGGCATGCCCCCAAACAATGCACAATAAATGATGGTGGTTTTCAGTAATGCTAAATACACCGGTGGGTTCTCCCCATAGAGAGAAAAGTGTGGTGGATCCCACCATAAAAATTGTCCCCTGTTAACTCCCTGGTGGGTCCACCCAAAGTTTCTCTCTACTGGGAGAATGCACGGGATTATCTCCCGGTATGTGTAGCATTACTCGGTGGTTTTAGTAATTAAGATGAGTATTTAAAGACTTAAAGGTTTAGACAAATAAAGCTCCCACGTTGAACGGTGAGGAAACCCTCGCTTCCTATTGGCCGAAACAGGTTTTTTTTCAGTTTTGTGAAACGAGCGTTTTGGTGAGGACACTTGGAAACGTATGATTGGTTTAAAAAGAATAGGAAACAAAATTCAATTTGGAATTCATGACCTGACAATATTTAGGTGAGGACACTTGGCAACGTATGATTGATTTAAAAATCACAAAATTAAAAGGAAAAACCTAACTTACCGTGTTTGAAATTTTATGGAAGTCCAAGTTCAATTTGGAAATCGAGTAACTATTATATTAGGAGTCTTTTTCCTACGGAAAAAATTCGGCATATTTTCACATATATAAAGGGAAAATTTTCAGGACCTTCATTAATATATAAAGGGAAAAAAATTCACATATTTTCTGCGAAAAAAAAGGAATAAATAAATAAAATCTGCACATGTTCTCCACCTATTTAATGTATTTGTCCCGCCGCACCAAACCAAAAATACATTCTCACGGGGCGGGGCGAAGCCCCGCGCACACCAAATCAAAAATGCATCGCCACGGGGCAATGCGAAGCCTCGTGCACACCAAATCAAAAAATGTATTGCCACAGGGCGGGGTGAAGCCCCACACACACCAAGTTAAAAGGAAAAAATAAATAAAATCTGCACATACTTTCCAATTATTTAATGCATTTCCCCCGCGCACACCAAACCAAAAATGCATTGCCACAGGGTGGGGCGAAACCCCGCGCACATCAAATCAAAAATTACATCGCCACGGGACCCCGCGCACACCAACTTAAAATAAAATATGCCCGGTGCGTACCACTGGCACAAATCTAGTGAGAATGATTTGCTATCTCTCTATTAACATGGTTTAGAGTATTTAGACATTAATCACTTACAAACAAATTTTAGAGATTGAGCTTACGAGTTTAAATGTTTGAGGCCATAAGACATGCTCTCATTGACAACAACATCTCCCTTCCTTTAAAACACTAAGTCATATGAGCTTCCACATCGCACGGTGAGTGTGACACTCCCTCCAAATTAAATTAGATAAAGCTTTGGGCATTAGTAAACCTGGTGAGGACAAGTGGCGAGACTCTATTGGTCGGAACATTAAAACATGAATTACACTCTATTTACACCCTGTATTTAACTGACCGTTTATAACACCGTTAGCAAAAACGTAGGTGTACAACACTTATGTGAGGAATTACACCTAACTATTAAATTACACTTGGTTTACACCAAATACTTAACTGGACGTTAGGTAAGTGGACAATACAGACGTAAAAACTAACACTGTCATCTCTGTTTTTATACGGGAAAAAAAAATCTTACTGATTTCGCACAACCCTAATAGTCTGCCGCACCTTCCTCTCTTTCTCTTGAGTTTTTCTTCTGCAACAGAAATCGAGCCATAACTTTGAGGTGCTATTCAATCCCGCTAATCCAGTTACCAAAAATTCCATTATCTTTTTCTCTCCATTCTGCATATGCATTAGTAATACTTGCTTTGATTTAATTTTGACTTTCAAAATTATGGTTTAACTTAGCTTATTGCTTTCGTAAACGTATTTCGGCAGGTGGACAATCTTAGGGTTCGAGGTGGAAGAAAAGAAAACCGTTTGGGTATAATTGTGAGTATATTTTTCAACTTTGAGAGGCATGAGTATAGTTTTCAACAATAGATGAGTAATTCAGGGCAAAATCTGTTGCTGCTAAATTAATCCTTAATCAGGTATGAATTCTATTTCTCTCTGTTCTGCTTGCTTTTGATTTTCTATTTTTTGTGTGTATGATGATATGCTACCAGTGATATGGTCATGATATCAGAAGATTATGACATGATTTAGAGTCCATGAGGTAGTGGAAAGCTTGGGTGTGATTCGAATTTGGTTTTGGCAGCAAGATGGTACAAGTTGATGTGAAGTTGGACATAACCAAAATGGATGCAAGGTGTTTATCTAAAGTCCTGAAAGATAAATTTTACAACCCTAATTGTCTACCGCCTCTCTCCCTCTATCAATTCTCCTTCTTTCGAGTTTTCTTTTCCTTTACAAAATAACTAGAAATCGTGTTTCATCGTCTTGATTAGTAACACAATGTTTATATTTGCTAAATTTCAATTTCAATACAAGTATTAACTAAATTGTATGTAAATTCAACATAAGGATTTGATTTGTTTAGATTTTAATCAGGATGCGGATAGGAGCAGAGGGTGTTACTTTAACATCCATAGATAAGGAGAAATTTCCAGTGTGGGCAAAAGATGTATCAGATGGTTTGGTGATCATTTGTAAGTGGTCTACTCCCTATATATATATCTCCCCTTAGTAGTTGTTTTTTGGTTAGCATGGTCTCCAAAGTCATTTGAGAATTAATTTGGAATGTTTTGCATATATGTGTTGCTTATGCAGATTTGAATGCAATCTAAGGTGATAATACTGACCATTTTCTCCTAATTTGAGATATTAGCCTCTTTGCTTCTGTATGTTTCTTAAATTATGAATGTGTAAATTTACCTCAATGTATCTGATGTAATTAGCTTTCACTCAGGATGTTGAAGAAGAATCTGCAGGGGCTAGAAAAAAATCTAATGCTAGAGGAGGCTCAGGTGCTAAGAGGACTAGAGCTGCGGAAGTGCATAATTTGTCTGAAAGAGTGAGTTCACGTCTTAGCAGGATTTCATTTCATTTGTGATTTACCTATTGTTAGACGCTTAGCTATTTGTATATGCAATTTTAGAGACGAAGGGATAGGATAAATGAGAAGATGTGAGCATTACAAGAACTCATACCCAACTGCAATAAGGTAGGTAATGTGCATTCAAGTGTTCTTTTCAGTATGTTCCTTTGTCAGATGTTGTTTATGCTTGCTGTAGTTCTCTTTATTTATTTTGTTAAAATAGTTTTTGATGCTTCTGCTGACTTACGAATCGTGTTATTACAAGGTGGACAAAGCTTCGACGCTTGATGAGGCCATTGAGTATCCGAAGAATCTTGATATGTGATTTCAGTAAATACATGGATGTTGTAGCCTTGGACTAAACAAAAGTTCAATGAAACAGATTATGTCGATGGGAACATGGATGTATATGCCTCCAGTGATGCTACCTACTGGAATGCAACGGATGCCTGGACCACACATGCCTCACTTCCTACATATGGGCTTTGGGATGGGCATGGGTATTGGGATGAGAATGCTCGACATGGGCATAATATGTAGTTCCCTTGCCCACCTATTTCGGGACACAATAATTTTCCCACCATGTGAGGATCTGACCTTCAGATGTTTGGGCACCCTGGTCGAGGGATACCCATGTCAATGCCACATCCACCTTATGCCCCTCCATCTGAAGGCCCTTCCGCAAAATCGGCTCCGGTGCCTGATGTGTCGAGAACTGCAACTCCTGCTGAAATTCCAGGACCAACATCCACTTCAAGTTCCAAGGACATTAACTTACAAGTAATTCATAATGCAAACATCGAAAGCCAACAGAACCTGAAGTCTCAAAGTACTTTTGGAAGAGGAAAGAAAATGATTTCGCACACCCTTAGGTTTTATTGCATGTACTGAAATACAGGGGATAACATTTCTTTAGATTAAAATGTTAAATTTTATGTACATATTAGTTACTTCATCGCTAACAAATCCGAAATCTGAGCATTGACAAAAACTAAAAAGTAACTTTGGTCGTAGCTCAAATTTGTCCAATCCAAATGAATGCATTTAGTCTAACTTAATAGCAGGAATGGATGATAGACATAGCTAGGAAGATTTTATAATAAGTACATCATTCAAATCGATTTTGCTATCCATATAATGGATTCCTTCGCCCCAAGGATTGATTTATCTGAGGGTATACCATGCGTAGTCTCCAGAGTGGTTTTAGAATTTAATGCCATTTAAACATTTCCGTAAAATGTGGTTGTGTAAACATTGGTGGATTGATTATTGCAGGTTTGTTCCACCAAATCAAAAATGCATCAGACGGGGGTGAGGCAAAGCCGAGCCATACCCAATAAAAAATCTTAAGCGACGGGCGAGGCGAAGCCGAGCTATACCAAATCAAAAAAATGTGTCGGGGTGGTGCGAAGTTCCGCGACAACAAATCAAAAATGCACGACGAGGTGAGGTGAAGCCACGTCACACCAAACCAAAAATATAGTTAAAAGAAAAAGAAAATGATGGTGAATGGTTTTCAGGTCCGCCTGGTGCGTAGCACGGGCACACAGGCACACAATCTAGTTGACTTGAAAACTTGGTTTTAGTTTTATTTTAGACGTAAATAGAGCCGTGTGTGGAGAGGATTGACCATCTGGATCGGGCAAAAGACAGACACGTGTTGGGTGAGCCAATCAAGCTTGGTATTACAAATACCATTATACGGGGTATGCGCAGCCGAGTATTACTTTTCCAGTTGAAAGTTGAAACTCGTCCTCCTCCTGGTACCATTCGCTGCAACTTTTCACCAACTAAACCTCAGTGGAAACTCATACTCTAGATTCCAGATCTTCTTCTTCCTTACCTTTTGAGGAAGACATTCGATTGATTAATCTGATCAATTAACATAATGGCATTCGAGAAGATCAAGGTTTCTAATCCCATCGTTGAGATGGACGGTACGCTCTCTTCTGACATCTCCGTCGATCAACGTTTGCAGATCTGATTTTCAGAGTTTATTTTTTTATTTTTTCATTTTTTCATATTCCGATTCTTAGTAGTTTAGATTCTATTGGTTTGATCTATCACTTGGTTACTGTTATTCAGTTTTGAAAATCACCGACTGTAGTAAGAGATCTGTAGAATCACGATTTGTTTATTTTGATGCTGATTCAGGTGACGAGATGACCAGGATTTTTTGGAAATCTATTAAAGACAAGGTAACTTCACTGTATATCTCTTTTATATTTATGTTCCATTGTTAGCATTGTTTATCTGATTGTGGTTTTTTTTTTTTTTTAATAATGATTTCGAGCAGCTTATATTCCCATTCGTGGATTTGGATATTAAGTACTTCGACTTAGGTCTTCCTCATCGTGATGATACCGATGACAAAGTTACTGTTGAAAGTGCAGAAGCTACTCTTAAGTAAGCAGTTCATAGTGATTTTAGCAATGTATGTGTCTACATGTAAAATACTTTTTTTTTGTTTGTATCTAGGTTAATTATACATTTTTGAACTCTCTTTGGTGAATTTTAACTCAATTACTGCTATTACAGGTACAATGTTGCAATCAAGTGTGCAACTATTACTCCAGGTAAAACAAGAAACTTAAATTCAGGTTTTGTGATGAACAATTGGCGTTGTTTGATTATATATTTTGAATCGAGTTTGAAATATTGGTGAAATCGACAGATGAAGATCGTATGAAGGAGTTTAAATTGAAAAGCATGTGGAGGAGTCCAAATGGAACTATCAGGAACATTTTGAACGGTGACACTAGTTTCTTTTCGTTACCTTCACTACTTTTTTTTTGGGTGGTTCATGATGACTAATTGATATGTATACTTGTTGCAGGGACTGTATTCAGAGAGCCCATTATCTGCAAAAATGTGCCAAGACTTGTTCCAAGTATGGATGTCTTGATTATGCTTTGTGATTTCCAAAAACAGTAGTGATTGAACATTACTAACTAAAACCTTTTCTTCAGGTTGGACTAAACCTATATGCATTGGAAGGCATGCATTTGGTGATCAGTACAGAGCAACTGATGCAGTTATCAAAGGACCTGGCAAACTCAAGCTGGTTTTTGGTACAGTTTTTTGTTCATAAAAACATTTCAGTAGTCATGTTTATTTGACACTCTTTTTGGCAATCCTAATATTGTACAAAGGAGTGTTATTTACTTACGTTTATTTGTCATTTATAATTCCTTTATATACTTGCTTTTGCAGTATCTTTGCTAAAGAAAGATTCTTTTATGTTTGCAGTACCAGAAGGCAAAGAGGATCAAACAGAAATGGAGGTTTACAATTTCACTGGTGCTGGAGGAGTAGCCTTGGCCATGTATAACACCGATGAGGTTTGGATTCTGTAACTATCTTCTGTGGAACTGGATGAATCCTGATTTGCAATCTAGTATGTATGTAACAAACAGCCCATTGAACTTTGTCTTCTCCTATATCACAGTCCATCCATTCGTTTGCTGAGGCTTCGATGGCAACAGCTTATGAGAAGAAGTGGCCACTTTATCTTAGCACAAAGAACACAATTCTAAAGAAATATGATGGAAGGTACTCATTTCCTTCGATGTTTTCATTTTGGGGAATATTGGTTCTAACTGATTCAATCGAAAAGAATATCTGTTTTGTAGATTAGTATTGTTAATGCGTAATTCCTTTATAGGTTCAAGGACATTTTCCAAGAAGTGTACGAAGCTCAATGGAAATCCAAGTATGAAGCTGCTGGGATATGGTGAGATATCGTTGTTCATGTCATTATTCACAATTTTTCAGATGCTTGTAGTTCGACATGCACTAATAAAATTGTTATACAGGTATGAACACCGCCTCATTGATGATATGGTTGCCTATGCACTTAAGAGTGATGGTGGTTACGTCTGGGCATGTAAGAACTATGATGGTGATGTACAGAGTGATTTCTTAGCCCAAGGTTTGTACACTTCTGTTGTGAAGTATTTGTATACAAAACCCAAAGCTGCATGAGTGGGTATTGTAATGTTATTTAACTTATCTTTTCTTCTCTGCAGGTTTCGGATCCCTTGGATTGATGACATCAGTGTTGGTATGTGTGTTGGGCACCAGTTAGCACCGTGGTTGTGCTCATCTATATGTCTGACGTCCGAATTTCTTGGATTTATGTTGCTATTGGTTGATTTGTAGGTATGCCCAGATGGAAAGACCATTGAAGCTGAAGCAGCCCATGGCACAGTGACACGTCACTACCGGGTTCACCAGAAAGGAGGTGAAACCAGTACAAACAGCATAGCTTCAATCTTTGCTTGGTCAAGAGGTCTTGCTCACAGGTATTTAATTTATCTTCCATTTGTCTAATCTGAAAAGATGTGCGTAGTTCTTTGTATCTTATAAAATTGGGATACAAAGTTCAATTGCAAAGAGCCGACTAATGTATGTATCTTTATACAGAGCAAAGTTAGACGACAATGCTAGACTT
Source organism: Papaver bracteatum (assembly GCA_023529315.1). Taxonomy (NCBI): domain Eukaryota; kingdom Viridiplantae; phylum Streptophyta; class Magnoliopsida; order Ranunculales; family Papaveraceae; genus Papaver; species Papaver bracteatum. Next base: position 2,197,398 of record JAJJWX010002723.1, on the reverse strand, counting down.
TTGGATTTCACCGAGAAGCTGGAAGCAGCTTGTATTGGAACTGTTGAATCAGGAAAGATGACCAAGGATCTTGCTCTTCTCATTCATGGATCCAAGTAAGTTTTGTGTGGGAGTAATCGTCCTGCGTGCAGGTGTGCTCGATTTCTGTACTTATCATGAAACATTCTTGTTATGTTGTGCAGGGTTTCTAGGGACCAGTATCTCAACACTGAAGAGTTCATTGATGCCGTGGCGGAGGAGCTGAAAGCAAGACTTTCTGGCAAATCAAAGTTGTAAACTCCTATCCATGTTGTAGGCTTTAAAGACCAGTCCTTTGATTCAACATAATTGTGGTATCTACTCCGAATAGATATTATATCATGTGTTTTTTTATATTATGTATAGGAGTGCCCTCACTGATAATAAATAAAGTAACATCCTTAGCAACAATTCCGACAAATAGCGCATAATCAATCACCTTTTTTCCTGAAATCTTCAGGCATTCGCATATCCTCAATGTGCATGAAGCATCCTTCACAAGTCACACTAGAAAACCCAAGATGCATGTCTTGCTAAGCTCTAAATTTTAAGTTCTCTTTTACCTCTCACAACTGACGAAGTCTTCTCAATATGTTCTAAATTTTAGCCGATGGCTTAGAATGAATAGTGGGTTTGAAGTTGAGGATGACCAATCTTCTCAATAGGGAGCTACTTGATGTCTCTATTGAAGAACGTTCAGGCTACCCCATTTACTTTATATTGAACCATCTGTCAAGTGTCAAAACTTACCAACTACCAAGAAACAGCCTTTTCTTATTTCCAGCTAAGAATTTCGACAAAAACATTTTATTTGCTTGTATTACTTTTGCTTACACTAGTTCTGTCCACATTCTGCATTGCTACTTCAGTTATCTGTCTCTGCTGCATAATACTACTTACATTGTAAGAGCATGCAAGTATCTATATATCCGTATGTATTGTTCTCGTTGTGTTTAAAGTATCTTTATTTGGAATCTGTCAAATAGTTTTTATCATTACTATTTTATTCTTTCTTTGCTAAAATGCTTCCCGTGTCTTTTACCTCAGGAAACACAGCATATTGACATAATAACAGTGAAATGGATGTTTAAGTTAGTTTCAAATATAGACCAAATTCGCATCTAGTCTCTATATATTTATCATTCTTTGTTTTATTCTTTAGTTGCTATTTGTCATCTTTAGCTGCTAATAGTCTTAGTCAATGCCTTTTTCTTATAGGTTCTTGGTTAGTGATCTAAGCTGGCACATTCTTTATCACTTTCAGAGAAAGGCTTGCCAGATTTGCATAGTCACCTAAAGTATGAATGTACTAGAAGGTACCCCATCAGCCACAATAGTAGTTGCAGGCCCGAAGTAAAAACTTAGCTATGCGAGACCTGTTGGTATGTATCACCTAGTCAACAGAGCAGTTTATATAATAATAAATACATGTTTGGGCATAAAATTATTGGTTTAAATTATGAATTATGAGTTATGAGTTAGCTTGCTTAACTTTTCCTTTGCCTTCTCTCTTTTTTTTCCTTAAAATATGTTGTGGTGCTTGATGGTTGTCCCGTTCTATGGATGTTTCTTTCTAAGCTTAATATATACTCCAAATTTCATTAATTGTTTCTAATTTGTGTTGGATGGTTTCAGGCCTGAATAAAGCACCATGAAAGGCTAAGGGGGGTTATTCAAGTCAGATGGTGATGATTGTGGTTGGGATGAGAATAAAAGTGTCGTATTTGTATTTATGAGTTTACTCTTGCTGTCAGGGTGGTTATGCTTGTGCAAGGAATTCCATAATTCTTCATTATCTCTTTGGTACTATATCTTATTATTAGATAACAAGTAAACACAACTCTTGTCTTTTCTATTTAATGTCTTTTATGGGTCTCTCTATCTTAACTATCTTCATAATCATCACAAGAAGAGTTTTCCACTGAAAAACAGCTCATTTTTTTCTTTCCCCATTTGCGTTGATGTTTATCGTTGTCTGTTCCATGGTACAAAACACCTCGGATTGGGGATCTTAGGTATTGTTCAAATTACCTTTTAGCCCATAGATCAATTAAGTACATTCATACAGTTGAGAGTTGGACCACTATACTTCGGCATCATAGCCCCTCGACACATGCTGCAGCACTCCTACCTTTTGTACGAGTTCAGTATCAGTTTGGCATTATCTATCTACCAAGTCTGACGGGTACTTCCTTGTTATAGTAAAAATTCCATATATTGATACTATATATTAATAAATCTGGCGAGATTGGAGTATACCCAGATTAATTGGGGTATACCCAATAAGACAAAATAGGATCATTTTGAAGTAAAGCTAAGCCACCCCTTAACTTAGATTTTTCTAAATGGCTAAAATGCCCCCACAATTATTAACTCTAATTTAACTAAAATTATTAGATTAGTTAGTTGATTTAGTTATATGTTGAGTTTTAGAAATCATTTAGAGAGAGAATTAGTATGAAGTAGTAGAGGAGGTTTTGGGGGGGGGGGGGGGCAGTTAAGGTTTTTGTGAAATTTGTGATATGAGTGAAATGAGTGATTCAAATCCTGATTTTGAAGTGGGGGAGCCTTCTAACTTTCCTCCTACAGATGAGTACTTGTATGATGATCTACTAGACCATGATCGAATGGATTATTTGCATGATCCTCACTTTTATTTTCCCCAAACTCAAGATGGGTATGGAAGTGATGAATGTCTCGAGCCAAACGTAGAGTCCAATGACCAAGAAGAAGATAATGGAGCTGCAAGTAATCAGGTAGACAACCTAAGTAGTGAAGATTGTGATTTTTCCATGCAAATGATCGATTTTTATTTTTTTTTCCACTTCAGCTGTTCAGGGTAGGCAAGGTCGACGCTTGTCGATTATGCCGGCCATAAAGGCCGGCGTGGTTTTACTTTGCCGAAAATGCCGACTTTTCATGACCAGTACCACGCCGGCAGTGTATAAAATTTTAACCTTGCCGACTTCCATTTTTTTTGAAACAAAGGAGCCATTACTTGAAAATTCTTACGCCGACATTTTCAAGTTTTAAGAAAGTGCCGGCTGTTTCTATGTCGGCATTTTTTATATTCCCTTACGTGCCGGCCTTTTTTTGCCGGCAGTGTTTTATATGTCGATCATGCCGACTGTGGTAATACATATTAACTACACTTTTGATGTTTTGTAGATTGTGGCATTGGTACCTATGGCGGATCAGCCTCAAGCTCAGAAAATTAGGGGTCCCGATACTTCCGAACATTATGCTAATGATTTGGAATGGAAAGACAAAAAGGACGCGATAAATTGGATTGTTGAGAAAGCAAAAGAGAAGATGTGCGTTCTAGTAAAAAACACCCAACAAAAATCTACGCGGTTTGAAATGGTATGCGAGTGTTATGGATCGCCGGACGAAAGTCACAAGAGAAAGGGTTATGTGTATGATAAGAAGACGACTAGGGTGTACAAGACGAAGTCTAAGAAGTGTGAATGCCCATTCAAGATTATTTTTGGGAGGAAAGAAAAAATCGATACCATGTGGAAAATGAGTAGAGTTGATGTTAGTTGGCATAACCATAAAGATCCGCAAAGTCTTGTTGGGCACTGTCAAGTTTCCAAGTTGAAACCGCACGAGTTCGAACAAGTAAGAACAAGTTGGGGAATTAAACCAAGCAAGCTCCTTCGTAGGTTCAAGAGGGACGACCCGCATAACCTCTCTTCATTGTCTACAATTTATGCGGCCAAGGTAACCATTAAAAGAATTGAATGGGATGGAAGAAAGGTGATGGAAGAATCACAATGGTTGGCACACAAATACAACTACACGGTGAGACACCATGAGTCACCGGATGGGAAGGTGGATCGTATTTTTCTTGCGCACCCCGATATGATTCAATTGGTGCGTTGCTTTTACCAAGTTTTGTTCATGGATTGTACTTATAAGACGAATAGGTACAACATGCCTTTGTTGAACATTGTAGGACAAACCTCGGATAAGAAATCGTTCACGGTGGCATGGTGTTTTATGGATCGGGAGAAGGATGATAGCTATATTTGGGCATTGGAAACTTTGAAGCTTCTCTACCACGAAGACGAAACTCCGGGGGTTGTAGTGACCGACAATGAGAAAGCATTAATGAACGCCGTGAGGATAGTCTTTCCCAATGCACAAAATTTCCTTTGCACTTGGCATATACAATGCAATCTTAGAAAGAATTGTAGAAGTCATATCCAAAAACCGAAATAAAAAAAAGGAACTAAACGTGAAAATGAGGAAGATGAACGTCTTAGCAAACTAACTAAAGAGGAGAGAGAGAAAGAGAAGAAGAAAGAAGACGAAGAATGGAAAGAAGGTGAGATTAAGTTTGGGTTATTCATGAAAGCGTGGGATAAGGTGGTTTGGTCGATGAGTGTGGAAAGATATGAGCTAAACTTGAAGGATTCCGAGGATGATTGGGGGAATAATTACCCCAAAGTAGTGGAATATTGCAAGAAACAATGGTTGAGGCCACACAAAGAGAGGTTTGTGTATGCTTATACTTACGACTATAAACATTTCAAACTTGAATCCACAAGTATGGTAGAGCAAGCTCATGGGAGACTAAAAGGTCTACTTTTCATGAGTCAAAATGGGATTGTGACGGTGCAACATGCTATCCATGAGTACACTAATAATGATATCGACAAGATAAAAAAAAATTCCAAGAAAGTAGCTTCCGGAAGTTGAAGGAGTTTAAGGAGGATGATTGGTTGCTTGTTGGTATACATAGAAACGTCTCGCATTGGGCAATACGTTTCATGATGAAACATCTCGCATTGTATAAAAAGTATGATGACCCGACCACTCCTTGTAAGTGTAGGATAGTGAAGGCTATCGTACTTCCATGTCGTCATATGCTTGGTAGGTATAAAACTACCATTCCTCTTGATGATATTGATCCTTATTGGAAGCAATTATATTTCAAACCATCTCCAAGAGAAGATCCCGGTGAAGAGTTTGGCGACATGGAACTTGGGAGAATAATCCTCGACAAGTACCCAAGTTGAATAGGTTGTACAAAAAAACTATGAAGCACAAGTTGATGCCGATTGTTTACCCTTTTATGGAAAAACTTGAAGAACCGCAGAAACAAGATCCTAATGGTAGACCAACTACCAAAAATACGAGGGAGGAAGAAAGAGAACAAATCAAAGAGTTTTTGAGTACAAATTGTGATCAAGATCAACCCGAAAGAGAACAAATCAAAGAGTTTTTAAGTAGAAGTAGTGATCAATCCAAAAGGGAAAACATTAAAGAGCATTTGAGTACAAAGTGCGATCCATCCAGACATGTTTATACCGAGGCGCAATACAAGGAGGAGCCCGCTAAAAAGAAAAGAGGTCGTCCAAGGAAGGATTCAACTACACCAACGGTCTCTAACTTGAATAAAAATGGCACTTTACCTCTTGAGAGTCAAGCAAGTGAGGAGCCCGCAAAAAAGAAAAGAGGTCGTCCAAGGAAGGATTCAACTACACCAACGGTCTCTAACTTGAATACAAATGAAACTCTACCTCTTGAGAGTCAAGCAAGCCAAGGAAATGTTGCGAAGAAAAAAGGTCGTCCAAATAAGGTAGTACAACCGGTGTTGCAAAAGTATCGCAAGCAACTCCCTCTAATTATTCAAGATTTCGTGATTGGTACCGACGATGTTCCGAAAGATGGAAATTGTGGGTTTCACATTATCTCGCAACAATTGGGACACCTAAGTGGAGCGGTTGAAGAGAATCTCACCCAATGCCAATACATTAGAAAGAAGATGGCTGCTCGACTAGAAAACGACAAAGAGTTCCATATCTCAATGATGCTAGAAGGTTCCATGGAGGAGAAAGAAGCAACTTTCAAAGGTTTGCTAACTAGTGTTAAAGGCCCGGAGGGAAATGCAGTTATCAAATGGTAGCATTGGTTTAGAATGCCGGAGTGTGGCCATCTATTGGCGGATACGTGGAATTGCGTGGTACATTTCTTTAGTGAGGGACTATCTATAGCATTTGCACCGAAACATGCGGTTTGTGTGAACCAACTCAAGCATAGAAGAATTGTCATTGCTTTGGTGGATAAAAATCATTTTATTGGTCTACAACTCAATAAGGAATGTCCATTACCTCCTCTATGTAGGTTTAGTTTGTGGGAGAAGTTCACAGACAACAAGAGCAAGGAATGGATGAAAATTTATGAGGACGACATGGCCCTTTGGAATGTTATAGATGAGTCTAGGGAATGTCCAATAGATTTGACTAAAGGAGGTTCAATAGATTTGAATGATATCCTTCCAATAGATTTGAGTGAGGAGTGATTATGATTAGGGAATAAGGAAGCTTTTTGTGTAGTGTACAATGGAGTACTAGACAAAACATTCGTACTTTTTGGAGTACTTTTGTAATCGCATGCGTGTTTTGTGTAATGTACTTTGGAGTGCTACAAATGAATGAAATGGATTTGTTTTTTTGGATGTATTTTCAATTTTCCGGCATCATAGTTATTACACAACCTTGCCGGCTTTACCAGGGTCGACACGGTATTATCTCATCACACTACCGGCCACAATGCATGATAGTAAAGGAAAAAGCTGCCTCATATGGCCGACAAGGTATTGCTTTTACCAAAATGCCGGTGTTAACTATGCCGGCAATGTTTATGAAATTCACCATGCCGGCGGATAACTCCCTTAAAAAAATTGTTCCTGGATCTTTTTTCTATCAGGCTGGCATGTTTTAGTTTTGCCAAGTTGCCGGCTTCTATTGCGCCGGCATTGTTTTTGAGGAGAATCATGCCGGCTAATAACTCCCTCAAAAATTGTTCATGAATGTTATCAAGCCGGCAATGTGTATTATAATATCCATGCCGACAGAAAAACCTTCGGCAGGGTTATAATTTCGGATAATGCCGACTAAATGGCCGCCGGCAAGCCTAAATTTAGAACATCACCGACTATACATCGGATACAAACCTTAATTAAAGCATACAAACGTTAAAAACTTAACCCTAACACATTTGGGACATAGATAGTATCTTTTTCCGTTACACAATTTCTTAGGAGAGGTAATTAGCTTCATCTTACCGTCGCAATATGGATCTGTGCATGGTAGAAGGTTGATTTTAGCAACTTCATCTTCATACGGAGCTAGGCGCTCATCTATCCAATAGAAAAACCCACAACAAGTGCATTTTGAAGCATACGGATGATATACACCTCCTACTGCAGCTTTCATGAGAAATAAGAATCCCTTACAACCTTCAATAGTGCATTTGCTTCCTTCAAAGGGACAATCGTTTGCAAAATGACCACTAAGTGTACAAAGACTACAAATATTTGGTTTTGAAACTTCCATTCTTTATGCAAGGTTGAAGATGAAGTTTGGAATGATTTTATAATAACAACATACCTAATATCTTGATTTTCAAATTTCTAGCCGTTGAGCATTCGATGGGTTGTACTTTGTACCTAAAAGGTGCAACTAACATCTACGCCGGAAAGGTATAGATTTAATACCATGCCGGCCTCCAGTACTATGTCTATTACTAAATAAGATAGTGCAACTCCAATATTGTCCAAAACTGCACAAAAAAGAATAATTTCTAAAGCAACTAAAACTGAAAATTAAAATAAGTTTAACAAGTCTAAAACCACACTCTAAAAGTTCAAAACATAATGTAATAGTCCAAACCAGAATCTAAGTTTCTAAAGCAAGTAAAACATAATAAAGATTAAGAATTTCAAGGATCCTTCTCATTGTTATTATCTTCCTCCCCATCACTAGCATTTTCACCAGCATAAGCTTTTGCTTTTCCCTTCCCCTTCACTGGACCTATGTAGTCACCATCCTCATTGTAATAGGGGTTCACTCCAGAAAAGTCAGATGCCCTGAAAAAGGTCCTTGGATCAACCTCCTCTTCTTCCTCTTCTGATGATGTGCATTCAACATAGTTGAGGGGATTGCTAGGACTGTTCATAAACCTTAGAAATTCTTCAGGATCTTCTTTACCCATCAAACATAGTTTTCTTACATGGCAATTATTTTCAGTTTCATCTTTAGGATCTTCTACATTGGGATAAATTGCGTCAATAAATTGGAATAACTCTTCGGCATTGTTAAGAAGGCAAGGTAGATCTTTTTTTTTTTCCTCTGGGAACCTAAACAATACACAAATAAGAGATATAAAAACAAACAACACTGTTGAACGCAAATAAGAAATCAAAATTGTTACACATTGAAATTTGGTTCTGGTCATCTATAAGTCGGCAAGGTATAGAATATACACACTGCCGACCAATATCTAGCCGGCATGGTATAACCATTCACTTAACCGACCAAAACACAGCCGGCATGATTGTATTAAATAATGATGCCGGCTATAACTTCAAAAATATCAAGTTTCTGATGCCTACAGTCGGCATGGTCCAAGTACAACTCCATGCCGGCGATAAGTTAGTCGGCAGGTGTCTGTTAGTATACCCTGCCGGCCCTGGTTATTGTCTAACAACATCCATGGATGATATAAAAGGTCGGCAGGTTATTCATCCTCATACAACGCCGGCGCTTAGGAAACAACAACCGCCGGCATGTTGTGAAACTATCGTCCGTGCCGGCCGAAACGCGGAAAATCTAAATTTTCAGTTTCTAACCTAATCTAACAATCAAAAAACACTAAACAATATTGGGTTGAGTTTAGAAATCAACTTACAGTCTTCTTTTCACCGATGGAGGGTTGTTTTCAACATTCTCAGGGATTGAACTTTCGGGTTTACTAGTTCCATCTTTTCCCTTACCTTTTTTCTCTGATTTGGATGTTTTGATACTTCCTGTTGAATCTCTCTTGCTGCTGGATTGTTTAGAATGAACCATTTTTTTAGGAAAATCAAAATTGAAAATTTTGGTTGATTTTGGGTTTTTGGAATGAAAGAGGAGAGGGATTAGAGTAGAAGGATTAGAGAAGATTAATCAGTTTTTAGTTTTTAAGTTTAGGGTTTAGTGTTAGGTTAATTAATATAGGGTTTAGTTTTAGGTTAATTACTGTAGGGGTATTAACGTAACTTTACCACATTTTGGCCTCCCCTTAGTAAGGGCACATGTCCATTTAAATTTGGGTATACCCCAATTAATCTGGGTATACCCCAATCTCGCCAGGTTAATAAACTCTAGTAAATTTTTTATATATTGATACTCTATATATTAATAAAAAATCATGGTCCCAACTTGGAACAGTTATAAATAGGGATAAACCCTACATTTTAATATTAATAGATTTTTTTAGTCCCATCATAAGGAATTTACCTTCATATATTAATATAATAGACATAATCGGAAAATTATAGATCTTGTTACACCAAAATTTAAGATAAAGAAAAATATGTATCTATAGTTGTTTGAGAAAATGATGTAATTTGTTAGATTGTTATCGCATCTTTTGATTTACATATGCTTAAGACCTCGTTACTATGTGCACCTTCTTGTTGAAGCTAAAATATTTTCAACTTGTCGAGCATGTTTAAAGCTTCTTGTCGAGCAAATATTTTTTTTTGGGATACCTCCCTATATTAATAAACTCCATATATTAATAATTTTGTGAAGTCCCAAGTCTATTAATATATGGAGTTTTTACTATATTTTATGGTCCAAGGAGAACTTCTTGAAAGGGAAGATACAGAGTTTGATCAATAAGTACAGTGTACATGATACGTTGTAGCAGTAATAATAATTAATTTGACGTGGAATTGAAATTGTTGCAATAGACCAGATGACCGCTGCCATGGTGGGATGGCCGACCTGAAGATTTCAGCGCCAAAAGTAGTCTTTTTCCTGACATGGCGCGAAAGTAGCCTTTAACCTGACACGAAGCGAAAGTATTGAAAATATCATTTTTCCTGATACGGGGTGAAAGTATAATTTTTCCTGATACGGGGTGAAATATAATGTGTTATACATTCTTTGTGGTGGTTTGCATAATGACTATGCATTCAATTTTCGAAAATTGTGAAATATGGCTAAACCAAAATATGGCTACATAAACTATTATGTATCCTTTGTGGTGGTTTGTATAGTGGATATACATTTAATTTTCTTAAATCGTGCCTTAAATGATAAACACTTTCGATTTTTTTTTGCAAAACTCTAAATTTGATATTGTTGTTTATACTCGTTGCATAGATTTTTTAAAACCATTCTTACAAGATAAAATTTGTAAAATTCCGAGGCACGAATTTTTAGATATGTTATATTAAATTTTGGTTGCCAATTATACCCCTAAAAAATAATATACATAGGAATTATAGTAATTGGACTAAAAAGGAGGGACAAGTTAGTCCTTTCATTGTTGATTGATTTTTTTTTTGGTTTCGAACATCAAATCCAATCTTTTTGTGTCAAATTGGAAAAAAAAAATCATGCTTCACATTGACACAAAATCACCATATACTAGATGACCGCTGCCACGGTGGGACGGCCGACCGAAGAAATCGACGCAAAAATATTATTTTTCCTCACACGGCGCGAAAGTATCATTTTTCCCGACACGGGGGGTGAAAGTATCACTTTTCCTGAAACGGAAAATTACCCGATGCATAAATCAAAATATGGTTTCATAATGTGTTATTCATCCTTTGTGGTGGTTTGCATAATGACTATGCATTCAATTTTCGAAAATTATGCCTAAAGTGAAAGTATCACTTTTCTTGAAACAGAGGGAGTACATCGTTTTATTATTTGCAACGGAAAATAAGTTGATGCATAAACCAAAATATGACTACATAAAGTATCATGTATCCTTTGTGGTGGTTTGCATAATGGATATACATTTAATTTTCTAAAATTGTGACTAAAATGATAAACACCTCCAAATTTTTCGTAAAAACTCTAAATTTAATATTGTTGTTTATACTCATTGCAGAGATTTTCTTAAATCCATTCTAACGAGATAAAATTTGTAAAATTCCAAGAAGCGGATTTTTAGATATGTTATATTAAAGTTTGGTTACTAATTGTACCCCTAAAAGAATAGGATACATATGGCAATGAACAATTTTTTATTTTTTTGAGCCATGTGGATGAACAAACCGCGTTTTCCACTATGAAAAGCTAGATCAAAATGAACAGATTTGGTTTTCCAGGGCCCACTAATATATTTTTTAATATAATTTTATTTTTAGGATGAAGTTCAAATATAAAATATAATATTTAGGTGAGATAAAATAGGATGAAGTGAGATGAAATAAGATAAAATAGGATAAAAAGTAGTAAAATAATTTTTGGGAATCGTGAATTATACTTGGCGTTGAAGGAAGAGTCGCGGGAGTTGAAGGTAGTGCCGCGCGTTTTTGGCAGCATCGCCCGATGTATCATCAATCGCGCGCTTGATCATCCAACTCAATGATCAAAGCAACATATTTGTTGATTTGAACATCAATTTTTCATGTTTGTTCATTCCATAGTGCAAGCAAAATGAACAAACTTGGAGTTTGTTCATTCCATAGGGACTGCTCTTATAATAATTGGACTAAAGGGGAGGGACAATTTAGAAATTTCCAGGGTGTGACACCAAATCCAATCTTCTTTTTTTTCAAATTGAGAATAAAAAGTCATGTCCCATATTGACACAAAATCATCATATATAGAGTCCTCCCTCGGTTCGCTCGGTCGGCCTTGTGAGTACATATTTCATCATCCGCCACGTGTCTATAGAGAGATATGTGGAAGACGTACCATTCCGGGCATCAAGATATGATGCCACGCGCATGCAGCCAAGAAACGTGTGTCATCAAGGAGGAACCCTCATCTAACAGATCCAATGGCTGTGGATCGAGGAGTACCGGGATATAATGCTGTTGCGAAGCACTAGAAAGCGCCCTCGGACTCACTTTATCCCATCTCGAGAAAGATCCAAGATCGACGGCTGGGATAAATTCAACTGACACGGATGTGACAGGGGAAGAGGACCGTTGTCTGGCGTGTGCAGACGACTCAACCACCAGCATTAAACACCCTGAGCAGCATACGTGTCGACCAACCTGTGGAAGACACAACCATCACTCTTCGTCGATAAGCCTAAAACGCTGGGGGCATCGTAGAATACGAAGAGGTCCGCGGTATCGACACAAATCACAAGACGATAAGGTTACAATGGCCTTCAGAAGTGGACCCCACATTGTAACCCTATAAATACCCCCCTCCATGAAGAGAGAGGGGGCAGATCAATAATCAAGAGGGGAGAACATAAGAGAGAGAATTAGGAAGAGTAAGTGATTCCCTTCATCCCGCAACCTTAGTTCATACTTTAAAGTCATTTCGACTATCTTTGTAATCAATCTACACATAATGAAACACCAATCCCGTGGGTGTAGGCATTAGTGCTGAACCACGTAAATGATTGTCTCGTTTATATTTTAGCACTTACTTTCTGCACTTTATATTCAATACTCTTTATATTCGATATTACACATGATAAACTCCACATTATGCTTTGATCTTTGTTTATTCTATTACACAAGCGTTGTCAGTGATAATATACGACTAGACAAGGACGAGTCCGAAGGCTCTGAGTCGATTAATCGATATAATCATCCCTCTCTACGCACACATCGCATAATTCATAGTATTGAGTGTATGCGAACATTGTTTGTGAACACGTGGATGCCATCGAGATTTACGTGTTGCATAGCGCATAATTCATAGTATTGAGTGTATGCGAACATTATTTGTGAACACGTGGCCATCGAGATTTACGTGTTCACAATCTGGCGCTAGAAACAAGGACTCTGTCCCGGTAAAATATTTATCTTATCCAATGATGTAAGCAATCTGTTTATTCCGTGCACCGCTCTCTGAAAATAATGGTGCTGGGAGGGTTTTTTATTTCAGCATTCATTAAAAGCATCTATAAATAACGTCTCCATGAGTCTATCTGCGCATTATTTAGTGGATTTACGCCTTTATAAGAGTTTTCAAGCTTGGTGTCTTTGAAAAACAAAACCTATGAATAGACCCACGCCTATCTCGGTATATCTGTATCTTCGAAAGCGTTTTAAAAGCCTTTTATCTTGAAAAATAAAACTTATGGTTAAATCTACATTTATTTCGGTAGATCTACGACTTAAAAAGTATTTTCATACCTTTAACTTTAGAGAATAAAGCCCACAGATAGATCCATGTTCACTTCATGCATTTATTAGAGGTTCCGCACATCGGGACGATTTTTAAGGAGTTGGTTAAACTTCATCTTCGTCAACAGACTTTTTGTCATGTCTAAGTCTCCTTTTCGAACTATGCATGTTTGTAGTCAAACTTATAAAATAAACATGGGGTAATCAAGAGATCCGATACCCCTGAAAAGGGGAATAATAGCCGGATAATCTCTTCTCGCCTTCGGGGCCTGATTTCCATAACTCTGTTAACAGGCTCCCCGTGGACCGCACCTTCTTTGTGTACTATCTATATTTTTCATAAGATATCGGAAATGGAGAAGAACAAAGACGTAGGAAAAACAAAGGGCTCATCAAAAGAAACGCCGAGGATGACACCAGTTATGACTAGGATCAAGCAAAAGGGTGAAAAGCTCAAAGTCGTGGACAAGACGTAGGATAGATATGAAAGCACGAGGCCTTTAGAGGCCAGCGCTATTGCAGCGGAAGCTCTAGAGGCCGCGACTGCCAAAGCCAGAGCATCAAAAGCCGGGGCATCCAAAGTGGGAGCCTCCAAAGCGACCACTGCCACCCGACCACATGAACAGAGTGAAGGGATGGCAGAGTCATGGATGAAACAACCTCTCTATGGGATTCCACTCACCAATGAACATAACATACCCCTCCAAGTCGATCAACCGCTCCTAATAGCAAATCAACACGCGCAGCAACCAGCGGAACATCAAAACCCGCAGATGGATCCACTGGAACCGTTGATACAAATTATGGACAAAGATCAGACGATAGCCGCTGGAGGATAGATGCAGGTAGGAACGCCAAATCAAGGATCAAATCACTCTGCTCGGATGATGGCAGAGCTGGAAGAATGGAGAAAGAATCAAAAGACATACGCAGATGCGGTAGCTCTGCTAGCTTAGGAAAACCAACAACTCAAGGAGAGAATTACCCATAGCCTGGAGTTAGGAAATCAGCACGACGAAGCTAACTCTATGGCGCCAAGGCCGAATCAAGATCGAAGAATGGTGGTTGCTGAAAACCCAGAGCTATTAAACCAAAGGAACGCAAGAGGAAGTCGAAGATCCGACCCAGATTACAATGCCGACGACTCAGACTACTTCGACACCGATACCCCAGGGCCGGGATGACCATCCGCTCTAAAGTAAAATCAGCATGCAATGGAGGATCTTCGTGCCGAGATTATGGCGAAGATCAAGCATCTAAAAACTAGGCAAGGAGGCGGCAGATTGGAGCAAGTGATGAAGGAAGCAAAGACTACCCCGCCGACACATCATTTAGCCAAAGCTCCCATCCCGCAGAAATGTCCAGTTCCGGCCTTCGAGTGTTACGATGGATCTAGCGATCCCGCTTCCCATCTTCGTTATTATAATCGAATGATGGCACGATGGAATTACGATGACGCCATATTGTGTAGATACTTCCCTTCAAGTTTGAAAGGATCCGCACTGTCTTGGTTCGACAACCTACTGCCAAACTCCATTGATTCTTACGACCAACTTACTGAGAAGTTCTTAGAAACTTACATGTATAACAAGGTTGTCAACACTGGCAGCTCGGATGAGCGACCCAGCGAAGACATGAGGGAACGTAGGGATGATCGACGAAGGGACGTTCGAAAATCCGATGACCAGGTCTACACAAAGCTAAATGCCAGTTACTCGCGCATCTTGAAGGAGATCAAGGGTCGGGAAAATCTTGATTGTCCATGGTCCAAGGGAAAACAGCCCCCAAGATCAGAAAAGTCTAAAGAGTACTGTGATTATCACTGTTTCAATGGCCACCTAACAGAGAAATGCAAAAATCTGAAGATAATGATCCAAAAGCTAGTTGATGCAGGAGATCTTAAACAGTATGTGCAAAGGACTAGCAACGAAGATAAGGCTAAATGAAGCAAGCAGGTTCATCTACCTGAAGGAAACCACACCCTTAACATCATCTCATGTTATGAGACCGCGGGGCCATCCCTAACGGCCCAAATAGGTAAGAGATTGAGAAATCAGTTTGAAGACTATTGTGAGCTGTACAAAATCGATGGGGAAGAAGTGAACGAACACGAAAAATGGATGTACGCGTCCATGGTCTTCGATGCTGACGATGTCGAAGGAGACATGGAGGATCACAACGACCCTCTGGTTCTCACACTACCAGTATAAGGGTGTAATATCAAGAAAATCCTTATCTATGGGGGAAGCTCAGTCAATTTTCTGTTCTATGATACATTCAAACGAATGGAAATCAACGACGAACAGTTGTTGTCTTCATACTATACTATCTACGGCTTCAACGGAGCAACCACGAAGCCCTTCGGAGACATTTTCTTGCAAGTAGACTCAGGGCCAATGAAGGTTGACACCCGGTTTAGTGTGGTGGATGCACCATCACCCTATAACGCCATAATTGGACGAAGATGGGTGCACAAACTCAAGGGAGTAGCGGATACCTATCACCAATACCTTAGATTTCCAACTCCCCAAGGGGTAATGGAAATAAAGGGAGACCAAGTCACTGCACAAGAATGGAAAACTTTGCAGAACGAACTCAACAACGAACAAGATGGGCAACGAAAGTTCCAAAGATCCCGAAACCAAGAAGCCGCGAAAGAGAAGGCTATTGACACTTATCTGGAGGAAATCTCCGGGAGAAGCCTTTCAAATGGGAATACTGTTGGAAATGCAGAGGAAAGTACTTCAGCCACAAAAGAAGGCGAGGAGCCTACGAAATTGCAATCAAAGAATATTCCTCTCATAGGGGAATCAAAGCCCACGTTTACACCCGTAGAAGCAGTAAAATAAGTCAATATAGGAACTGAAGAAGATCCTAGGATAATCAAGATCGGAACTCTAATGGATAAGGAACGAGAAGCATCCTTAATTAAGTTGCTCAGGGAGTACGCATATATTTTCGCATGGAAACTAGGTGACATGCCAGGAATCGACCCGAAGACAATCCATCATGAGCTTCATATAAAGCGAGACAAACCACCCTTCAGGAAAAAGGTGCAAAAAGTAGCCCCAAAATACCACAAAGCAGTCGAAGTGGAGCTCCGTAAGTTACTAGAGGATGGATTTATCAAAGAAGTCAAATATCCAACGTGGATTTCGAACATGGTCATCGTACCAAAAAAGAATGGTGGGGTTAGAATATGCATCGACTTCACCAACCTCAATAAAGCGTGCCCTAAGGATAGTTATCCGTTGCTAAGCATCGACCAATTGGTCGAAGTAGTCGAAGGGTACGAGAAGATGTCATTCATGGATGGATACTCTGGGTACAACCAGTTATTCTTAGCAGAAGAAGATCAATAACACACGACATTCTACACCCCACATGGCCTCTACTATTACGTAAGAATACCCTCCGGACTTCGAAACGTAGGGGCAACATACCAATGAATGGTTGATTCCATCTTCAAACCATGGATTGGGAATACTTTGGAAGTTTATGTGGACGATATGCTCTTCAAGAGCAAGCTACGTAAGGATCACCATCAAGATTTGAAGGATATCTTCCAGGCAATGAGGGAATAAAACATGAAAGTAAATCCAGAGAAATGTACTTTCGGCGTCACTTCAGGTAAATTCCTCGGATACCTGGTAACGAAGAGGGGCATCGAAATGGACCCTGCCAAGATTCAGGATATTGTAGGAATACCATCTCCAAAGAACCTAAAAGAGGTCCAAAAACTCAATGGTTCCTTAGCGGCACTGGAAAGATTCATATCCAGATCATCGGACAGGTGTAAGCCTTTCTTTAACATTCTCAAAAAAGGGAAAAAGTTTGAATGGACAGCAAAGTGCGAAGAAGCCTTCCAAAAAGTCAAGGAATACCTGGCCGAGATCCCCATATTACAAAAACCCGATCCCGACGAGGTTTTGGCCCTGTACATAGAAGCAACGGAGGATGCAGTCAGCGCGGTGCTGGTCAAAACTAACACGAAGATAGAAAAACCCATCTACTACGTCAGCAAAACTTTCAACACAGCAGAAAGAAATTATACGAAGATCGAGCAAATCTTCTTGGCGTTAGTATGGGCAACCTTAAAGTTAAGAAACTACTTCCCGACCCACTACATTCGCGTCCCATGAAAATCCCCACTAGAGGCCGTCCTCAAAAGTGCAGGGAAAGTAGGAAGAATTGCAAAATGGAACACCCATCTCGACCAGTTCAACATCATCCATGAACTCCAACATTCCTAAAAGTTACAAGTCTTAGCGTATTTCCTGGCGGATCTACCGCTAGACAATGACGAAGAAATCTTCATTGATGGACTCAAGATAGCAGGATTACCAGAGATCGACAAGAGCAAAGACTCCATCGATATTCTCGAACCGGTAAACCCAAGACAATGGGAAGTTTTCGTTGATGGTTCGAAGAATATAAAAGGAGCAGGAATTGGCATCGTCACTCCCACGAAATATAAGATCGTACATGCCTTCAGATTGGAATTCAAGGGGCATACCAACAACATAGTTAAATACGAAGCTGTTGTACATGCTCTTCGTCTAATAATAGAAATGGGTATAAATGATGTGCGCCTGACAAGTGATTCGCAACTGGTCATCCGACAAATAGGGCTGGAATATAATGTTTATGATGAAACCTTATCAGTATACATGGCCTTAGTCCAGACACTGGCACCTCAAATACCAAACATTAAGTTCCGACACCTAAGCAGAAAGGAACTCAGGCACGCAGATGCTTTGGCCTATGTGTCATCCATGTTGAAAAACGAGGATGTCAAGGCAATCAAGATCACTAGAGTTTACGAACCTTCAGTCTCTTCCAGAGAATACTGCGCTGCAAACCAAAGGGGCAGCTTGGGAGAAGATGTAGCAGACGATGATATATGAGAATACCTCGCCGATGACTTCCAGGAGGATGACATCATGGCAAGGGCAGACGAAGATGAAGACTTCATCAAAGAAGAGGACTGGAGATTTGAGATCCACCTCTTTCTCAAAGAAGGGACGCTACCCATAGACCTAAAGTAGGCCAGGAAGGTACAATCAAAAGCAAGAAGGTACGACTTAAGGGAAGGGATCTTATACAAAAAATCCTTCCTCATACCTTTACTACGCTGCCTATCTAGATCCGAAGGCCACCTGGTGCTAAAGGATATTCATCGCGGGGACGCTGGAAATCATAGTGGGATGAGATTTCTAGCAGACAAGGGAAAGAACCAAGGGTATTATTGGCCGACGATGATACGAGACGCTGCAAGAATGTCAAGAAGATGCGAAGAATGCCAACATTTCGCCAAAAGAATCCACGCACCAGAAACGATGCTAAACTCGGTAGATAGTCCTTGGCCCTTTTCAAAATGGGGCATAAACATTGTGGGTCCTATGATCTAAGGATCAGGGAAAATAAGATTTTTGATAGTGGCCATGGACTATTTTAGCAAATGGGTAGAAGCTAAGGCTCTGGAAAGGATCCGCGACTCGGATGTCTTCACATTCATTTTTCAGAACATCATCTGCAGGTTCGGCATCCCAGCAGAGATTATTTCTGACAATGGTAAGCAACTACAGGGCAAGAACATTGATTTACTCTTCGATACCTTCAAAATCCGAAAGAACAACTCAACACCGATATATCCTTAAAGCAACGGCCAAGCAGAAGCCACAAACAAGACCCTCGTTCCCATTCTCAAGAAACAACTATACGAGCATAAGGGACGATGGTGTGAGCAATTACATAATGTCTTATGGGCATAAAGAATAACCCGAAGATCAGCCACATGATAATCTCCATTCCTGCTTGATCGTTGTCGTATGCGTCAAAAATAATTTACACTTTCTTACTACTCAAAATATAATTATAGCAAGGGCAAGAAAGGATCGATCCCACAGAGAGGTCTAGGTTGTATCGTTGTTTCGGTTTCCTATATAAATAACACCGGGGGTTTTCTGATTTTTATAAAATAGAAGTAAAATAAAAGCAAAGAAAGAAATAAGCAAACAAATCAAATAGAAAAGATATTGGTTAAGGATTCATCTTCATTCACTAACATGCTTTCAAAACAATAACTAGAATTTATTTTTAATCTCAACTTTTATCAAAAGCCATAGGATACCTTGATCGCAAGAATATCCCGCAAATCTCCTTTTGTTATCAACAATCACATTAAAAGATGCGAGTATGAGCTCTATCTAAGAGAACAACCTAACATGTAAAAGCACTAATCAAGTTTAATTCCCTAGATGCATTAAGTTCTATGAAATCAGGCCAATCAAAGCAATTGAACGTGGAAAGCGCACTAATTCAATTTAACAAAGGTTACGATTCACATATGATCATAAGAATATATCACTACAAACTATAATCATATTTATGCTACTTGTATTCAAGGAATATCACTTTTACGTATAATAAACCCTAAACTAGCAATAGATGTGATTAGAAGTTCTACCAATTTGCAACTTGACAAAAAAATCAATCAAATCATGTAACTATATTTTCAGAAAATTGCAAACGATAAATATGAGACAAAACTAATATATTGAATCAAAGAATCATGCTTTGTGAAATCCAACTATTCCATAACCAATAATAAAATGGAAAATTTGTTGGTTGGTCCTAGGCCCATATAGTTGTTTATAGTAGGGTCCAACCGGAATTTATAGTTATCCGGAGGTCCAAAGTTAATTAAAAGATGGAAATTACTTACCTACCCTTAACATTAAGAGTGTGAAGAAATCAGTCTCGTTCCATGATTTCATTTCTCTACTTTCTCTTTCCCACAAACACCACCTCCAAAACCAGAAACCAAAAAATCAGTTTCGCATCGAAATCCTTGCGATTCAATTAAAGATTCACAAACTAAAGATTCTGATTTAGGAGAAACCAAAACCAAAACACAAAAACCAAAACCTAGATTATGATTTCCCATATTGAATCAATATTTTTCCTAGATTTACGAAGAATAAAAATTGAGAAAAACGATCAAAACAAGAAGAATTAGTATAATAAAGATTCAAGAAGTAACAGAGGAAGATGGTAATGCTTCCGTATCAGAAGAAGATGATTATGAAGAATCACCAATACCAAAAATCAAATCTACGAGCAAAAAGCAAAATAAAAGAGAATTGAAATCAAAACAAAGGTATTTTATTGTGTTTATTTCAATTGTGTCTCTAATTTTTTTTCCAAGACAAAGATCCACCAGTACATATCTCCCATACCGGTGAAAAACATAGTTTATGCTTGAAAAAATCATGAAAAAGTAACATGTTGCTCGTTTTTTTTTTGTTTCCGAGACAATGATCCTCCAGTACATATCTCTCATACCGGTGAAAAACATAGTTTATGCTTGAAAAAACTTTAGAAAGTAACATGCTACTTGTTATTTTTGTTTCCGAGAACACTAATCCACCAGTACATATCTGCGATACTAGTGAAAAACAATTTTTTTTTGAAAAAATTATTATGTTGCTTGTTATTTTCTGTCTGTGTAACAATGTTCCACCAGTACATATCTCCGATACTCAATGTTTAATCTTTCATTTATGACTATATTTGTTTTAGATACTGTGAATTTGCGGTACTTAACTCCCATGCTGATGAATTAAGTAGTTTTATGATTCTCTTTGTATTAGGATTATGAATTTGCAGTACATTATACCCGTACTGATTAAATAAGTAATCTTATGCTTTCGTGTATGATTGTATGTGTGTTAGACACTATGAATTTGCTTTTGACAGTATAATTTAGTAGTACATATATGTTGTACTAAAAAAACTGGTTTATTTTGACTAATATGATCTATCAGTGCATATACGATATTTTCTTTTGATTTTGATAGTGCGAATTAGCAGTACATATCTGTCATACTATAAAAACCTAGATGAATTTGACTAATATGATCCGTCGGAATATATATTACAGTTTCTCTTTCTTTTGAAAGTTTAAATCAGCAGTATTATATGTTGTTTTGCGAAAAACCTTGTTCATTTTGTTTTGTACACTATGAACTTTGAGTACATAAATCATATACTGAACCAAAAGTAGGACGTATAATGTGTTAAGTTTTATAAACTATGAACTTCCAGTACGTAAATGAAATACCCATCACCATAACTTTTAATTGGTTTTTGACACCACGATCCAACAGTACATATCAGATGTACTCTGAAAAACCTAGTTTATTTTGGCTATTATGATCCATCAGTGCATATAATAGTTTCCTTTGATTTTGACAGTATGAATCCACAGTACATATATGTTGTACTTCAAAAAAAATCTAATTTATTTTGACTAATATATCCAGCAGTGCATATATGATAGTTTCCTTCGCTTTCGATATTATGAATCGGCAGTACATATATGATGTACTGTAAAAAAACCTAGTTTTTTTGACAAAAATGATCTATTACTGCATATTTGGAAGCATGTTTTACTTTTGGTAGTATGAATCCGCAGTACATAACTGGTATACTGAAAAATACCTAGTTTATTTCAATGAATATGATCTATTAATAGTATGAATTCGCGATACATATACGGTATACTGAAAAAACCTAGTTTATTTCGACGAATATGATACATCAGTGCAAATATAAAAGTTTGTTTTTCTTTCGATAGTATGAATCAACAGTACATCTGTTCTACTGAATAAACCATTTCGTTTATGCATTTTGGTTCCCAACATTTCTCCATAGGGAGAAATCTTGAGTATGTATGCACGAAGCTTCAAATTACCTTACCAATATACTTATGTCAAGACATAGGATGTAGATTCTTGTATAAATGCTTAATAAAGGTGCTTCTGTGCACAGGTGGTCGTTGCCCATGATAAAGACTTCATGGAAGAAGTTGGATAAAAATCAGTCCATTTTTGGATTAGGGGAGTTGAAAAGCAGCAAAGGTTTATGTTGGGCGAGATGTCAAGTACGAAGAGGTCTCATTATGGATTAAGGAGGTGCCGAACTATCAGTGCATAATGCTTGCACGGTTAAAAAAACAGACATAACATGATTTACATTATTGAATATTGGTTGCACTGTAAAAAAAACCAGGTTATTTTATTGATTTTAGTTTGTTTCAACACTGCTTTAACAATACATATATGATGTACTGAAAAAAAATGGTTTTTGTTATTTTCATAGATTATGATAGAAAGACTGCGCGTTATTTAACTTCAGTAAAAGAATGTGATAATAAGTCACTGAGTTCGCTAATGAATGATTGTACAATAATACTGGATCAAGTGCAATGGCGCTGCTCTATGGTTCTTGAGTAAAATGTTGTAGTGCATAGTATACTGCTTTGGTTTCACTCAGAACATCATAATCAATCTCTATAAATTAAGTTCCAATTTTGTAAGAATGTTTCGGTGCATTTAGAGTTTTTACTGCCTAAAAAGTGCAGTCGCGCTACAACACGATACTTGAGTGAAATATTTCAGTACATATCTGTTGCACTCTAAGAAACTCACACTAAATGAAATGTGCACTTCCAAAAAATGGAAAGATATTATAATCAAAGCTCCAAACAAATTCTTCTATATAAAATAATTGCCGAAAACATATGTCCTCAACGCAAGAAATCATAAAAAATGAGTACATAAAGAACGCATTCGGTGAAACTGAGAGTACATAAAAAACGCACTCCCAAAAAAAATAAAAACATCGCGGCTCTAAATAATTTCCCATCTATTACAACATATTATATTATCATCAGTTCACATGTTAAAACAACACTAAGCATCTTCAACTGAAAACTGTAGTTATTAATAATTATATCAAGTTGTTGGCAGTCAAGCCCCTCACATATGATATATTACCAAGAGGGCATCTATCTGTAGGTAGAAAAAAATAAATGTATACACACAACGATGATAAATAATCAGCATTATCAATCAGATCTACCCCATTTCACGACTACCAAAACTTAAATGAACGCAAAATTAACAAAGATAAAAAATGCAAGTCATTCACATTAGATCAAATCCTACATACTCAAGATTAAGATAAGTCTATGGTCAACTTATGCTTCCTTAATCATAAACCCACAAACATTAAATCCTAGCCAAATATGAAATCCTGTGAATATGCAATCAATAACAACAATATTAGAAACTTATGCGGCGAGTGATGATTAACCTTCCATTTTATCAGCATGAGAAGTACCGATCTACTCTTACATCAAACTCTTATTATTAATAGGCATGTAGAAGTATCTTTCCTTGAGGGTAATACTGTCAGCTAAATCATTGACAAGGACCACTATCTCACTGGGTTAGACCACCCCTGACAGTAATGAAACTAGTGAGAATGAACCTGTATATGAAGGTTTCTCCAAGTACAAATTCAGTAAATGTTGAGCTGCTGGTGCACTCTCGGATCCATGTAGAAGAACTTACACATGAGCTATCGGTATTATCTACCCATACCTGTAAAGAAAGGAAAAAAATGCAAAATCAGAGTAGTATATAAGAAAGCACTTCAAAAAAATGAGTACATAAGGAAAGTACTCTAAAAAAGTAACAGTACATAAAAGGCACACTCCTAAAAGTTTATTTTTTGGTATTCCTCTATGCGAAAAGAAAAGTAACAGTACATAAAAGGCACACTCTTAAAAGTTTTTTTTTTTTGGTCTATGCGAAAAGAAACTTAAGCAAAGGTCTTACGGAGCTGTGTTGGTAAACTGCACCAATCTCTGCTTGTACGAATGACTTTATACAACCAGATCAACAGGCACGTCCTGTTCGTTCCCCCTTCTGAGATGATCAGAAAATGTATAACAAATACAAGCGGATTACTTGGTTATGGTTAGTGCAAAATAATAGTTAACCAAACTTAAAGCAAGATAAGAAAGTAATAAAATCATTTGTGTGGCTCGAAAAAAACCAACTATTAGGAAAAAGGACTTCACTTTCACATTTTAATAGAGTTCTTTTTATTCATTAGTTATGCAGCAAAAACCAATAGCTACTGTGATGTTCAATGAGGTGTAGACTGTGATTTTAACAAAGTGCAGCATTTATACACCGATTTCTCGTCAGTGTAGCGTATATACACTGTGAATTTTTAGCAGTGCAGCATGTATGCACTGCCAAATTATACCAAATGAAGCTGGAAAAACCATTTGCAATACTTCTCTGAGAATCATCAACTTTCATTAGATCCAAAATATGAGTACGCCATATATGTACCTTTGATTCATAACCAAAAATTAACTTCATATAAAAAAAATGTATAAATATATGAATACAACAGAATCAAAACAATTATATCTCAGTATTACATATATTTACTTTTGGATCAAGCAAAAAAAGTAAATAAAATTATAAATTTAACAAAAATAAAGCGCTTTTGTCAAGACGCCATATATGTACTCAATAATCAAACCATCTCAGAATTACAAACAAGCATCATTTTGCCAGAAAAACAGAAACTAAAACAAAAATATAATCAAATTGAAAGCTAAAATAAGATAAAAACATAATAATCTAACAAAGAAATCAAATAATTACAAACAAGATTCATTAAAGAACAACAAAAACAAAACACGAACAAAAATTTAACTTAAAATTACTAAAATAATGAAATCGAGTTACAAAAACATCATGATCATGATTTGATCATAGTGAAATCAGTTAAAAACAAACCTAAAACATCACTAAATCGATCTAATCAACAAGACTAAGTTGAAAACAAATCTAAGTTTGCTTAAAATTATATGATTGATATTTCAAGGTCGAAATTCGATTGTTGTTTGCTTAAAATTATATGAGTATATAGATTAAAAGATGATGATTATGGATCTAAAAACAATTTAAGGTCGGAAAGCGCTTAAGAGATCGATCACATACCTGGAAATCTTCATAAACGGAGCTCTTTTTCAGACGGATGGAGAGAGGGATGGAGAGAGAAAATGAAATAGAATTATGTTCCCTTGTTATCATAAATAATGAAGGATAGTTTAGTCATTTTAATACCCGGGATTACTTTCTCCCGCACGTGTGTGGACCTTGAAATAAAAAAATTGGGTCCTTCTTTATGTTTTCTTTTTATTATGGACCTCTAATTACTGGGCCTTAGTGGGTGGACCTGCCACTAAATAGTATCACTAAACTAGTACCTATAGGTAATTCCTACTAATAAAATTAGTAGGAGAAAGAGAAACCCTAACATGTTTACAAAACCTTAGAACAAAAGAAGATGAGATATGATATCCTTATCCAATTAGGATACTTAACCTCCTCAAAATCCACCAAAAACCTTAATTTTCACGTCCATAGCAAGCCCAAAACGCATCTCTCATTTCTCTTTTCGCGCAGGCCCAATAAGGCCCAACAGAAAACCTAATCCAAATTGGTTTCACCATTTTGCTCATAACTTCTTCATACGAACTCGGAATGACCTCATTCTTTTTGCATTCTTTTCGCGTTTGAATTCTCTTCGAGATGGTGATAAGAATTCCTTGATTTAAATGAGTTAAAATTGGTCTTTGGCCCTTCTTCATCAATAACACTTTACTTGTTTGCTCCTTTTAGCACTTTGTAGCTCCTAATGGCTAATTTCTCCTTCTTTTGCTCCAAACGACTCCAAAGCACCTAATACACTCAAAAGTAAGCATAAGATACATAATTCACACTAAAACTCGCAAAGAAATCATAAATACTAGATATAAAATTAGGTGTTTGTCACACCTATCAAATTCCCCCACACTTAGACTTTGCTAGTCCTCGAGCAAATCAAACAAAACTAAAATACAACAACTCCGTGACGTCGAGGCTACGGTTAATTTTAGTATAAATAACAAGCCTTTAAACCCCTAGGTGTCCCTAGTGGACGAGTTATAGTCTCGTGAAGGTTTACTAGAGATATACCTACAAAACCTATATTTCCAACTCCGTCTATTTGTGACAAATCAATGAACGAATCTAAAATAACTACAGGATGAGGTACCTTGCAAATTCAATTCAAGTATTAGTAAATAAACTCTAATTAGATAGTCGAACAAGCCAAAATACTCGGAAACTAACAAACCACAATCACAATGAAAAGATTAAGAAGATGGATATAGATGTAAATGTTGGCGAATGTTCACAAGTGATCGATGTTTCCCATATCTGTCTGAAGGTCACTGCCAAGATGAACCTATGCCTATTGGATTGATCTACTGGTATGAATTCTACATCAACTCACTAGCATATACAACGGAACCAGGAGTGACTTTATTCAACCATTATAATACTTTCTTTTCTTTTCTTATTCTTTTTCACTTTTTTTTTCTTTTTTTTTAGACAACATGATTGGATCAAACTGGATCCAAGCGCATGATTTTTTTCAGCAGATTACACGATAGTTCCCTTGGATCCTTCCTTCCATGCTTGTTTAGGCAACGGAGACAGGGAGAACATACACATATTGCTTTATCCAAGTGTCTTTTATTCCGTTTGGTCTAATTGGTCGGTCTTATTTTTTTTCTTCTTTTTTTTTTCTTTTTCTAGTAACTCAATCACTCTATTTCATCCTAGCAGTAATAACAACTCGATTTTTAGTGACCCACCAAAGCACATAGAGAACAATAGATAAATATGGAAAAATAAAAATAGAATGCGATATGGTGATATTCCGAGATATGGTAACAACTATCATGTTAATTGTGATTTCTGAGCTATGTTCGTCCCTTTTAGTTAATTAGTTCCTCAACTCCTGCATTCAAACTGGTTCCATCCACTAATGGTGTCATCCTAAAGGCACAAGTTTCTAGATTTCGGAGTTCAAAAAGCACAAATTTTTCTTGGTTTTTCTATTTTTTTGATTTTTTGTAAAGGCATAAAACAACTAAAACAAACTATACAAACATATAAATGCTCCCCCACACTTAAACTTCACATTGTCCTCAATGTGTAAAACCGAAAGTTCTGAATTCTGACGTAACAGCATATAAAACGCAAAAACTGTGCAAATTGGTAAGGAATTTGGAAAAACTCCATTTCACAAAAGTTGTTCACCTACGTGTTTTCTACAAAGTGTCAAAATTTCACAGTTTTTTGATAAACTTTCTGACAGTTATGGTCTCTGGACTGAGCTACGCGCAGTCTGAAATTTTCTGACGAAAAGGTATTCGTCATAATTCTCTTCTAAGATAGATTATGGACTTAATGAAATTAAACATGGGGATGCAAATATGATATGAAAACAATAAAAAATAAATAAACAAAAGAAACAAAAATAAAAGCAAAATCAAAAGGATAAGAGATATAAAACCGGTGGGTTGCCTCCCACTAAGCGCTTGTTTTAAAGTCGACGGCCCGACGTAGCTTCTTGTAAAATTCATTCCCCATACACCAATAATCTGAAAAGTTGGGGATCCATCCATAGTACCTGTTTTGCAAACAATAGCTCCATACAAATATTAGTAATATAAAACACAAACGAAGCTATTAACCGATAAAAGCTTCCCCCACACTTATTCTTGTCCACACTTGGAAGTGCATAAAGAATATAAGAGTCGGGTACTTCCACGGTTTCTTGGTCCAAAACCTGCATAGTATGAGAATCTAATGTTTCTAATGGTGGAAATCGAGAAACAAAGTCATCTAATAATGTTCTCGAAGCACATACATTCAAACCAATAAGAGGTAAAGGAGAAGAATTAATATGCAAAGGGTTAGACAAACCTCGCACAATCTCTTGTAGCACGGAATCCTCTTCATCCTTGAAAAATTCAAGTGAACTATTCACCTCTTGTATATCATGGTCCTCTATCAAACCTTGCAACCATTCTTCGTCCGTTTCTGCCTTAACCAAAATCTCGGCATCAACATCTTCATTACAATCATTTGCAAGCTCAATTGGGTCTTCCACAATATTGGTCATATCGGTTTCATTCTCAACATACTCCTCGTTGTTGCAAGGCACATACTCTATTGCGGATCCAAATTTCACTATGAGGAACTTTTTTAGAACACTCAAAAATGCTTCATCCTCAAGCTCCGCCCTTTGAATAGGCTCTTGATCATTATTAAGATCAATGCTTGAGCAAGCTGCACTAGTGTCATCATATTCCTCTTCGTCTTCATCTTGATCCCAAAAAGATTCCATTGTACACTCCTCATTGTTGTCACCACGAGTTGTTTCAAGCAATGTATCATAATCACCGTCACTTTCATAGTTAACATAAGGTTCTTCGTCCCTGATTTTAGTGTTGCTAAACTCTAACTCATCCTTTTGAATAGGTGAATGATCATTATTAAGATCAAGAGTTGAGTTAGCTACACAATTATCAACACAAGTGCCCAAGGATTGGCCTTTTTCAATATTAGCATCAATCAAATATTCATCACAAACCATGTGCACATTAGAATTATACACATCTTCCTTACATTGATCAATGCCTCTTCGCAAGTTAGAAATACCTTCACGAAGTTCTTGGAGTTGCTCGTTTGTAGTCTCTTTAGCTTTTTGAAATTCTTCTTGTAAAAAGTTGGAAACTTGATCTATAAAGTTAGAGACTTTTTGTTCACGAGCATAAGAATCCTCCCATCCTTGTGTTTGTTCACACACATACCCGCCATAAGGTTGTTGAGGAAAACCATAAGGTTCCATGGAATATTGGTCATAACCAATGAATTGGTTTTGATTATACCCCTGGAATTGGTAGTTGTCATATTGTTGAGGTTGTTGAAAACCGTATCCGTTGTTCCAATATGCTCCATCCATGAGAAATAAGTACCCGAAATAAGATTCTCAAACCAAGGTTAAAAACCAGAAAATAAGAAAAACAAGAATAAGACTAAAAACAAAAACAAAACAAAAATAAGAAACCAAAAACAAGTGACAACCGTTGCCTCCCCGGCAACGGCGCCAAAATTTGATCGTTGTCGTATGCGTCAAAAATAATTTACACTTTCTTACTACTAAAAATATAAATATAGCAAGGGCAAGAAAGGATCGATCCCACAGAGAGGTCTAGGTTGTCTCGTTGTTTCGGTTTCCTATATAAATAACACCAGGGGTTTTCTGATTTTTATAAAATAGAAGTAAAATAAAAGCAAAGAAAGAAATAAGCAAACAAATCAAATAGAAAAGATATTGGTTAAGGATTCATCTTCATTCACTAACATGCTTTCAATAACTAGAATTGATTTTTAATCTCAACTTTTATCAAAAGCCCTAGGATACCTTGATCGCAAGAATATCCCGCAAATCTCCTTTTGTTATCAACAATCACATTAAAAGATGCGAGTATGAGCTCTATCTAAGAGAACAACCTAACATGTAAAAGCACTAATCAAGTTTAATTCCCTAGATGCATTAAGTTCTATGAAATCAGGCCAATCAAAGCAATTGAACGTGGAAAGCGCACTAATTCAATTTAACAAAGGTTACGATTCACATATGATCATAAGAATATATCACTACAAATTATAATCATATTTATGCTACTTGTATTCAAGGAATATCACTTTTACGTATAATAAACCCTAAACTAGCAATAGATGTGATTAGAAGTTCTACCAATTTGCAACTTGACAAAACAATCAATCAAATCATGTAACTATATTTTCAGAAAATTGCAAACGATAAATATGAGACAAAACTAATATATTGAATCAAAGAATCATGCTTTGTGAAATCCAACTATTCCATAACCAATAATAAAATTAGGTATTCATATTCATGGAGTTCATAACAAGGAGAAAGAGAAACCCTAACATGTTTACAAAACCTTAGAACAAAAGAAGATGAGATATGATATCCTTATCCAATTAGGATACTTAACCTCCTCAAAATCCACCAAAAACCCTAATTTTCACGTCCATAGCAAGCCCAAAACGCATCTCTCATTTCTCTTTTCGCGCAGGCCCAATAAGGCCCAACAGAAAACCTAATCCAAATTGGTTTCACCATTTTGCTCATAACTTCTTCATACGAACTCGGAATGACCTCATTCTTTTTGCATTCTTTTCGCGTTTGAATTCTCTTCGAGATGGTGATAAGAATTCCTTGATTGAAATGAGTTAAAATTGGTCTTTGGCCCTTCTTCATCAATAACACTTTACTTGTTTGCTCCTTTTAGCACTTTGTAGCTCCTAATGGCTAATTTCTCCTTCTTTTGCTCCAAAAGACTCCAAAGCACCTAATACACTCAAAATTAAGCATACGATACATAATTCACACTAAAACTCGCAAAGAAAGCATAAATAATAGATATAAAATTAGGTGTTTATCACACCTATCACTGCTCACCTATGGAGCCGAAGCTGTCATCCCCACAGAGATCATCATGCCAACCACGAAGACCGAAGCATGGGAAAATAACCTCACAACGGACATAATATTGGAAAAACTCGATGATTTTGAGGAAAGGAGAGAAGTAGCGTTGCAAAAAATGGAGAATTCCCAAAGAAAATTAGCAAGGGAGTACAATAAAAGGGTTAAGCATAGAAATTTCGTAGAAGGACAGTATGTGCTGAGAACCATACCCCAATACCTACGAGAAAAGAAGTGGGGCAAGTTAGCACCAACATGGGGAGGACCTTTTGTCATACACGATATCGCAGGAAATGGATCCTATTACATACGCAACCTAAAAGGGGAAGTCCTCAGACACCCATTGAATGCAAAATATCTCAAGCCATACCATCCATAGATAGCAGCGCAGCTCTGCAACTACGCGAAGAGTACCACAATAAGAAGACGACACACCCGATCGACATGTTTCTATCTCTGGACGAGGAATGGCAGGCCTCAACTCATCAATCAAATAAGTTCTTTTGCGAAAATTCCTATCTAATGAAATAACCTAAGAAAATACAAGGGACAGCGTATCAGCTGAATAAATACTTATAAATATGACTGTAAATATGCTACAAAAATGTTGCACCTACACATACAACAAGTTGTCACTATTGGGGAAAGTAGATACCTCCAATCTCTCAGGACTTCCCTGTCAGCGTCTATAAGTGTAAGACCATGGGGAAGGCATCCAGCAGAAAGAGATCTCCAACCATTTTAAGACAGCGGGTCGACGGAATGGGGACATGTAAATATTTCAAATAAACGCCCCATATATTAGAACACTGCATCGACCCCCACCGTCTAGGAATCCTCTGGCCGAGGATTATCCAGTGGGGAGATAGGTCTCAAGACGATCACGAAGGTACTAACCTTCAACATCACACTCAAACACTTTATTCTTAATAAAACTCTTTAATTATTTTATTTTTACCTCATTTGAGTTCCTTAACTAAATAATACAGCCAAAATAATAATGCAGGTAAACAAAAGGCGTACAAAATCAATAAACGATGATCCATTCCATGAAAGTTGATTACAAGTTCGGCAAAATAAACAAAAGAAAAAGAAAATCAACAGATAGCATGAAGCTCCATAATCAACAAAGATCAACTTTCTATAACTAGCCGAAGATTCTACTTGGATGATTCAGCTCCACCAATGGGGTCTCCCCTCTATGACGAAGGCACGCTCCCACGTGAATAAGGCCCTGAAGAACTAGTCTGGGGGGGGGCATAGGACGTCGAGGATACTCCTTGATAAGTCCATGCTCAGTCTTGAGATCATACTCTATTTTGGTCATAACCTTATTAGTCTCCTCAGCTAACTGACAACGAGTCTTATATGTATTGATGGTATTACGCATTTCGGCCTGTGACAACAGAGAGGACATACAACTCACTTCCTCAGAGGCCACGTTCGCTGCTTCATCTCGAGACGTGGCCAAACACTGGTAGTATGTGGTCTGACCATCCTGATGCACTAAGGCAGACCGAGCTTTCCCTAGCTCAGATTGAGCCTGTTCAAGTTTTTCATTTGCAGCGTGAAGCTGTCCCTGGAGATCTGAAAATAAGAAAATAAGAAATACGAAGGGTTAGGATGATGGAGTTACAAAATCACACTCGACGAAGTAAATATATACCTTCGACTCTAGCCGAAGCTATTTCGTATTCGTTAACAACTGCATCTCGAGCTTCATCAATAAAGTCATACTCGTCGCCAATTTTATTATAATCCATTTGAAGGGTTGAAAAATAAAATTGACTAGCGTCTAACTCTACCTGCTTTATTGAATCCCGGTGACGAAGATGATTGACTTCGTTATTCATCTCCTCCAACCCTTTGTTGAGTCTGTACATGTTCACCTCAAGATTTTTCTCGAACTCAACCTGGCGGGCTACATCAGCCTGAGACGCAGCTAAGGCCTTTCTAAGGGAATCAGCCTCATCCCTAGCATCATCTCTTTCTTTGGCAAGACACTGCATGTACTCTCTTACTTCAGAACTTTGAGAGGAACGAGCCTGTCGTAACTCTTCCTCCAGAAGATTCATTATAGCTTCTAAAGACGAAGCATATTCGCGGGCTTCGTAAAGATTGTCGTGCGTCCATAGAAAAGTTCCATTAAACTGACGATGATCAGTGTTATACTTATTGTAAAACATGTGCCTTGAATACACCTTCTAGATGGTCTAATTTCTAGAAAGTCTAAGTATTCTAGATGGTCTAATTTCTTAGTTTTCAAAAAGGGAAGGAAGACTAATTCCCTTGCTAGTATTCAAAAAGGGGAGGTAGAATAACTCTCTTGCTAGTAGTCAAAAAGGGTTAACCCATTTGTTTTTTGTGCAAGGGAAGGTGGGCATGAGAACCTATATATACCTTCATTAGTTAGCATTTAAATCATCCCAAAATCAGTCACAAACCAAAGAGAGAAACACTACTAAGTGTTCTCAAGAGTAGTGTAAACTAAGAGAGAGTAAGGTCTTGTTCTTGAGAGGAGTTTATACTCTTGTAACCTTGTTCCAATCATAGTGCAACGTTATCGTCGTCTTCCAAAGTGGATGTAGATCATCTTGATCGAACCACTATAAATCCTTGTGTTGTGTGTGTGCCTATTTTACATTTGTTTTCATTTCTATTTCAATTCTCTATTGATTGTGCTTAGAAGAGCCATTGGTCATAACAAATTGGTATCAGAGCTCCGGTTAAAAACGATCTACGATGGCGGCAAAGTATGAGATTGAGAAATTTGATGGAAGAAATGATTTCAATTTATGGAGGCTAAAGATGAAGGTTGTTTTGGTGCAACAAGGTTTGGTGAAAACTTTGAAGGGGAAAACGGCTCTAGCAGAAACATTGAAGGATGAAGAAAAGGAAGATCACCTGGAGAAAGCACATGGATTAATTCTATTGTGTTTGAGCAACGAGGTCTTGAGAGAAGTGGCGACGGAAACGACACCGGACGGGCTATGGAACAAGTTGGAGAAAAGGTCAAAATTGAAGATGAATACCAAGCTTTGGGTTTTCTTTGTTCCTTACCACCATCTTATGAAAATTTTGTTGATACCGTAATGTATGGAAAAAATACAATTTCCATGGAAGACGTTAAAGCGGCCTTGAACTCTAAGGAGTTAAAGAAGACGGGTATCGACGGTAAAGATAATTCGGGAGATGGGTTGTTCGCTAGAGGAAGAGGAAACCAAAAGGGCGGATTTGATAGGAGTAGATCAAAGTCAAGGTCTAAATCAAAATCCGGTAAATTCTATTGCTTTCATTGTAAGGAAAAGGGGCATTTCAGGAAGGATTGTCCAAAATTGAAGAATGTCGAGAAGAATACTAACCAAGGCACCGCAGCAAATGTTGAAGCAGAAAGTGATGATGGAGCGGTTCTCACGGTTCATACCGAAAGCTCGGAGAACGGGTGGATTCTTGATTCGGGGTGTACTTTTCACATGTGTCCTCATAAAGAGTGGTTTACTACTTATCAAACTAGAGAAGGTGGTAAAGTTCTTATGGGAAACAATGTCACTTGTAAAGTGGTGGGTGTAGGTACAATTGAAATTAAGATGTATGACGGTATGGTGAGGACTTTAACTAAAGTTAGGCATGTTCCGGACCTGAGAAGAAATCTTATTTCTTTGGGTACGCTTGATTCAAATGGCTGCAAGTATCAAGGTGAAGGTGGAGTTATTCGTGTCTCAAGAGGAAGTCTTACAATAATGAAGGGCGAGAGAATTAATGGTCTTTATACGCTGCAAGGTACTACTGTGACGGGTGATGCAGCTGTATGTAATTCAAGTTCTGATGATGATACTACCAAGTTGTGGCATATGCGGATAGGGCATATGAGCGAGAGGGGGTTGGATGTTTTGAGCAAGCAGGGATTGCTTTGTGGTTATAAAATAGGCAAGCTTGATTTCTGTGAACATTGTGTCTTTGGAAAGCATTGTAGAGTCAAGTTTAGTACAGCTATTCATAACACCAAAGGTATTCTGGATTATATTCATTCTGATCTTTGGGGTCCTTCTCGGGTTGATTCACATGGTGGTGGTAGATATATGCTGACGTTCATTGATGATTTCTCAAGGAAAGTATGGGTATTCATACTTAAACACATAGATGAAACTTTTGTCAAGTTCAAGCAATGGAAGACTATGGTTGAGAAGCAAACCGGAAGACAAATCAAGTGCTTGAGGACAGACAATGGTTTGGAATTTTGTGGGGGTGAGTTCAACGAGTTCTGCAAAGAGCAAGGGATTGTGAGACACCGCACAGTCAGAAAAACACCACATCAAAATGGTGTTGCAAAAAGGATGAACAGAACCATAATGGAGAAGGCACGGTGCATGCTCTCCAATGCCAGGTTACCAAAGCAGTTTTGGTCAAGCAAGCAAACACTTCAGCTTATTTAGTGAACAGATCTCCATCGACTGCCATTGAGTGCAAGACTCCAAATGAAGTTTGGACAGGTTCGCATGCTAACTATGAAGACTTGAAGATATTCGGATGTCCAGCCTATGCTCATGTGAATGAG
Source organism: Papaver bracteatum (assembly GCA_023529315.1). Lineage (NCBI taxonomy): Eukaryota > Viridiplantae > Streptophyta > Magnoliopsida > Ranunculales > Papaveraceae > Papaver > Papaver bracteatum. Next base: position 2,162,425 of record JAJJWX010002723.1, on the reverse strand, counting down.
GGGAAGCTAGAGCCTAGAGAAAAGAAGTGTATATTTCTTGGGTATGCAAAGGGCGTGAAAGGCTACAGGTTATGGTGTCCAACAGAAAGATCAAACAAGTTTCTTATCAACAGAGATGTGAAATTTGATGAGCAATCGATGTTGAAGCCAAAGAATGAAGAACTAGATGGAGAAGCTGAAGAGGGTGTTAGTGATAAGGTGGAGCTTGGTGACAAGGTGGAACTTGAGGTGCAAGTTCAAGGAAGCAATGAGACTGTTGTTTCTGATGATGATCAAGATATTGTGCAAGAACCTGCCCAGGAAGAAGAAGCACAAGGTCATCAGTACAATCTTGCAAGAGACAGAGAGAGGAGGGAAGTTAGAGCACCTCAAAGGTACGGCCATGCTGATTTGGTTGCATATGCATTTGCAGTAGGTGAGAGCATAGATAGGGATGATCCAACAACCTATGAAGAAGCAATCGGTGGTGAAGAATCAGCAGAATGGGGACCATCCGCAATTGAAGAAATTGAGTCTCTTGACAAGAATGGCACTTGGGAGATAGTAGCTAGACCAAAAGGGCAGAAGATTATTGGAAGCAAATGGGTCTTCAAGAAGAAACAAGGTACTTCAGATGGTGAAGGAACAAGGTACAAGGCAAGGCTTGTGGCAAAGAGGTTTACGCAAAGAGAAGGCATTGATTACAATGAGGTATTCTCTCCTGTTGTTAAACATAGTTCTATTAGAACATTGCTTGCTATAGTTGCTTTGAAAGATCTAGAGTTAGAACAACTAGATGTTAAGACGGATTTCCTTCACGGTGATTTGGAAGAGCGTATTTATATGCAACAACCAAAGGGGTTTGAAGTTCCTGGCAAAGAAGATCATGTATGTTTGTTGAAGAAATCTTTGTATGGTTTGAAGCAATCTCCAAGGAAGTGGTATAAACGTTTTGATACGTTTATGGTGGAAAATGGCTATGATAGGAGTAAGTATGATAGTTGTGTATATCACAGGAAACTCCAAGATGGTTCATTTGTGTATTTACTCTTGTATGTTGATGATATGTTGATTGCTTGCAAAGACATGTCAGAGATACAGAAGCTGAAGGAGCAATTGAGTAGTGAGTTTGAGATGAAGGATTTGGGTGCAGCAAAGAAGATATTGGGCATGGAGATTCATAGAAACCGAGTTGAAGGCAAATTGCATTTGTCCCAGAAGGATTACATCGAGAAGGTGTTGGAGCGGTTTGGTATGAAAGATGAAAAACCAGTAAGTACTCCTTTGGCAGCTCATTTTAAACTTTCTAGAAAGCAATCACCTAAAACCGCAGATGAGGCAGAGTATATGTCTCGAGTTCCATACGCAAGCGCAGTTGGTAGCATCATGTATGCTATGGTTTGTACAAGGCCGGATATCGCACAAGCTGTGAGTGTGGTAAGTAGATACATGGGAAGTCCCGGGAAGGCTCATTGGCAAGCTGTAAAGTGGATTTTGAGGTATCTAAGGGGCAGTACAAATGTTGGTTTAGTGTTTGATAAACACTATGGTGATTCGACAAATGTTGTGGGTTATGTTGATTCTGATTATGCAGGTGATCTTGATAGAAGAAGGACATTGACAGGTTATACTTTTACATTGTGTGGTAGTACTATCAGTTGGAGGTCGGTTTTGCAAAGCACATTAGCATTGTCTACAACTGAGGCAGAGTACATGGCAGCCGCGGAAGCAGTGAAGGAAGGTATATGGTTGATGGGTTTGGTTGGTGATTTGGGTTTCAAGCAAGAGAATGCAACTTTGTTCTGTGACAGTAAAAGTGCCATTCACTTGACCAAGAACCAGATGTATCATGAGAGAACGAAGCACATCGATGTCAGGTATCATTTTATCAAGGATGCAGTTGAGGAAGGTAGGATAGTGATGCTAAAGGTTCCTACAGCAGATAACCCTGCAGACATGTTGACAAAGCCGGTTCCAAGTATCAAGTTCAAGCATTGCTTGGACTTGGTTGGTGTCAACAGGTGTTGAGAGCCCTTGAGGGGCTGAGCGAAGACGATGATGATGAATGGTTATGGTATTCAAGTCAAGGTGGATATTTGTAAAACATGTGCCTTGAATACACCTTCTATATGGTCTAATTTCTAGAAAGTCTAAGTATTCTAGATGGTCTAATTTCTTAGTTTTCAAAAAGGGAAGGAAGACTAATTCCCTTGCTAGTATTCAAAAAGGGGAGGTAGACTAACTCTCTTGCTAGTAGTCAAAAAGGGTTAACCCATTTGTTTTTTGTGCAAGGGAAGGTGGGCATGAGAACCTATATATACCTTCATTAGTTAGCATTTAAATCATCCCAAAATCAGTCACAAACCAAAGAGAGAAACACTACTAAGTGTTCTCAAGAGTAGTGTAAACTAAGAGAGAGTAAGGTCTTGTTCTTGAGAGGAGTTTATACTCTTGTAACCTTGTTCCAATCATAGTGCAACGTTATCGTCGTCTTCCAAAGTGGATGTAGATCATCTTGATCGAACCACTATAAATCCTTGTGTTGTGTGTGTGCCTATTTTACATTTGTTTTCATTTCTATTTGAATTCTCTATTGATTGTGCTTAGAAGAGCCATTGGTCATAACACTTATTTTTCATATCAACTATCTGAGTATGCCTCAGACGCCACACCTCGGCCTTGGAATCCCATATTTCGGCCTCTCTTTTTATTTGCTCCACTAATTCGGCGATACGGGTTTTCTGCCGTTCCCTCTCATTACGAAGCCATATCAGCTCTGGGACTCCACCCACTGAAGATATGGTGGGGAGACTCAGATAGAACCCTAATTGCTAGAAAATAGCGACGGCAAGTAAAGTGAAGAGAAAAAACGAACCTGTAAAAGATGAAGCATTTTTCCAAAACTCCTACAACTCACTGCGTACCATAGAAAGCTCTATAAGAAGCTTCTCCTCTTCGTTCCCTAGCTGTTCTTTCCCTTTGAGGCGACTCTTCAGGTCACTTATCTCCTTATCTCTGGAAGAGATAACCGTCTCAACTGCAGATAGCTCATCCTCTCTGTGACGAAGTTTGGCCTCAAACTTGAGAGACTTGGCCTTAAATAACTGGTACAGGGTATGGTTGCAGTGTTCACTCCTCATCATCTACGAAATAAAGGGGTATCACAACAGAACTCTGTACAGTTCCAAAAGAAAGAGAAACATAAAAAGTATAACGTACCTCTAGCACCCGCTCCTGAAGGTAACCATACTGATACCCGTCAGCTGCGGCCATCATATCTGCAATGGTGGATGGAGGATAAACCACCAGGGTAGCCTCCAAATCCCTCAGATTCTTGTCCTATACATTCGTAACCTTGTCTTCGGCGGATAATTGCATCATCCGACGAGTATAGGCGTCGGAAGCCTTCTCACCAGCAAGCACGGGGGAAGAATTTGGGACGAACATCAAATTTTTCTATTTAATCCAAGCAAGAATGGCATCGTCACCTTCCAGCATCAAAGATTACGGGAAATCTTCCAAGGGAGACTCAGTAGAAGCTTCTCCAATAATAGCGTCCTTCCCAGCCGATGACTTCTTCCTTGCTTATGCCTCCTGATTAGCAAGGGTTTCAGCATCATCACCCGCGTCTACAACCTTTTCACCCGCGTCCTTCCCCTGTCCAGAGTTATCAAGCACATCCCAGTCATCGAGAAAGTAAAGAGAACTCCCCAGCAAGACCCATGGCAGTATTCATGTTGAAGGTCTCCCCCGCGGAGTAAATCCTACCAAACGAAGATTACTGGGACCCAACAGGAATATGGCTAATATTATTATTGCAACCAGGGGTAATTTTTTCCTCACCAGCACCAACACCATTACCACCTTCGGTAACGTTCTCCTCACCAGCATCGCTGCCACCAGGGACATTATATTTCCCACCATCACCGCTACCATCTTCGTGGTTAAGGGGAGAAGTATCAGTACGCTCCTCTCCATAAGGAATATCCTCATCTTCATAAAAGTCTTCATTAGGAGGGCTGGTAACCTCCTCTTAAACCTCTACCTCATCAGCCACAACGGTAGAAGATCGCTTGGGACCAATTTTTCTTTTTTTCGTCACCTACAGAATAATAAGGGATGCCATTAAAGGATTATTTTCTCATTTACTTAATTTTTTTTTAACACAAGGAAAAAAGGGGAAAGTATAGGAAGAAACTATACCTTGGCAGTCGCGGTACTCTTCGAAGGAAGGATAGCATCCGAACTCTCTTCTTCATCGCCATCAACAACATCAAGGGCATAAGGAAAATTCATGCCTTCTAAGTTCAAACGCCAAGGGCAGAAGTCTTCATAACGAGCAGGAGCAGCCTCACGAGGTTCGCTATCAGCGGTGGGACGCCATCCGTGTGGACCCGGAATCCAACCCCAATCCCATGGACCAATAATCTCAATAACAGTAGCTTGCCACTCATAGTCGTGATCACGCTTGATCCTCTAACGAGGAGGTAAAATCTTCTTGTTAGCAGACCCTTCCGTACCAGGAACGTACTTCAGCTTGGCGTCACTCACCTCACTTAGAAGACGAATCTCACCACGAGGAGCAGCAATGTTATGAAGATATGCACTCCACGGCTTACGGTTCCTACTGTTAATATAATCTCCGAAGGAATTATTAAAATTATGGGGAGTATACCATTCCCTCTCAGCAGGATCAGGGACATAGAAAGTCATCATCGTTTATCCATTTCTCTGAAGATAGCACTCCTTCAGTGCACGAAGATAGTTCCCAGTCAACTGTGATACAGAACGACTATGGGTGTTTGTAGAAGAACCCTCACGACCAACCAATACGTCGTAATAAAAAGAATCACCTGACTTGTATAGAGGCAACATAAGACCCGCCTCAAAGGCCCCCACGGTAGTCAGCAGATGAAACTCATCGAGCTGATACTTCGAGATAAGATCATAAGTGATGTCATAATCGGGATCATAAAAGCGGACTTCAAAGGCTTGAAGTTCATATTTCTCTTTAAACATCTCCAGGTAAATATGCTTGAGTCTGACCTTATTATTACCAACCGAGACGCTTCGTATAATCGGGGCAGCGTCTTCCTTATCAGCGAGATCTGGTGTGGAGTCCTTCAGAGGACTCATGTTTGGGGCCTTCCTCTTGGAAGAAACATTCTTGGGCGGATCAGTCTTCGAGGCGGTACCCTTAGTAGACTTTCCCTTGGAAGGGACCGCTGGAGGAGGAGGCAGAGTAGCTTTCTGAGGCATCAGAGGAGCCATAGAACGAAGAGGTAGAACGTCCAATGCTTCACTACGAGGAGGAGACTGCGTGCTTCTAGAATCATTGTGCGGACGAGAAGAAGCGCGGCTAACAACATACCTAGAACCAGGAGGTCCCTTCGGTGGATCTCCCTTCTTGGTAGACGAAGATCTCTGACCAGAGAAAGACGAGACCCTTTGGGTACGAAGATCAACTTGTGAAGACTTAGATGAACCTCCTCTGGGTGGAGATATATCAGGGTCTCTACGTGGAGGATATCTACGAGGACTAGATGGTGGAGTCTGATAAGGAATCCGCTGATGATTAGCCATATCTGCGAGATATACAAACAAGTTAGGGGTTTCCGCAGAACGATGAATAAGGATCAAAAAGTTAAATTTCGTCCAGTTCATCATAAGTTATCCAACAGAAGAAAATAAGAAAAACCCTAGACTAAAAATAGAAACGGAGAAACCCAAACTCAGTCAAAACACCAATAGAAAATCTTCGAACACGAGTTTATACGCTTTATGATGAAGAAGGGGCAATGAAATTTATTTATGTTTACGTTTTCCTCATCACAAAGTAGGAGAAGATGAACTAAGTAATCAAAATCAAAATCAAAATCAAAGAGAAATATCTTACCTGGGTATGAAAAATGTCGAACAAGGCGTGAGCAGTCAATGAAACGACGAACTACAGCAGCAGGTAAGCTCAGAAAAAGACAAGAGAAGGTCGTAGCAGTTAATGGATAAAGAACAAGAAGGAAGAACAAAAGCTACATAAGAAAAAGAATGAAGGACTGACAGGGAGGGAATGTAATTTATTTCTAAAATTTTCACATTCTATTTCCCATTTATAAGCCTTGAAGGAAATAATAACCGTCCCTTTACCCAAGGAGCAGTTATTGCCAGGAGTGGGAAACGTGCCTTAATATCTAGGGGAAGTTATTAGGAGAGAGATGAGGAATATGTGACATTTTTCCCCCGCTAACTTCAACTGACGCCCAAGTCAGAAGAAAAGGGCAAATTGTGAGTACATATTTCATCATCCACCACGTGTCTATAGAGAGACACGTGGAATACGTACCATCCCGGGCATCAAGATATGATTCCACTCGCATGCAGCCAAGAAACGTGTGTCATCAATGAGGAACCCTCATCTAATAGATCCAATGGATGTGGATCGAGGAGTACCGGAATATAATGCTGCTATGAAGCACTATAAAGCGCCCTCGGATTCACTTTATCCCATCTCGTGAAAGATCCAAGATCGACGGTTGGGATAAATTCAACGGGCACGGATGTGACAGGGGCTGAGGACCGTTGTCTGGCGCATGCAGATGACTCAACCACCCGCATTAAACACCCTGAGCATCATACGTGTCGACCAACCTGTGGAAGACGCAACCATCACTCTTTGTCGATAAGCCTGGAACGCTGGGGGCATCGTAGAATACGAAGAGGTCCGCGGTATCGGCACAAAGCACAAGACGATAAGGTTACAACGGCCTTCAGAAGTGAACCCCACGTTGTAACCCTATAAATACCCCCCTCCATTAAGAGAGAGGGGGGGGCGGATCAATAATCAAGAGGGGAGAACATAGGAGAGAGAATTAAGAAGAGTAAGTGATTCCCTTCATCCCGCAGCCTTAGTTCATACTTAAAAGTCATTTCAACTATATTTGTAATCAATATACACATAATGAAACACCAATCCCGTGGATGTAGGCCTTAGTGCTGAACCACGTAAATGATTGTCTCGTTTATATTTCAGCACTTACTTTCTGCACTTTATATTCGATATTACACATGATAAACTCCACATTATGCTTTGATATATGTTTTTTTATATTACACAAGCGTTGTCAGTGATAATATACGACTAGACAAGGACGAGTCCGAAGGCTCTGAGTCAATGAATCGATATAATCATCCCCCTCTCCGCTCATAACGCATAATTCATAGTATTGAGTGTATACGAACATTGTTTGTGAACACGTGGATGCCATCGAGATTTACATGTTCACAGGCCTAAATTAGGTCCTTCCTCGCTTCGCTCCGTCGTCCCAATGAAGAGAAGGCTAACACTGACAAGAACTTGTACTGCAACTGAGTAGGATAATAAGTGAGGAGAGGCGTAAATCGACACACTGTTTTCCTTGGATAAAGATAGCAAATTGGCTTCAAACCATCCCCAACTTAATTTCTTGCTGCTTAGCTCAAGGGGGGCATTTTTTTTTTTGTGCTATTAGGGTACATGGAAAATACTACGATCTGATCTAATCCCTCTGAGAATTTCCATACAAAATACTTTTGCAAATTCTTCACGAGTTATCCACATGAAATGTACTGTGGAGTCTACTGTCTTCCTTTTAGTTAGTCAAAAATGTCACTGATCCCCAGGGCCGGCTTCTCTTGGCGCTGCAATGAAAAATGATGAAGCCAGATATATCGCTTAAAGTTCCGGACCCATCTCAACTGGGAAAGGTGAAAAATTAGGTAGCCACGTTAACATAGTTAGTACTAGTGGTCGGCACGTGCATACGCACGTGCATACTCGATCAACCTCTAGTAAAAGAGTGGGTAGTATATAAAAAGGCTAATTTTCACATCACTTTACCATTATACCCTCGGATTATTTAGGTCTCATCAATTGTGTAGGCAAAAAATATGGGCAAAATCTTCCATTCAAAAATTGCAGCTTCATTTTAATGTTTATGAACAGTAACATCAAGTCACCATTATATCCTCGGATTATTTAGGTCTCATCAATTGTGTTGGCACAAAATAGGGGAAAAATCGTCCATTCAAAAATTGCAGCTTCATTTCACTGTTCATGAACAGTAAGCATAGTTGGCTTTATATAATGGTATAGATAGGTCATCACGAACATCTTATTTTATAGCCATTATTACATGTTGCTTAAATAGTAGTTACACCTGGTATAGTAGGCTTAAATAATAGTTACACCTGGTAATTCATGCACCTTGATTAGTGACCTAATACCACGTGTTTGGATTTGTTTCCTGTCCACCTTTCCGTATTATATATATAATACTAGGGCTTAACCCGTGTCGTAACGGCACGAGCATAATTTTTATTTATCTATGCATTTTCCGATATATGAATATTAAATATGATATTTATTAATATCAATTTTACCCATCTTATCATTACAAAAGTAAATGAAAACCCGATAGATATTTTTATTCTTCACTCCACAAATCCTTTCTAGCATTTCCGCCTTGACATTCTCCCATACTATGCGTCTCCTTTCTCGAGTTGTATCCTCAAGCCAGCCATGAAATTATATCGAAATTAATTTTTACTTATTTTGTCCCCCCATAAAAATATTATTTGATATTTTTTTTAGTTTACATAGATATCTTATCGATCCTTTGAAATTGTATTACCTTTATGCATCTTCCTTATTTTAGTGAAGGATGTTAGGATCTTCATGGACCATAGGAACCTACTATGGGCCTGACCACATAGCACCGATGTTGTCCCTACTTGACCAACTTGGGATAAGAGGTGTGTGGTTTTAATCTAAAAGGCATCGGTGCTATGTAAGGAGATGACAAAGCTTATTAAGCTCCACATGTACTCCCCTTTCTTCCATGTGTAACTATCCCTAGCTATACATATGTGGTTTATCGCGCCACATACTCCAACAATCTCCACCTTAGCGAGATTAAACCACTTAACCAGTCCAATCAGACTCCACCATATGATTACCATATGTATTTACTACCCATCGATCATGATTATTGTCACTATACACCCTGGAATACTTCTCCACCTTGATTTAATGAGAAGGAAAGCACTAACTCCACCTTGAGCATTTCCTTGCCCACCTAGAACCTGCTCCACTTGAGAGTTAATGTGTGAGACATTAACTCCACCTTAAGCGCCAATTCAACCTTGAGCATTGCCTTTCCGATCTAGAACCATGCTTTACCTGAGTCAATGGGTGAGATACTAACTACACCTCGAGCGCCAGTCCAACTTTGGGCCTTGCCTGCTCCACCTTGAGTCTGACTCCACTTGCACCCTAAACCGAGTGACATCCATAACCACTTATACGTTCGAATAGTATCCCCAACCATGGGCTCAAAGACCAATTGTTAGGATCTTCAAGGACCATCAGACAGTACTCAGGGCCCGACCACATAACCCCGAACCCCACTTGACCACCTTGGGATAAGAGGTGTGGGTTTTTTAATTAAAATGTTTCGGTGTTGTGTATGGAGATGCCCAAGCTTATCAAGCTCCACATGTATCCCTCTGTATTCCATGAGGGACTATCCCTAGCTATACATATGTGGTTTATCGCGCCACATACTCCAACAACCGAGCAGAACCAAAACATTAAACTATGTAAGCTGTAAAAAAATTTACAACACTTGAACTCATTCGTCTCAAGAATAATTGTGTAGATATTAACATTATTCGGATCCTTATTGCTTTTCCCCTTTAAGAATAGTATAAAAAGAGTAAAACTCAGAATTGACTCAACAGTACATGTCGTATTGTATGTTCTTACTATTTTAATGACATAATGAAAAGCTAATTCATTCACTTAAGCTATTATATTTTGAAATGTTAAGTCATTTCCGATGACAACCATTTTACTCACATACGATGTAGTTCTAGTTTTTCAAAATTCCAAAATATATTATGTATGTAATTAAATTCAGCAGGAAGAGTTCACTGAATGGAATATAGGTAATGGCTTGTCCTTTCATAACATTATGTCCTTTTCAACATATTTGGATCCAGAGTTGGTAAAAAGTAATGTATTTATATGTTCTCGGGTGCGAGCTATTTAGGGATGGTCTACCTCTAAGAAAACTGCTAATTGATGATCGCATCACTGTCAATTAAAGATCCCACACTGTCGGATAACCGCAGTGACTAAGTGGGGACATTATTGGCAGAGGATTGTATCTTTACAAATGGTATTAGAGTCTACCACGGGTTACACATCGAGGGTGAAAGAGTATGCTTGCCGAATTATGTCGGGAAAGGGTCTCATGAGTGAGAAAAAATGACAGAGTCTAGGATTGAACATATATCGAAGCCGAGGACGGATCCTAATTAAGTTGGTGGTATTATAGTACTCCGATTCGGCAGGTAGGATTCGTCAAGTGGAATATAGGTAATGGTTTTTCCTTTCCTAACACCGACACCTTTTCAACATAATTGGCTTCAAAGTTGGCGAAAAATCTTTATGGTTAAGCATGCTCGATATTGAGTAATCCTATGATGAGTGACCTCCTGAGAAGCTGTTGTTGGATGACCGCAACGATGACCATTGAAAACCCCATATTGTCAAATGACCGCAGTGGCTAAGTGAAGATATTATCGGTAGAGGTTCATGCCATTATACTCTACGACATATGCTTTTAAATGTGAGGTCATTCGTTGCATAAACATACTAATAACAATACGCTCTACTTACAATAAACTATGTTATCCATCATCATTGAATAAAAATAACGTTAAACCATTTATCAAGAAATACATGAGACGATGCGAAATTACTCACTGGGCACCAATACTTGCCACCGTCACTATGGTCCACTTATATAATTGTTATACAATCTAACTAAGTCTGTTACTCTTTTTTCTTTCAAAAAAATAAAAAGTACATTGAAAACATATTTATAGCAATATTTTTTCATCCTAGTGTTTGGTAAAGATTTCATAAAGTGTTTTTTATGCAAAACACTTCCAAAATCTATCAATTTTAAAAGTGGGGAAGAAAGAGCTTTTAAAAGCTTCAAAAACAAATGTTATAGTTCAACCTAATTTCATTTTTTTTTCCAATTCTGTCCCATCTTTTTTTAAAACTGAAAAAATTTATCCTTGAATCTTTATATCATCATTTTTTATTAATTCATTATATTTAATTATTTTTTATTTTCAAACTCCATTTTATGTTATACCGTATCACCGAAATGTACTTTAATTTATCAACAATATGAATATTAATCAATTATTGTTTTTTTTAAAGTGATTAAGAAAAATAGTACTTTTTAGTAATAATACTAATTAGTAAATTTAATATTACATATATGCACTCTAATAGTAGAAAAATTTACTTATTTTAAGCACAATAAAATATAATAAATAATTTTCAGAGATATATGTATGCGTTTGTCATTTTCTCACTAACTACAAATACAATTTGATCGCTTTTTTAAATAGTTTTAGCTTTAGTTTATACTTTGGAACCATTGAATCATTTTTTTTAACAAAGATCGGCACAGTAATGTACATCGGAAACCATTCAATTGCTTGTTTTACATGGCTTGGCACAGTAACATAAATCGGAAAAGCACTTTTGTAAAGCCCACACCAATACCAAACTAATCCTAAGTATTAGTTAATAAAGTATATTTATTATCATCATTAGTAGAATAATTTATATATTATCATTTTTAATTTGACATTTAATAAAATATTATCATAGAAAAATAATAGAGTATTTATTATGAAGAATTATGGAACCTTAATGACATGGTAAATTTTGTCCGTTAGATGCATTTCTAATCCCAATCACAACCATCACTTTTGACAAGCGATTACATACCTAGATTTATCTCTTATGAGGACAAATCTGAACCGCCACTTACACAGGAAAACTTAGCCAAACTGTGCTTTATACTCTTGATAATATAACGTTACATATTTTGTGGCATTACAAAATTAACATAATATGTTTTTGTTCACCAATACCCGCCACCACCATAAAACTATATGAATCCATTTTTTTTATCCACCACCACCTAGTGGTAGATCCAAGGGTTGACTAACCTGGCTCTAACCCCTTAAATTTTTAATAACTACATGAATTTTTTAGTTTTTTTTTTTATAAATAGTACTTTGTCCATATATATTTATGGTTTAGTCCACCAAAGTTTACATGTTTCTTTTTTAAAAAAATGTTGGCCTCCTCAATGTCAATTTTTGACTCCATCACTGCCGCCCACCCCATGTAGGTTGTTGGACGCAATTCTAATTTTCAATCACAAATGCCATGTATGAGGTTTAGATTGAACAAAATGTCGTTAATTGATTGGTTTCATTATTTTTTTCGGTGTATATATTCTTTTTTGTATTGCAATCAATTTTATTTTAACATTAAAAAATCATGATTTATACGATATAATACCAAAGATAACAGGGGTACCATTTGGGTGATCCAACTACGATCATGAAAATATTATCTTGTATGATATCATCCCAGAAATATATGGTACATTCCTTTATCAAAAGTGTTAAAAAAAACCAACCACATCTTCTACACTATGATGTTATCGATGTTGTAACGACAACATAAAATTAATATTGTCCATCACTACTCACCAGCACTCACCGTCAGTACTTCTTCCACCACAAACCAGGGGCGAAACCAGGATTTTGAGGAAAGAGGGAGAAAAAACTCTCGGCAAGTTGGATACATGTAAAAAATGGACTTCGTATCCCATTTTATGATAAAAGAACAAAAATAAATATAATTATGCTTGACGCCGCCCTTAACCACCACTAATCTTTCGGCCTCCACCTCTTCTACTACTCATTGTCACCAAAAATGTCTATTGATATTATTTATCAAAATTACTTATTAATAGAAATACATATTATAATTAATTAAGAAAACATTTATAATTAAAAAATGATTAGTCATTTATTATGAGCAATTAGTGAAATACATATTAATAAAATACTTTATAATGAATAGATTATTTATTATGTGCAATTTGTGAAAGTGTAAAACACTAATTAATAAAGAAATTATGATATTTAAGTTGAACAAACCACCACCGTTGATTTATCTTTTCTATTAATTCCAACCAAGGTGGAACACTGGTTAGAGGCCACTCTTATGACACAATAGGTCATGAGTTCAAACCTCCCCGTTATAATTTTTGAAAATCCATATCCTGACTTGAGTATTCATTTTCCATTCATAATATTGGAATTAATGACACGCGTGCGAGTTGTAGGGGTGGTCAGGAGAACCACAACCCTTGATTTATCTTTGTCTGGACAAATCCTGATCACCACTAACACATGCTAATTTATCCTAGCTTTGTTTTGCACTAGTGATAATATATATATAAACTGAAATCGGTTTGTGAAGAAGCTAGAGTCTAATATATATAAAAGATTTAAGAGATGTCAGGAGCACAGCCACCGGGGTCATTCACAGCAACAACATATGAGTCGGTAGGAGGAGAAAACAAAACGAAGACTGATATTCATTCAAAAGAAGATGTTGGTGGGATTCAGATTGATAAATTACAAGACAAAGTTGAAGATGCTGCTGGTCTAGGTGGGCCTGTCTTTGGTGCTGGAACTGGTGATGATGATAATCAAAATGATCAGAGTGTGGATAAACAAGATCTTGGTGTTACTGGAACTGCTTAGTTAAGTTGGCATATGTTAGTTTATTATCAACTAATGAAGGACTATATCAATGAGTGTGTAGAGTTTGTTTAGTTATTCGACAGCTTATGTAAACTTTGTGTTTGATCTATGGACGTAATCGTAATGTTGAATAAAGCTGGTCAGAATAGCAGCAACTGTTTAAAAAAAAAAAAACAACCCAGCAAAAGAAAGTAGTTAAAAGAAAATCATTTTTAACTCATTTATTCTCCTTGCCGATATTTTTCATTTCAAGCTCTTCTTTCCACTAGATTTGTGCCCGGGCTACGCACCGGGCATGATTTTTAGTACCTTTTCTACATGTTACTCTTAAAAATGATAGTTGCCTCTAAGTTTTAGTTACAACTTCCAACAAAACCTTTTTAGATTTAATTATCATCTTATAATTGTTTGCCAAGAGATGGAGTTGGAATCCGACATAAATTATTTCAACATTACTGTGAACTTCTGCAAATTAGAAGAAACTTGCGGCCTTGATTATGGATTTAAAAATCTATAGTAGAATATAGTACCCATATTATAATTAATTGTGATTAGAATCATTAGATTGAAAACTCGGTATTGAGCCTATAAATTAGTCAGGGCCTGCATCTCCTATGTTTTATTGATTAGGTCGAATTAGCAGGACGTACATCCCAGCCGTGGCCCTTTAAACATGCCCCTTAAATTCTTCTCGAAATTAAGGTTAGTCGATTTCAATTTCTAAATTAAGTTAGAATAGGAAATTTAATTAAATTAGGAGCCGTGTTCGTTTCTTTTAATGGCTAGGTTAATGTAAACTTTATCTCGGGGAAGGGCATAATCCTAACTTCCAAAATAATAAAATCTCAGGGGAATAATATTTTCCACGACAGATACCACTTCTTTTTATAATATCAGGACTATGGCTCGGGAGTTGAGTCTATAATGTTCCCGGTGTCTAATTAATTGGATCATATTAGCGAGGGCCCTTACGAATATCCCAATATCTAGCTCATCAGGTCATGGTAAGATGTTTAGATAGTCGGGTCATATACTGGTCAAGGCCTACAACCCAGAAGATTGTTAGCCGGGTTATAGTATCCGAGGACTATGACCCCAATATTTAGTTTTCTTAACAATCCTAGGGTCTTCATTCCCTTTTAACTACATTTTTCCAATATGCATACTTTGTGAATTGCCATCTTTCTTGAACCTAGCTCGGCGTATGTACTTGCTCTGAATGTCACTACTAAAAAGATGAACAATAATGCAATTAAAAAAAAAGAAAAAAGAAATTTAATAGACATAAGGGTGTTGGTGCCCAGCTTGTTGGCAGGCTACCCACCAACTTTTTGTAATCTGACCTTCAAAGGCTTTTTATATATAGACATAAAAGAAAAAATCGAAAATAAAAGTCCAGTAAATAAAATGTGGCACTCCTTAAAACTGAGATTATCATTAATAATCGTTTTTAAATCTATTTGAATAAGACATAAAGGTTGCAATATGTAGGAAGGTGCGCAACAATATGATGTTAGACCCGTAAAATATATTGAATGCCAGATTAATTTAGAAAACGAAATAAAACCAGAGAAAACAAACAAATGAATTGGTGATTTCCATCATGTGTACCACGTACCTTAGGTTGTTGATTAACGGACATGTACATCTTTTTCTTATAACCATATTTCAGAAAAAGTTCAACCCTTATTAAAACCTTTGTGAATATTCTTCGAGGTAACTCATCCTTTTACTCCAGAAGCACTTACTAGGCCATGCTGTTTCTACAAAACCAACAACTCTTTCACATTCTCTCTAAGAAGTCAGACAATGTTACCTATTAAGAACAACAAAAGTGTCGCGTTGAATCAAATTAAATTGGATAAAATAAATGATCCTTAGACTTAACTGCAAATAAAATCAGGGAAACAGTACGCCTTAGACATTGATGGATCCAAATATAGCTCTCTTTGAGTCAGAAACATAAGTTGGTGGGAGTACATAGATCAATCATATTAACATAAGAAATTCTTCGATCTATACCATGTCATTAGAAACAACTAAAACTACTAAGGCAAGAATCCTATAAATACCTCTGCGGAAGATATTATGCATATAACAACGAACATCACTGCAATTGCTACAAAAAAATTGCATGTTCATATTAGTGGGCAATATCTTAAAAATCAACGCTGAAGTGGAGACCATAACAGGCTTTTTATGCGAAATAAGAATTTCATCAGCTATCGACACCACCTACCAACCATAATTCAAAATGTATCTCACGCATCTTTCATGATCACCCACGGCAAATTCATACATGTAAAAAAAACTGATGAAATTGAGAATACCCATAACCTAAAAAGCTTTGTACTAAGATAAAGATATTAACATCTTGATAGTATGATTTTGATTTTCGTCTTTAGTGACCAAACCACCTATGGACGTAGGTCTCACCTTTATCAAAAAACCAAATATAATTTAGAAACCCCTAATCGAAATAAATTGAGAAATTGAGCAAATCGTAAGTTGTATAGTGATTAACTTCCCACTTGCAAAATAAGGTCTTACTCTTGTAAGCAAAGAACAACTTCAAAAAACTGCAAATACCAAAAATCAGAAATTCAGCCCTTCAGCAGCACAAACCCTGGAACTCACAATTTCCAAAAACCCTAAATCTACTAAAATTTAGGGAGAAAATATATACACATTTAAAGATAACTTGAATTTTTATGTATCTAAATATTCATGGTTTTAAAGTTCATTGAGTCGTACCTACACAGTAAAACCAGAAAAAGACTAATTATAATGCAAAAGATTCAGCCTGATCGATCCTAGTTGTTTCTCTTTTAAACTCTTTGAAAGGCCAATTCCTTTTTGGGAACTAACTCCTGATTTCGTTCGATTTTTTCTTTTTCTTACGGTTTCCTTTTTTTTTTTTTTTAAAAAAAAAGGATTTCCTTTTTTTATAGCAATTCCCTTTCAAGATTTTCACTTTTTTTTTAACGGTGTGGACGTGAGTTTTGTCCACCCTAACTAAAATACAGTTAAGTATAGGTGTAAACACGGTGTAATTAAATAATTCAAGTTTAAATTCTAACATAAGTATTGTCCACCTACTTTTTTTTCAACACCGTTACTAACGGACAGTTAAGTATTTGATATATCCAAATTGTAATCAAATTTTAATTATTACAACCAATAGAGTTATGCCAAGTGTCCTCACCATAGCTTCTGCATTAGAAAAGGCCTTTTTAGGCCAATAGGAAGCGAGGGTTTCATCACCGTTTAACGTGAGAGCATATTTTTTCAAGGCCTTTAAGGGGGAAGATTTCTAAAAAAATTTCTAGTTCTCGCTATTCGTTTAATCGATGTTTATAAAAAAGGGGTCTGTCCATCTCGTCTATAAAGGGTCGTACAAAACATTATAAGAGCATCTCAGGCGGAAGATTTATTTTTTAACAACACATCGGATTTTAGACTTTCATTTTAATTAAATTCATCTACTGTTCATCTCCAACCGTGGGTCCTACAAAACAGGAGGATGAAATGTGGAGGTCCTACAAAACAGGAGGATAAATACCAATTTTGAAGATGTTCTGAAAAAAGTCTTATCTTGACCTCCATGTCGTATTTTTTATTTTTAATAATTAATTAAAATACAATTAAACGGTTAAGATTTCATCAGATAAGGTTTTCTAAGGGTCAAATCTCTATATACTATTGAAGATAGTTTATTAGTTACATGGTTATATTTTTTCTCTTTGTGTAAATCCTCCTTAATAAGGATTTAATAAACATTCCACGTAGGATTTTTAACACTCACTATTGGAGATGCTCTAAAGAATCCTATTAAACATTATGAAGAATCCTATAGGATTATAGGATTGGTTGGTTTTTGGGGGCTTAATACGATAGTATAAATGTGCAAGGAACAATCAAAGAAACCGTAAAGGTAATGCTTATCCCCAAATTCTTTGTAGTTTGTACTATCAAGACTAAAGAAAAGAACTCGGAAACTAATTGACTTGGGCCGTCGCTGTTAGACCAGCGATTTGCTTCTTGATCATGGCTTTTATCTTCGTCTCTTCTGCTTTTTGATCTGCTTTATTCTGGTTCAGAACTTCGTCTTTTCTCCTATACCATTTTTCATTTCTTCTTCCTTTCTAATTACCATGCTATGGAAAAATCACAGGAACACATTATGTTTCTTAGGTCAAAATCATTTGGTTCACTTGGATTTCAAAAGGAAAACAAAACAGTCTCAAGGTTTTGGAGCGTTTCAGGGGTACTTAAAACAGGATTTTGCTGTCGACAGAATTAGTGGATTGGTTATCTTCTCTCTCTCGCTGCAGTGGAGGGTCTTGCATCTCCAAAACAACATTGGACAAGAAGATTTAATCAAACTGTTCTTTTGGTTGAGGTTCTATCAAATGATAAAGGTTACTTTATGAAGATATCAAGATTTGAATCTGACAAGGATTCAAGATCAAGATTTATTTGCGTTCCAAGTAGAGATAACGATGTTATTTGGAAGAGGTTTTGGCAACACCTAAATCCTAAACTACAACAGGAGGAGCATGCGGAATTTGTTGATGTCCATTGTCCTGTTTAAAGTCCGAAATCAGTTAAAGAGGATAAGTGTTCGTTGCTTAATGGCATTTCCTATGAGGTTTTGAATGTCCATAAGGGTTGGAATAGTATTGCTAGAGCTATCTCTAAAGAGTTTAATTGGAATAGAAATTTGGGTCTTTGTCGTGTCAATGCGAAGAAAGCCTTTTTCGTGGCAAAATAAAATGATGCTTAAACTCATTGTAGCAGCCTTGCATTTTTCGTTTTGGAAAGACAAAGGTGCTTTTGAAATAATGGGAAGCTAATGATTTCATCTTAAAGGCTGATTTGGCTAGTAATTTATCTCATTGGATATGCATTCGAGGTTTGCCTTTCCATCTTTGGGATCGTACATCATTGGTTCTGTTGGTGACAAGGGATTGGTCAAACTGAGACTCAGGTAACTCATGGTTATCCCTGCAACTTATAGCGCCGCAAATGATGGACAATTAGAGCTGGAAAATTTGAATACGACTGAGTATTTATCGGTGGGAGTTTCTCCCTTTTCAAATAGTAACAACATTCGTAATTCAAATTTAAGGCTTCGGTCTAAGGGTAACTCGGGTTCAGTTTGGATGCATAACCCATTATATAATATTGAATCCGCTTCAAAATAGATCGGCTCTTTTTCAGCTCTTCCTATTTCTAACGGTAGGTCAAACTCGGTGTTGGATCGTCATATGGGCAAGATGGTGGGATTGCAATCTGGTGCGGATTTTGACCAGAGCGCATGTTTTAGGCCTACCCATGATCCAACTGATTCACAAGTTGTTGCAGACCGCTATATGGGCCAATTGGTGGGGGTAAACCAACAGGGCCAGGCACCGATACGGGTTTCCTCATTTGGCCTGCCTATGATCTAAAGGCATCTGGTGAGTTGGATAATTCCTCGACAAACATAAATTGATTGAATCCTGAAATGGTCAAGGAGGGGGAATTGATTTCGGGTGCGGGTTTAGACTCGGAACCGAATGCCCATGGTCCATCTGTTTCTGTATCGTTGGATGCTTCCTCTAGTTATACACTGCAAGCTGATAGATCTTCATCAGAGCCATTGAATTTGTCACTGGAAAAATCTAATACATCGAATCAACCGCCTATCAGTATTCAACCCATTCTAAGAACTCTCAAGCTCAAGTCTCTTTAGAACAAGAAGTTGATAAGATGGTTGATTTCCATATTTAATTCAATCAAAGATTGAGAATCAACTATGATAATCAATCTTCTCGCAATCTTTGTAGAGATATGTTGCTTAATCTGAAGAGATCAGAGGTGGAAAATCAAACTACGAATACACAATTTGATGGGTTGGAAAAACTTGATGACGAAAATTGGTCCGTGGAGGAAGCAAGAGGCATTTTGAGTTTGGATAATGATACCAACTCTCAATTGGATGTGCCTGCTCAATCAATTTCGTCAATTGCAGTTTCTAGGGTTGCTGTTGTTGGTAATGGATCATAAAATTATATCATGGAATATTAGGGGTTTGGGAGATGTTCTTAAAACAACAGCGGTCCGTAATGCAATTAGGAATAATCAAGTCACTATTGCTGCAATTCAAGAAACAAAAAAAGAGCATATCGATGATGCTCTTCTTAGATTTCTTTGGGGCAATAATGGTTGTGAGTATCTTTATCTTCCTTCTGAAGGCCGGTTTAGTGGGATTTTGATTATGTAGAATCATGTTGTTGTTGTGACGAAAGATAATCTTATTAGTGCATTTTCTGTCTCAATAAAGTTTCGCAATACATCTGACAATTTCACTTGGATTTTCACGGCTGTTTATGGGGCTTCAGACTCGGCAGACTATGCACAATTCTGGCAAGAAATTCAAGATATCAGATTACTTCTGCTTGGGCCATGGTTAATAGGATGGGATTGGAATGCTAGCTTATATCAGTCTGAAAGGAACATAAGTGGTGGATGTGTGAGGAGTAGGAATTTATTCAGAAGGTTCATTAATACTAACAAGTTGGTAGATATTCCTATGTCTTGTGGTAGTTTTACATGGACTAACTTAAAAAATCCTCCTAGTCTAGTTAGATTGGATAGGTTTGTATTCACTACATAATGAGAGGAAAATTGTATATATGTGGTACAATATAGGCTTAAAAGGCCTATTTCTGATCATGCACCCATTCTTTTAAATTGTAATGCATGCAACTCCTTTAATCCACCATTCAGGTTTGAGAATTACTACTTATCTCATCCTGATTTTTTAGCTCAATTGAGAGTGTGGTGGGATAATTTATCTTTCTCAGGAAGTGCTAGCTATATCTTAGCTAAGAAACTGCAGGCATTGAAATTTTTCGTCAAAAAGTGGGGAAGAGACACTTTTGGTTCATTACAAGCTGAAGTTGATAAATTGGAGAATCTCATTGATGTCTATTATAATTTGAAGAAGTTGAGTTTGTTAGATGAAGATGATTATGTTGCAAGAGATCTAGCCAAAATTAATCATAAAAAAACATCTCTAAATCTGTCAAGGAAATGGTTCTCAAGATCAAAGGGGAAGTCGCTTGCAGATAGTGAGAGAAATTCAAGTTTTTTTCACAAGAATGCTTCGTACAATCAGAAGGTAAACACAATAAACTCCCTCCTAATTAATGGTACTGTGTGTCACGACAAGGACCTTATTAATGAATAAGCCAAGAGATTTTATGTGAATATTTTCACTGAGAATATAAAATTCAGGCTTGTTAGAGCACAACTCGGTTGAACCCACCAAGCGTTGGTATGTCAAGTTTGGTTGTCATATTTTAGTGAACAAAACTCATTTAAAGAGTCGCTTGATTATATACTAGAGTCAACTTCGTATAGGTTAGCTTGAAAGTATTAGGATATGAGACATTACAAGTATTACGTGAAGACTTGAAGAATGTGAAGAAGTGAGAACTACAACGACGACATCATCCTTCCACTTTAGGTTAGTAATATTTGACTTAAACTGTTTCATTCCCTAACGTATCTTTCAAGTCGTGCATATTGAAAACATAACTGCGAAGCTATGAATGATTATACTCTAGTTAGACATACTATTAAGGAATACGAAGTATAGCGTTTATCTTTTGAACTTCGTATATAAGACATCGACATAATCGTATGAATGATATTGTGATTATGTATGGGTATGAATGAAGATTTCATCATAGGAAACAATGTTTTACATTCGTTTAAAGGAAGTACAATTCATAAACTTGTTTTATGAATCGAAAGGGAAATCACTAGGCTTATTGGTATGGTTATTCATTGCAAATTTATTGTGAATTACTAATATGTGTGTTTAGTATAACCTCTCATAAACTTGTTTATGTATCTTGGTAAAACTATTCACAAGGCCTGACTTATGTATCAGTATGACTTTTATTATTGAAACCGATCTTAAGTAATCACCCAAGATGGTATGATCGATACGTTGTAATTGGTGCAATTTTAGTCTAGCTATTGGGGAACCGATCCTAGTAAGAGGTACAACCGATCACAAGTGGGAAATCGATCCTTGTAAGAGGTACAACACGTTTTTAGATATTGGGGGAACCGATCCTATGAACATGTGCAACACGTTTTTATACATTGGGGAACCGATCCTATGAACATGTGCAACCGAATACAAGTATTTACCATAAGTATGTGGGGACATATCCTAGTACCTAGTCAACCAAGTTTTGGTAACTAGCAAGACTATGCACAATACTCATATGAAGGTAGAACCGAAACTTGTTTTGTTAGAACCAACCATGATTGGTGATTTGATAGGATAATCAATCACATAGTTCTTGGAAGTCATATGAACCAATTCTAAACTTGTTTGGAAGTGTGGTAAATCGTTTCCAAGATTGTAAGTATGAAAAAGGACTTACAAAGTAAAGATGTTGACATGCTTCAATCACGTGCAGTAATTCTTACCTTTTATTGTTCAACGATATTCCTTAATAGCTAAAGGAGAATCCCGGATCGAAATAAATTGAGAATCTTTTAATTAAGGTTTTTAGTTTTGTATGCTTTTAATTTCCAGCAATTAAAATGCATATCTTTAGAAAATAAAAATTGGTAATGTGCATTTACTAATTGGATATTTTCTACTGAGATTTCAGTCAATATTTGGACAAAGCATTTCCAGGAATTATGAAAACCGAATTTGGAAATATATTGCATATCTTGAGAATATTTTCGGTTTTGGAAATTCCTTGGTGTCCAAACTTCCTTTGTCTATAAATACTGAAGTTTGCATTTCAAGCAAAATAATCCTCAGAGCCAGCAAAACTACCTAGTTGTGTTGTTACTGGTGGAGCCTCCCATTCGGAGAGGAAAGTAACCTAATTAAGCGAAATCTCTTACGACTGGGCAGTTTAAAGACTTCTTTGGGATTGAGAAGCTTTATTAGTACCGTTGGTGGGAAACTAGATAATTGCGGTTTATTATTAGTTTTTGATTGATTTAATTGACTAACGGTTGTTGAAATTTGATTGCACCTAGTTTGTTTATGGTTGAGAATATTCTCTTCTGATATAAGATTCACTCAAACTAGATCGAAGTTTCGACGAGAATCTTTGTAGATCTAAAGACGTCTTGTGATAATCCATTGTTAACAAACTCTGTTATGTGTGTTATTGATCACAAGAGATTCAAGTTGATTGTGTGCAGGTGTTTATTGAAGATCTAAGAAGATTTGAAGACGAAGAAGATTTCTGATTTGGGTTCATAATCTTTGGTGTGCACAATACTTGTTTCGGTTTAAGAGGATCCAACTATAATCGGTTTATCCTTGTGATAATCTAGATTGATTAGTTGAGTAGATCGGCATCAATATAATTCTTTGTGATTAAAAGTATTGATTGCAAAATCTTGACAATTACTTTGGTAGTTGTTATCAGATAGTTCTAAGGAGCTGACAAAGGAGTTTATTGGGATAAACGGAAGAGCCTTTTTTCAAACTCTTATCACTTGGTTGAAAAGAGTTGTTACCGAACATACTTTTTGTTCTTTTACTGTTTGGAATACGAACCAAAGGAATTGTTCCAAGTGAGTGACTTACTGGTAGTTGGAGGCACGGGGATACATAAGGAACTAGGTGAACTATAGATTTAGTTGCTTGGTCTCAACTATACGAAGTTGGTTTAATTTTGTATAGTGGCTTCATCATGAGAGTATTCAATTCTGGACTTGGTCCCAGAGTTAATGGCTGTTGTGAAGGAGTTTGGGTTGACTGGGAAACTTGATTGGAGATTTAACTGCACTAACATAATTTTGATACCAAAATGTGATGGTGCAGTTAGTATGCATAATTTCAGCCCCATTAGCCGGGGGGTAGGGGGTTGGGTGGGTGTGCGCACAAGGTCATCTCAAAGTTACTCACTCTGAGACTAAAGTTAGTGTTGCCTACAATTATATCAGAGTTTCAGGGAGGTTTTGTTGATAGTAGGCAAATCATCGATGTCATACTTATTAGAGCATTGCTCGGTCGAACTCGCATGCATTGTTATCTCAAGCATTTTTGTCAATGTTAGTGATCAAAACTATAAAGTTTTGATTTCTAGCCTATTTGTAGATGTCTCGGAGTGGGCGTAATATTAGATCAACTGACCATGATATGATGATTTAATCTCCCTTGTTTCTATCCGAAACTTAAGTTTACCCACTGCCGCGTACTTAAATTTTTTATAGTGCTTACTATGTGCGCGCAAACTTAGATTGAACTATGGTTGTAGTGACTGTGAAATAAGATGTCCTTTATTTATTTATTTTTCTATAGTCGTTTGTGGCAGTAACGAAAGGACTTATATGATGTGTCCGGTTATGGGTTCTTATAAAATTGTTATTAGTTAGTACTGTGCTACGATGTCTCGTCCTTATGAGCCGTTGGTTTTGCGAAAATTGCATTTCGATCTCTTTTGCACATTTTTGTGGGTATACGGGTGTTTTATTTTGTGGTGTCCAAAATTTAGAAACTGTGAGTATTTTCTTGGCTTTGTCCGAGTTACGGATCTTTTGAACTACTAGCGAACTATGGTATTGAGATATCTTTAACTTAAGTCTAAATTTTAAATCAGGTTAATTTCTTTGTGTAAGTTCTGGAAATCTTAAATTAAGCACATATGTCACCAATTTCCTTGTTAAAATATTAGAACTCCCATTTACCTGGGTGCTTTATTTCCATGATACAAGACATTTTTGTTAACCAAAATTTCTCCGTCAGTACAACTTGGTCATCTTTTACTGTTTTATAACTTTCATTGAATTAAATGTCCAGTGTATTTCACATCTTAGACCAGCATCACTGGCTAATACTTCACCATAGTCTTTTTTTAGCTGAACTGTTTCTCAATGACTTTTGATGGTACTGATCTTATGAAGTCGACTATGTTTGTGTTACTGTCATGCCCTTTTAAAAAGAAGAGTCACTTTTCTTGTTTTACACTAACATATGTACAGATTTTTAGACAATTTTCCATCTATTTTCAACTGATGATTGGCCGAATTTGGTTTCAAAGTAGTAGCATGCTATTTTGCGTGAATTAATTCATTTTTGTTTTCTTTATTTAACTAGCCAATGGGTCCTTGTTGTTAGTGTTGTAGTTTGTATACGAAAGCTTTGATGAAAAAGGAACAAGGTTTAATGTCAACTTAAGTACAACCACCACCTTATTGTGTGACTACTAAAATAGGTGGCTATGTTCTAATATTTCGTGATTCTGCAGGGACACATATAGCATCAAAATGCAGCAGTTCAAGGGTGGAATCGACTGCAAACTACCTAGAGTCCTTAGCTGTTCTGGAAGGAGTTAGATGGGGACTGAAATTAGGCATTAGGAAGATCATGATAGAGAGTGACTACAAATGTCTCACACAGGCTATTCGAGGGGAGGAGTCGGACATACCATGGGAACTGCGCGGCATTATCGAAGATACGAGTATTCTATTAAAACAGTTTGAGTTTTATTCCTGTAAGCACATAAATAGATTGGAAAATAAATGTGCGGACAAATTAGCTAAGCACGCCCGTAAAAAGGATATTTGTAATAGTTGGGAAAGGGTAGCTCCATCTTTCCTGTTAAACTCTATTATTTATGACTCGGTTTGATCAATGAAATTTTCCTTCGTAGCAAAAAAAAAAAAAAAAAAAAAAGTACAACCACCACCTTTCTCACGTGATTGAGTGACTAGACTTGGAGACGAACAACAATAATGTTACAATTAATTGGCATTGCACGTTACCATCTAAATGAATCAAGTTCTTCAGGCAAACGCCACCATAATGAGGAGAGTGATATCGCTGACACACAACTTGGAAGAAGCGAATTAGGATCTGAAATTTCGAAATACCATGAGTAAGCTGAGATAGTTGGAGATAATTTTCTTTCCCTTCTATTTTTTTTAACTCTTAAATTTTGTTTTGAATACCGAGGACGAAATTCTTTTTTTTAGTGGTTGATGGTGTAACGACACAAAAAAATAAATAAAAATTCTACTTAGCCTTAAACCCGAGCCCGACCCATTTGGATGCGAAGCTAGAATTTGCGTAGTGTGCGCCTGTGATCCTAGTGATCGGATACTGATGTAGTTTTTTACAGTGGTGAATAAATGGTTTGATTTTCAGACTTGGGAAGTTGATTTTAGACTTAAATTATAAAATTAAACTAGAAAATAAAATAAAAGATAATGACAATGTTGAGAGACTACTGGGAATCAGGATTCCATCAAACTCATACTTTATGGTTCAATATTAATTCTTAGACAATTATAACTCCAAAAATAACAATTATTGACTCTTAATCTTTTCCTAGGTAGATTTTATAAAACATTAATTGTAAATGGTAAGCATGAGTTATCAAAACACTTAAGCTATGCATAACTCATCAAACTAAATCACAACTAATTAATTTAAAATCATAATTCAATTATATTATTGCAAAATTCATAAAAAGAATTTAATAAATTACCAAAATGATGAAAATTGGCTTCCTCCGTCATCCTAGTGATGGGGTTCATCTGCTCATAATAGACATTCACAAAATAATTTTTCATTGCTCAAATGGTGTTTACAAAGGTGAAATTGAAATAAAACAGAGATTTGCAACGCTTATAAAGCGTTACAGAATCCACTGTTACGATGAAACCCTAACTGGTGTTGCAAAGAAAAGAATCTCGATGTTGCAAATTTGAAATACAGTGTTACAAGAAACGGTCGCGAACACTGTTGATAAACGACTGTTTTAGGGCGTCTGTTCTTCGCGTTCTTCGTTCTTCAGAGAATCCTGCAACTTGTGATTTAGCCTCTTTGCAACTTCCCCAAACTCTCGATAGCTCCTCTGGAACTCTCCTCGACTATTTATATACTACAATATGCCTTAATTCCAAGATTAAACCTTCATATTCTCTCGTATTTTTTCACCGGAAGTTACTGATTTTTATTTCCCTTGATTCACCTCACGCATCTTCTGAGTTTCCTTGTAAACTCCAACTTGCCGCTGATATAGACAAAATCATATCTCCGAGAACATATTCTAACTTCCATATATAAGAGAGAAACCCGAGAAAGTTCCCTGTTTAAAACATCAGTGTAAATCCTTTATTCTTCTCGATTCGAAAGTCCTACCGCCCCTGTCTTGTTGCAACAGGCTAATACCAAATCATTACCGTGAAAATCTCCGGCTCAATCTTGTCCAAGTCTTCCAAATTGAAACCCGGTGAATACTTTCCCTGTTTAACTTCATATCAATGATCCAGCCTAATATAGTCCATTTAATTGATCGATTGTCAGCCGAGCAAAAATAATTTCACTTTCTTACTTAACTAAAATTAATGTAGTATGCGATAAGAAAGAGTCCGTATCCACAGAGAGGCTTTTGTTGTTATGCAAATTTTCAGATTCTTAGTAACCAATGGGGGGGTTTTGATTTATCAAAGCAATAAAAATAAATTGAAAGCAATAAAGTATTAAAATAATCAATAAGCAGAATATATTGGTCACGGGATAGTTTCATTCACAAACATATATTTTCATCAATGACTAGAATTGAAATTTTAATCTCTCATTTACTAAAAGTCCTAGGATACCTTGATCGCAAGAATATCCCGCTAATTCCATGATTTCATCACAACCACATTAAAAGATGCATATGTGAATTCTTCCAAGAAAGCAACCTAAAGTGTAAAAGCACAATTAAGTTTAACTCCCTAAAAGCAATAAGTTCTATGGAATAAGACTAATCAAGGCAATCAAATGTGTAAAAGCTCTAATTCAATTTAACCAAGGTTATGATTCATTTATGACTAGTAGGATATATCACTACAAGCACTACCCACAATTATGCTACTTAGAATCAGGGATAAAAAACGTTTACGTATTGAAAACCCTAATATAGCTTTAGAAATGAATGCAAATCGGATTGATTCCGGACTCAACCAAATAAACAATCAAATCATATAACAATATAAACCATGAATCATAAACAATAAAGTTGAGACAAAACTAATACATTAAATCAAATCTTATTTGTGAACTCTACTTTATCCCATAACCAATAATAAGTATTTAGTTACTCATAACTTTTGAGTTCATCATAATCATAATCAAAAATAAGATGAAGAACATGAAAAAATAAATGAAATCAAACCCTAGTTGCCGCTCTCCTCCAAAACTCCAGTAGAATATATCCCAAAGAATATAAACTTTTCCCTTTTATAGCTTTTCAACTTTCCAAAATTAGGTCTTCAAAGCCCAAAGTCTAGATGCTCTCCACCAAGACCATAAGTGAGGAAAAACCCATGTAAAAATCTGTCCCCAAAAGATGTCGCCGGAAAACTGGGTTTACTGACGGAAGTTGGCCGGAATCTGGCAGGCAAGTAATCTCAGGTGACCGGTAAAGTCCACCCGGTCACCGGTCAAACTGTTCAGACAGGTCAACTCGGGTCAACTCATAAGTCAGACTGAGTTTAAGGCTAAATGAGCTGAGTCAGTATCTAACTTAGTAGGTCTTGGCCAAAGTTGTTGCTTGCACAGGCCTTACTGTTGTTGCACCATCATTGTGCTTCATCATCAACTCCAGCCATGATGGCTGTTCCAATGCCAACTCTACCTGCAATAAATCCAATAGCTCATTCCAACAGCTCAACTTTAATTCAACCAATCCGAGCTTGCAGCTTCAGTTACAACCACCATATACTTCATGTAATAATTCAACTCTGCATCCCTACACCTCCAGAATACCAGTCAAACACACACACACACACACACTATTCAACAGCCAAGAATTCCATCACAACAGCACAATACCTTGTCCAATCCCTTGTCTGTAAACCAAAGACAATCATTCCAACTCTTGATTGTAGCTCTTCATCTCAACTTCTCTACCAGTCACTGACTCTGCCATGTGCAGCTTCATAACTACCCAGTTTGTAGCAGTAACATCACAGCACCAACATCTCACCCATGACTGTCAGCTTAAGTATCATCTGCATACACACCAACACAATTCATTCAAATTACAGCAAAGTGCATCAAATCTGCACCTTGAATTCACTTCCAAATGAACTCATTACGAAGTTCAACAACAAACCATCATAACTTCAGCTGCAAATTCACCGATCCAGCAAACATGCGGCTCAACTGCAAATCTTGTACATAGCATCATTTTCAAAATTGCATCCCCATAATACCAACATGATTGCAAGCCAAAGGCATATCCTGTAATTCCACTAGTTGCCCACATATCGGCACATGAACTTGCCTGCAAAGTTCCTAAGCATACATCTAAAGCTTCATTTCTTCCCTGCCATTGTGTTGCTTAGTATCATACCAAAACCACAGCCTCATAATCACTTGAGCATCATCTTTAAACAATCTCCTTTCCACTGTCTCAACCCACCACCAGCTGCAGTTCATCCAATTCCATCAAGCTGCGATTTCCCGACCAACACCAAAACTGTCTCGTCCATAGCATCACAGCCAGCTGCAACACTCTTACTTGTCTTGCGGTATCCACCTGAAATTCCAACATTATGTTCCTTACTATTTCAGTTCCTCTTTCTACTCTCAACACCAGCTAACCCATTGCACCAGACTCACATCCTCACAGCCTCCATACCAGCATCACCAACACAACTCCATTCCTTGTTCTTATACGGCTAGCCAGTTCTCGCATAACTCGCCATTGCCTCAATCCATTTCCAAGACTGAGCATGACCTCAACCTGTAGTAATCCAACATTAAATTATCTCAACTGCTTCTACACTTCAAATCCAGCTCACCCAACAGTCACAATATATGGCACAATCTCTGCAATACTACCTTGCCCAGTGCATCAACTGCCATTGCTTGTAACTGAAACTGCAACTCACACCAAAGCCATTTCCCATCTACAAATTCTTCCATCTCAAGCTGCACTTCTCAGCACAGCCTGCAATTCTGCAACACAACCATTTCACTTCTTCCTTCTTGTTCTTTCTGAACTTAGATTCAAAACAAATCCAATAAAACCCATTAAGCTTCAGTTGTAACTCAAAGTAACCACCACAATCTTCTCTATCTAACGTTAATTCAACTCAAACCCAGAAAAATTCAACTCACAGCCACGCTATTAAATCTCCTCGAGATCAATTCAAGATAAACCCACTCGATTTCAGTTTCAGAAACCTTATATTCTTTCTGAATTTAACTGAAACCCTAACTCGAGAACCCATAAATTCAATTGAATCACCACTGCAAATTCGAAACTAACTCCAACCCTCACTTTTGTTTCCTTCTTGACTTCCAATCATAGCCAAACCCTCTCAATCTCCTCACACCCATGAAGAACAACAACACTAGTAACCCTAATTTTCTGATTTTTTTTCTAGACTTCAAATTACCAACAACAATCATTGTTCTTCCCTGTCAATCTGATAACAGATTCAGAAATTCTCAAAAACCCCATCAATCTCACGATGTCTCAGCTTCATGATCTTACCACCAACCTACTTCACTTTATCTGAATTTCAGACAAAAGATTGAGCGACCGTTTCTTAATTTCTGTTTCTCAGAATTTTAGGAAAATGGTAATAATGAAGAGAAACTCAATTTAGGCTTATAACCCAGGGGTGGATTTAGGATTTATCCACCCCAGCTGACAGGATAAGGGGTACTAGATCAAATATGTCTTGTCAGTTTCGGGGAACCGACTGCCTAATTCCTTGCTCAACTCAACCGTCAGTTTTGAGCAACTGACAGTTTATCTTCACCTCCTCCTTGTGCACGTCATCCTGCTCCAAATATAGCTCCCATGTGAATTGGCCTCTTTGCCTTTTACGCTCCAAATAGACGTTTTCTCCTTTTTTTGCTCCCAAGGACTCCATTGCACCTAATAAATCAAAACTAAACATAAGAGATGCAATTCCCAAGGATAATAGCAAAGAAAGCATAAATACTAGATATAAAATTATGTGTTTTACAACACCTATCAAATTCCCCCACACTTAGACTTTGCTAGTACTCGAGCAAATAAAACAAAACTTATTCTAAAGGATACATACAACTCCCGTGAGCGTTTACTAGAGAAATACCCACAAAACCTACAATTCCAACTTACAAGTTCTCCGAAATGATAGTATCCAATGCGCTAAGAGACATAGAGATTCTGCACACTAGTCATAAGAAGTTAGACAAGAATATGAACAAAATCTCATCCTTAAAAGTTGAGAGAGAAATAACCATCCCTTATCGAAAGAAATTCGGGTTCGGAGTGATCAAAAGTCTTGACTCTGCCTCACAAGAAAGGATTTTATGAAATTGCTCTCAATAATAAACAACTCTTTATGGGTCACACATGTGTCCAGGTAGGAATGAAGAGAGAATCCTACGACACGTTGAATAGTAGGAAGGAAAACCTTCCGAATTGTTTTGAAAACCCACATATTTTATTCATTTTGAAAACCCTTTTTATGACGATCTCTAAGAAAGGAAATCAACCACTTAACGAAGGTGGGAATATGATTACTTACCTCGTAATCCGTTCGGCGTGCAGTTAGCACCACTCTCACAGCATCCATAGAAACGTCTTCGGTCTTCAAATCCTTGTCTTCATCTTCGTCTTCGGTCTTCAACTTTCAATGATAACTCTTGAACCTCGTAGATTCTTGACAATGTGATTCTTTCCTCTAATTCCTTGTTGCTTGAAACTTCATTATAGATATTTCTTCTTCCATCGGCTTTATTGAATGAATACAAAACCAAAAATGAACTAAACAAACCAAAAAAATGATGCAATGATTTTTTTTTAATTTTTTTTTTAAATGCAAAATAAATAAAGTAAATACAAAATGAAAACAAACAAAATAAAATAAAAACTAATGATGAACCTAATGAACTTTTCTCCTGTCTTTTTTTTCTTTTTTTTTTCATTCAATTTTTTTTTTGAGACAAGAGAAACCAAAACAAATACAAATACAAATAAAGATTAAAAAAAAAACAAAAATGCAAGTACAAGGCCATGGTGTAAGTACTTTACCGCTTGATTCTTCACAACTTGTATGTCTCGATATCATAAACTTCTTGAATTCTCATCTTGATAATTTTCGCTCTTGTACATAAGTCTTCAACTTGTAAAAATTCTGATATCATAAACTTCTTGAATTCTCATCTTGATAATTTTCGCTCTTGTACATAAGTCTTCAACTTGTAAAAATTCTGCTCCTTGTCTTGTTGCTTTACTTGAATCTAAAATCTGCTCATTTCTATACTGTTGCTTGTAAACCTTGAAGGTCTTCAACTTTCCTTCGAATTTGTGATGCTCCTCTTGTTGATGATGATGGTGTTTCTATGGACCTCTTGGTGTAGAGAGAGATAAAGTGGATGGTGCTAACTGCGAACAAGATTACAAGTGGTATGTAGCAATTCGATGTCACCATCATGATTGATAAAATAGCACTTAAGAGATCAAAATAGTGCTTCTATTGGTGGGAGGTTGGGTAGCTCACCATTCTACCCGGAGTTTACGTACGGTGACACACACTCTAAAAGAACAAATTTAGACATGTACAATTACAAAGAAATGAAGGTCAGTGTCTCTCATGATATAACATGGGTAGGCTCCACTATAGGGGACCACTACTCTACTACCAAATTCAGTCTGCACCTTATTTTCCACTGGCATGGTTAAATCCAACTTTAACTCTCATACAAGTAAGAAACCCGATCATGTTCTCTGTCATCTCTAAGTTCAGTCACTCTTATGAGAATCTCGATGTAATCTTAGCGACATGTATACTATGTGACTCTAAACTAACTACAAGTTGGAGTTTTCATTCACTATTTTACAAAAAAATTGAAATTTTTACAATGCAAATGCTTAACCACTCCCCCACAGTTAAACTTTACATTGTCCTTAATGTAAATTGAGTCATCCAAAGAAAGTCAAGGTGGGAAATCAAATAATGATAATGTGACAAGAAATCAGAAAAATAAAATACAAGATAAGAAAAAAAAAACTAAAAACAAGACAAGAAAAATGAAAATAAGACGAGAGATACTCATCCTATGGGTTGCCTCCCATTTAGCGCTTTGTTTAAAGTCGTCAGCCCGACTATCTCCTTGCTTTCTATGACTCCTCCAGAGGGAGTGCATCCACAAAATTAGCTCCTTCCACCACTTTGGAAGTGAAATTCTCATAATATGGTTTCAACCGGTTCCCATTAACTTTAAGTTCCTTGCTTGTAGCTATGCTACGAATTTCTACTGCACCATGAGAAAACACATTAGTAACAATAAAAGGTCCAATCCAACGTGACCTTAATTTACCCGGAAATAAATGCAAGCGAGAATTAAACAAAAGCACTTTCTGCCCAATACAAAATTGTTTTCTAGAAATCATAGTATCATGAAAGGCCTTCGTTTTCTCCTTATAAATGCGAGAGCTTTCAAATGCATCATTGCGAATCTCTTCTAGCTCTTGGAGTTGTAGCCTACTTTGCTTTCCATCCCCATCCATCTCCATATTGCATTGCTTAATCGCCCAAAACGCTTTATGCTCAATCTCCACGGGTAAGTGACAAGGTTTACCATACACAAGCCTAAAGGGAGACATCCCAATAGGTGTCTTGTATGCAGTTCTATAAGACCACAAAGCATCATTAAGTCGCATGCTCCAATCCTTCCTTGTTGGATTCACCGTCTTTTCTAGAATAGATTTCACCTCCCGGTTAGAAACCTCCGCTTGTCCATTTGTTTTGGGATGATAAGGTGTTGCAATCTTGTGTGACACATTGTACTTCTTCAACAAGCTTTGCAAAATCCTGTTTTTGAAGTGAGAACCCCCATCGCTAATTACGGCTCTTGGAATTCCAAACCTTGCAAAAATATTAGCTTGCACAAAATCTGAAACAACCTTGGAATCATTAGTTGGGGTGGCCTTAGCTTCCACCCATTTAGAGACATAATCAACAGCAAGTAAGATGTAAAAATTCCCATGAGAGTTGACAAAAGGACCCATAAAATCAATCCCCATACATCAAAAACTTCAATAAATTAAATAAAAGTTTGTGGCATTTGATTTCGGGCACCTAGATTGCCTGTTCTTTGGCACCTATCACAAGTTGTACAAAATGTGTATGCATCTTTAAACAAGGTTGGCCAATAGAAACCGCTTTCAAGTACCTTGTGAGCGGTTCTCTTACTTCCAAAATGTCCTCTGCAAGCATAAGAGTGACAAAATGACAAGATAGAATTAAACTCAGATTCGGAACGCACCTTCTTATTACTTGGCCGCTGCCATGTTTCCATAAGTATGGATCATCCCATATATATTGGTTCCCTAACCTCTTAAGTTTGTCCCTCTCAGCATGAGACAAGTTCCTTGGGATTTGTTTAGTTACCAAGTAATTCACAATATCAGCATACCATGGTTCTCCAAAGGCAATTGAGAATAGTTGCTCATCCAGGAAACTTTCACGCAGTGCGATAGCTTCCTTGTCCACAAAAATACGGCTCAAGTGATCCGCAACGATGTTCTCAATTATTTTCTTGTCTTTGATTTCAATATCAAACTCTTGCAAGAGTAGAATCCATCGTATGAGCCTCGGTTTCGCTTCTTTCTTTATTAGCAAGTACCTAAGTGCTGCATGGTGATCGCTGTCGTATGCGTCAAAAATAATTACACTTTCTTACTACTCAAAATATAAATATAGCAAGGCCAAGACAGGATCGATCCCACAGAGAGGTCTTGGTTGTCTCGTTGTTTCGGTTTCCTATATAAAATACCGGGGTTTTTTTTTATTTTTATAACGTAAAAGTAAAATAAAAGCAAGTAAAGAAAAGTAAACAAACCAAATCAATAAGGTGGTGAGAATATTGGTTACAGATTTCATCTTCAATTGTAAACAAGTGTTGAAAGTATGATTAGAATTCGTATTTAATCTCGCTATCATCAAAAGCCCTAGAATACCTTATTGCAAGAATACTCCGTAAATTCCCAAGTTCATCAACACACACATTAGAGCTGCGTATGTGAAATCTAACTAAAGAATAACTCAACGCCTTGCGCTAATCAAGTTCAATTCCTAGGAGCATTAAGTTTCAGAAATAGGCTAATCAATGCAACTATCATACATTGCGTATGACAATTAGGACAGAGGTCAATTTCTACATATGATTACTAGAGTGTATCACTACAAACCGAAATCATATAATGCTACTCGTATTCAAGGTTATCGCTCGATGAAAACCCTAAAATAGCTATAGATATGGATGTAAGTTCAATCAATTCTAGACTCAACTAAACAAACATTCAATCATATTGCAATACATCAATCATACAATTATTATAATCAGCAGAAATCAAACGATGGTTTTGAGAGAAAACTAATTCATAAATATCATAACTTGGTTGCAAAATCCAACTACATCTTTAACCAATAATAAAAACTTAGTTACTCATGGCATAGGAGTTCATAACAAGAAGGAAGGGAAAACCTATCATGTTTCTACACCCTAGAACACTAAAGTAGCAGCAGCCCCCTAATGGAGATATATCATATATGATTAGGTTTTGAGAAAAGACTTCTCTTTTATAGCTCTTCTTGTTCCAAAATTAGGTTTAACCTTCAAAATCTTCAAGTCCACCTCCATCTACTAGTCCACCAAGCCTAGGTGTGATAAATATGTCTCTGGAAATTTTGGGTCCAAAACTGGTTGCCGGAATTACTGACGTCATCGCCGGAATCCGGTCACCGGAAAATTTGTCTCAGCCCACTTGAACTATCAAAAACTGTCACCAGCAAGTGCATACTCCCAGCAGCTCATCTCCATATCTCTGCCATTCAAACAATCACAAAATACCATCTAAACCAATTCCTTGTTCTTGCGAAAACGCGCCCAAAAGCGTGACTTGTAGCTCATATGTCCATCCGACAACTTCCATATCCGACTCATACCCCCTTCATGATTCACTGAAACATTACGATCCCCACTTCCGGTCACCGGCGCGCCATATTCGCTCACTTTTCGCACTTCAAAATCCATTCCCAGAACAACATTACCAGCTCTTGGTCTCAGCTGCACCATTCTCCATTCTTGCAAACCCCATTTCATGGCAGTAACAGATTTGTTCTTCCAGTTCTGGTAGTAGCATCATTTTGTAACTTAACAGCTACAACTCCAGCTGCTACCCTTTACTTCCCTGAGTTCATCCAAACTGCTACCAGGTACTCCAATACTTGCACCTGCAATAGCACTTGCACCAGATTCAACCTAGCATTTATTATAATTCCTCCCAGCCGAAACTGCAAACAACCAACATACTGTCACAGATTCACATTCCTTCCAGGTCTCTTTGTTGTCTTAGTACTAACACCATCTTGTACAGTCAGTCCGTCTCTCGCCTTCTCTTTCAGTTTGAGCCATTCTCCATTTTAATTTCTGCCTCGCAACCAACTTCCCTGTAACATCTCATATAAACTCGTGCCTAGTGCTTCTATTGTAACTCACTCTCAATGCCACCATCAAACTTCTCAAGATGCAACACTTCTTTTTGCTCTGACTAGCCTTAACTGCACTTCCATGAACTGCAAATCTAGCTGCTCCATTCCTTGTTTAGTTCACCATCTCAGTTGCACACACAACCAACCCTCTTGAGTCTCCACCAATGCCTTACTGCTATAGCCCAAACATTGTTCAAATTCCTCTTTGAACTGCACCACTACTCCACAACATAACCAATTATTCCATCTACAGCTGCATACTCCAGTTCTTTCTTTGTCTTCTCAGCTCCTCCGTTGCTTCAGTTAGCAGCTATACTTCCACCAGAACAAGCCCTTCTACCTCATTCACAGCCAAGATGGCTATATCCTGCAACTCAGCTCCAAGCTGTCATTTCCCTTCTGCCACAGTTACAACCAGAGTGCACTCCATTATCACCTTGCTACTCCAGCTTCTTCCCTGTCCTTGTTTTGATTCTCTAGCTGCAACTCAGAATCACCAATTCATCCGATCACTCGACTGCCAGTTCCATGTATCCCTACAATGCTATTTCAGTCATCTGTAGCTGTAGCCTCCAGTTCACAACTCAAGCCA
This sequence comes from Papaver bracteatum, assembly GCA_023529315.1. Taxonomy (NCBI): domain Eukaryota; kingdom Viridiplantae; phylum Streptophyta; class Magnoliopsida; order Ranunculales; family Papaveraceae; genus Papaver; species Papaver bracteatum. The sequence continues at coordinate 2,125,623 of JAJJWX010002723.1, read as the reverse complement.
ACCATCTCCATTATGCAACCACCAACACATTTCCATGCTATCTTTTCCACCTGCAATGTTTATGGATTCAAACACCACCATCACAGATTACCAACAACTCACAGTTCCTCCTTTATCGATCATGGAAACAACTTTCAATCTCCATCATAGTTTAGGCAATTCTACAAACACATTGTGTGCATCTTCTGGTGATGAAGAAGATATGTACACATTATTGATTTCTAATCTCTCTGTATCTTCTTCCCTGCATATCATATAATTTAGAACAGACCCATTCATTATAATCCATTAAGAGCTCTGAATCAGACATCAATTCATCCCTTCAACATCCATCAATGGCAGTAAACTTGTTTAATCCCTGTTCATTCCGAGAAAACTTCATTCAAAACCCTTCGAAGCTCATCTACATAGATGCCAATCGGAATCAGAAACTAGCCCATTTATCCAAACTTCCATGAACTCTAAACTTTCTGAATCTCATCCATTCGTCCTTGTTTTCTCCATGAGTGAACTTTATCCTTGCCTGAACCTGTTTAACCATTCAAACACTCACCTCTATCTTCTTCTCTCCCTTGGAATCATGTTCTAACCCTTCGAATTAACAGCACCCCACCAGACCTGAGCTTGCCGGCACAAAGGAGAAAAATGCTTCATTATGACTTAAGCTGATGAAGACTCGACCTGATCTACTGGTTGTAAGAAACCTAATTTGATTTCTTTCTCAAACGTACATGCCAGCACCACTAGCACATAGTCCCCAGGCTTGAATGACTGCGAAGCCCATGTAGGTTCACAACACAATCTTCAAGCCCAGCGGATTGTAGTTCACCTAGCTCATGACTCAATTGGCCTGAGTTCTGAGTTCTTTATTGTCGAGAATCGGCAATACCTCCTGGTTCTCGATGCGACTCATTTTGATGCTTTTTCTTCCTTTTTGTAGTCTCTAGCCATTGTACCTAAATAAGGATAAAGCAAACGTAATACACAAAATAACAAAAGAAATAGCTAAGAAAAGCATATGAAATTGATACTTAAAAGATGTAACTTTGGCACCTATCACATGGTCAGAAAAGACAACAAATTTTGTACCAATTAGATAAGAGCGAAATTTCTCCAATGCAAATACAATAGCTAATAACTCTTTTTCAGTGGTTGTGTAGTTTTGTTGGGCCTCATTTAACGTTCTAGAAGCATAATAAATAGCATGAGGTATCTTCCGCACATGTTTCCCAAGCACCGCACCAACCGCATAGTCACTTGCATCACACATGAGCTCAAAAGGCTTGCTCCAATCCGGTGGTTTAATGATAGGGGTTGAAATCAAAAGTTCTTTCAAACGATTGAATGCCGCCATACACTTTTCATCAAAGTTAAAAACCACATATTTTTTGCAATAAGTTGCAAAGTGGTGATGCTATCTTGGAAAAATCCTTGATAAATCTACGATAAAAATCTACATGTCCAAGAAAAGAGCGTATCTCCCTCACCGTAGTGGGAGGGGTTAGAGCATGAATAAGGTCTATCTTAGATTTATCAACTTCCAAGCCCTTAGAATATATTATATGGCCTAAAACTATGCCATGAGTTACCATGAAATAGCACTTCTCCCAATTTAGCACAAGGTTTGTTTCAACACATCGTTCAAGGATTAATGACAAGCTGTTCAAACAAAGGTCAAATGAATCACCAAAGACACTAAAGTCATCCATAAACACTTCAATGATGTTTTCAACATACTCGGAAAATATACTTGCCATACACCTTTGAAAGGTAGCTGGAGCATTGCACAAGCCAAAAGGCATCCTTCTATACGCAAAAGTGCCGAAAGGACAAGTGAAAGTGGTTTTCTCTTGATCCTCCGGTGCTATCACAATCTGATTGTACCCTGAATAACCATCAAGAAAACAATAATAAGAGTGTCCAGCTAAACGGTCAAGCATTTGATCAATAAAAGGTAAAGGAAAATGATCCTTCCTAGTAGTGGCATTCAACTTTCTATAATCAATACAAACCCTCCAACCGGTTTGCACACGAGTGGGGACAAGTTCGTCCTTATCATTCTCTACCACCGTTACACCTGATTTCTTTGGTACAACTTGTACCGGGCTCACCCACTTTCTATCGGATATTGGGTAGATAACACCTACTTCCAAAAGATTGAGTATCTCATTTTTCACAACTTCCATCATGGGAGTGTTCAAACGACGTTGCGCTTCCCTTGTAGGCTTTGCATCGTCCTCCAAACTAATCTTATGCATACAAACGGCAGGGAGTATACCCTTGATATCAGCAATTGTCCATCATATAGCCTTCTTGTGCTTCCTTAGCACCCTTAGAAGTTTTTGCTCCTGAAATTCACTAAGCTCGTTAGAAACAATCACAGGTAACTCTTCATTGTCACCCAAGTACAAGTACTTTAAGTGACTTGGAAGAGGTTTCAATTCCAACTTTGGAGATTTAACAGTAGAAGGTACAAGCTTTTCATCACTGCATGGTAAAGAAATGAAAGAGATATTATGAGTTTCCGGACATCCTTGTAGTGAGTTAAGATCACCAAGGGCTTCCTTGACTTCGTTACCACACTCTACACCATCATCCATGGATGTAGTTAAAACAGTTTCCAAAGCATCATCACCATTGAATTCAAACACTTTTTGTGCCAATGCATCCATAACATCAACAGAGAAACAAGAGTGGACATCACTAGGATATCTTATCGTCTCGAAAATTTTGAAACGTATTATTCTCCATTAAACTCCATAGTCAACGTTCCCTTGTCCACATAAATAATGGTTTTAGCCGTTTTCATGAAGGGACGCCCAAGTAGCAATGGAAGAGATGAGTCCGGTGAACCTTCATCCATCTCTAACATACAAAAGTCAGCTGGAAATACAAGTTGATTAACTTGTACAAGAACATCCTCAACAATACCCATTGGGTAAACATTAGAGGGATCGGCTAATTGCAACACAATTTCAGCCTTTTTCAAAGGACCTAGATTAAGTGAATTATACATGGATGCCGGCATAACATTAACGGATGCACCTAAGTCTAACATTTCTTTGTTAAAAGTGGTGTTACCAATTGTGACGGGAATGTCAAAGCTACCGGGATCCTTGCATTTCAGTGGGATTTTGTGTTGTAAGATTGCCGAAGCATTCTCCCCCACACTTAGCACTTCATTTCCTTCCTTTGCTTATTGGTACACAAGTCCTTCAACACTTTTGCATACTTGGGAACTTGCTTGATATCATCAATGAGTGGTATGTTCACATGAATCTTCTTAAGAACGTCTAAAAATCTCTTTTTCTTGTTCCTCCTTCTTAGAACTTGCAAATCTGCGAGGAAAAGGTATATGAGGAACATAAGTAGGAATATGAGTTTTAGAGTTAGGAATATGTACCTCGGGTGTTTGGGGAATTTCATCCCTTTTTTCCTCCAAAACCGGCTCCATTGGAGCTTATTCTTCACCCAAATCAGTAACTTCGGGTTGCACAAGTTGTGCACCACTTCTCAACGTAATAGCACTGACACCCTCTTTTGGGTGAATGGTTTGAGAAGGGAGTTTCCCACTATTTTTTGCCTTCAATTTGTTGATATCAATCGCCATGGAGACCACTTGAGTCTGCAACTCCTTGATAGCACTCTTAGTCTCTTATTGGCATTCCTTGAACATGGTAGAAATACCTTGCATCATTGTTTATAACTTTGCATCGATATCGGAACCTTGGTTTTGAACCGGTTGTTGTGGTTGCTGAAATTGTTGCTGTTGCGGTTGAAATCCACTCGGATGGTTGAAAGTAGGTTGTTGAACTGCACCTTGCTTGTTGGCATAACTAAAATTTGGATGATCTCTCCATCACGGATTGTAGGTATTGGAGTAGGGATAATACCGTCTTTGTTGATTTAGAAAAACCGCATTAGCTTGCTCCAACTCTTCACCATACGAAGGTAATATAATCGCAGCCATCTTTTGCATCATTTCCTCCATGTTATCCATCCTTTGATCACGGTTTGATGATGATGAATCACTAACTTCATGCACTCGCCTAACCATTGGTTCATTTCTTGTGTAAAATTGTTGCGAGTTTGCATCCATGCTTTCAATCAACTCGGCAGCTTGGGCCACCGTCTTGTTCACTAGTGCACCACCACCCGCTGCATCAAGAAGATATTTATCACTTGATTGGAGGCCTTCGTAGAAGTATTGGATTATCATAACATCACTGAATTGATGGTGAGGACAGCTTGGAACCAATCTCTTGTATCGCTCCCAACATTCATACAAAGATTCTCCCACATGTTGCTTTATTCCACAAATCTCTTTGCGAATTTGAGTAGCCGTTGACGCAGGAAAATACCTCTCTAGAAAGAGTTTCTTCAACTCGTTCCATGTAGTGACACTTCCAGATGGAAAACAATACAACCAATCCTTAGCGCTGTCCACCATATAAAATGGAAAAACTTTCAACATTGTACCATCGCCATCAGTCTCCGTTGGAAGCATGGCCTTGACAATGGTATGAAAATCCATGAGATGCTTGTTTGGGTCTTCATTCACCATGCCATGGAACTTTGGTAACTCTCTAAGCAACCCCGGCTTTATCTCGAAAGTTGAGTTTGTTTGGATACACCATTGTTTTGCATCAAGCCTATGAGAAGCCAAGTCCTTGAGTGTACGATTTGCATCACCCATTGCTTCTTCTTCTTCAACTAGTGGTTCTTGTACAAATGGAACCTCTTGTTCTTCTTCTAGTTGTAACTCTTCTTCCACTTCTAATTCTTGTTCTTCTGTTGTGTCTTGACTTGGTTAGAGTATTGTGCCTCTTCGAGTAGCTATCCCACACTTTGGATAGTTCCAATCTTTAGAAGCCAGGGATTAGGTACCTGAAAACAATTCACGCTAACAAGTGAGAAACAAGACAAGAAAACAAAAAGCAAAGATAAAAGCAGAAATTATAAAAAGAAACTAAAAACTTAATAACAAGCCGTATGCCTCCCCGACAACGACGCCAAAAATCTGATCGGTTGTCAGCCGATCAAAAATAATTTCACTTTCTTACTTAACTAAAATTAATGTAGTATGCGATAAGAAAGAGTTCGTATCCATAGAGAGGCTTTTGTTGTTATGCAAATTTTCAGATTCTTAGTAACCAATGGGGGGGTTTTGATTTATCAAAGCAATAAAAATAAATTGAAAGCAATAAAGTATTAAAATAATCAATAAGGAGAATATATTGGTCACTGGATAGTTTCATTCACAAACATATATTTTCATCAATGACTAGAATTGAAATTTTAATCTCTCATTTACTAAAAGTCCTAGGATACCTTGATCGCAAGAATATCCCGCTAATTCCCTGATTTTATCACAACCACATTAAAAGATGCATATGTGAATTCTTCATAGAAAGCAACCTAAAGAGTAAAAGCACAATTAAGTTTAACTCCCTAAAAGCAAAAAGTTCTATGGAATAAGACTAATCAAGGCAATCAAATGTGTAAAAGCACTAATTCAATTTAACCAAGGTTATGATTCATTTGTGACTAGTAGGATATATCACTACAAGCACTACCCACAATTATGCTACTTAGAATCAGGGATAAACAACGTTTACGTATTGAAAACCCTAATATAGCTTTAGAAATGAATGCAAATCGGATTGATTCCGGACTCAACCAAATAAACAATCAAATCATATAAAAATATAAACCATGAATCATAAACAATAAAGTTGAGACAAAACTAATACATTGAATCAAATCTTATTTGTGAACTCTACTTTATCCCATAACCAATCATAAGTATTTATTTACTCATAACTTTTGAGTTCATCATAATCATAATCAAAAATAAGATGAAGAACATGAAAAATAAATGAAATCAAACCCTAGTTGCCGCTCTCCTCCAAAACTCCAGTAGAATATATCCCAAAGAATATAAACTTTTCCCTTTTATAACTTTTCAACTTTCCAAAATTAGGTCTTCAAAGACCAAAGTCTAGATGCTCTCCACCAAGCCCATAAGTGAGGAAAAACCCATGTAAAAATTTGTCCACAAAAGATGTCGCCGGAAAACTGGGTTTACTGCCGAAAGTTGGCAGGAATCCGGCAGGCAAATAATCTCAGGTAGCCGGAAAAGTCCACCTGGTCACCGGTCAAACTGTTCAGACATGTCAACTTGGGTCAACTCAGAAGTCAGACTGAGTTTAAGGCTAAATGAGCTGAGTCAGTGTCTAACTCAGTAGGTCTTGGCCAAATCTGTTGCTTGCACATGCGTTAAATGTTGTTGCACCATCATTGTGCTTCATCATCAACTCCATCCATGATGGATGTTCCAATGCCAACTCTACCTGCAATAAATCCAACAGCTCATTCCAACAACTCAACTTGAATTCAACCAATCTGAGCTTGCATCTTCAGTTACAACCACCATATACTTCCTGTAATAATTCAACTCTACATCCCTGGACCTTCAGAATACCAGTCAAACACACACACACACACACCATTCAACAGCCAAGAATTCCATCACAATAGCACAATACCTTGTCCAATCCCTTGACTGTAAACCAAAGCCAACCATTCCAAATCTTGACTGCAGCTCTTCATCTCAACTTCTCTACCAGTCACTGACTCTGCCATGTGCAGCTTCATAACTACCCAGTTTGTAGCAGTAACATCACAACACCAACATCTCACCCATGACTGTCAGCTTAAGTCTCATCTGCATACACACCAACACAGTTCATTCAAATTACAGCAAAGTGCATCAAACATGCACCTTGAATTCACTTCCAAATGAACTCATTTCGCAGTTCAACAACAAACCATCATAACTCCAGCTGCAACTTCACCGATCCAGCAAAACTGCGGCTTAGCTGCAAACCTTGTACACAGCATCATTCCCAAAATTTCAGCCCCGGAATACCAACATGATTGCAAGCCAAAGGCATAGCCTGTAATTCCACCAGTTGCCCACATCTCGGCACCTGAACTTGCCTGTAAAGTTCCTAAGCATACATCTAAAGCTTCATTTCTTCCCTGTCATTGTGTTGCTTAGCATCATACAAAAACCACAGCCTCATAATCACTTGAGCATCATCTCCAAACCATATCCTTTCCACTGTCTCAATCCACCACCAGCGGCAGTTCATCCAATTCCATCAAGCTGCGATTTCCCGACCAACACCAAAACTGTCTCGTCCATAGCATCACAGCCAGCTGCAACACTCTTACTTGTCTTGCGGTATCCACCTGCAATTCCAACATTCTGTTCCTTACTATTTCAGTTCCTCTTTCCACTCTCAACACCAGCTAACCCATTACACCAGCCTCACAGCCTCCATACCAGCATCACCAACACAACTCCATTCCTTGTTCTTACCAACAACAATCATTGTTCTTCCATGTCAATCTGATAACAGATTCAAAAATTCTCAAAAACCCCATCAATCTCTCGATGTCTCAGCTTCACGATCTTACCACCAACCTACTTCACTTTCTCTGAATTTCAGACAAAAGATTGCGCGACCGTTTCTGAATTTCTGTTTCTCAGAATTTTATGAGAATGGTAATAATAAATAGAAACTCAATTTAGGCTCATAACCCAGGGGTGGATTTAGGATTTATCCACCCCAGCTGACAGGATAAGGGGTACTAGCTCAAATATGGCTTGTCGGTTTCGGGGAACCGACTGCCTAATTCCTTGCTCAACTCAACCGTCAGTTTTGAGCAACTGAAAGTTCATCTTCACCTCCTCCTTGTGCACGTCATCCCGCTCCAAATATAGCTCCCATGTGAATTGGTCTCTTTGCCTTTTACGCTCCAAATAGACGTTTTCTCATTCTTTTGCTCCCAAGGACTACATTGCACCTAATAACTCAAAACTAAACATAAGAGATGCAATTCCCAAGGATAATAGCAAAGAAAGCATAAATACTAGATATAAAATTAGGTGTTTTACAACACCTATCATTAATCATCCATACCAACGTTGTTTGGCCCAATCCAGTCAATCCCAACCGAAAACAGCGATTAAATCTCATTAAGTCTCTTCAATAATTCGGACTGAAAATACGCAGGTGACTGGTTAAGTCTTCCCGCCAAAACTGAACTTTTGAACCGGTGAAGAAAGGTTGCCCCTTATCCTACTACTGGGGCGTCGATAGTAATCTGGATGTCCCTTAGTAATTTTGGTATCCCTTATCAATTTTCTCCTGGACCACTTTTCGAGCCAATTTCTATGCAAAAGCTTATTTCTCCAAAAACACCTGCAAAGACATAAAATGCCAAAATAAATACAAAAACGGATACTAAAAATATAGAAAATCGAGAATAAAATAGACACATAAAATAAATACAATATCTATCAGATACTATATCGGTGGTGAGTGTCCAAATCCTAAAATAAATGTTAAAAATAAATAAGATATCGCATAGCAGTATTAAAGTTCATGGTTAGTAGAAATGATAGAAAACTCTAGAAATTCTCAACATGGTTGACACGCGAGTGAGCATGCAACATCCTAAGGAGTTTTTGTCTCTGTCTTTCAAAATCATGTTAACAGAAGATGTACTCCATATTTTTCTTTACTATGTCCGTTATTTTCTTCTTTTCCCTTTTCTGTTGCATCTTGAGCAAAAGAGATTTTGTTTCTGTTTTGTAAAGAAAAGAAAACAAAATAAACCGAAAACTTAGCTTTTCCTTCTTGCTCCTCATGTTTTCCTTGCTTTGGACGTGCGATTGAAACCGGAAGAAGAAGGTTCATTATCCCTTGAAGATTTCGACAGTTGAGGTAGGGGGTTCTTTCTTTTACTTCCTTCTCTTCTTTTTGAACTGAACTATGAATTTCTTTTGTGTTAATCAGTCTTTTGGCAAATGTTCAATTAAATTTTGTTTGTTGAATGCGATTTCTGCAAACCGATGAATGGGTTTTCGTCACTATGCATGATTCTGTGTGTAGTTAAATTCGTCTCTATTTTTGCTGATTTGTGATCCGATTGTCGAGAGTGAAGTACCATGAAGCTTTTATATTTTCATAGTAATTTCCATCTATTATGGTTTGGTTGATTTTTCTTAGTGAAATTTTACCCCTTCACAGTATATGGGTTGATACCATTAACAAATTATTGGAAAATCTCATTTCTTCTAAACATTTTCCTTATGAAATTTTTGTGAATCAAGTATTAGTCTTGCTGTTTCATTTGTTGCTCCTTTCACAATTTCTCACTTTGATTTGAAATGATGGGATCAATTAATTCTCTGTGGTTTTATTCAACTTGAGTTAAACAGGTGGCTATCTGTTTGTGAAAATTACCCAATCGAGTTCCCATAAATTTTCTACTTACTTAGTTTCTGATGGATTCTCCTATAGTGATGTTTTTTTTATCAAACTTTTGTGATAAAAATCTCAATCTTCTGTACTATAATATACTTGGTGTTTTGTTTCATTGTAATCATAAAATTTTCCTTAGAATGTGTGGAAATGCGGTTTTAAGTCTCTTGTGCTATGACTTTGAGTACTTGTTTTCTATCTTGCATTTTAACATAGACATTTTGCTAAAAAAAAAGGAAGGAATGGGTACTTTATAAATCTCTTGGTTCACTTGTATCATATTAAATGTATTTGCAATGATCATTCACAAAAGCTCCTCTCTTTGGATTGAAAACATCTTAACTAACCGACTTGTCTTTTAGTTTGAAATGTATTTGATTGATATCTTTGGTTTTAATACAAATGTTAACAGTAAGGAGTGGATTGCCAATTTTAAAAGCTCTACTTACTAGATATATTTCCTTGATTTACTTATACTAATTTGTATTTCTTTGCCATATGGTTCACTGAAAACTCCTCTCGGCGATTAGGACTAATTTCATTGGTTGAATTTGCAAATGTGAGCTTGTTGGAAATGTTTTTCCATGTTTGTGCTAGACTAAGAATGCTTGAACCTTTCCTTTCGGAACTAATTTCTTAGTGAGTTTGAAACTGCCACGATTGGATTCGTGCTGGTTAATCATTTGTTCTCGGAGCTATTTCACCGTTTTGAAATGTGTGTGTGAGTTTACATTTAATCGTTTGAACACGATCGGAAGGTAGGCGACTCTACTCTAAGAACGTCAGGCCTAAGTGGCACCCCACCACCTCGGTGGCTACCCGAAAGATCGTTGCGGCAATGATGTCTGGTAACCAGAACTACCCTGACGGTGGCACTGGCCATGAGAATAGTAGAGTATCTTTATCTGCGGCTCAGAATATTTTTATGATCTACATTTGCTTAAGATTTATATTTTTACTTTGATCTAGCTGCTGCTCATTGTCGAGGCCTTTATATTTTTGCGCTGTATTATGTTTTCATCGTTATACCCTCTAGTGAGCATTTTATTTTGTTTTTCCCCCCACAGAGTTTGGCGCTAGCTTGATGCGGTAAGTTGAAAAAGGCTTACGGCGCGGAGCTATGGACATACATATTATCGTCCTTGTATACATATATATCATGGGATGATTTGGGTAGTTTTCATTTCATGCTTTGCTATGTGTATATATAGGCTATGGTCTTCTTTTTGGATGTATATGGGACAATATCTTTTTTCAGACGTCCATATACATTATAATCTTTAAAAATTCTACTGTTAAGTAATGTATAAAGCTGCAAAAAACAGTCGATTACAATAAATTGGTGGGTAGCCTGACAACAAGTTGGGCACCAACACCCTTTTGGATAGCTAAACCTATATTCTATGAAAAAGAGTACCGCCTATCTTACAATTAGCGTCATGGTTTGTGATACAATTCTTCAACCTCTTCAAGAAAATGATAGTTTCTTCGCCCAGCTCTCCTAAAGTCGAAAAAGATAAAACAGCAAAGCCATACCCATGAAGGGAGCACTTGTGTAGGTATTTATTTTGTTTACGTGTAGTAGCTCTAGATATGGCTTGACCGGATATAAAAGTACATAACTCCCCCGCCAGTGAATGGTGAAACAACAGTAACATCAAAACAAACATCCTGACCATTCTCCCAACCGTGAACAAGAATATCCGCGGGTCTCAAGGAAGTATCGTTATCTGATAAAAATCAAGCTCTACTTCCTTCCTCGCATGTATACTAGCCTTGTAACAAATGTCAGCAAATACATCGCTCGCAAGGTCGTGGCGGAATTTGATACCATCATCATTAGCGTAATGCAAAGTATGGTCTCCAAAAATATCCATCTTTTTGTTGCAACTTGAGCATGTACTATCTTCCCTGAAAAGAGGTATGCCCAATCTATAACTTAATACAGACCTAAATTGTCGAGGTCCTAGACTTTAATTTGAACCACTGATGGGAATCTCCTTAAGAAAATCCAAAGCATGTGCCACCCTGTTACTTTGCCATAAAACAGAATCCCGACTGGACATAGAGAAGTGTGACGGAATATTCTTCTTAACAACATCAAAATATAAGCCAGAGAACGCATTAGATGGAGGGCAATATTATTTAGGTTGAAGGTAGAAGAAGGCAATCCACATACCTCTAGGAAATTATTCAAAGCTTGCTGGAAACACTTGCTAGGCACATATGTGGAGGAAACATTAAGCATGGTCTCTTGTAAACCCCTAGTCTGAAAACATGATGCGATATAACAAAAATGGCTAGTATCTTCCATAGTGTAAACACCGAGACCGCCATCTTTCATCGGCAAGGTGGAAAAACGTTGTTGTAGGGGTCCGAAGCCTGCGCCATCTCCAGTGACAATGTGTCTCAAAAATTGAAACAAACGTTGATCAAAAAGGGATTTAGCTTGAAGCAAAGCCATGGGGTTGGCGATCCTCATAGCAAAATATAATCTTGACACCCCGGAGCAGCTGTGTAACAATGGAAGCTCGCTTTGAGGATCTTGAAGTTTCTTTACAGTGTCCATTAAATAAATTATTTTGTCCACTCTAGCTTGAATTAATTCGCTGCAGAACTGAAGATCTAAGCTAACTGGCCCGCCAAGCAGTTTGACCCCTATAGAAGGCCTACCTATGTCCGAGGGAAACACATTATCGATTAAACTCCTAGGGTCAACAACAGGCCAGAAAATCTCAGTTTTCTTAATGTTAAGTTGAAGTCCTCTGCTGCCACCTTCTGACTGAATAATGCTTAATGCCTTCGACACTTCCAGCGTATCCCCTACTAATGTGCCATCATCCAAATACCACGCTTGCAGGTCAAGCTTGCATTGCGAATAAATCATACATACCAGCGGATGTAAAGCGAGCGCAAATAATAAGGGGCCTAAATGGTCACCTTGCTGAACCCCCAAGGCCGAAGATAAAGTGAATTCGTTGTAGTAAAGTCTTGCGGGCTGAGCATAACAAAACTCTTCCCACCTCGCAATACTTGGGCATTTTATTCACACTTCCTTGATCAGAGTGGTCCTATCCACTAAATTAAATGCATTGGTGAAATCAACTAACATCATGGTCATATTGCCCCGTCACCCTTTCAACTAAAGTAACCTATTGGCCGAGTGTAGAATGTCTTCTCCTCCGCAGGGGATGCCAAATCTGAATTGATGATTACCTAAGTAGGAGGCAATTTCCTTATCCAAGTATGTTGACATCTTTTCACTGCAAATCCTTATTTCATATTTACATGGATTTGCATCTTGGAATCGGTTCTACCATACTTCCAAACAAGTTTAGAATTGGTTCTACCAGAATTCCAAGGCTACTATGTGATCAGTCATACCAAGTCACAATGGTTAGTTGTGATCGGTCCTACCAAGTCACATACATGGGTTCGGATCGGTTATACCAATCACTAGGATCGGTTCTTCCTAAGCATGGTATCTACTCGTGATCGGTCACACCAGTCACTAGGATTGGTCATACCAATTACCATAATCGGTCACACCAATTACAATAATCGATCATACCATCTCACGGTGATTACTTAGGATCGGTTACACCAACTACTAGGACCAGTCGTACCAAATCATAAGTCTAGGTATTGTGATCGGTTATACCAAGATCGGCTCTACCAACTCACACATATTGGTCATCCAAGGAATATGCAATGAATAGCCGGACCAATAAACCTATTGATTTCCTTTTTGATTCATAAAGCAAGTGCATGAATGTACTTCCTTTAAGCAAATGTAAAACATTGTTTCCTTGGATGAAATCTTCACCATTAACCCATACACATAATCATAAAACTATATACAAGATTATGTCGATGTCATATCTACGAAGTTCAAAAGTTAAGCGTTATACTTCGTAATATAATTCCTTAATACTATGACCATACTGTTATGATCATGTCTATCTACTAGAGTATTATTTATATACAAGCTTCGCATGTTGTGTTTTCAATCTAAAAGACTTGAAAGAAACAAGATAGAAATAGAACAAGTCAAGTCTGTAGTTACTAACCTCAAGCTGAAGGATAATGTCTTCGTTGTTTTCAATCCATCTTCAGATCTTCGTGAGTAATTGGAGCATAATATTTCTATCATTTTTAGCCTAACCTAACGAAGTTGACTCTAGTTCACATATTAAGCGACTCGAGTTTTGGAACTAAATATAGCAACCAAAATTGACATACCAACGCTTGGTGGGTTTAACCTAGCAGTGCTCTAACAGGTTGTTCAACAATCATAATTGCACTTCCTCCACCAGTGGTAACTCCACCTACACTTCCTCTAGCAGAGGCAAATCCACCTTCATTTCCTCCACCTTCATTCCCTCCACCAGTGTCAACTTTACTTGCATTCCTTACATTAGCACCCTATGGTTTAGAGTGATGAGGTTGTGGAGGTGGGACATTACTAGGTGTTACTTCTTGTGATATTTTCTTCCTCCTTTTATTTCCTCTGTTCAAAGTTGATTACATATCAAATTATATATAACGGTGTTCAAATCGATACAAACAAGACCAAAAAATAAAATCAAATAAGCAAAAATGGTTAGGAAATTTGGACACAACCAAGCTATGGAACAAAAAAAATGGCTAGGAAAAATCAGTTATCCCAGTTTATGGATGGGACCTTTAGTAATATACCAAGTTGTAACACCAATAAGGACTAGGAAATAAAATTTGTGGGTTGGTTTCTCAAATTACGGATAGGAAAAACCTAACCGTAAACGCTACCGCTGAATTAAATTTCAAACACAGAAAAAGATACGGCTAGGAATAACCTAGCCGTGACAACTACGGATAGGACTGTGAGCAATCGACCAAGCCGTTACACACTTAACGGCTGGGAAATAACATACCTTGTATACCTTGTATCAATTTACTATACTTTTGTTATCAATACCATGTTTGTATTTACTATACCTTTTACGGCTAGGTGATAAGTGAAAAATTTACTATACTTTTGTTATCAATTCCATGTTTGTATTTTCTATATTTCTTGCAATATACCTTGTATTACACTTTTTTTTATTTTGTTTGTCTTATTTAGGTAGAATCATCCAAAAGGAGCGAAAAGAGTGCTGAAATGGACATAAACGTGAGCATGGACTAAGGACCAGGAGGAACTCAACCAAATTCAGGAGTATTCAACTATATTTTTTAGAGAATGAAGAGATGAAAAGAACGCAAAAATAATGAGGTCATTCCGAGTTCGTATGTGAAAGTAATGGGAAAAACAGTTTGGTATCAAGTTGGGACAGATCCCTACCTACGTGTGTAACCAACCGATCACACCCTCCAAGAAGTGACGAAAATACTTGCCAAAATTTGATTTCTTAGTTCCGTAGTATTTCCAAACCTTAATATTCTCAGGGATATTTAAGGAGACAAAAATATACTTTTCAAGGGTTCAGAGTACCATGTTCCGGACAGAGATTTTGGAAGAAGATACCGAAGTGGACACAAGAAGACAAGGAGCGAAAGCTAGGGTTTCGGGTTCTTCCATTACCGAATCTAACTCTCTTTGATTATCTCTGATGTATATCATGGGTTTTACTAAATCCATGAGTAGCTAAATTGAAGATGAATTCTAAGTTCTAAAAAATATTTGATTTAATATATGAATCTATTTTGATTTCTTCATATGATTATCGTTTATTTTTACTATGATGAATATTTATGATTGATTCATTGATTAATTTAGGTATCCAACTAACTTGATTTCTTAATTGATCTATTGCTAGTAACGGGTTAGGATATTCGTAATTGTTGAATAACCCTTACACAAGTAGAAAATGTGAGACCTTGTAGAGGGATTCTGTGGGGAAATCGTGTATAAAAACAACACTAGTAAACAGACAATGCTTCTGTGTTTGATGCTAGGATCAAACTAATTCATAAAACCCAAACCATCCAATTAGGTTACATCGTGAGAGCTTATTCATGGTGTCCTAGATGGATAAAATCTGGTAGTCGAGCACTTATGTATCCAGTGATATTAGGAATTTAGGGGATATCAGAGCTTGTTGATATTGTACGGTTGGTGATAATCTATGATTTATGACGAATTAATGAATATATTACTTCAATCATTGTTTAGTAACAAAGAAAGATTCCTCGATCATACTTCTCATCCTTGATTACATCTTAATTTATTTGCTTTGTTATTTACTTTGCTTTATTTGCAACCTATAAACAAAACCCCATATTTGTGACATTTGACAACTGAAAACTCCATGCTCATCGTGGGAACGATCCTTGCTTCCATTATATTACCAGTTAATTGTGTGGAAATAAGCGATATATTTTGTTGCACTCACGATACGCACCACTAGGACATAAAATCACGAATAGGAATAACCTATATCAAGGAATGATGAAAGTGATTGGAGGGAGATGTTGGTACGTATACCACTAGTTATCCTTATGTTTGGGTATGTTTTTTGTTTTTAATTATCTACGAATAATTACAGTTTGTGTATTTGATATGAAAAAAATAGATTAAACGAGTTAATTGGGTGGTTGAGGACCCGACCCTTAACATTAATTCGGGTGAGAAGATGACGGTCCCTGAACAAAGATTACTCCGGAATCGAGTTAAAGACATAACAAACCCTGACAAAGGAGGTCTATATGCTTATGAAGAGGACCAACCAAGGAGAAGTAAAAAGGCTAGGTCTCCTTCTTCTTGAGAGGACTTGGGTACTCCCTACAGTGATCATGTTCAGTCAAAGCAAGGAAAAGGTGGTCAAGGTGGACGTGGTGGAGGTAAAAAAAAAAAGTGGACGTGGTCGAGGTACAAGTGATAAAAGTGGAAAAGTTCCAAGTGGTCAAGTGGGCGTGGTGGAGGCAAAAAAACTCCAGTTCAAGGCGGTGGCGGTCGAGGTAAAAAATATACAGTTGTTGAAGAGGAAAAAGAGAACGAGGATTCGGATGAGGCATCACAATCAGGTTTGGAGTCTGGATCGGTCGAAGAATCCAATAAATGATTAATTCTCTTTGTAGTGGCTTTAGTATTTTGCTTCATGGATTTTTTATCATCTAAAATTTTGTCTATTCAGTATTTTCGTTGTTTAGTGATGGATTTGGACGGATGAATTTTTATAACTTTGCATATATAAATAAATGTTAGTATTTCCTTTTGTCTAAATCTAAGTACAATGATGAAAAAATTAACAAAATGGAAATTGTTGAGCAGTTACGGTTAGGTCTCTTCTTCACAATACCTAGCCGTCAATGCCTATAATTGTAATCTAAAAAAAGACCTCCTATCATCGGCTTGGTTTCCCAACCGTAAGAGTTGTTAATCGGCTAGGTTTCCAAACCGTAACGTTTGTTACATGGTTGGGAATCCTATCCTTAATGGTCTCTGAGTTTGTCAAAAAATGGCATATACCCTCGGCTAGAATTTCATGGACGTAAACACAAAAACGGGTAGGTTTCATAACCGTGTTAGTTTTACGATTGGGAAATACATAGCCGTGTATTTCACTGATAACCAAAATAATATAAAATCCATACTACGGCTAGATATCCGGGCCCTATATCCATTACACGGTTTGGAATCCAAACCGTAAAACCTACATAAAGTAAAAACTCAGTATTACGGCCTGGATTCCCATTCGTAAAATTGACATAAAGTTAAAAACCCAGATTTACGGCCTGGATTACTGGCCGTAAATCTGACATACCCCAAAACCCACAGTTTTATACTTCTTTACGACTTGCTCGACATAGCCATTTTCTAGCCGTAACTACCTTAAATTTCCTTTTGTGCCATATCCTATCGGTAACTTTTTGAATTTTGAAAAATAGATCCGTTAGAAGAATGATTTATAGAAGGTTCTAGTTGTTCAACCACTTATTTATAATTGAAATAAATCCACCTCCATACAACCACCCATTCCAAATCAAAATCACACCTTCTACATCAATAATCTTCACCAAAACCCCTACAAACTCAATGCAATTGTTTGTATCGTCTATTATATAAACGAGAGGCCCGCTAATCAAGCCCGCAAAGGAAGATTCCAGAAGTTTCAAGAAATCTTGTTGCCCAAGTTGCTTGCACATCAAGTTTGTATCAGAATTAGGGTTACATAATTCTATAAATGCATGTATCCTAAACCCTAAGAGGATATAGAATCCTAGGTTAGGTAACCACAACTATTGTAATCTAATATCAATAAAATACTCTCCCTATGGAATTCCTCCGTGGATGTAGGCAACACTTGCCGAACTACGTTAAATTCTTTGTCTCCTTTATTCATTTTCAATTCTTTTTCTAGCTCTAATTTCACATAATCATCATCAAATCATCGTGTTTAGTGCCTAAAAGTAATTTTGGGTACAAATATTGGCGCCGACTAAGGGGACATGAGAAAATATAATCGTGTTCTCCCAGAAACAACGGTATTACAAAAACTAGAAGTTGTATTTGTGAAAGAAGTCAAGTTCGTGTTCGTGAAGAAGCTCAGAAAGCAGGCGAAAAACAAACCAAAAGAATTCACATAGGGAAAAGATGTTCTTTATTTTCTGGTCTTGCTTCAAATCATACAGGCGTTGATGTCCCAATGGAATCTCTTTCTAGTTTTCACATCATGAAATAAGAGGAACATCTATAAGATCCGAAGTCCATCTCCTTACTCAATGTTCAAATAGTATTGGTGAAAAGCACATCGTTTTAGCTCGCTTGAATCACATCGAAAGCATCCACTGAGTTTGCATGAGACCAAATAGCAAGCTTAAAAAGAATTCGGCTGATACCATCAGCTCAGATCCAATGAACTCATATAGGAAAACTCGGGAATAAGTTATGCGGAGAAAACCAAGCTTCTGGGATCAGTTAGCTAGCTCGTACCAGTCGATACAAATCAACTCCGACAACTCCTACAAAAGCGATAAGCCCTACTTTCAATACCTTATCTCTTTGAATACTTTTTAGTCTAATTCAATGAATTAAATTTCCTAATGAGCAAATATATGCTTAGAAAAATCCGTTAGGCATGAAGATAAAATTCTCCATATGCTTCATATCATTATAATTTCAAGCAATTTGCTCAGCATAATAGGAGTTAATGGAGATAATGATTCATGATATTTTGCATACGTGGTCCTCTTACCAAGAATTTTTTCATATGGAGTGAACTATAAACTATATAGCTTGTTCAGTGAGTTTTTAAGGTTGTAGAACTGTAGATGGGGAAAAACGATTTGCTGGTTTTTAAGGAATTGAGGAGACTACCATACGGAAGGGACTCCTTGAACCGAGCGAGATTTTCAACCTCACACAGATGCACCACTGCAAAGGGGGTGCTTTGAATTCAAGAGATCAATCTGTAGTACTTCGGTCTAAACCAAGACAATGGCCGTTCCGGAGCAAATTCGGTCACAAGAGAGGATGGGTTGATCTGTAGGAGGGAAGCTAAGAATTATGTGGAATCAATGGTAATCAAAGATTGTAGGTGTATTGTGAATTCTGAATAAGATAAGTTCCGAATGATTGAAATTGCTCAGTTGAGAGTAATTGCTCAATTGATGAGTTGTTGATCTCGTATTTTCAGTGAGACGTGAGATTCTTTTTGTTTTAATCATGATTCAAAGACTTATTTATATTGCTGGAATTGTAGACACCATGATCGCATGAGTTGTGACATTTGATAGAATCAAGAAGTGGGGAAATGGAAATCGTGTTTGAAACCAGTTGCTCATCGTGCAGAGACTTGGTCGATTTTCCATCCACTACTTTTTTAACTTCTTCAACTGACTGCACGACTTGCTCACTTTCCATCGTGTGTTTGAACACACGTGCCATAGACCACGAAACCAAAACCCTATTTGATATCCCCCTAAGTGACACGATTGACATCTCATGGTTAATTAGTTAGTTGCTGACTTCATGATTTAATGGGACAATGAGTCCATGTATTTGCTGAGTTGAACATGATTTGCAAAAATGTTCAGAAACTCATGAATTGAACGTGTCTGCTGAGACAAATATAAAATTCTGATGTTGAATTTAGCAAGTGTTGCTTATTAGACGAATTGTTGAATATTGATAGTTGGACCAATATTCCTTGGTTTGAGCAAGTTTTGCTCGTCTGATGAATTATTGGTAGCGTGACCAAAATAAAATATTAATTAAAACACTGGTAGTTGAACTGAGCATAATTAATTAGAATACTGATCATGAGATCGTCATAAAATTATTAGTGTTTGAATCTAGAATTATAATCCTTGGACTCAGAAACCCTAATTTGATCAATTGAGGACCAATTGATGGTTTATTTGAAAATTAACCATGGAATGAAGGAGAACCGACTTCATGGGACCGTGGATCGACCATGCAGCTCCCATATGCTCGTGTGAGCAAATACCAAGGCCTCTCAAAGAGTTGGTGATTCGTTGATGAAAGAATGATCAAATGCTGGTTTAATCATTTATTCGAAAATGCTCGTCTGAGCCTTAGGTGATAAAACCTAATTAATTATGAAGAGATGAGAGACCGACCAAGGGGTCATGAAACCGGCCCTGGGTGGTCACGGGATCGAATGACGACCATTCCATGAAAATCCCAAAATTATTTGGAAGAGTTTTGGACCTAATACGTGTAATTGCGCAAATTAGGTCAAATTGTGTAAATACGCGAGATCGGCTCCTTGCGAGCCAAAAAGCCAGCCTTGGTAGATCAAGGTAACATGCTGATATCACCAAAGTGTTTGTATCTCAGTTCTGAGAATTTTGATATTTTCAGATGTGCATTTGAGCAATCATTTAAGAAAATATGACGAAATCAGGGGTTTTTGATGAAACCGTCAAAACTTCATGAGATGAAGGAAAAATAATAAAAAAAGTGAAGGAATCATGAAGTGTGGGACCGGCCAAAGGGCCCAATCCCACACGTTTTCCCCAAGTTTTTATAATATTTTCATGATTTTAGGGAAATTTGTTAAAACCAAGGAGTTTTTGTTGAAATCAAGGAGTTTCCATGAAATGAGGAAAACATGAAAAATAATAATAAAAAAATAAGAGATGTGTGGGACCGGCTTGAGCATGGTTGGCCGGCTAGGGCCCGGTCACGTGAGATTTCCCTAATTTTATGTATTATTTCATGATTTAAAAGGAATTTTCATAATTTGAAGGAAATATCAAGGAATTTCATGGGATTATGGAAACATGAAAAATATAATAATAATAAAATGGGACTTGTGGGGCCAGCTAGGGCTTTACCGGCCGGCTAGGGCCCGGTCACACGGGTTTCCCTAATTTTATATTATTTTTTCATGGGATCAAGGAAATATCATGAGATTAAGGAGTTTTCATGAAATTAGGGAAATAATAATAAAATAATGAGAAACCATGCGGTGTGGGGCCGGCTGGGATCAAGGCATGGCCGGTTGACCAATAATCACAGCCCACAATGTTTTCCTTAATTTTATATTATTTATTTGGTGTGAGGGAAACATCATGAAACTGAGGAGTTTCCTTAAAACGAAAGATATTTGTTCAAGTGAAAGGATTTTCATGAAATCAAGGAAAATAATAAAAAATATGATAAAAATATGAAACTAGCATGGTATTAACCACGACACGTCCGGC
The DNA here is from genome assembly GCA_023529315.1 of Papaver bracteatum. Lineage (NCBI taxonomy): Eukaryota > Viridiplantae > Streptophyta > Magnoliopsida > Ranunculales > Papaveraceae > Papaver > Papaver bracteatum. The sequence continues at coordinate 2,104,633 of JAJJWX010002723.1, read as the reverse complement.
CGGTCAGTAGGCCCATGCCCCCAGCGCCTTGGTCAATTTTTAATTATTTATTATTTTCCTTCTTATTTTGCATAGGTTCATCGTCTCGTCGTATTTTGAAATGCTTGTTCGTACGGTGATTGTTAGTGCATCATCGTCGAGTACATTTGCACCATTTTAATAAGGGCTTACTCGGAGGTAGCTCAGATGCCCGTGTTGTTGAATATTTATTACTAACCCATGGAATTCTGCTGGGAAGAACCATGGATTGAAGTAACGAAATATTACAAAAGTATTTGAATATTTTCAGAAATTCACTGAATGAATCCATGATTGTTGGCTCTACACTAGTAGAACAAGTTGTCTAGGAGCATTAATTATTCTGATATGAGCTTGCTGGAGCTTCATATCCTTTATATAGTCAGGGAAGACTGTTGTTTGTATCCAGAAGACGTTATCGCTCTATACTAGCAGAGCAAGCTGTCTAGGAGCCGTCAATCTTGTGATTCTATAAATAAATAATTACTGAAGTGTTCAGTATTCATGAGATACGCCGTTGTCCAGCCGAGATACTACATATCTACATGTACTCTGAGAGACAGTATTTCTCAGTCAGAGGTTCGATGAGAGACCCGTGTCTCAATACTCACGTTTGATTGCTGGATTAGAAGTTCGTATAATTATGGGTTTACGATTTTAGCCTTTGTCAAAAATCCACCATCTACATTAAGTCCCCTGCTTAGTGAGGAAAGCCGTGTTCCTCAGTCAACATTGAATGGTGATTTTCCGGTCATAAACAATATAAGTAATTGAACATAGTCGTAAGTTAAGTCATTACCGGATTTTGATAGTACGAGCAAACCATGACTTGAATGAAGATCCCAGTGGCATGATGGAGCATCATCTAATGAGCATAGATTGGTGTTGAACCGTTGATCTTGATGACGGGACCTTGGTCGTTTAGGATTCTCGGGCCGGGCCCAAAAAAGAAATCCTTATTTTAGGAATAGACGCTCGTTTGTTCCTTAGTTTAAGGAACAAACAAAATTGACCTGAGTCTAATGATATAAAATTTTGTCTATGAGTTTTCACGAAAGCCAAAATTTTATCTTTGTAAGATTTCACAAAATGGAATAAACTCTCGTTCCAAAGGTGAATGCTCTTACGAAAGAAAAGTTTTTTTGTTTTTTTCTGAAAAGATGTGTGTCTGTTAATAAAAAATTTGTCTATGAGCTTTCATGAATTTTTTTATTTTCGATATGTGAGCGTTCAGAAAATTTTAAAAATATACTTTCGCTTCAAAGACAGATGCTCGTGCGAGGGAGAAAAATATATAGATATATTTTTAAATTTACGTGAGTTTCACGTTAAATATATGTATTTTGTAAAATAAATGTTTTGATTTTGAACAAATGTTGAAAGTAGACAATTATACATGGTGAAATAATGTATGTATGTGAGTTTTCACAATTGTAAGATGGACGTCTGTCTAATTTTTGAAAAACCAGTGGATGTTAAAATTCACGTGGGTTGTTCACGGTTTGATGAAAATCAAGTCATGATTTTGAATAATAAATTTTGCTCGTCTTTGCAGATTTGAAGGGACGACCAAGTTTTTCGAAATTTTGACGTTATAATCACTATAGCTAGTGAAATTGTAAATAGGCAAGAGTTGTATTGTTACCGTTTCAGCGCGTGCTTGTTATTGATGTATCCATGACTCCCTGTATTTCTCCTCAGATAGTGATGACTTTTGGTTACAACCACCCTTCTGAATCTTCCGGAGAACGCTATAGAAATATCAAGTCAAACTTGAAGACTTTTGTAGATGTTCATCCTGGGATGAATCAACCTTTCAGAGACGCTGGAAAGATGGTACTTTGTATGTCTCTCGATCATCTGTGAGTCATCCCTTGTCAGCAGAAGCACCGCCGACTTCAGCAAATGAGACTACCGGCTGACGATGAAGGCAGGATTTGCGTTGATGGTGTTGATCCTGATTCAGATGTGGATGAACGAAGAATTTCGTCATAATTCGTCATCAGAAAATTCAGAAGTTAGGTCTTCTTTGAAATTGTTATAGAATCTTCGTCCGATGTCTAATTTTCGCGGTCTACCCATGTATCCTCATGCCCAGGAAATTTCCAAACTTTAACAGCGAAGCTTTTTGGGTTTCGAGCATGTTTAGGATCCGAAATCGATGAAACAGTAAACTTCCATGAGACCTTCAAAACTTTTCAGCTGGCATGCGGTCCAATGTTTTGGCCACAACTCTTTGCTCGTTTCTCCAATTGAGGTGAATTTTGGATATGTTGTATATGACATCCATAAGAATAGAATGGTGTATGACCCATCCAAAAACTCTTCACCAATTTCTCCCATCTAGTCGGTTTGTACAGGACAGTGTCAAATCATCTCCGACGAGTTCGCTGTAAAACACTCATGTTGTGTATTTTGACCATTCGCTTGTGTCTTGAACGGTTGGTGAAGAATTTTAATGTCATTGATTCGTTTGAGATCAGGACTCCCTTGATTGATACATGAGCACGGTGCTTGCAGTGCCATCTTGTTTCTGTCAGTCGTAGAAACATCACTTCTGAAACCCTGGTCACGGGACCATAGCTGAGGCTGCTCTCGAGATGGGATGATGTAATGACCATGGTCTCATGTACCGGTGGTAGGATTACTTTTATGATGAATAATTATCACATGATAGTCTGGTGCCACGAGTCTTGGACTGAGAAACTGATCGTCATGATCAGTGGACCGTCAATCCCCAGTATTTTGTTAAATTTCTCCTTTTTGTTTTCTCTTCTTCTAGCAAGACTTAGATAGAGGACCCGGGTGGAAAATTTATGTAAAGATCCAGGTGGTAGAAGTTGGAGGTACTTTGATGAAGGACTTAACGAAAAGACCTGGTGGACATCGATCGACTGTAGAGGTCATGAATCCCGTCCACGAATTTCTGCTTGCATGTAGTATGCTCTGGAAGCTGTAAGAACCTCACACAATGTCGGAATTCGATGCTTGACCCCAACTTTTGAACCTAAGAGACTGAGTTATTACATGATAGAAGAATCACTCAATTTGGATTTGTAGAAGTCCACCAACGAAGTGTGCACATTTGCAATTTGTAATCCCGTATAAATTTTTCAGGTTTCGTAGACCTGACGGTAAAGGCCATATATTTCAGCTCGTATGTCCGATTAATGCTCCCTTTTGGTATGTTGTAGAAGAGATATAGAGTAACATCTTTCGTTTAGGAAGAATTGTCCCACTCCTCACCCATTGGTACGTTTTTGCAAACCCATGACCTGAAGTGTGTTGTATCTCCTCATTTGTAGAGGTGATGAGAACATCTTGTAGAAGACTTTGGATTATGTCCCCCCAGTCATGCCATCTTTGGGAAGACTTTCATGTGAGTATGTTATCAGGTCTAAACATCTTGATATGAATCATTGGTTCTTAGAGAAATCTGCTTCATGTGTAACACTTCAGAGAATGATTAGTTGATGGAGCCCTGAGGATGTTGCTCCTGAAACCGTCGTTGGTGCTGAGACTATGAATGATCACGCTTCAGAGATCCTTGTCGATGCTGAGATCATGGATGGTGTTCCCCTAGAGATTATTGTTGATGATGATACCACATTTGAAGTTGCTCCAAAGACCGAAAAGGATAGAACCATGATTATAGATATAATCTTTGCTCCTTCTTCCAATGAGCCTTTTACATTCACAAACTAGTTGATGAGTTGAGCGTCCGTAAGATGAAGGTGTACTGAGAGTTTAACCTGAATTCTCTTGAAAGCATAACTTTACCACGAACTGGCTTTGTCAGTGATTCGTCATTGTTGTGGTAGATAGCATCAACAATTTTCGTATTGGATGTGATTGGTGAAGAGATAAGGTTCCTCAATCATGCAGGGGCTTGTGATGTAGATAAATCTCGTTGATGAAGTTTCACGTAATTGCCTTAGGTTTCCCAGTGTACATTGAAGGAGTTAGTGTCATCCATGTATGAATGATATTGCATCTGCTTTAGATGTCTTATCATGGGATAATGAAGACTTATCGATTGTGGTTTAGTAACACTTTGATCGTGCTGATGTTAAATCAATATGTCATCTTCTAGATATTTGTGCTGAAGCTGTACTCTTTGATTGGGAGTACAATTTGATAGCTTCTCAGATGCTTGAGCGTTGAAGCGTATACTCCTTAAGCATCAAATGCCTTAGGGGTTTGATTATCTCGGCCCTGGAGTTTCTTCTGTTGATTCAGCATCCCTTTCGTTGTGGTAGTGGGATTCGATACTTGTGCAGACATCAGAGCCTTCTGATTTTGTGGAACACATGGACTTGCAGGAGAAACTCCCAAAGTATTTTTCGCCATGTTTGAATATCATCTCAGTAATTAATGTTTCAGTGCTTGATTCAGAGAAACGTCAGATTTAACTACTTTGCAAAATACTAATGCGGTGAAGCTACCATTCATAACATCTTGTAGAGTTGCTAGCATAATTAAGTCCCCATGCTAGGATAGTATGTGAGGGAATAAATGACATAGACATGGAATGAGACTTTCCTGAATGCAGAACCTATTGATGAATGTCTATACATATTTTTGCAGGTTCTTGCTTCAACCTCGTCAAAGTTTGAAATTCCTCAAAGTACTATGATCATGGAATGTCCGCCAAACCTTCTGGATCAGAACTTTCTTTGTTGGAGAGATGTGTAAGCAAAGGCGCTTTGTAAGTATCCATCTTTTCAGCGTGGATCCACGCTCATCTGAAGGACATGTCATATCCTGGATCTTCCTGATTATGCGAAACTTGGTTTATGTCCAGGTTGGACTTATGTTTACTTTGAGAGTGGTGTACCCATGAGTATTTCCGAGCGCTCCTTCAAGGTCTCTGATTGAGATGAGATCATGAGTAGATTCTTGTCAAGTGATGCCTGCGGCTCTGAGGGTTTTCAATGGAATGATGTTGATGGCGGTGCCAGCATCGATCAATGTTCTTCCAAATTCGTTTCTTCTGAGATTGACCGTGGTAGGCAGTCCCCAGTTGTACATATCTTGGTTTGTGGCTGGAGACTCAAGAAGTATTCCCAGAATGGATTTCTTGACACGATGTGGTTCAGTGCTGTGAACATGTCTCTCCTTTATGTCTTCGGAAGATAGAGCAATTCTACATATTTCTCGAGCAACGATTGAACTGCTTCTTTGAATTCAGAGAGCGCAAGGTTCTGTCTGGAGAGGATTCTTGTGTACTACTAGGATTTTCCATTTCTTCTTTTGTTGGCTCTCTCCTGATGAATAACAATTTGATCGCACCATCTTGAACCCAAACTTCCAGTAACTCGATCACTCCTTCATGAGATGAGAGAAGTTTAAGTCTGTCTGATCATTTCCCGTTCGATGCTAGGTCGAGGTTTGTGCAAGATTAGTTATCCTTCCGTGATACTTTTGTAGGATGAAATGTTGTATGTCGCATGTTTGAGCAGAAGCTTTCCTTTTGCCTCCTTGAGAAACAACGTTCATGGAAGGTTGGACATTGTATTGTTTGTTGATCAGGCGTCGGCTTCTCCGAGGTTCCTTGAATTTATAGATTTTTCTCAGTAAAGCAGGTGTAGTAGTCGCTGATCGTTTGGCTGCTTCATGAAGTTCTGAGAAAGTGTGGAACCGGAGGTTTTCCAGCGAGGCTCTGTGGACCGGGATCATTCTATTGATTCACAAGTCTACAAATTGCTGCTATGTGACGTTTGGGTCGTGGAAGTCCAAGGATTGAATTGTGAACCATTTCACATAATCATCAGGATGTTCGCTGCTCCTTTGAAATATCCTTCCTAGATCTAATTTTCTCTTACACGAAGAAATATTTTCTGTAGAAAACATTAATCATCTCTACCCAATTGGTGACACTTCCCGGTACGATATTGTTGTACCAGGTGTATGTTGTGCCTGTCAGAGACTTTGAAAATTCCTTCAGACGGACGACATCTTGTGCTCGTGTTCGCCCAATAGTTTCGGAAACTGAGAAATATGTTTTTGAGTATTGCATGTTCCATCATAAAGAATGAATGTTGGAGCGATATAACCTTTGGAAGAGGAATCCTATGTCTGGAAGCATGATATGAAGGTTGGTGAAGATGGACAGATGATGCCTTGTCTTTTACTCGATCCTCAAAAAGTGCTCCGGGTCTTCATGAGTGATGAAACTTGCGGGTTCCATTGCGGGAGAGTCATCTGCAGCTTTGCGAAATTCTTCATCATGTACAACATGGATATGAGAGATTTCAGGATCAGCAGTTGAAGATGTTTTTTAAGCTTTTCCTTTCTCGCGTTGAGGCTGAGTTTGTTCAGACGCAAGCTTATCTGTGAGAGTTTTGAGATAAGCACACAACTCTTTATGTGCTACAGCTACGTCAGTCTGAACCATCATGAGATCAACTATGGTAGGATGATTTCCTCTGGTTTCTTCAGGAGATCAACCGAAGAGTGGATTGTTGATGGCGCCAGTGACGTCACTTGCAAGGGTGATCACTGGAGCATCAGTGCTTGGAAGAGTGGTGCTAGCGGTACCACTAGAGCTTGCGATATTAGGATCGGGTTTTGAACCAGTATTGGTAGACCGACCATCTTTGTGAGAATTGATATTGTAACTGAGAGAATGATCTTCCACTGTGGTCGCCAATCTGTAGATGGATAAAAATGATTTGCTGGTTTTTAAGGAATTGAGGAGACGACCGTACGGAGGGGACTCCTTGAACCGAGCAAAATGTTCAACCTCACACAGATGCACCTCTGCAAAGGGAGTGCTTTGAATTCGAGAGATCAATCTATAGTACTCCGTCCTAAACCAAGACAATGGAAGTTCCAGAGTAAATTCGGTCACAAGAGAGGATGGGTTGATCCGTAGGAGGGAAGCTAAGAAATGTGTGGAATCAATGGTAATCAAAGATTGTAGGTGTGTTGTGAATTCTGAATAAGATAAGTACTGAATGATTGAAATTGCTCAGCGGAGATTAATTGCTCAATTGATAAGTTGTTGATATCGTATTGTCAGTGAGACATGAGATTCTTGTTGTTTTAATCATGATTCAGAGACTTATTTATATTACTGGAATTGTAGACACCATGATCCCATGAAGTGTGACAGTTGATAGAATCAAGAAGTGGGGAAATGGAAATCGTGATTGAAACTAGTTTCTCATCGTGCACGGACTTGGTCGATTTTCCATCCACTACTTTGTTAACTTATTCAACTGACTGCACGACTTGCTCACATTCCATCGTGTGTTTGAACACACGTGCCGTAGACCGCCAGACCAAAGCCCTAGTTGATATCCTGCAAAGTGACACGATGGACATCTCGTGGTTAATTAGTCAGTTGCTGACTTCATGATTTAATGAGACAATGAGTCCATGTATTTGCTGAGTTGAACATGATTTGCAAAAATATTCAGAAACTCATGAATTGAACGTGTCTGCTGAGACAAATATAAAATTCTGATGTTGAAGTGAGCAAGTGTTGATAATTAGACGAATTGTTGAATATTGATAGTTGAACCAATACTCCTTGGTTTGAGCAAATATTGCTCATCTGAGCAAGTGTTGCTCGTCTGATGAATTATTGGTAGCGTGACCAAAATAAAATATTAATTAAAATACTGGTAGTTGAACCGAGCATAATTAATAAGAATACTGATCATTAGATCTTCATAAAATTATTAGTGTTTGAATCTGGAATTATAATCCTTGGACTCAGAAACCTTAATTTGATCAATTGATGACCAATTGATGGTTTATTTGAAAATTAACCATGGAATGAAGGAGAACTGACTTCATGGGACTGTGGGTCGACCATGCAGCTCCCATATGCTCGTGTGAGCAAATACCAAGGCCTCTCGAAGAGTTGGTGATTCGTTGAAGAAAGAATGATCAAATGTTGGTTTAATCATTTATTCAAAATTGCTCGTCTGAGCCTTAGGTGATAAAACCTAATTAATTATGAAAAGATGAGAGACCGACCAAGGGGTCATGAAATTTTCCCTGGGTGGTCACGGGATCGAATAACGATCGTTCCATGAAAATCCCAAAATTATTTGGAAGAGTTTTGGACCTAATACGTGTAATTGCGCAAATTAGGTCAAATTGTGCGAATATGCGGGACCGGCTCCTTGCGAGCCAAAAATCCAACCTTGGTCGATCAAGGTAACATGATGATGTCACCAAAGTGTTCGTATCACAGTTCTGAAAATTTTGATATTTTCAGATGTGCATTTGAGCAATCATTTGAGAAAATATGAAGAAATCAAGGGTTTTTTATGAAACCGTCAAAACTTCATGAGATGAAGGAAAAATAATAAAAAAAGTGAAGGAATCATGAAGTGTGGGACCGGCCATGGCCAAGGCATGGCCGACCGGCCAAAGGGCCCAATCACACACGTTTTTCCCAATTTTTTTATAATATTTTCATGATTTTAGGGAAATTTGTTAAAACCAATGAGTTTTTGTTGAAATCAAAGAGTTTTGTTGAAATCAAGGAGTTTCCATGAGATGAGGAAAACATGAAAAATAATAATAAAAAAATAAGGGACGTGTGGGACTGGCTTGAGCATGGTTGGCCGGCTAGGGCCCAGCCCCGTGAGCAAGGTATTACTGCTAGGATGAAATAGAGTGATTGAGTTGCTAAAAGAAAAAAAAAAAGCCGACCAATTAGACCAAACGGAATAAAAATGACACTTGGGAATAACAGTATGTGTGAAACGTTGTCCCTGTCTCCGTCGCCTAAATAAGCGTGAAATGCAGGATCCAAGGCAACTATCACGTACTTGCTGACAAGAAGCATGCGCTTGGATCCAAAAGATTTAATCATGCTGTCTGAAGAAAAAAAAGTATTATATTTGGTGAATAAAGTCACTCCTGGTTCCATTGTATATGCCAGTGAGTTGATGTATAAATAAGTTTGTTGACCACTGGTTCCCTTGTATATGCAGTGTGTTAACACTAGAATTCAGACCAATAGCTCAATCCAATAGGATGCATAGGTTCATCTTGGCGGCGACCTTCAGACAGATATGGGATACATCGATCACTTGTGAACATTCGCCAACATCTACATCTATATCCATCTTCTTTATCTTTTCATTGTGATTTTGGTTAGTCAGATTCCGTGTATTTTGGTTTGGTTGACTATATAATTAAAGCTTTATTTACTAATATATGAATTGAATTTGTGCAAGGTACCTCCTCCTGTAATCATTTTGGATTCGTTCATTGATTTGTCACAAATATACGGTGTTGGAAATATAGGTTTTGTAGGCAGACGTATATCGAAAAAATGTTTGCACTTGTCTGAAGATCGAGAAATGAATCTTCCTAGCGAGGCTAAGAGTCCATTCAATTTTCACACATCTTTTACCGTCGCAGGCGTTAGCATATCGCGAATTGCTTGTACTTTTTCCGGATCAACTTGTATTCCTTCTTTTGATACAATATACCCCAGAAATTTTCCTGAAGTTACTCCAAAAGTACACTTATCGGGATTCACTTTAATATTAAATTGCCGCATTTGATCGAAAATCTCTTTCAGATCTTGCACATGATTCTTAGCTTCTTTGCTTTCGATCAGCATATCATCTACATACACTTCTAATGTTTTATGAATCCACTTTGCAAACACCTTCTCCACCATTCTTTGATATGTTGCACCAGCATTTCGTAAGCCAAAGGGCATCTTTGTATAACAATATAATCCTATTGGAGCAAAAAATGCGGTATGTTCTTGATCTTCTTCAGCGAGAGGGATTTGATTATATCCTTTATATCCATCCAGCGATGATATTCTGGCATTTCCCGCTGTTGATTCAACCATCTGTGGGATATCTGGCAATGGAAAACTATCTTTAGGACAAGCCTTGTTTAAATCAGTGAAATCTATACAAATTCTTATCCCCTTGTTCTTCTTTGGGACCACTACCATATTTGCAATCCACTCTGGATATTTTGCTTGCCTTATAATTCCTGCGTCGAGCATCTTCTGTAATTCTTCTTCTATTTGAGAATGATATGTTGTTGCGATTTTCCTTATTTTTTGCTTAAATGGTCTTATATTTTTGTTGATTTCTAATTTATGACATGCTATTGATGGATCTATCCCTGGCATCTCATCCATGCTCCACGCGAAGATATCTTTATACTCTCGCAAGAGATTTATAGTTTTTTCTTCCTCATCTGCCTCCATTCTAGTCCCAATTTTCAGCATTTTACGCTCTTCTTCACTCCCAATATTTACTTCTTTTGTTGGTTCTGCTACAATATAACTGGCTTCAGGTTCTTCCATTGGTGTTGGTGTTTTCATAACTCTTGCAAATTCATCTCCTTCTCGCGAGATTTCACTGGGTATTCCTTTTCCTTCTTTTGCTCTTATCATGTAAACTTTAAATTTTTCTTCCTTTTTTGTTTTTCTCGCCAAATTTCTGCGAGACTTTCGCAGCTTTGGACGTTCTTCACAATTTATTACTTCAATTTGGTAACACAATTTCGCAAAATCTGTGTCTCCTCTGATTTCTCCAATTCCACTGGGTATAGGAAATTTGATGCATTGATACAAAGTTGATGCTACAGCCTTGATTGCGTGTATTCATGGTCTTCCTAATATCATGTTATACGGTGATTCCACGTCTACCACACATAACGTTACTTTTGTTTCAATCTCCCCTAGTGGAATTCGTACCATTATCTCGCCTTTAGGTTTTGTTAAAGATTTTCCAAATCCATGAACATGATATGTTGAATAAGATATTTCTTCATCCTTATATCCCATTTTCTTGAAAATATGATAAAATATTATATCTACAGAACTTCCTGCATCCACCAAAGTTCTATTCATAGCCTATTCTTCTACAGATTTTATTGATTCCTCCTTTCTCATCGGTATAGTGGATACTGTGATTACCAATGGAGATGTATGACTTAGATTTTCTTCTGGTATTTCTGCTGCTGTAAATGTGATCTCCTGCTTTTCCCAATCTTTCAATGGTGATATTTTTTCCACCGTCATAATTTTCCTTCCTTCAAAATCCAGTTAGTGTATCTTCCCCTTAATATTTTCATGAAATGTATCAATCATTGTTCTTGTTACCATACCACAGTCCAATTTTCTAAAATCCTCTTTGATTCTAATAATCCTTCCTTCAAATATCTCACTGATTTATTTTATGATTTTCTTAATCTTGAATAATTCTTATCTTCTTCTTCACCTTTTTCTATGATTTTGCTAATTCAATCCCTGTTTCGGGCGCCAAAATGTAGTTGCAGGATTTCCCACACTACACCCTTGTTAAGATCTTACTATAATCAACTCACAATTAAAGATGAAAAACGACACTTTATTATTTTGTTCTCGGAAATGTTTACAGAAATGGAAGAATTCAAGATTACAACTATTCTCTTGAAGTTTCTCTCTCCTCAAGATTTTCTTAACTCTCAAAAATACATCATCCTTTTCTGGACACATTGGGTCTATATTTATAGGGTAATTACATAGTGGATGACAGCTAAGTTTTCCTCTTATTTCGGGTTGATCCTGTGATTGTACCGCGATTAGTTACAATTTTCACTCTCGCAAGTTTTGTAACCATCGCAGGACAAACATGATTTTCTCAAGTTTTCTTCACTCTTCATTTATTACATCGCTCTTTTGACTTCCTTTGTGACACTCGCAAAGTGTAGTTGAAGATCTTGCGGTGATGCTCGCTGGGAAGTGTTGTTAATCTCGCAGAGAAGTATTGTAGCGATATTCTGGTCCTACACCTACACCCTAAATTGAGAAATCGATTCTCAATCATTTTGCATTAAAAGAGAGATAAGAATAGAGGTGCAGCCATAGAGAGATACAAAAATTCAGTAAAATTAGTTTTGGAGATTGAGATGTGTATTGAGCTGAGATTAACATCTCTGTTTAAAGACAAACCATAGAAAGAGAAATGGGTAAATCTTGGCTCGAGATTGAGGAAGATTTGGATAGATTTCATGTACAAAAATCTAGCTAAAGTGTGTGTTTCTATGTCTGATTTCGGGGATTTTACGATGGTTGTTGACAAGGGTTTTGCTGAATCATTTGAATTCAACCAAGAAGAGTAAGAGATGGTGGTTCTAAGAGCTTCACTTGAGACTGAGAATACAAGGCAGAAGCACTGAAGATGTTGTTGCTGATTTTTGATGATACATGGCCCATATTTATGATGATATATAATTAGTAATGGAATATGAACAATGGGTTCGTGTTGAATTGAACTGGAAGGAGTTGGGAAGCTAGAGAAGAAGAATTTTTTATGCACATCAACATCACTTCATTGTGCTCAGCAGGTGTTTGCAGAATTGTCATTGGTTTGTCGTGGGTGCTGAGTAGCAGCTGCTGAGGAACTAGAGATTGAGCTGGTGGTTTTGCAGGTGAGGAAAGAGGGTATGGTGTTATCAAGTGAACTACAGATGAGGTTGGAAGTTGAGTTGAGTTGAACCGAGAGATGGAAGTAAATCTGGTAGTTGTGCTATTAGGTGGCCTTGTAAATGTTACAGGGAATGATGGTGGAGTTGCTGGTGGTAAATGGAGTGGAGAATTGCAACTGTATAGGTCATTTTTTGTGCTGAGTTATAACTTGAGAACAAGATATAAGAAGTGCTATGTTGTGCAACAGATGAGAATAATGCTTTGGAGAAGACAAGGCTGTAGAGTGATACAGTTTGTGAATAAGATGGATCTGGAGCTACAAGAAATGTTGCTGCTCCAAGTTGGTGGTTGCAATGATGATTGTGCTGGATTTGAAGATAGTTTACAGGGAGAAGATGGGGGTTTTTCTTGTGTAATGGCAGAGATGATGCTCAAGGGATGGAGGAAATAGTATACAAACCAAGCTTATGAACATGTGATGGTTGGCCAAGAAACTATTTTGTGATGCTAGCTCAGAAGTGGACAAGGAAGAAATGCTAGCTGGAATTCAGGAAATTGAGATGGGTCCTGTGTTGGGTGGTGCTTCTGTTACATGAGAGTTGTAGTCTCAGGTGGAAATTATGGGTGCTGTGAAGAAGTGGAGTTTGCTATGTGGAATGATATTGAGGTTGCAGCTCAGATGGAGTTAGTGGATGGGTTCAGTGCAGATTTGAAGGCTAGGTACTGTTGGAGTTGGCCTAGTTCTTATATGAGTTAGAATGGGTGGCTTACTGCTACAGAATGAAGTGTGTAGCTACAAGGAGAAGACAAATGGTGTTGCAATGGACTGGTGGCACTGTTGACAGTTTAAACTCAAGATGGCTGAAGTGCTGAGAATATATTGAATGAGATGACAGGTGCAGCTGAACTGAAGTACAAGATATGGTGTTATGGGTGATATGAATTGCAATCGATAGATTTTGTGTGTTGATACAAGAGGTATGGTGTTGGTTCAGCTGGTTGATCCAAGGAGCAGTTGTAGTAGAGAAGCTACATAAAGAGATATTGGTACTGGGATGGAGTCGCAGGTGGTGATGTAATAGTTTGAAGAAGGCAGTGAGGATGGTTGCAAGGATTGAATGAAGTCTGTTGGCAGAGATGGTATGACTGAGATGGTGAGCTTCAGATGAAGAAATTGGTAAGATGGGTTTGAAGGTAAATGGTAGCAGTGGCTGTGAAGTTACAAGGATTGGTGCTGCTGCTGGGAGTGAGATGTGAAGTTATAGCTGGGGGATTTGAACAAAATGGAACTGTGATATGCACAACCATCATGGATGGATTGCATTTGTGGAGCATAATGATGATGCAGCACATTCTCAAGACAATGCAAATGGCTTATGCCATGGAAAGTTAGCCCAGTTAGCTCACCTGAATAGCTGACTCAGTTCTGACTCATGATCTTACTGAGTTATTCAATTGACTCGGGTGACCTGACCAAGTTCACTCAGTTGACCCGACCGAGCTGACTCGTTGATCGGTGACCGGGCGGACTTTTCCGATCACCTGAGGTATTTTCCGGTGCCGGATTCCGGTCAATTTCTGGCGAAAAACCCTGTTTTCCGTCGACTCTTTTCTGGCAAGATTTTTACTTGGGTTTCTCACACATATGGGCTTGGTGGATATTTTGTTATTGGACTTTGAAGAATTAGACCTAGTTTTGGAAGGGAGAAAAGCTACAAAAAGGAAAATATTTCTACAACTTTGAGATCACGTATTATTCTTGGAGCTAAGGAGAGAGCCGCTTTTGTTTACGCTACTAGGGTTTGCTTTGATTTCATCTTCTTTAATTCATTATTATTATGTTGATGAACTCCATTAATATGAGTAGCTAAATAAAATTATTGGTTATGGGATAAAAGTTGATTTTTTCAAGCATGTTATTTGATTCTATGAATTAGTTTTGTCTCAATTCTATCATTTATGATTCATCGTTTTTATTATCATATGATTTGAATGCTAGTTTGGTTGAGTCCGGAATCAATTGGATTTGTTTTCATCTCTATAACTATATTAGGGTTTTCAATACGTAAAAGTTGTTATCTCTGATTTCTAGTAGCATCTTGTGATTATTACTTGTAGTGATACATCTTTTTAATCGCATATGAATCATAACCTTTGTTAAAATGAATTAGTGCTTTTACACGTTTGTTTGCATTGATTAGTCTTATTTCATAGAACTTATTGCTCTTAGGGAGTTAAACTTAATTGTGCTTTTACACTTTAGGTTGCTTTTTAAGTAGAATTCACAATAGCATCTTTTAATGTTGTTTGTGATAAAATCAGGAAATAAACGGGATACTCTTGTTATCAAGATATCATAGGAATTTTGATAATTGCGAGATTAAATTACCAATTCTAGTCATTGATGAAAAATACATGTTTGTGAATGATACTATCCCGTGACCAATATCTTCCTCTTATTGATTAATCCAATTATTTTAATACTTTATTTCTTTCAATTTATTTTTATTGCTTAAAAATATCAAAACCCCCCATTGGTTACTAAGAAACTGAAATTTGCATAACAACAATTGCCTCTCTGTGGATACGAACTCTTTCTTACCACGTACTTCATTTCTTTTAGTTAAGTAAGAAAGTTGAAATTATTTTTGCTTGGATGACAACCGATCAATTTGGTCTTTGGTTTGGTTATGGTCGGGCGTAATTTACGCCTACGCCTGATTGGGGCGGAATATCAGGTTACCTTCGGCAGTGAGGCGTATGTTATAATTGCACCTGATTGGGACGGGATTTCAGGTTACGCCCGATGGGACGTAGTTAAAAGTTACGCCTCGTACCAGGCGGTTTAATATAATTGCTCCCGTTGAGGCGTAATTTGAAATTACGCTCCGTCAGGTGTGATTTTGAATACCGCCTGACTACTGGGCGCAATTAAAACATACGCATGTTACTGCATGGGGCGTAATTTAAATCTACGCCCCATCTTTCCCCAATTTCAATTGGATTTGCTCATGTTTCGAATTTAGGTCCTATCTTTGGAAAAAATCCCGCGATTAAAACCGGATCTTTGGAAAGTTCGAATTTAGTTCCTACCGTAAAGTTCGAATTTAGGTCCTATCTTAATTCTTGGAAAAAATCAATTGGATTTGCTCATGTTTCGAATTTAGGTCCTACCGTAAAGCATTGGTCAATCAGATTCGGTTCATTGCAAGCACTATGGTTCATTGCATCAGGCGTAGTTAGGTGTTACGCCCCATCAAGCGGAGACTTTTAATTGCGCCCCATCAGGCATATTTCTAAATTGCGCCCCGTCAAGCGTAGGTTCAAGTTACGCCTTTCCATCGGGCGGTTTTATATATTATCGCCCCACACCAAACGCAATTTTAGGTTACGCCCGATATCAAGTGTAAATTAAACTTACGTCCCACCCGAGCACATTTTATAACTACGCCCCATATCAGATGAACTCTTACGCATCCGCTCCACCAAATTTACTCCAGTACCGTAACGTCTCACCCTCGACTAAACCCATTTTTTTAGTTTTTATTTGGTATTTAGTCTTTACTTATGGTCTGATGACTGCAGTTGCTCTAAAATATGGTATAAGCCTCAAGAGAATAGCCAATTTAGGCATGTAACATCTATGTCGAACTATTTTCTTAATTAATAGGGAAATAAAGAGAAGGAATTTTTATTAATTCCCTTTCTTCTTCCTTGAACCGTCGCTCTCTATCTCTTTAATTGAGATTCTTCTTCTACTGGTAACTGCTCCTTTAGATTCTTCGAGTGCTTTGGCTCCATAGTTGTCCGTAAAAGTAAGTGATACTCGTTTTTAGTTTCGATTTATTCATGCTTGGCCCTGTGTCTTCTTCTTCGACTAGGGGATTTGTTGATGTTTATGTTATCCTTGCATGTGAGAACTTTTTTTTTTTACTTGCTCGTATTGTATGGGAACTTGGGTTTTGTTCCATTTTGATTTTTGATGATGATTTCACCATGATCGTCCCTTACTTGCAATGTTGATTTGTATGATATTTGTTTTTTCCTTATGGTGTGATCAAACTGTTCCTCTTGGTTGGTTTAGTGAAACCCATGCCCAAGGTATTTCGGTTTTTTCCCCTACTTGGCTTTTGGACGAACTGCAATTTTCCTCTGTCATTATTGATAGAGAAGTTCTTCTTGTTGGTGTTAGGTATTATGAGGCTCCCGAAGAATCATATGCGCAAGGGTCCGAAGACATCTCCGTTAACTGATCCTCCTCCGCGAATGGATCATCCCGATACTACGTCGTCCCCTCCTCCTGAGGACTCTGAGGTGCCTGCTGGGACTGAGGTGTCTACGGTCCCTGAGGAGGTTACGGTCCCTGAGGAGGTTACGGTCCCTGAGGAGGTTACGGATCCTGAGGTTGAAGAAGTTGTTCTTGAAGACCTTCTACCTCATCCTCCTCACTATGAGATTCAGAGGATCCAACTGCGTGACAAAGACAGCTTTTCTCATTTGTCTATTGCTGAGATTACCAAGTCTTTTCGTCTTCATAAATTCGAGGTTTTCTTCGTCGACGGTCCTAACGTTCTTAATGAGTCTCTCATCCGGGATTTTCCTTATGATTAGAATAACCTTCTTATTAGCATTGGCCAACTGGCCACAGGTATGCTCCTCCCTTTGTTTAGTAGAAAGGATCCCTTCTACTATGACGTTTTATCTTTGAAGGATGATCCAACAAACAAGACTCAGGTTAGAGTAGTTATGCAATATACTGGTAATTCTGGCGTGCCCTTCATAATAGCTAGTACCGTAGCAAGGGAAAAACAACTCTGGAGTCTTATGACCCCTTTGCTGAATGAAGATCTAAGCGGGAGGATTACACCCATGCAAACTTTAATGCTACGTATGCTGATGTTATTCAGAAGAGTAATCTTCTTCCTTGGATTGTTGGTCCTCGTCGTATCCATGTTACTGCTAGGAAAATCAGGAAGGGTAATATCCTTCGCTTGTTGGAGGAGATTGATAAGACTGGTTAGACTACCATCCCTTATTCTGCTAGGCTGCCTTTTACAAAGAATGACTGCATCCGTCTTGATCATGATGATCACTGGGCTTGTACTCCTCTTCATGTGGTTGGTCCTTGGTCCTATGGTTTCACCATTGCGGATCCCTTTATCCCTCGTTCAGGTCGTTATTTGCCCGAGAAGTACAATGGGTACCGGCCTTGGATTTTTAATCCTGCTACTTCTCATGAGGTACCTTTGCTTTTAATAAATTCATCTTCTTTGATATCTTTGTCTGCTTTGGTATCTTTATCTGCTTTTTTGATGGCTTTGTTTTGCAGCCTGCCCCTGCTTCTTCTGTTGGGGCTGCTTCAGGCTCTGCTAGTAACTCTGTAGCCACAAGGACTAGGAAGATAAAATATTTGGTTGAAACACATGCGGAGGTAAGGATCATTATCATACCTTTGTGCTTGTAAGTTCCTTAGTACCTTGCCCCTGATTCTTAGCTGGCCCATGTGTTTCTTTATATTCTTCCCATAAGAAGGGTAAATTGAAGACTGTTATTGATCTTGATGCTTTGGAAGAGGATCCTAAGGATTTTGGCGGAGTACCATGTGACGAGGACATGGAGGATATCGAGGATACTGGCCTCAGCCCTCCTTTGGATGATATTGAGGAGGATTTTTCCAAAGATATATCTAGCCCCATCTGAGTTGCTTCAGTTAAGGGTGAGAATCTTCTTGTTGGTACTGGTGCTCAGTTGGTCGAGCATGTTAGTGTTCAAGCCCCTGCTTCTACATTGTCTTTTCTAGATGCCTTCATTTTCTGCTCCTAGTAAAGCTTTGCCTGCTATATTCGCCACTGCTGGAGCCGTTGTTGTGGCTTCTAAGAGTCTCCCTTCGTCTTATGCTACCTCCCTTCAATCAAGTGGTTCATTTTCCAAGGCTGTTATCCCTACGGTGAGGGCTGGTAGCACAGATTCGCAGTCGAAAAAGAAGGTTGTGATTTTACTAGCTAGCTTCTCCTTCAACGTTGCTCCTTCTTGATGAGCGTCGTTTACTCAACAAAATAAAAAGATATTTCCCAATAATTAAATATAATATAGCGGTAGTAAGGATCGTTCCCACGAAGAGTAATGCAATTGATATGTTATCTAAATCGGCGAAAATATAAAATAAGAATAAAAAGGATAATAAGATAAAGATAATGAAGAAATCTATCGCCGTTACTAACCGTTAACTCAACATTGTACCCATTTATCTTTTGTTAGACTCAATTGTCACCAACTATAGAATAGCAGGTACGCTTAGCTATCCCCAACACTCCTTGTATCACCAGATACGGAAGCGCTCGGCTACCAGATTTTATTCAAAAGAACCACCTTGAAGTACGCTTACAACATGTAATTCCCAGAATGCATTAAGATTTGTGAATTTAGGTTTGATCCTACAAGTTAAACTCGGTACGCTCGGTCCACTTACTGGTGTTGTCTTTACTCGCAATTGCTACACAGAATCCCTCCGCAAGATCTTGAGATTTCTACTTGTGTAGGAGATGAGAGACAATTACGGATCGACTCAACTCTCTACTAGCATTATAATGATTAATAGACTAATCTAGTTGCGCACCCAAACCAATCTAAGAATCAATCATAAACCTTCGATATAGTAAAAACAATCCACAACGGATCAATTTAAAACTTGAAACAAACTTGTAAATAATTGAGCTTTAAAATTAGAACTTTGAATTCATCCTTACAATAAAAAAAATATAGAAAAGAGATAGTTCTCCCCCCTAATGGGAAGAAAACGGTGAAAAGAAGATATATATCAAATTGTATCTAAGCTTCCCTATATATATAGAGTTTTGTAACCTCTTCTTTAAGAAAACTAGGAAACCTAGGAAAAATAGGAAAGTGCACCTCCTTAAGAATTATATCCCATGCATCACGCCCCGTGCAAAGTATCTTGCCAAGGTCGCCGCCAAGCCTGAAAGAGCTGCACCCTTAATTTAGTCGTGTAAAATGTTTTGTCTCAATAGCCTATTGGGCTTGCATTCAAAGATTCAGCCCAAATTGTAGCTTAGGTGTCACTGCCAGCGCCTTAGCCCATTATTTGCAGCTCAATCGTCAATCACCACTACCGATAACAGCAACCCGGTTCCGCTCCTTCTTTCTCAACTTCAATGAACCCTTAATCTCCGTCACTCCCATCTTCAACTCGAGTATTCATTCTCCAATAGCCTTATAGTTCCACGATGCTCAACAAACCCACTTCTCGGCTCAAGCTTCATCACTGCAACAACCAAAACCGCACCCATATCATTGTAGCTAGACTCCCTGACTTCTTCTCCATTTGTAAACATCGTAATCCCTTATCCACAGCTTAGCTCCATATCCATTGCTGCCAGCAACAGTATCGATCATCATCCCATGTCACAACAAACTCTCACAGTCATGATCATTTGCCGGCCGTGAACGACATCACCATCATCCATCAACTCGAGAAGAACCGAACTCTTCATCATCTCATCACTGTCTTGACTCGAGATCATTATATCTTTCTTCGACATCCATAGAAGCAACTCAAGTCCACTGCAGTCACCGATATCAATACCAATGGCAGTAGCGATCAAGAGTCAAGACTCCACATCTCTTTTCCCGACTACTGTCCACGAAACCCATTTATGAGTCTTCTTCATTCCATCTAACCAAAGAGTCCATTCAACATCAAAAACTCATGTTACTTCTTCATCTCCGATCAACGAACAGCCACAGAAAATACCATTTTCCCGAGCTCACTTCTCATCATTCTCGCCACCACTAATTCTGGTGTACTCGAGCCTGTCAACAACACCATTAACCACAGCAAACTCATGCTCTCTGTCGTAAGGAAACGTTTTTCAAAAACAACATCAACATAGCATCCATTACCAAAACTCATCACTTTCATATTCGATCCACATCATCACCACTGTCGAGTTCTCTATCTCTGCCATTCATGTTTCCCTGAACTTACTCCATCGTCGCTGCTATCAGTAAACCACAACTTCAACCTCCACCATATTAAATATAACCTAGTAACTCCTCTCTAGGCATTGGCAGCAATATTCCAACCCGATACAACTCCATTCTCTGTTATTATTACTGGCAACAACCAAGCTTCATCTTCTCACTTCCAAACAACACCTACAACACTCCATTAAACCACAATTCTTTTCGGTATTCACTGCTTCCATCTTCGTTCATCCGTCATCTCAATCAAATGCCGATGCATCAATGGCGGCAGGTGATGTTCCCTATAAATGCCAAGATGGAGTCTCGTCATCACAGTTCAACTTCACAACTCGAGCTCCTGTTTTGTTCAAGACCCATCAATCTACTGCAATAATATCATCTCATGTTCTCATCTCGGAGCATTGCTTCGACCTTCACCTGTCAAAGCACACCTCTTCCAAGGCCAAACCAACTTGAGTTCCTTCCTCAACTACCGACAAAACTATCACGAACCATTAACATCATCTCCAGTCACAGCAAACGAAACTCGAGCAGAAACCACTCTACCATCTCCATATTCATTATCTGTCGGACCTAACCTACATTACTCTGAGGTTACCCACCAGTCATGGTATCCCCTTATTATTAATGACCAGATTACCCTCTCGAGAACACACAGATCAAATAAATTATTTTTTCCTCTTCAACAGCACATGCGTGACCCTTGAGGTGAAGTCCACCAGCTTACTGTTGTGGTTGTGACTTATTGCGAGCCCATCCGTAAACCCATAACTAAGTTTTCATACAGTAAAGCTCAAAAACCACCTAGCTTGTGGTTGTATTGCCTTGAACTCCAGTGCGGCTACGATGTGGTTTCCCATGTAATGATAATTCTGCCTCTTCCATGGTCAATTGGACAATTTCTTGTTCTTTTCGGGAATAAGCTCCAAAATTCCCACAAAATATAAAAGAAAGCTAATAATATAATTTCGCAAGAAAACTAGCCAAGAAAGCATAACCAATCGATACTTAGAGATGTGTTTTTAAGAACTTATCACTGCTTCACTAGGGAGTGCTCAGTCTGTCTCTACTTCCCCTGCTAGCAAAGCTGTTGGGCCTCCACCTTCATCACCAAACTGGACTGTACTGGGTAATCTTCCTTCTGCTGGTGACATTGATTCCGGCGTTTCTAGAGCTATTCTTTCTGTTGGTATCTCATCCACCATGTTGTATCTTCGTTGTGGTGAAGGTTCCGCAGTCGTGCCCCATGTTCGCGCTGCATCAAGCCAAGGTAAGCTGCCGGAGAATTTGAGCTTAGGTATCCCTGATGATGCTATTCTTGAAGCCATCCTGTGGGATTCCAAGGGTCCCTTCTCTATCGGAGTTGATCATCATCATCTTGATAGTTCTTTCGAGGTAGCTTCGCAGCTGGATGTGTTATATGCGCAGTATCGCGCAGCCAAAGACTTGTTCTTTGACCCTGATTGTCTACGCTCTAGTCAGAGCTTTGTTGATATCCGCATGGGTAGCATCCAAGATATTGAGGCTTTCATGGATACCTACGCCAATTTCCTTCCTCGCCTTTCAGCATTCTCAGTAAGTGATTCTTATTTAATTGTCTTTTTTCTTAATTTGATCATTCGTCTGTTCTTATGCTCCTTTGTTTGCATATTTGTAAGCAGATCGGTGTTGGATATACCTTATTCAAGGTCTATAGATCTAAGTGTACTTATTTGAGTGCCCTGCTAGAACATGCTTGTCAGGAATATGCACTTGTTATTGCACAACAGCCTTCGTCAAGTGACGCAGCTTCTGTTGCTAAGATATCTTCATTGGAGGATGATTTGAGGAAGACTCAGAGGTCTCTAGAAGCTTGTTTATTGGATCTTGAGAGAGTTAATAATGCTTCCAAGGTTGCTGAGGATGGTCGCAAATCTCCTGATACTGCCTTAGCAGCTGAGTCCTCCAAAGCTATAGTTTTGTTTCTTCTTCTCCTTAGCTTGTTTCTTCATTTTTGGTTGCATAGTCCTAAGACAACCTTCGTCTGCCATACGGTGGATCTAGTGAACATAGATATCTCCAAGATCGAGTGGCCAAGTTAACTTCCGATGTTTTGTATTATCAAAAGAAGTCTGATAGGATGATGAATGTAACTGTTCATAATGAGGCCCAACTTTCCATTGAGTCTGCTCATAATGCGTACTTAGTGAAGCAGGTGGCTTTTCTTCGTAGGGAGTGTGACGAAGCCCTTATATGGAAGGAGAGTCTCATTCTAAAGCAAAAGGAGGATATTGCCTTAGTCGAGAAACGTCTCTCGGCCCAAGAAATTATTCGCAAGAAATATCATGCCGATTTTTAGGATGCTTGTGCTTCCTTAGCTAAGGTTACTGTAGAGCGTAATGTCTTAACTTCTGAGGTCTGTTCTCTTAAGAACAAACTCGTCGATGCTAGCTTCGTGTCTTCTTCCATGTCTCATGCATCCTTAGTAAAAATATTTGAAGAGTTAGATAGTGTGTACCAAGATTTATCTTCTGAGAATGCCTCGCTCCGGATAGATATTGATGATATTCGGATGGAAAGGGATACCCTTGTGGAAGACCTTGATGCGGCTAAGGTGGATCTGGTTGAAGCTCAGCATAGTCTATAAGAGTCCCTTATCCATGCCGGAGGTAGCTTAGGATAATTATTTTCAGTAGCATCCTTCGTGTCTTCAACTGATTTTTATTGCTGCTGATGTATTTACAGGTCTACAGGAGCAGTTTGTGGGCACAAATGCCAAGATTAGCCTCCTTGAGGGTCAGATATCTGCGTTGGAAATATCTCGCCAGTTTGATGTTTCTGTTAAGTTTAAAGCTGAGGCACTTCAGCAAGCTAATGATCAGCTTAGTGCTCAGGTCATGGATCTTCGTCAGAAAACGACTTCGGATCTGGAGGCTGAAGCTTCTTGAATGAAGGTGGAATTTGAGCGTTCTACCATCAATTACATCAATAATGCTTTTAGGGAGGTTGAGCTCCAGGCTGAGGGAGTTGTATTTCCCCGTCTTCCTTACCCATGATCATGTTATTTTCGCTTTTCTTTCAACTGAACTCCTTTGTGGTATTATTCCCCCCCATCTGAGGGGCCTTTGATGTCTCCTTTCCTTGAAACAACCCTTTGTTACATTCTGAACCTTTGTCATCTGTAACTTTTAAGACATGTTAGTCGTATTTTGGTAACACTATTATGGTACCTTCATATTTATATGAATGCATGTAGACGTGTTGTGTCTAATTATTCGCGCATTCGAGTCATCACAAGGTTCTAAGGTATGTTTAACCTTTGGTGGAACATTCATCATCCTACCCAAGTATCCATTGGCCAGAAGGTACCGTGGTGGTGAGGGTTCCTGCGTGGGCAATAATTTTTCTGTAACCCTACGCGTTCAGCGCGATGGCTGCTTTACATCGACAAGGTATCTCTCTTTATTGGATATATTGCTTATAAACTGACTTTTAGTGGGATTTATTGGCCCTTAGGATCCGAGATTGACATATGCACAGTTATGACGTGCCTTGCCTCATCATCAATTCTGACGGAGGGTGTCTAATCTAACCCAATTTGTATTTAATCAACATGTACTTTTTCTTAGCAAAAAGTTTCTTTCATTGATTAGTTTAGTTTATAATACCTTTGATCAGGGATAAAACATGGTGGGACATTGCCCCTTCCCTTCTTCTCATGAGTGATAACCATTCACTTAAGGGTAGTACTGATAGGTGTAGAATACACCTAGTTTACTATCAAAGAGTTTATGCTTTCTTTGCTATTTTTCTTGTAAATTATGTATTTTACGTGTGTTTTTGATCTATTAGGTACTCTGGAGTCACACGGAGGAAAAGGAGAAGAAATCATTCAATTTGAACTGAAAGGGCAAAAAGGTCATTTTATGGGCGGACACTATCTGTAGCCACGGTAATGGTTAAGGGGCAACTCTTCTCGGAGGTATTCTAAACGCAAACTAGCTATGGCTAAGGGGTTACCATCCAGGGTATCCCTTATAAATTATCGATGGGTGTAATTATCAAAGCACCCAAACTGGGGTGGTTTTAATGGTGGGTGTCTGAATCCACCTGACCCATATACCCACACCCGTGGGGCGACCCATCCGGATCCGAACCCAGATCGAGACCCAACTATGCCCTAAACCTCGAGAACCCCTCATTCACTTTCAATCATTTTCTCGCTTGAACCTAAAAGAAAGCAGCCATGACTGCTGAATAAAATCGAAAATGAATGAGAATTTTTGGATCAAGAACAATAGCGGATGAAGATCCAGAGAGTGAATCAGAACTGAGAAGAGATGTTGTTTTCCGAGAAATCAAGAATGGAGAAATCAATGGGTTGAAGCTGCTAAAATGGTAAGTTCAGAGATGGGTTGGTAGTGGTTGTTGGAAGAGAATTAGGGTTCTGTTGCTGTTGGAAATGGTGAGAAATTGAGAACAAACAAGGAAGAATCGTTGGGTTAATGGCGAAACTAGAAACTAGGGTTTGTGGTGGTGCTGGAAAAGGGAAGAACAGTCTGTTGATATTGGAAATTATATGGGTTTTCAGAGCTAATGGGGGATGTTGCTGTGTTGAAGAAGTCAGAGTTTGATGAAGTGGTGCTGCTGTTTGTGTAAATTGATCTAAGAATAGGGACTTATGAGATTTCAGTGAGAGATTCATAGCTAGTGGTGGTCTGAGGCTTTAAGTTTCTGGCAGTGGGTAGTCACTGCAATTGAAGTGGTTGTCTGTGGCTAATGGTTTAAGGCTTGAAATGTTCCTGCTGATTTTTAGCTGTTGTGTATGTGAAGTACAGGAAATGGAGGAAGGCTTACAGGGTAGAGCTGGTGATGAGTGCAATTGGTGGCAGTTTTGGTGGTTTGAAATCAGATGATGTTGCTGAGTTGTTGCAGCCAGTTGAAGGTGGAGTTTGCCAGGAAGCTAAGATGGAGTTATGCTGTGGTGCTGCTGCTGTTTTGTGGTAAATGGTGGTTGAATAGAGGATATGGTGCGATGTGTGTTGCAATTGCAGCTATTGGCAGCGGAGATGAGTTGCTGTTGATTGCAAGACAGGAGCATTGCAGGAAATGGGTACTAGAGCTGGTGGTTAAGATGTATGATGCAGCTGCATTTTAGTTTGGTGTTGAGGAGACAGTGGTGGTTATGAAAATTGCAGGGCATTGGCAGAAAACAAGTGATGGTGATGCATTGGAGGTGTAATTGAGAAGTGTTGCAGTCTAGGATAGGAAAGGTTGTGGCCTGTTGTGGCTCTACAATGGCTGCAAGAGAAGGATTTGATGCTGTGGTTAATGGAGTTTGAAGTCTGTAATGAAAATGGAGCTGCAATTGGAGGTTTGTGCAATGGTTGAGATGGTACTGGTGCAGCTGTAACAGGGAAGGTGGAATTGATAATGGTGTTACAGGGAAGTTGCAAATGGTTGTTGGCAGAATTGCAGGGTGTACAGCCCTCATGGCTGGAATAATCTGTAGTTTAATTGCAGGGGAAGTTGCAAAAACACAGGAAGTGCAGGGCCATCTTGGCCGTGATTGCACAACTGCAACAGATTTGTCCTGGGCAAGTAGCATGGCTAGGACCAGTCAGCCGAGTTAGCTAGCTAACTCGGTTCTGACTCAGTGATTTGATTCCTTTCTGACTTGACTTTTGACTAACGGTTTGACCTATTTGACCGTTAGTCCTAACGGTGGACTGACGGAATTTTCCGTCGACGGGGAGAATCTCAGGTTGCCGGCGGCAAAAAATTTCGGCCAACTTCCGGCCAAAACACAGTTTTCCAGCGAGCAAAAATTCAGAATTTTGGATGGACTTCTCTCATGTGTGTGAAGACTTAGAAGTGGGAATTGGATGAAAACTTGGAAGTTTTGGAGAATTGGACTAGAATTTGGAATATGGCTCAATTTGGGAAAGTGGTGTTCTTATGGAATGAGGAATCTTTTCCTACAAAGATATGGAGAGTATTGAAGCCTATAAATAAGAGTGTTCTCTACAACTTTTTACACACATCTACTTTTGAGAAGGAATTAAAGTGCACAAGGATTGGAGGAAGGAGCAACCATCATCTTTTCAATAAGTTTTTCTTTCTTCCTTTATTATTATTATTATTATTGTGTGAACTCCAAATTATGAGTAGCTAAATTTCTTATTGATTGAGGATGAATTCCTAGTTCTTAATATTTGATTTGAGTTTTGTTTCAATTCTACTTTGAAGTTTTTCATATGATTATCGCTTGTTTTTACTAATATTAATGTTTATGATTGATTGATAGGTTGTTTGGAGTGCACGCTAAATTAATTTGTTAATTTAATCTAAAGCTAGTGAAAGTTAGGGAATACGTAATAGTTTCTTGACTCTTTACACAAGTAGAAAACACGAGACCTTGCGGAGGGATTCCGTGGAGCAATTGTGTGTGAAAACAACACTAGAAAGTGGACCAAGCGAACCGAGTCTAACTACTAGTACTAAACCTAAGTTCATAAATCTTAATGCATTCGGGGAATTACATCTTGTGTTTAACCTCAAGGTGGTTCTTTTGAATAGAATCCGATAACTAAGCGGACTTGTTACTCGGTGAAATAAGGAATTTTGGGGTTAGCTAAGCGAACCTGCTATACCTACGGTTGGTGATAATCTATGACTAATAACAAGTGGAAAAGAACATAACTTTAATCATTGTTTTGCAGCGAAGAAGGATTCCTTGATCTATTCTCTCTTATTGAATTCAACTTACACTTTTAATTACTTTGTTTATTTATTTTGCTTTATAAATTTTACAACCAATACCCCCCTTTTCGTGACAATTTTACAACTAGAATCTCTTGCTCCTCGTGGGATCGACCTTGACTACCCTATATTACTTTTTAATTAGGGAGTAAAGTATTAATTAATTTGTTGTGGTTACGACACGCGTACAAATTTTGGCGCCGTTGCCGGGGAGCAACGGGCGATTTTAGTTGTTTTTATTTTTTATTTTTGCATTATTCTTGCTTTGTTATATTCTATATTGTATCTAACTTAGTTTTGTGAACCTTGCTGTAGGTACTATATCTTTGGTGAATGCTTCAAGGGGGAAGACCGAGTCCAATTAGAATACGTCTTCGATCCGGCACTCAACTAAGAGACTTCATTCGAGCGGTTAACACTCCGCTTCCTCGTTCTACATCAAGTGAATTCGCAGATTCGGATATTGAAGAAGAGGCAATGGGTGATCGTACACTCAAGGACCTAGCTTCTCACAAGCTCGATACACAACAATGGTGTATCCAAACTAACTCAACTTTCGAGATCAAGCCGGGGTTGATTAGAGAATTACCAAAGTTCCATGGCATGGTGAATGAGGATCCAAACAAACATCTTATGGACTTCAATACCATAGTCACGGCCATGCTTCCACCGAATACTAATGCGGATGGAGCAATGTTGAAAGCATTTCCGTTCTCTTTGGCGGGCAATGCTAAGGAATGGTTATACTATTTGCCTTCCGGAAGTATCACAACATGGAATGGGATGAAGAAACTTTTCCTCGAGAGATATTTTCCCGCATCAAAGGCTACTCAAATTCGCAAAGAAATTTGTGGGATCAAGCAACATGTGGGAGAGTCATTATATGAATGTTGGGATCGATACAAGAGATTGGTGGCAAGTTGTCCACACCATCAATTTAGTGATGCCATGATAATCCAATACTTCTATGAAGGTCTCCAAACAAGTGATCGATATCTTCTTGACGCCGCCCATCATGTTTTTCCCTAATTTATATTATTTCCTCCACGCGAAGGAAGCACCATAAAATTGAGGAGTTTCCTCAAAACAAATGATATTTGTTCAAGTGAAAGGTTTTTCATGAACTCAAGGAAAACAACAAAAATATGATAAAAATATGAAACCAGTGTGGGATTGACCACGACACGGTCGGCCGGTCAGTGGGTCCATGATCCCAGCACTTCGGTCAAATTTTAATTATTTGTTATTTTTCATCCTATTTTGCATAGGTTCATCGTTCCATCGTATTTTGAAATACTCGTTCGTGCGGTGGTTGTTAATGTATCATTGTTGAATACACTTGCACCATTTGAAAAAGGGGTTACTCAGAAGGTAGCTCTGATGCTCATGCGTCGAATATTTATTACTAATCCATGGATTTCTGCTGGGAAGAAACATGGTTTGCGTAATGAAATATCTGCGAAAATATTTGAATATTTTCAGAAATTTTGCGGATGAATCCAAGAATTTAAGTTTGAGACAGGGATTGCTCAGAGGTAGCTCTGATGCTCGTGCGTCGAATATTTATTACTAATCCATGGATTTCTTCTGGGAAGAACCATGGTTTGCGTAATGAAATATCTGCGAAAATATTTGAATATTTTCAGAAATTCTGCGGATGAATCCAAGAATTTAAGTTTGAGACAGGGCTTGCTCAGAGGTAGCTCTGATGCCCGTGCATCGAATATTTATAACCAATCCATGGATTTCTACTGGGAAGAACCATGGTTTGCGTAATAAAATATCTGCGAAAATATTTGAATATTTTCAGAAATTCTGCGGATGAATCCAAGAATTTAAGTTTGAGACAGGGCTTGCTCAGAGGTAGCTCTGATGCCCGTGCGTCGAATATTTATTACTAATCCATGGATTTCTGCTGGGAAGAACCATGGTTTGCATAATGAAATATCGGCGAAAATATTTGAATATTTTCAGAAATTCTGCGGATGAATCCAAGAATTTAGGAATAATTAATTTATGACTTTATACTAGCAGAACGGTCTGTCCAGGAGCATTAATTATTCTGATATAAGCTTGCTGGAGCTTCATATCTTTTACATAGTCAAGGTAAACTCGTTGTTTGTATCCTGAAGACGTCATTACTCTATACTAGCAGAGGAAGCTGTCTAGGAGTTGTCCATCCCGCGATAGAAATAATTACTGAAGTGTTGAGTTATTCATGAGATACGCCGTTGTCCATCTGTGAGACTACATATCTATATGCACTCTGAGAGAAAGTATTCTTAATCAAAGAATTCAATGAGAGATCAGTGTCTCAATATTCACGTCTGATTTCTAGATCAGAGGTTCGTATAATTATGGATTTAGGATTTTAGCCTTTGTCGAAAATCCACCATCTACACAAGGGTGTTGTAATACTTTACCTTTTCGTCCTTAGGTAGTAAGACCCTTTTCAGGCGATGTCATGTATGATGTAGGGCCCGTCCCATGTCAGATCTAGCTTGCCCCCACTCCTTTTCTCTTTGATATGGTGGTATCTTTCGTAGCACATATTCCTTGAATACAAAGTTTATAGGGATGACCCGTTTGTTGTATTCCCGAGCTAACATTCGTTGGTAATTCATCATCTTTTGCAAAGCTACTTCTTGTCTTTCTTCAAGATCATCCAGCTTTTCCAAAATCAAGTATGTTGTTAGATTCTTCTCCCATGCCTCTGTTTTTGTTGTTGGAAGTATTATCTCCATTAGGATGACTGCTTCGGCTCCATAGGTCAGTAAGAATGGGGTTTCTCCGGTAGTTGACCTTCTTGTAGTTCTATAGGCCCATATGACATTATACACTTGTTCGCACCATCTCTTCTTGTATGCTCCTAGCTTCTTCTTGAAGTTCATTGCTATGGTTTTATTAGTCGCCTCCGATTGTCCATTGCTCTTATGGTGAAAATGCGGGGGTCTAACAACCTTACCAATATTTCGATTAGCAATATGTATGGACGAACTCTAATATACTTTTAAGAGAATCAACTAGACAGTCAGACTCAATCTTAATAAAAAAGTATATCAAGGAGTTAATATCTCTATCTCTTGATTGGATATATACTCAAACAAATAGAAATATGTGAGTCTTTATCAAATACAAGAGTTATAAACTTGGATGGTACCAAAGACCAATATCCAAGGATCAATCAATTTCCAATCAACAACCAAAGGTTGGATTTCACAATTGATCGATACAACATACAACCTGTGATATTTCAATTATATAATGAATATAATGCGAAATAGAAATAACACAGACACCAGAAGTTTTGTTAACGAAGAAACCGCAAATGCAGACCGGGACCTAGTCCAGATTGAACACCACACTGTATTAAGCTGCTACAGACACTAGCCTACTAAAACACTAACTTCGGTCTGGACTGTAGTTGAACCCTAATCAATCTCACACTGATTCAAGGTACAGTTACGCTTCTTACGTCTCTGATCCCAGCAGGATGCTACGCACTTGATTCCCTTAGATGATCTCACCCACAACCA
Source organism: Papaver bracteatum (assembly GCA_023529315.1). Classification (NCBI taxonomy): domain Eukaryota; kingdom Viridiplantae; phylum Streptophyta; class Magnoliopsida; order Ranunculales; family Papaveraceae; genus Papaver; species Papaver bracteatum. The sequence goes on along the minus strand of JAJJWX010002723.1, from coordinate 2,073,922 downwards.
AGAGTTGCTACGACCCAAAGTCGAAGACTTGAATAAATAAATCTGTATCACACATAAAAGTCTACGATAATAGATAAATATGTCTCCCATAGATAAACCTATGAGTTTGTTCCATATTTTGATAGAAATCAAGGTGAACAAGAACCAATCGATAACCCGAACTTATATTCCTGAAGAACAGCCTAGAATTATCAATCACCTCACAATAATCTTAATCGTATGGTAGCGAAACAAAATATTGCGAAATCACCAACGATGAGACGAAGATGTTTGTGATTTCTTTTTATCTTGCCTTATCGGAGATATAATCTCAAGCCAATCTTTCAATTTAACTCATACGATAGAAAATGGCAAGATCAGATCGCTCAACTATAAGAGAAGTAGTTTCGTCTAGCTACACAATCCCAATGAAGTCTTTAAGTCGTTAACCTACAGGGTCTCGAGAAGAAACCTAAGTTTAAAGGAGAACTGACTCTAGCTAAACCAACTAGTATCACATAGGAGGTATGGGGATTAGTTTTTCCAGTTGCTAGAGTTATCCTTTATATAGTTTTCAAATCATGGTTTGCAATCAATGTTAGCTTAGTAACAAAGCATTCAATATTCACCGTTAGATGAAAAACCTGATTCAACCAAGCTAATATCTTTCAACCGTTAGATAGAAACTTAGCTTGTCACACACAAATCAAATGTATTTTATTTAGGTTTGAGTAACCGTACCTAAACGTGTACACTTAGTTGGTTTACAAATAGTTAACAAATGGTTAGCCACATGAGCACTTTCATACTAACCGTATTCATCTTCTCATAACTAGTTCAAATGACTTCAAAAAAACTAGTTGAAGAGTTGTTCAATTGATTAGGTATTTATACATAGACAGGATTGAAACAAAATCGGTTTGATTCATTTAAATCAATTCATGAACAATATAGCCATGGTTTGCAAAGATTGCATTCCTCATAATTTATTGTTTTAAGTTCATGAACTACCGATTTGAGAAATAACCATCTTGGGTACGCGTATGGGTATGCGTACCTTAGCTACCGGATTTGAGTATCCAAACTCAGCAGAATTTTTCGGGTAAAAAAGTTCTGCAAGTACGCGTACGGGTACACGTACCTAAGGTGACTGGTTTATGAGTTCGTAAACTCCAAACTCAGCAGAATTTTCTGGGAGGAAAAGTACACGTACACAACCTGTCTCCTTTACCAATACTGTATGCACACACTTGGTTTCTGGCACATGGATTTATACACTAATGTGCGAACACACTATATATGCTTATATCCATAGATGGTAATCTCTACATTTTAATTATTGAAACATTCTTCTATAATGTTATAACAATCGTTATTCACAACTATCGTCATCAAAGCTATTTTAAAGATTGAAACGTCATCATGACTTTCATCATGGGTAAAGATGAAAAATGGTTAAAGCGAAATCTTACCAAAACATATTTCAATAAATAGATAGGCGAGTAAACTCGGCTCGAAATAGCAAATGTGTATGTATGAAAACTATCATACTTATACGACTTTTGTCTGAAGAATAGGAGATAGAGTAGATAGACTTTTGAGTGATAGATAAGTTCAAGTCTCCACATACCTTTTAGTCGGATGAAGTTCCACTAGTTCCTTGAGTAGTTCTTCGTCTTCGTAAGATGATCGCTATGGAGTCTGGAGCTCAACTACACTTAACTATCCTAGTCCGAGACTTAGCTATAAGTAGACTAGAAATCAAGACATATAGTTTTGACAACTAAATTTGACAAACAATCTTGAGATATCAACACTTATGAGTTCGACCGAGCAATGCTCTAACATAGGGTATATAGGAGTTGACTTATTTTTTTGAATGTTGAGTATCGAACACCATGTCGATGTTCTTTCCTTGCAATTGCTTGCCATTGTCAGAGACTATGGCGGCTGGTATTCCGAACCTGCATATGATTTGATCAAACAAGAACTTAAAGACATTTGTGTCCCTAATCCTTGCCAAATCCTTTGCTTCCACCCACTTGGTGAAGTAATCTGTGGCCACAAGAAGATATTTTATTTTCGAGGTTCCCTCTATCAAGGGTCCGACAATATCAACCCCCATTTGACAATTGGCCATGGGCTGATGACTGAGTTTCGCTCTGTTGCTGGTACTTTGATCTTCCTGGCAAAGCCTTGGCATCTTTCACACCGCTTAGCCACGTTCTTTGAATCTTCATCCATGCTTATCCAGTAGTATCCTTGCATTTTGGCTTTGACCGCCAAGGACCGTCTTCCGCTATAGTTGTGGGCATCTCGGCTGTGTATATCATGGAGTATTTTCCTCTCTTCGGTTCGTAAGAGGCACCGCTGATAGGGTGTAGAATACATCATATTTATTATCTATTGTTTATGCTTTCTCTGCTATTTTTCTTGTGAATTATGTATTTTATGCGTGTTTTTGAGTTATTGGGTACTCTGGAGTTGCACGGAAGAAAAGAAGAAGAAAGCATGCAAATTTGAGCAAAAAGGGAAACATGTCATTTTTCAGGCAAGCACTATTTGGAGCCCAGACACGGTTATAGGGCAACTCTTTTGGAGGAGAAATAAAAAGCAGCCAGCTGAGGTTAAGGGGTGACCATTTGTTATAGGGCACCTACTGGGGTATCTCATGAGTGGGGTATGATTATCGAATCCTAGTTAATACACCCTGAATCGAGAAACCAATTCTCATAATCATTTCAGTCATTGTGAACAAAAATAAAGAAAAGAGGCAGCAGCTGCTGCGATCGTTACCAAGTCCAGATCGAGGAATTGATAGAAGAGAAAGATTAAGGGCATAGATGATCAGCACAGGAGAAGATAAAGGTTAGGGTTCTGTGGGTATTGGTGTTCTTGGAAGTTGAAAAGGGGATCTGCGGGTTTTACTTGAAATCAAAGCAGATGGAAGAAATTGAGATAAAGCTGCAGTCGTTGATTGAAGCTAATGGAAGAACAAAAATGGGTTCTGATAGAATGATTCTTGATGGATGTGGTTGAGATTGGGAAACGATGTTAACAGATTGAGATTGGGTTTGATTTGAAGTTAAAAACATCAGAGAAGAGAATGAATCAGTAAACTGGAATTAGGGTTTTGAATGAAGAAACTCAGGGAAGAAGAAGATACAGAAATTGAGTTCATGGAAGAAATGGGTTTGTGGAAAAGAATAAACTACAACAGAAGCTAGGTTCGATGTGGAATTGATGATGTAGAAGGAATTGATTTACATGAACATGGTTTTGGTTTTAGATCATGAATCGGAGATGGGGTTGGTTTGAGCTTGAGAAATTAAGATTTACGCTATTGAACTAAGTCTGAAATTAATTAATCAGATCAAGTTCCAGTGTAGGGTTTGCTGTTTCCATTGGATTGAAGTTAGATGAGTGGGATTTGAAGAATTGAGAAATGGGTATGGCTTCTGATGATAAATGGAGATGCTCATATGCTGTAAAGATGGGTTTTCACTATAAATGGTAGTTGATTATGCTGGTTGTGTGAATTTGAGAGGCTGTGAAGAAATTGAGTTACACCGTGAATCTCAGGGAAGTGTTGGTGGTGCTGTGTGGTTGAATTACAAAGATGTTGCAAGATCGAATGAGTGAATGCTTAGATGTATGTTAGGAATTCGCGATTATGCAAGGAGGGTTTTGCAGCAGGGACTAAGCCAAGAAACAAGTGAACTGAAATGGAGATTATGTGTGCATCTGCATAATGGTGGTGGCACTGATGGCCTTGTTGCAGCTGTTGTGTTATGTGTAGGATTGGGAAGTATGATGCATTTTACTGATGGGAATGTTCAACTGGTAATGATGTTGCAGGGAAAGCTACAAAATGATATGTGTTGAAGCTGCTATTGATAGGAGATGGTTGTTGAATAGAGGCTTGAGTATGTTGTGCAATGAGGAATTGAATTGAAATGATGCTAATGCTCACAGGGCCTGGTGGCTTGACAGAGAAGGGTTTTTCAGAAAAGAATTGTTGGCTGCAGTTGGGTCTCTGAAGTTTGAATGGTTAGGAGTTGGTAGTGCAGATGTTGATCTGAACTGGTAGTGATGTTGTTATGATATGGAAAATGGCAGGATATGGTTATGGAGGTGCACTTACTGATTGCAGAGAGGTTGGCCTGAGGCAATGAAGGCGTATGTGAAGCTACAGAACATGGATTGTGTCGCAGGTAGTGGCAGAATGTTAGTAATGCAGGCGATGATTTAATGGGAGCCGGTATGGCTGTGGTCTTGGCGAAGCTGAGTATGGCAGTGAGAAGTGGTTGGTGTTGAGAGTCGAGAAAGGAGATGGCAGCTGGTGTTGGTTAATGAGCTAAAGAATGCTGGTGTTGGTTGCAGCTGCAGGTGGACTGGAGAATAATGTTGCTGATGTTGCTAGTATTAGTCATTGAACAATGGAGATGGAATTAGAATGGAAGTTGCAGCTGTGTTGCATTGAGTAGGTGGAATGAAATCTTGAATGGCCATCATGGCTGGATAGGCATTGGTGAAGGGCAATCATGATGCAACACAAGTTCAGGCATTGCAACACCTTTGCAGCTGTGGCTTAGAACTCATTCAGCTGAGTCATTTAGCTGACTATGACCTGATTCGTATAACCAGGTTTGACTCAGTGGCTTTGACTGAGTTGGATCGGTTGACTTACTTTGACCGGTCACCTGAGTTCCGTTCCGGCGCCGGATTTCGGCAAACTTCCGGCCAAAACCCCAGTTTTCCGGCGATAGTTTTTGGGACAAATTTTCTACACGGGTTTCTCTCACTTGTGGGCTTGGTGGATTTCTATCTAATGGACATTGAAGACAAAACCTAATTTTGGAAGGAGTATCCTTTATGGAAATTGAGAAACATATAAAAGAGAGGATTTTTCTCTAAAAATAGATCTTCTTCTACTTTTGTTTTTTAGGGTTTACAACATGATAGGGTTTCTCTTTCTTCTTGTTATGAACATGAGTACTTAATTTTATTATTGGTTATGGATTAGTTGGATTTCACATAATATGATTCTTTGATTCAATATATTAGTTTTGTCTCATATTTATCGTTTGCTATTCTCTAAAAATATAGTTGTGATTGATTGTTAGTTTTGTCAAGTTGCAAATTGGTAGAACTCGTAATCATATCTATTGCTAGTTTAGGGTTTATTATACGTAAAAGTGATAATCCTTGAATACAAGTAGCATAATTGTGAATATCGCTTGTAGTGATACATCCTAGTAATCACAAGTGAATCGTGACCTTTGTTAAATTGAATTAGTGCGCTTTCCACGTTTAATTGCTTTGATTGGCCTGATTTCATAGAACTTAATGCATCTAGGGAATTAAACTTGATTAGTGCTTTTACACGTTAGGTTGTTCTCTTAGATAGAACTCATACGCGCATCTTTTAATGTGTTTGTTGAGGACAAAAGGAGATTTGCGGGATATTCTTGCGATCAAGGTATTCTAGGGCTTTTGATAAAAGTTGAGATTAAATATTAATTCTACTTATTGTTTTGAAAGCATGTTTGTGAATGAAGATGAATCCTTAACCAATATCTCATATATTTGATTTGTTTGCTTATTTCTTTCTTCGCTTTTATATTTGTTTACTTTATAAAAATCAGAAAATTCCCCGTGTTACTTATAGGTAACCAAAACATCTTGACAACCTAATCCTCTCTGTGGGATCGATCCTTTCTTGCCCTTGCTATATTTATATTTTGAGTAGTAAGAAAGTGTAAATATATTTGTGTCGACTGACAACAGATCAACCGTATTAGAGGTCCGAGAATTGACCTCCTATACAATATTCCATCACAAAGGCTGTACATTGATGCTTTTGATTCGAGTTTCCTAGGTTCCTTAACATTGGCTGGTAAGATACCTTTGTGAATGTATTGGTGAATTGGAATCCTCCAATCATCTTCCGCTTCGTCTTCATTTCCTTCATCTGACATGGATTGATCTTTGTCGGACTCTTTGGCTTCGTTATCTGATTCTCTTATTTTTTTCGTCTTATTTTTCTTTATCTGCTTCTCTCATGGCTCGAGTTTGAACGACCGAAGCCTCCTTAGCGCCTGAGATAGGTCCTTTTATCAAAGATTCATATATTCTTCCAATTTACACGGTGGTGTTTCTATCCCTTAGCATTGATGATATGAATGCCAAGGAATCTGCGTGTCTGTTATCTTTCGACAGACATGCCTGAATATTATGTTGCTAATCTTAGACGTATGTTCTTAAGCTAGATTTAGGTACGAAGATAGCACTGTATCCAAAGTTTGGTATTTGAGATCGATTTGTCTAATGACCAACTTAAGTTGTCAGACGAATATCTGATAAGCCTAGCTCCCGTGCTAAGCGTAGACCATGTATGATCGCCTCGTACTCTGTGATGTTATTGGTGTATTGCTTGAATTCTAACCTGAATTCGTAGATGAGTCGATCTCCAGTAGGGGTTGTTATTACAATCCTTATTCCTGCACTTTCACCGTTGGAGGAGCCATCTACAAATATCTCCCACCTTCGTGAATTCTGAGGTTCTAACAGGTCTTCGGGTTCTTGTTTGTCTTCTTCCATTCCTGGGATGTCATATATTTCTGCTTCGTCGCTTAGAGGTAGATCTGCCAAGATTTATGATTTCTCAGCCTTCCTTGTTTCGAAAATTATGTGGAACTGTTTGATCATGGCGTTCCAGTTTTCCACCCTTCCAATTTTCTCCGTGCTATTAAGGATTTGACCTTTTGTAGGATGTATTTCACCTAGATCCGGCTTCTGTAGGATGGGTACTGAATACAAGTATTCCTTGATCTTTTGGAAAGATTGTTCGCACTCCCTGGTCCACGTGAACCTGCTTCCTTTCCTTAGTGTATCGAAAAATGCTTTGCATTTATCCGATGACCTTGCTATGAATCTTCCCATGTAAGCTAAGATTCCATTTAGCTTTTGTACTCCTTTTAGTGTTTGTTGAGATGGCATTTCCTTTATCGCTCTGACCCTTTCGGGATCCACTTCTATTCCTCGCTTAGTTACCAAGTATACTAGGAATTTTCTTAAGGTTACTCTGAATGTGCATTTTTTCGGGTTCACTTTCATGTGAAAGTTTCGCATGGCTTAGAATATTTCCCTTAGGTATGACAGGTGGTTTTTCGCCTCTTTGATCTTGACAAGCATATCGTCCACATAGACCTCCAGTATCTTGCTTATTCATGGCTTAAAGATTTTATCTACCAATCGCTGGTATGTTTCCCCCGCGTTCTTTAGTCCAAAAGGCATCCTTGTATAGTAATACAAGCCTCGTGGGGTAAAGAACGCAGTATGCTCTTGGTATTCTTCTGCCAGGGAGATTTGGTTATAACCAGAGTATCTATCCATGAAGGATAATCTCTGGTGACCTTCGGTTGCATTGACCATTTGGTCAATGTTTGGCAGCGGGTAGCTGTCCTTGGTGCACGCTTTGTTGAGATTGTTAAAATCGATGCAGATACGTACGCCTCCATTCTTCTTAGGCACAATCACCATGTTGGATATCCACGTGGGATAATTGACTTCTCGTATGAATCCTGCTGCTAGTAAGCTTTTGCAATTCCTTCTCTACTGCCTCATGGTAGATATCTGCTACCTTGCGGATACGTTTCTTGAATGGTGGCATTTTTGGGTTGAGCCGAAGGTGGTGGGAGACCAAATTCGGGTCAATTCCTGGCATGTCTTCTATTGACCACACAAAAACATCTGCGTAATCCCTTAGTAGCCTTTGTAGTTGCATCTCCTCATCTTCTTCTAGCAAAGTTCCGATGTTAATCATATTTGGTTCCTTCTCGGTGCCGATGTTGATTTTATTTGTTGGTTCCACTGGTGAGAAGGTTTTCTTCTGAGGTCGTAGAGGAGTGCATTTCTATAATTGTCATTTGGTAGAAACGTCCGCTACCGGAGTGGTGGAGATACTTGCGTCTTGAACTGAGGGGGCTTCGGGAACCTTGCAATCTCCATATTTTACTTCGTCGGTATTCGCCTTTCATCTTTTCCTTTCATGTTGTTGGGAAGCATCTTTTTCTTCGTTGAGCCTGACCTCTGCTAGATTGCAAAGCCTTGCATCTTGCTGGTCACCTTTGATTTCCATTTCACCCATGGTTGTAGGAAATCAGAGGTATTGATGATATGTCGAAGTTGTTCCTCGTAATCGATGGAACCATAGTCTTCCCATGATTACATTGTAGGGCGAAGGTGCTTCCACCACACAGAACCTTGTATTGGTTACTAAGGGTCATGCGCGTACCTGTAAGACAATTTACCCTTTTGGTCTAGAGAATGCTCCGTTGAAATCGTATATTGTGCAAGTGGATGAATCTATTTTCTCAACTGTCAAACCCATACGTAGGTAAGGTTCGTAGAACAATACATTTAATGAGCTTCCCCAATCAATGAGGACCTTCGTAACGTTCCATCCATGTATTGGAAGAGTGATCAAAAGTGGATCGTTGTGCATCTCGACCTCCTGGTTGATGTCTCTTGTTGAGAATGTTAATGGCGTAGCCATCCATTCTTCCCAAGTGTTAGTAGGTGGTCCACTTAGTTTGAACACCTCGTGGGCTTCTAGCTTTCTTCTGTTTCGAGCTAACTCGAGGATGTCTTCAAGTAGCTCCTCCTGGCCTCCGCTGGAGAAGGTGATCATGTTGATGTATTTGCCATCCTGAGGTAGTTTTACCATTTTCTTGGGGGCTACCTCAGTATCAGCTGGTTTTATCTGCACGTACTCCATGAATTTTCCTTCGTCTATGAATCTCTGAATCTTGTTCCTTAGGTGATATCATGTATCAGTTGTATGCACATAGCATTGGTGGTACTCACAATACTCCTTAGCCTCCTTTGTTTTATCCGGTTGCTTTCTCCTAGTGTTAGGGTACGAAAATCCCGGCTTCGATCCTTCCTTGCTTAGAATGCGGGAGAATCTGGTGTTTAGCTTGTGTAGATTTTATCTACAAATTCTTCTTTTCCTTTTCCAATGACTTTGCCATCTCCATATTTTGATCTTTTATCTCGAGAGATGGTTCTGCCCCGGCTTCATTTTGCCTCCTAGGTATCTCTGGAATTGGTACCAGAGAGTTGGTTCGTTGCAGACCTTGGTGTCTTTACTTGCGCCTTGGGGTTATCTTTCTGGATTTCTTCAAGTCTGATGTAGCGATCTTGGAAAACCCTAAGCTCTCCTTCAGAATCAAGGGATCGGTTGTGAAGCTCCATGAAGATGGCTGAGGTTCTATCAAGTCCTTACTTATAGCAATTAATGTTAATTTCTAGATTGACTTTCCCATTTGCTTGGCATGTCTTCTACCACCTGTCCGTGTATTGCATCAATGTTTCCCGGGGTCTGATATCTAAAGAAAATAACATATTTGACCCTTCCTTTGTTGACCTGTTGTACATGTATGTCTCCAAGAATACCGTAGATAATTTCTCAGAAGATTCAATTGAGTTTGTTGGTAAGTTGTCATACCATGCCAATGTTGATCCTGTCAAGCTTGCAGAAAAGTACCTACAAAGTACTACCTCATCTCTTTTCCAATGGGAAAGGACACAAATGTAGTACCGTAGGTGGGATGCGGGATCAGAGGTACATTTGTATGCTTGAAACATAGGTACCGGACATTTTGCAGGGATAGGCTCCCTCAAAATGCGAAGAGACAACGGAGACGTTATCGCTTCCTAGAGTACCTTTTCTAGCCCTGCTCCTGCGTGACCATGTTCATATTATGAGCATCTTTAGAAAATATATCATCATAATAAGACTGAGAGGGCTTGTAAGTTGGATCCATTTCGTTTGGATCATTTTTTGTTCTCCTGGCTCCCCCTGGTGGGTTAGACTTTGGTGGGTTAAGATCCACCCTTCATCTTCCTGATATAGCTCCGTTCTCACGCCTCTTTAGCTGAGAGTGAGTTTGGGAACCTTCGATCTGTACATACAGCATATCTTTTAGGTTATGGCTCTCCTGGGCCATCACGTGCATTGCATCCTCATGCTCCTTGTTACGGAGTAGTAAAGCTGCTACTTGTGCTGCCATTTGATCTTCATTGTGGATTCCACCACCCTGAGGAGTGTTGTCAGCCGGATCCTAAGAATCATCCACTCCTTCTTCTATGATCGGAGCGTCGGGATCAAGCTGGATTTGAGTTAGGTTTCCCAACCCCCGCCCCGTAAGAGCTAAGAATCTGGGTAACTGTATGCGTGTCGTAACCACAACAAATTAATTAATACTTTACTACCTAATTAACAAGTAATATAGGGTAGTCAAGGTCGATCCCACGAGGAGCACGAGATTCTAGTTGTAAACTTGTCACACAAAGGGGGGTATTGATTAAGAATTTGAGAAAGTAAATAAAATAAACAAAGCAATTAAAAGGAAATCAATAAGAGAGATTAGATCAAGGAATCCTTCTTCGCTGCAAAACAATGATTAAAGTTATGTTCTTTTCCACTTCTTATTAGTCACAGATTATCACCAACCGTAGGATAGCAGGTTCGCTTGGCTAACCCCAAAATTCCTTATTTCACTGAGTAACAGGTTCGCTTAGTTATCAGATTCTATTCAAAAGAACCACCTTGAGGTTCGCTTACAAGATGTAATTCCCCGATCGCATTAAGATTTATGAATTTAGGTATAGTACTAGTAGTTAGACTCGGTTCGCTTGGTCCACTTTCTAGCGTTGTTTTCACACACAATTGCTCCACGGAATCCCTCCGCAAGGTCTTGTGTTTTCTACTTGTGTAAAGAGTCAAGAAACGATTACTTATCCCCTAACTTTCACTAGCTATAGATCAAATTAACAAATCAATTTAGTTGCGCACCTAAACAATCTATCAATCAACCATGAATGTATAAACATTCCTATTAGTAAAAACAAACGATAATCATGTGAAGAACATCAAGATAGAATTGAAACAAAACTCAAACCATATGTTAAGAACTAGGAATTCATCCTCAATCAATTTAGTTACTCATAATAAGAGTTCACACAAAGAGAAAAGTATTGTGTGTGTAAAAGTCTGCAAAAGATATATAAAGATGTGTGTATCTAAGTGTATAGAACTCCTTTATTTATAGGCTTCAATGCTCTCCAAATCTTCCAAGGAATAGAATCCCTTTCCCTTTGTAGCTCAATTTCCAAATCCAAGCCTTTCTCAAATCTTCCATCTCCTCTTTCCAAATCCAAGCCAAATTCTTCATTCAATTCCAAGTTCAAGTCTTCACATCCCATGAGAGAAAGCCACACAAATCTGCAACTTTTGCTCGCCGGAAAACTGGGTTTTTGACCGGAAATAGGCCGGAATCCGTCGCCGCCGGCAACCTGAGATTCTCCCCCGGTGAGGGAATATTCCGTTAGTCAACCGTTAAGACTAATGGTCCAATAAGTCAACTGTCAGTCAACCGGGTCAAAGAAGAGGGTTAGTCAGCTTCGAGTCAGCCGTCTAACTCAGAACTGAGTCATCTGAGTCAGTCTTAATCAACTGGGTCAAGTCGCCGGGTCACTGAGTCAACTCGTCGGCAAGAAAATCCGACAGAGTTTTGTTTATTTTCTGGCATTCCCGGACAAATTTCAGGCCTCAATTATTTGGTCTTCTCCTGCGCAATTCCTAGGCATACATCTATTGTTTTCAACAGCATCATTCGCTCATTGCACAACTGCTGCGATTGCAGTTTACAGATTCAATTCTTTCTTCTTCTTCACCCAACCACAGACCCATTTTAACTTCACCAATTCAATCTGATAAACCCAAATAAACCAACAAATCCTAATTGATTCAAACCCTTGTAACAGCAGCACCACTGGTCATCACTTCTCGCTTCGATTGCAGCAACGACAGCTCTACTAACTCGAAATTAAACAAAACCCATCTCTTATCACCTGTATCTTCTTCTTCATCTCAATGAATACCACCATCTCTATTTCTCAGAGAAGAACTATAGACCGTCAACAAACCCATCTATACTGAGTTCCCGATCTGAAACCCATCTTTGATTTTTTTTCTCAGAGAGCTCAAAACACTCAATTTTGACACCAACAGCCAGAACCCAAAATCATTTTCTTCATCTAAATCTTGATCTCAGATTCAATTACTGCTTTGGAACAAGCCCACAAAAATACTTCAATCTCTCAATTTCTGGTGGTAATAATAGCAACACCCTTTTGTTCTTTCACAGCTTGAATTTCATCATCGTCTCTCTGCCTATTTTTTTTTCGATCTTAATCTTGGCAGTGAACAACAGCTCTGCCTTTTGCTTTATTTCAGGGAAGGATGCAATGATTGAGCGAGATAAATTTTCTAGGTTATAAAACTTGGGTCCGGACCTGGGCATTAATACGGGTCGCCCAATGATATCCCATTCTAATTACAGCCTCTAAATGATAAGGGGACCCTATTTGACAACCCCTTAACCGTTAACTGGCTGTCTTTAACACTTCTCCAAAACAGAGTTGCCCCTTAACCTCGACTGGGATCCGTATAGTGTCCGCCCCTGAAATGACCTTTTTTTTGCCCTTTTAGCTCAAATTGAACGATTTCTTCTCCTTTTGTTCCGTGCGACTCCAGAGTACCTAATAGCTCAAAAACACACGAAAAATACATAATTTACAAGAAAAATAGCAAAGAAACCATAAACTACTAAATAGTAAATACGGTGTATTCTACACCTATCAGTAACCCTGCGTTGGCCGTAGGTGGCTTTGTTATATTAGAATGCTCCAGTAATGACATGTCATAAAGTGGTTGTTCTCCTTATGTTTGCCCCATCCCTTCAACAGGAATAGGTGGCTCGTTAGCACCCGTTCTTCTTGTTATTTTACTTTGCCTATCCTCTGCTTCGGTTCTTTGATTCGCTTGGGATGGATTTTGAGATCTTCCTCTCATAACTGCTGGTCGCGAGATAGTTGGTACATCACTTGGTTTCTCTGCATGCTTTAGGTCTCTGGCTATCCTATTGACACAGAAGAAGTGGAAAAATCTGCTACTTGGGTGCCTTCATCAAAAGTATTAATGCTCTGACACAGAAGACGACTAAGTAGCTTTTTCAGAAAAAGGACTGAAATGACGTCTGGAAAGACAAGTATTAAATTTTTTATGACACCCTTGGAAAAACAACCTTAAATGTTGAAAACAATTGAAAAATATGCTAGATCTTCTCGAAAGATGGGGTATTAAATGCTTGAAAATATTTTTTCTTCCTTAAATTCTCGCCGGGATTCCTCAGTGCTCAGAGGTACTCAGATCTGAGGGACACTCTGTCGGGAAAGGTTGTTTATAGTACAAAAGAAAAGTTTTAACGTTTTGTGAGTGCATTTTTATAGAGATTTTTGTAGATCTGTAAATTTGCGAGTCTTTAGAGGATATGCACTCCAAGAACTTGCAAAAACAACGGACGAACAAATCACTATAAAATGAGATTCACCGTTGTTGAACTCAGATCTCTTCGTTAAAGAAGATGCATAAGTTAAATAAATGACGGAATATAAAAACTCAAGCTGGTGAGCAAATCCTTCTAGTGCCAAACTGTGACTACTAATTTTCCCATAGTCTACGTAATATATACAGCTCTAAGAATCGGATACTAAGTATTATTGATACCCCTATTGAACTGATAATGCTAAGTAATAAAAGATATCTAAGATCACAATAATAACAAAGAACACTAATGTAATGTAAATGCTACTAAGTTATCATGAGACACAAGAGATTACGTGATTCGACTTTTATCTACGTACATCCACGGGGTGATGAGTGATTTGTTTATATTAAGTTGTGGTGGTTACAAAGATCTTAAATGCCTCCCAAAGTAATAGAGAGAACTCAACGAATTTTTATTTAACAACGTGGTACAATCGCAAGATTTCAAAGAAGATTTCTAAGATTTCAAAAAGATTTCAAAGAATACTTACTTCAAATATGATGTTGTGAGAATGAAAGAAGAACTGACAGAAATGAGCAAAACAAATTTTTATCAGAGCTGCGAGTGTAATCGCGAGATTATTCAAGATTATATAAAGAATTGACAGAAATGAAAGAATGAAGAACACGAAAATATCGCGTGAAACGCGAATAAAATTTCGCAAAGACATAAGAATGGGACGAACCTTTATGGCGTGCACCCTAGTTCGCGAATAAAATTTCGCAAGAGGCAAATGTAAGACCTAATAGTGCGTCATATAAGGGGGTATCTGATTGCATGGCTTAGGGGTAAGGTTATACCGCTGCTGGATCCTGAGCCATGGAGAGAAAGGGGTCCATCTCTTTGAGATACCTATCCAGGAGAGGTACCTTGGATTTCCAACTATATAAGGTTATACCCTGGTTGGACGACCGAGGGTCTCTTCTAAGAGGTGCATAGTATGACTAAGGCGCCGAGGTACACGGTTGAGCCTAGAGTGCCCGGGACAGACGAACCTACCCTGGCCAGTCTTGGTAAGTCTTGGATATGATGCACTTGGCCCGAAGAAAACCCCACTTAGGGTGCAGTCTTGTAACTATAAGCCATATAGGCATAAAGGATAAGAGGCTGCAAAAACAACTGGTTGTTGGAAAATCTGGATGGGAGGAGCTAGTCTTGTATGACCGATGTGCCCTCCTTGAAGGGGCAACCAGGGGGAAGATAAGGGCGACACCCTCAATTAGGGAGCTGATAAGTGTCTAAAGACTGCAATGTCATGGGGCTTTATGATCGCAAGAACATTTAGGCCTGTCATATTGTCGCGTGACAAAAATTATACAGAGGCAACAAGACATAAGATAAAAAGTTAAGATGAGATCAATGGGTTTTTACATGAAAATGTAAAGACGCCCTGCAATTTCATCACAAGACGGCAATATCATGAGGCTTTGATCTCGCGAGGGAACTTAGACTTGTCATATTGTCGCAATACAATCAAAGAATAAATATAAGGCAAGATCAATGGGTCAATACATGCAAATGTAAAGACGTCCTGCGATTTTGTCGCAAAAAGAAAAATTGGCAAAATAAGACCTTTAATTAGGAAGGCAAAATAAGACCAATAGAATAATCTCAAACATTAATTATTTTCTTTTAAGAATGCAGGACAGATTTGTTCATCGCAAGAGAGAAAGAAAGTACTATTCAGAATCTTTCAGAAATACTATTCAGAATCTGTCAGAAGTATTATTCAGAGTTTCTCAAGAGGATTATCTACAATCTCGCAACACTATTCATAATCTCGCAGCACTATTCAATCTCGCAACACTATTCATAATCTCGCAGCACTATTCATCAGCTCGCAACACTATTCATGATTTCGCAGGGTTATTCAGAAACTCGCAGATACATTTATAATCTTGCAGACACATTAGGAAACTTGCAAACTCATTCAGCAGCTCGCAAACTATTCCAGAATTTCGCAGAAAATGTGATTATTTCGCAGAATATGATTATTTTATCGCATGAGGCAGAGGCAAGATAAGAATAAAGAAACAGTTCGTTCATCTAACATTTTCTCAAGGATTCTACCTCCATAGATAAAGAACAGAGGCAACTATGGATTACCAAGAAAACATTTCATGTTCTTTATCTTCTCGGCAAGAATCATTTCCAAAATGGACAAGGATTTTCACCAAAAATGAAGTAATAATTTCGCATGAACAGAGGCAATACTTATGATTTTTATTCAAGGACGGATACTTCTTATATTTTGAGGATTGAGTACTTCTTATATTTCTTCAAGGATACTTCATACTTCGAATACTTCAAGAGTTAATACTTCTTATTTACTTAGCAAAGATATGGAACTTCACAAAAGAATAAAGGCAAGTACGTACTTTTCGAGTCTAGTATTCTTTCGTTCGTTCCTTCATCAACAAAGATCAAAGACTACTACAACAACAGATTTTTTCTTAAAGATTACTTTTCAAGCAATATTCAAGAAAAAAGAGGCAAGATGTAGGACCAGAATATCGCTACAACTATGTTCACGCGGGATTAACAACACTTCTGCGAGCATCATCGCAAGCTCTTCAACAACAGTTTGCGAGAGTCAGAGAATAATACAAAGAATGACGTAATAGACAACGACAGCATAAAACATGAGAAAGATGTGAAGATTTTGTGGTTATAAAAGAGTCTCAGATATAATTGATTAAAGGTTCATTCTAGACCACGGAATACAAACCAAATTGATATATAGCCAAGTTCTTGCAACTATTCCGTTATTATCTCCTAAAGCGCGCTCGATTTCCTAGCAATCACCTACTAGAGCTTGCAAGGAGCATAATTAAATAGAAGTAGAATACTAGTATAGCTAAAAATGGAAGAATTAGAAGAAGAAGAACTCGAGAGATGAAGAGTAGAAGGAGAGGTGTGGATGTTATGAGGTGTGTTTTGGGAGAAGAATTCGATCCCTATTTATAGGGTAAAATACCCGAAATCCCACTAAAAAATGAGAAAGATGAGTTGAATGTGAGCCATGCCCCGTGAACTTGAGTCACCCACTATGAAGATACCTATATAAAAGAAAAGAGAAGGAGAGAGAAAGGGAGACACAATTTTAGGAGAGAGAGATATTTTGTTAACACTATTTATATCAGTGGCATCCCCTTAGAGATTTTTATAGAGAGAATGTATTTTTCTTTATCATCTTCTTCCCCAAAACTAGATTTAGAACTCCATTAATGGATATTATCAATGTAAATCAAATGTAAATTTAAACAATCATAGTGAAGAATCATGGATGTAGATCAAATTGATCGAACCATGTAAAAATCCGTGTGTCTATTTACATTTTTTAGTATTTTAATCATCATTTTAATATCAAATGAGTTTAGAACAAGAAATTATTATCAAGATATTACAAGGGGTGTGTTGTGGGAAATCCTGCAACTACATGTTCAACGTTGTTGCTTTCTTTACATCAGCAGAAGTTCTCTCTTTGATTGTTGCTGGTTGAACAAAATTCTTAGGCTTGACTGGCTTTACTTCTTTACAAGAAATAATATCAATTTTGACAACAGTGGAAGCCTCTGGTTGAGAAGAATTAGTAGCTTTAACAAATTTTACCTCTTTGTTGATATTTGAAGCATCTATTCCCTTGTATCCCAATCCTTGTGTATCATGATGATTTCTACTTGCTTCTAACATTGAACTTTTTAAGCTCCAAAATTTATTCTTCCAATGTCTTGATTTTATCAAGAGCACCAGCTAGATCAACCTTAAGATGTTTTTCTCCTGAGAGATATACACATTCTTTATCTTCAAAACTCTTTGGTTGAGAATTAACCCTTGCTTCAGATTCAGCAAGTTTCTTTTTCGACAAAAAGAGATCTCTCCGAAGATTTTCACATTCTAATTTCTTAGAATTCAGCTCGTATGTAAGATCTTTAAGAAGAGAATCACTGATTTGGTAACCAATATAATATCCTTGAAAAACCTTCTTCAATTTCTTGTTTTCATGACAAAGAGGAGTCATAAGACCAACGAAATCTGAAGAGCTCATTTTTTTTATTTTTCAAAGGATTTAGTAGTTTAGAGTATTCTGAAATATCCTTTTTTACTTCTCGTTCAAAATATGAGTCATCATCATCTGAAATTTCATCCATCCTTTCTTCTAGACAAAATTTTCATTTGTCATAGGTTTCTATATTATTAACAAGATTAACTTGTCTAGTAGATTCTCTGGTGATAAATTCATGATCGTTTTCAGATATTGATTTGTAGATGCCATCATCAAGTGTTAATCCAAAACTATTGATATCTTGTTTTACGTTAACTGACTAATTCACATGTTCCATGAAAACCATTATTAGATTCCATCCATATAGGTTGGATTGCACCAAATACAGATTATTAGATCTTTTCGTGTTTGCCTGCTCTGATACCAATTAAAATGGTGAGGGTACCTAAATATACCTCAAGCTAAAACTTTTCCACCTATAAGCCCTTTCTCCGAAAGTGATTGTTTATGGACTTAGTTGAGACAATACAACAAATCGGTTCACACTTCGTGTGATTGTCTATAGATACGAGATCGAGACAATACGACAACAAGATAACTTGCGTGATTGACTATACAAGATCGAGTCAATACAACAACGAAGTATGTTTAATTGATAAATGGTCCGGGCTTAACCAAACACAATAATATTACTATCAAGTAAATAGGAATTAACGTTTGTGTATTTTACTTCTAATTATAATAAAAACAATTATAATAGAAAGAATAGAAAAGTAAAAGACACGGCAAGGTTTTGTTAACGAGGAAACCGCAAATGCAGAAAAACCCCGAGACCTTGTCCAGAATTGAATACTCTCAGGATTAATCCGCCATACAAAATCAAACCAACTTCGTATAGTTGAGACCAAGCAACTAAACCTATAGTTCACCTAGTTCCGTCTATATTCCCATGCGACCTGTAATAAGTGACGTACTTGGAACAATTCCTTTGTTTCGTATTCCAAACAGTAAAGGAACAACAAATCTGTTTGGTATCAACTCTTTTCAACATAGTGATATGAGTTCGACAAAGGCTCTTCTGTTTATCTCAAATAAACTCCTTTGTCAGGTTCTTAGATCTATCTTATCAACAACTTACCGAAGTCGTTTTTAAGATTTTGCAATCAATAATTTTAATCATAAAAAATTGTATTAATGCCGATCTACACAACTAATCAATCCAATCTACCACAAGGATAAACTGATTATAGTTGGATCATCTTTTACCGAAATAAGTATTGTGCACACCAAAGATTATGAACCCAAATCAGAAATCTTCAAAGTGTTCTTTGTCTTCTAATCTTCTTAGATATTCAATAAACACCTACACACAACAACTTGAATCTCTTGTGATCAATCTCGCGCAGAACGGAGTCTGTTAACAATGGATTATCACAAGACGTCTTTAGATCTACAAACAGTCTAAAGATCCATGTCGAAACTTCGATCTAGTTTGAGTGAATCTTATATCAGAAGAGAAGATTCCCAAGCATAAACAAACTAGGTGCAATCAAAGTTCAACCACTGTTAGTCAATCAAATCAATCGAAAAACAAAAGATAAATCGCAGTTATCTAGTTTCCCACCAACGGTACTAATAGAACTTCCCAATCCCAAAGAAGTCTTTAAACTGAGCGGCCATAAGAGATTTCGCCTAATTAAGCTACTCTTTTCTCCGAATAGGAGGCTTCACCAGTAACAACACAACTGAGGAAGTTTTCTGTCACAAAGGATTAGACAAGGAAGTTTGGACACCAAGGAATTTCCAAAAATGAAAATATTCTCAAGATATGCAATAAAATTCCAAATTCGGTTTTCATAATTCCTGGAAATGCTCGGTCCAAAATATTGACCGAAAATCTATTTGAAAAATCTCTACCTAGTAAATGCACATTACTAATTCTCATTTTCCTATAATAACCTTGAAACCAATTTGCCACACTTCCAAACAAGTTTATAATTGGTTCATCTCACTTTCAAGAACTATGTGATTGATCAAGAACACTCAATCACAAATCACGGGTTTAACGGTTCTACCAAAACATATTTCGGTACTACATCCGTGTGAGTATTATGCATAGTCACACTAGCTTTCCAAAATTCGGTTGACTAGGTACTAGGGTCGGTTCCCCACATATATATGGTATCTAACTTGTATATGTTGCACATGTCCATAGGATCGGTTCCCCTTTCTGCTAAAAACTTGCTGCACCTCATACAAGGATCGATTACCCATTGTGATGTGTTGCACCTTTTACTATGATCGGTTCCCCTTTACCCAGAGTTGTCATACACAAAATCACAAAATCGATCATACCATCTCAGGTGATTACTTAAGATCGGTTTCACTAATAAAAATCATACCAATACAAAAGTCAGGCCTTTGTGAATAGTTTTACCAAGAACATAAACAAGTCATGAGTGGTTATACTAATCACACATATTGGTAGTTCATAAGATATGCAATGAATAACAATACCAATAATGCCTGGCGATTTTGTTTTCGATTCACAAAACAAGTTCATGAATTTACTTCCTTAAAACACATGTAAAACATTGTTTCCTGGGATGAAATCCTCACCTCATATCCATACATAATCACAATAGCATTCAAATGATTATTTCGATGTCTTATCTACAAAGTTTAATGGTTAAGCAATAAACCTCGTATTGTATTCCTTAATACTATATCTATCTAGAGTGTTCATGCTTCGCAGTTTTGTTTTCAATATGCACGACTTGAAAGATACGTTAGGGAATGGAACAGTTCAAGACAAATATCACTAACCTCAAGTGAAAGGATGATGTTTCTGTTGTAGCTCCTTGCTTCTTCACTTCTTCAAGTCTTCGCAATACTTGTAATGTCTCATATCCTAATAATTTCAAGATAACCTATACGAAGTTGACTCTAGTACATAATCAAGCTACTATTTAAATGAGTTTTGATTCACTAAAATATGACAACCAAACTTGACATACCAAAGCTTGGTGAGTTCAACCGAGCAATGCTCATTTACTTTTTATGTCTTGACCGTCGAGGTATCTCTTCTTAGAAGGAGAAAAAGCAGATCTATGAAGGTATACTCTGCTACTCAGGTTTCTCTGTATTGCGAGGGATACACAGTTATCCTGTATGCGAGCACTAAGATCATGATATGTGCTTCGCAGAATATTGGTATTCACAGCAGAAGACGCATATGATTGGTACCTGGATGTAATGATCGGTACCTGGAAGTTACGACGAGAAAGATTATCCATGGCAGGAAACTTATTTCGCCGAAGACACCAAAGGAAGCATGCTCATTTAAGAGGAATTGTTAACGTTCATATAAACCTGAATACATTAAAATGTATATTTCTTTCTAAATTTACATGTAATAGTGTTAAGACCATTGCTCAGTTGAACCTGCGAAGCATTTGTATGTCAAGGTTGGTTGTCATATTTCAGTATTAAAACTCAAGAGCCGCTTGAATTGAACTACTAGAGTCAACTTTGTTAGGTTAGAATAGGAAGTCCAAAAATGTTAAGACATACAAGTATTACTATGAAAACCCGAAGATTCTGAAAACGTGTTGACATCAGCGATAAATATCATCCTTCTACTTGAGTAATACAAGACTTGACTTGTTTCCATTTTTATATCGTTACTTTCAAGTCGTTTAGATTGAAAACATAACATATGAAAT
Source organism: Papaver bracteatum (assembly GCA_023529315.1). NCBI lineage: Eukaryota > Viridiplantae > Streptophyta > Magnoliopsida > Ranunculales > Papaveraceae > Papaver > Papaver bracteatum. The sequence continues at coordinate 2,052,752 of JAJJWX010002723.1, read as the reverse complement.
TATATACATGAATCTCAAGTATTATACACTTGATTATCTTATTATGTTCAAAGTGTCAAGGAAGAATATACAAGTTGTTTTACAACTTAGGTATATTGGTTTATGAAGTATAATGCTTATCTTTTAAACTTCGTAATTGCGAGATAAACATAATGTTTGTAACTTGTTACTAGATTGTGTAATGAACTTAAGATTGATTTCCTGCCTAGAAAACTATGTTTGATTACATGAGTTTAAGGAAGTAGACTTACGAACTTGTTTCGTAGTTGAAAGAAATCAATATGATTGGTAGTCCAGTTTTAATTGAAATCTAAAGAAGGACCAATCCCTACTTATGTTTGGGAATCATGGTGGAACCGATCCTTACCTATGTTGGGAATCAAGGTGGGGCCGATTCTTACCTATGTTGGGAGTCAAGGTAGTACAAATTCTAACCTATATGGGAATCAAGTTAATCCGATCCCTACCTACATTGAGAGTCATGGTAGATGAAAAGGCGAGGGTACCCCAAATATACCTCAAGCTATTACTTTTTATTCCTATAAGTCCCTTCCCCTAAAGTGATTGTCTATGGACTGAGTCGAGACAATACAACAAATCGGTTCACACTTTGTGTGATTGTCTATGGATACAATATCGAGACAATACAACAATAAAGTGTGTTTACTTGATACAAAGGTTCGAACTTAACCAAACTCTATAGGATTCACGTATCAAGTAAATAGGAATTAACATTTGTGCAATTTACTTTAATTATAATAAAACAATTATAATGCGGAAATATAAAGTAAATGACACATCAAGATTTTGTTAACGAGGAAACCACAAATGCAGAAAAACCCCGGGACCTAGTCCAGAATTGAATACTCTCAGGATTAAGCCGCTATACAAAATAAACCAACTTCGTACAGTTGAGACCAAGCAACTAAACCTATAGTTCACCTAGTTCCGTCTGTATTCCCACGCCTCCAACCTGTAAACAAGTCACGTACTTGGACCAATTCCTTTGGATCGTATTCCAAACAGTAAAGGAACAACAAATCTGTTTGGTATCAACTCTCTTCAACCAACTGATATGAGTTTCGCAAAGGTTCCCTTGTTTATCTTAACATAAAATCCTTTGTCAGGTTCCAAGATCTATCTTATGTTTAATCACCCAAAGGAAATTGTTAAGATTAAGCCAATCAATATCTTTAATCACAAGGAAACGTATTGATGCCGATCTTCCTCAATTAATCAATCCAATCTACCACAAGGATAAACCGTTTATTAGTTGGATCCTCTTTTTCCCAAACAAGTATTGTGCACACCAAAGATTATATAAACCAAGTCAGAAATCTTCAATATCTTCTTTGTCTTCAAATCTTCTTAGATCTTCAATAAACACCTACACACAACTACTTGAATCTCTTATGATCAATCACACACATAACGTTGTCTGTTAATAATGGATTTTCATAAGATCGTCTTTAGATCTAACAACAGTCTAAAGATCCCTGTCGAAACCTTGAACTAGTTTGAGTGAATCTTATATCAGAAGAGAAGGTTCTCAAGCATAAACAAACTAGGTGCAATCAAAGTTCAACCACCGTTAGTCAATCAAATTAATACGAAAACTAAAGATAAACCGCAATATCTAGTTTCCCACCAACGGGTTACGCTAGAGATTCTCAATCCCAAAGAAGACTTTAAATTGAGCAATCGTAAGAGATTTCACCTAATTATATTACTCTCCTCTCCGATAGGCGGCTTCACCAGTAACAAAGACAAAAGAGGAAGTCTATGTTACGCAGGATTAGTTTTCTAGAAATGCAAACTCAAAGTATTTATAGACAAGGAAGTTTGGACACCAAGGAATTTCCAAAACCGAAAATATTCTCAAGATATTTTTCAATACTCCACCAAATTCGGTCCAAAAATAATAATCGAAATCTCCTTGGAAAATCTTTAATTAGCAAATGCACATTACTAATTCGTATTTTCCATATATAATTAAAAACCCTTAATTAAAAGATTCTTAACTTATTTAAATTCAATCTTGGGATTTGCTTCCTTCTTAGCCGTTAAGGAATATTTTTGAATAATATAGAATAAGCATTAATGCATCGTGTTCAAAGAGTGTCGACATCTTACTCTTGCAAGTCATTTTTCATACTTGGTCACTTGAAACCGATTTACCACACTTCCAAACAAGTTTAGAATTGGTTCATCTGACTTTCAAGAATGACGTGATTGATTAAGTAACACTCAATTACAACTCCTGGGTTTATGGTTCTACCAAAACAAGTTTCGGTTCTACCTCCATGTGAGTACTGTGCATAGTTACACTAGCTTATCAAAGATATATCTGACTAGGTACTAGGATCGGTTCCCCACATATATTTGGTATCTAACTTGTATGCACTGCACATGTCCATAGGATCGGTTCCCCCTTCCCAAAATCGTGTTGCACATGTTCATAGGATCGATTACCCTTTCTTCCATAAACCTTGATGCACCTCATACAAGGATCGGTTTCCCTTGTGATGCACTGCACCTCTTACTAGGATCGGTTCCCTTTCTCCCAGTAATAAGTTCAGACACTCACAACCCGATCATACCCCAGGTGATTACTTAAGATCGGTTTCACTAATAAAAGTCATACCAATACATAAGTTAGGCCTCATGTGAATAGTTTTACCAAGAACACAAACAAGTCATGAGCTATTATACTAATCACACATATCGGTCGTTCATAAGATATGCAATGAAGAACAACCCAATAACGCCTGACGATTTCCCTTTCGGTTCACAACACATATCATGAACTTACTTCCTTAGAACACATGTAAACATTTTTCCCTAGGATGAAATCCTCACCTCATACACATACATAATCACAATAGCATTCATACAATTATGTCGATGTCTTATATACAAAGTTTAATGGTTAAGCAAGAAACTTCATATTGTATTCCTTAATACTATGTCTATATAGAGTGTTCATGCTTCACAGTTTTATGTTTTCAATATGCACGAATTGAAAGATACGTTAGGGAATAAAACATTTCAAGTCAAATATCACTAACCTCAAGTGGAAGGATGATGATGTGGTTGTAGCTCCGTTCTTCTTCACTTCTTCAAGTCTTCGCAATACTTGTGTCTCACCCTAATACTTTCAAGCTAACATATACGAAGTTGACTCTAGTACATTTAAATCAAGTGACTCTTAAATGAGTTTTGGCTCACTAAAATATGACAACCAAACTTGACATACCAACGCTTGGTGGGATCAACCGAGCTATGCTCTAACAATCTCCCCCTTTGTCAATTTTAGTGACAAAACTCTTATAATCATATGGATAAACAAATTACAAGGATTTATTACACATACGCTTGATTCCCGAATCCAACATCACATAACCTGCATTCATTCCATCCATAAATGCAGTAGCTGCATTATAATAACAAAGATCATACTCCCCCTAAAGGTGATATATGTAGATTTTCAATCCGCACGTCTTTGTTATCCCAATCATATGATATGTTACTCCCCTTAGTCTGTGCTTTTCCTCATTCGTTAGATAAACATTCAAGCACCATTGTCATCTTCCCTAGTGACACCAATCAACCATAAAATTGATACCATCATCACTTGTTTACTCCATATATTTCTCCCCCTTTTTGTCACAAAAATGACAAAGAAACGAAAAAAAATAATGGACAACACGAAAAGGATCTTACAAATCTCAAGATAGACTTGAAACCTGTTGAGTCAAGCACGAGGGTTCCACATACCATTTTTGATAACCAAAATCAAAACCAAAACTACAAAGTAATTACGTTTTGATATGTTATCATGGAAATAATTCCCCAAAGCAATTTTCCCAACTAGTTTAGAAAACTACAGATCAACTAAGCAAGTTAGTTCCTTTGCTAAACTGATTGTATAAATACAACTGCTTCATTCGATAAGACCAAAACAAAGATAAACTCCATTTTTCTTATCAGGTTCTAATTATCCATATAACTTAGACCTTTAGATTTTAAACAAGACAAATACTAAGTTAGTTAACTAGCATTTCCTTGTTTAGGCTTTCGGCTAGACTTGAATAACCGAAACCTCCACTTTGATAAGTCTAACTAAGATCAGAATTAACTTAGTTTATCTTATCCGGAATCGAATTGGACTAAACAAATCGTCCCATCAACATATTCATTCGTTAAGCCATAAATAATTCATAAAAACTAATAAATCAACTTGCATAATTATTCACCTCAACCAGATACAATAGAAACAACACATATATATATCAAGGTTTCACTATTGCACCGAAATTTTGTAAGGCTAAACAAGTGATACTATACAGAAAAGCAAAATAACAATTGTTTTACTTAACTGGAAGCAATTGAATTAACATAAACATTAAAGCACCGCAATTGCACCAAATTTCGTAAGCCTAAACTATTGATATCACACAACAAAGCATGATAACAAAAGTTTTACTTAACCGGAAACAATTGAATCACACAAGCATCCACACATACATAATGGAATAAACAAATCAATTGTACAAACTTTTACAAAGCAATATATATATATATATATATAAAATATAATATATATATATATATATATCAAATAAAAATAGGCTTTTCTTAAAACAAGAAAATAATTAACTAACAAGATTGTTACCTCAATTTCGCATCCAACTTCTCCAAATATGATCGCATCGTTTTCTTCTTCCGGGAGAATTGATATCGAAATACCTTTATGTTGTCATTCTCATGCCAAAAACAAAAGAATAACAACAACCAACCTTTACCAGAGAAAGGTTGAAAGTCAGTTTTAACAGTCGCAAGCAAAAGTTGAAAACCGTCGAAACACATATGCTTTTATGCTAAACCAACCGATTCAACATATTGTGACTTTTTCACATATTGTTTCTACATGAACCCCTCATGATCCTTTGATAAAGCCTACCAACATGGGCTAGAACTTAATCCTGCTAAATCAAAAAGTCACCCAAACCATAAGGGTTCACAACATCTTATGAGATTGAATATCAAGGTAGTAAAACCGAAATCAAACATCTCATACACATACATAGCAAATAAATAAAGCATTAAAGTACCGGCTATGTAAATCAAAAACTATCACAAAAAAATTTATAAATCAAATAACTTTATTCATAATAGTTTTATTCAATAGACTTATACAATCAATGAAAGTAATCAAAAATTGATGTCTATTTTTCTAGATTAAGTAATACAGCATATAACTCAATCTCTAGTGGTGCTCGTGTTGTTAACTGAGAATTCTTCAGTATTTTGATTCTTGAGTCTCCTCTTTTCTTTCATATGATTGAGTCTTTGTTTCAGCAGATTCAATTCCACAATTGACTTCAAGAGGTTTGACTCAAGAAGTTTTTCATTCGCTACTGCAGATTCCAAAACCTCACGAGCGACTTCAAAGTCTCTCATTAGCATAAGCATAAGCTCGAAAGAAATATGATTTTTTTTATGTTCATCAGAGAAGTAGCACTTAAACTCAACCGCAAAGATTTCAATTTTTCGAAACTGAGATTCAATATCAATAGTATTTCCACCCATCTTTGACCGTGAACAGGACACATAGAAATCGGTTCAAAAGATGGCTTATAAAAGAATTCAAACTTGCTCACTTGAAACTGATTTACCACACTTCCAAACAAGTTTAGAATTGGTTCATCTGACTTTCAAGAACTACGTGATTGATTAAGTAACACTCGATCACAACTCATGGGCTTACGGTTGTACCAAAACAAGTTTTGGTTCTACCTCCATGTGAGTATTGTACAGTTACACTATCTTACCAAAGATATGGCTGACTAGGTACTAGGATCGGTTCCCCACATATATTTGGTATCTAACTTGTAAGCACTGCACATGTCCATAGGATCGGTTCCCCCTTCCCAAAAACTTGTTGCACATGTTCATAGGATTGGTTCCCATTTCTTCCATAAACCTTGTTGCACCACATACAAGGATCGGTTCCCCTTGTGATGCACTGCACCTCTTACTGGGATCAGTTCCCCTTCTCCCAGTAATAAGTTCAGACACTCACAACCCGATCATACCTCAGGTGATTACTTAAGATCGGTTTCACTAATAAAAGTCATACCAATATATAAGTCAGGCCTCATGTGAATAGTTTTACCAAGAACACAAACAAGTCATGAGCGGTTATACTAATCACACATATTGGTCGTTCATAAGATATGTAATAAAGAACAACCCCAATAACGCCTGTCGATTTCCCTTTCGGTTCACAACACATATCATGAAATTACTTCCTTAGAACACATGTAAACATTGTTCCCTAGGATGAAATCCTCACCTCATACCCATACATAATCACAATAGGATTCATACGATTATGTCAATGTCTTATATACAAAGTTTAATGGTTAAGCAAGAAATTTCATATTGTATTCCTTAATACTATGTCTATCTAGAGTGTTCATGCTTCGCAGTTTTATGTTTTCAATATGCACGACTTGAAAGATACGTTAGGGAATGAAATTGTTCAAGTCAAATATCACTAACCTCAAGTGGAAGTATGATGTTTTGGTTGTATCTCCGTTCTTCTTCACTTCTTCAAGTATTCGCAATACTTGTAATTTCTCACCCTAATACTTTCAAGATAACCTATACGAAGTTGACTCTAGTACATTTAAATCAAGAGACTCTTAAAATATGACAACCAAACTTGACATACCAACGCTTGGTGGGTTCAACCGAACAATGCTCTAACAGTAGAACCGATCCTTATATCCAAAACCGATTTCTGTAGTCATGCACACTTTAGGGTTTGTATGATTTTGGAAATTGGGTTTGCTAAATAGGAAATTTAAAGATGTTGACATAATGGATAATTTGAACATGTGCATAAATCTTATATTTTATTAATAAAAGATATTCCTTGATACTCAAGGTCGATGCCAAACCGAGTTTCTCTTTGTTAAGATTTTCGAATGTATATGTTTTGTTTTTCCAGCAAGCAAAACATATCTCTGGAAGATATATTAGCTAAGTATCTTGTATGCTAGTGTTGATGGTGGATTTTCATTTAAGGATAAAATTGTAAAAGCCAAAATTATGCGCTAACATCTTGCAAAAGATAAAGCCATTAATAAGTGATGAATACTTCTTCACTTTACTAATTCACCTAGATTGGAGCATGTGGAAACATTCCCAGTATTTTGTGAATTAAATACACGAAATTCATCCAGGTTGGAGCATGTGGCAACAATCCCATATACCCTGTGTATTTGCAACATTATTAATTAATGCATGACCAGTCTTGTATTTCCTGTACTCATTATCGGTGCGGCATGACGAATGAGTGTTGTTCTCAGCGGAGCAACATGAACCCCCAAGCATTAATAATGAAGCATGTACGAAATACCCGTACATGCTGCAACTCTCGGTGTGTTATACTAGCCCGATTGAGCATATTTGAATATGGGCTATCCATATCAGTCTCAGAAACGATCACGACCAACCAACTTCGCCAGCATGATTGGATGGCTTAGATCGAATCCATGACCCTAAGCAGGTATTGGAATATTCACTACCGACCCAACGCGGGTCCAGCATGGTCGGCCTCCCTAAAAGGGTGGCATAACTTTCCAAACCGTCTAAGCCAAAGCAGTATGGACAAAAAACCCTAAATTAGGTTTGCGACATATTACATGTGTCACAAAATAGTCTCAAACATCCATCTTCGTAGGCATAGATGGAGGGTGTAGATGCAGATTCAAAGGGCCCAGAGCATGTCAACACGCTCACTGTAAGCCGCAAACACACATGACCGATTGGTCAGGACCAACCATGGATGATCGTTCCAGATCGTGCGCCCAAAGTGGGCATGCCGCACGACTGGAAAACCCTAATTAAGGTTTGCATTGATCGCAAACGTCCATTTTCTCCTAATCGAATGGAGGGTTTAGGAGTCGACTGAGCAGGTCCAGTGAGCATCAACATGATCATCGTGGACCCATCTATCTCCACACCTGATCGTCCAAGGCATAGCATGCCTGGTCATTCCAATTCGCACGCCCAAACTAGCGTGGTCACACTTCCCAATCGCAAACTGATCTCAACCACTCAACTTCTTCGGACGAATTGAGTGTCTTAGATCACATTCCAATGAGAAAGTAAGGTATAGTCATGTACACCAGCCTGCCATCTACACGCCAAACCAATCGGTCGGGACCGACCAAGCTTAGTTATCCCGAAACAAGCGTCTAAAGAAGGCATGACGTGTGCCATTTGCGACACCAAACTTCTGTCGTAAATCAATCCTGACCGCTCCTCCTTGCCGGACAAATTGAGCGGTCCAGATCACACTTTCACGGGACAATGAGGTATGGGCATGTATACCGTCATGCTGTCTTCACGCATGCCCGATCGGCCATGCCAAAATCGTGTCCCAAGCTTGGATTCGACCAGGCTGAAAAGTGGTGCTTGCGCACCTCTTCTAAAACCCTAATTCCACTAACAGTCGCAGATGAGTGTCTCAAAGATCATCTCGTCTATCCAACTTTACCGGCTTGGTTATACAGCCCTGGTCAGGAGTTAATTGGCCAGTGAGGCGTCATGGTGATCACCACCCGTCACTCTACCACACTATGTGGTCGGCCAAGGGAGGACTTGCTTGCGCAACCTCCAAACCATCACATGAAGTAGGCTGGACATGAGGTTATTTTGAGATGCTCAAATAGCGATGCTTCATACATGCTGAATATACTCGATGCAGTACTTGCATAGAATACACACGATACTTCACAAGTATCGACTTCCTAAATAACTTAGTTATTTAATATAGCATTACATGCTACTTTCTGTGGGTCCCACGATCCACACACTCGAGATATCAATCATGTCACAAACTGTGGGATACATACTAGGGTATTGGTCTGGCGGTTTACAGCATGCAGTGCGTAACGCGCCATCACAAGAACGTGTCAGGAAGTCATGGACGGTTAGTGATGATGGGAGAAGTGGGAAAGACTGGTCATGTGATACTAACACATGACTCCACTACTCCATCACTCCACTTTCCCCACTTCCCACGAGATACGAGGGTTAGGCTTAAAGACTTGTATAAATAGGTTCTCCTCTCTATTTTCCAAACAGGAACAAGGCAAGACAAGACAGCAGAAGCAAGTATTGATACAATCGTATTTAAACACCAGAACTGATAGCTTACATCCTGCAAGACAATTTATCTTTCTGATAAAAGTCATACATAGCCAACACCTTCACAATCTCAACACCTTCTTTGCTTCCCTCCCTAAGATCAACCCCATCTCCTTCACTTTGTGACCGAAACAAGTCTGGAACGGCCATTTCTTGGTTTAGGCCGGATTTTCACAGATTGATTTCTCGAACCTACAAGCACTCCCGTGCTATGCATTTGTTTAAGGTTTAGACTCATTTCTCATCCACACACCCCAAATTACCAAAATCGGCAGAAATAGTTTTCCCCATAAATAATTGGCGACCACAGCGGGAGGTTAATCTCTCAGTTGTAAAGTCAATTTCTTCAATACCATTCAATTAGTTTTGAGATGGTTAGTCTTAGGACCGCCTCGACAGTCTCCAATCCTGACGGTTCCTCCGAAAGAGATACCCCTCCTCCTAAAGACGTATTTGACGGCATGATCAGGAGATTTCCAACATTAAGCGAACTAGCACGGGTACATGAGATTCACACGAAGAACATGGAGCTAATCAAAGAAGCGATAAATGACATACTTGATCTCCTCATCAAGATGACATCAGAAATGAGCGTTCCGGAGACATCTACACCAGGGACTAGTTCCCCTCAGATCAACAGCTTTACTACGAACTAGAGACCAGTGGATCAAGAAGCGGCATCTCTAGTGGAAAGCTTGTGTGAACTCTTGCACCTCTCAAATAATTAACGGGCAGAGATGTTTGCTGCAATTAATAAAATAGCTTTGGACGTACACCCGACTCCTTCACGTCTAGAAGTCCTAACTACATCGGAAACATCTGTAAATGATGTTACATTTATAGAAGACGGCATGATGGTAGAGGAAGGTCACAACCGGGCCCTATATGTTACCGCACACATCAAGGGTTCAGAGTTCAGGAGGGCCCTCATTGACACAAGAGCATCTTCGAATGTGATTACTCTCAAGACTCTCAGGAAAGCCAAGGTTATCCCATGAAAGATTGTACGGCAGCCCACTACAATGACGGACTTCGAAGGAAACCAGACTAGCACATACATGTATGTCAATCTCAATGTATCAGTTGGATCCGTTCAGTCGAAAGTTTAATTTGAAGTCATATAAAATGAGTCGGACTACCATATGATACTATGGAGACCGTGTATTCATGACAATAATGTCACCCCTTCAACGTATCACCAGTGCCTGAAGACCATGCTAAATGAGGAAGTCATCCGTATTCCTGCATCAATGTCTCCGTACGCACCAATATGCGGAGTGGAATTGTTCGAGCCAAAAGAAACTTCGCTGGGAAGGTCAGACAAAATCATGTGCACCCCACTACCCACGTGGGCTTCAATCTAGGAAGAAGAATGACTTGCATCACTAGGGGCTAAGCACCAAGACACGCCTTTTCTGACGAGGCGTACATCTTTATCCGGTGAAGCTTCAACCCATGCTCACACCAAAAGGAAACACACTTTCGAGGTAAACCGTGATCAGAAGGGGAAGACAATATACCGGCGCCGTTGTTAGCAATTAACATGAGGTATTTCCGCCCAGTTGAATTAATGCTGCAAGAACGAAGAAATACAAGAGGAGGTATTGGACGCTCCGCGATAGCTACAATATGGCACCAACTCCATAACTGTCGAGCTCGAGATTTTTAACATCGGGAATGAAGAATCTCCCAGGCCTGTCTCTATCAGTTCGACTCTATCTGAGGACGAACGTGCGAGTCTTGTCCAACTACGCAAGGAGTACCAAGATGTGTTTGCCTGGATATACGAGAAAATGCCTGGTCTATACGAAAACTTGGTCACCCATCACCTACATGTCATACCTGTATCCAAGCCAATCAAGCAATCTCTGAGGAAATTCAGACACAAAGTGGAAGAACAAATCAAGAACGAAATTCAGAAGTTGCTAGTTGCTGGCTTCATCAGACCTATTCATCATCCGACCTGGTTAGCTAATATGGTCCCAGTAAAGAAGAAAAATGGACAGATTCGGTGCTGCATGGATTTCAGAGACTTGAACAAGTGCATCCCCAAGGACGACTTTCCTATTCCTAACATCGACATTTTAGTAGACGCCACCAACGGACACGGCATGTTCTCCTTCATGGATGGTACAACGGCTACAATCAGATAAGGATGTATGAGAACGATGCAAGTAAGACATCCTTCCGAACCCCTCTTGGAAATTTTTACTAAATTTTTATGCCATTTGGTTTAAAGAACGCCGGCACAACGTATCAACGTTCTATGACGGCAATCTTCCACGACATGATGCATAATTAAGTTGAAGACTATGTAGATGATATCGTGGTCAAGTCAAGGTCTCGAGCAGATCACACCAATGTCTTACGGAAATTGTTTGAGAGGTGTCGAGAATACAAGTTGAAGATGAATCCTTTGAAATGCACTTTCGGTGTATCTTCAGGAAAATTTATGGGATTCCAAGTGACTGTAGAATGGATCAAGGTAGACTTGTCCAAGACTCAGGATATCCTCACAATGCCGCCTCCACGAACTGTGAAGGAGCTCCAAAGTTTCATGGGCAAGGTGAACTACATTCGACGTTTTATACCTGGTCTAGCCCAACTTGCCGCCTCATTCACCCCCATGCTGAAGAAAGGAGCCATATTCGTTTGGACCGCAACCCAGCAGGAAGCTTTTCAAAAGATTTAACAAATACTGTCATCTCCAGCCATCATGAAGTCTCCTGTACAAGGGAAGCCGATGTGTCTCTACACCTCCTTCAGCGATACCGCCGTAGGGGCTCTACTCGCTCAGGAAGATGACGAGGGAATCGAACGTCCTATATACTATTACAGCCAAATATTGAGAGATGCTGAACTCGTATATCCCAAAAAATAGAAAGCATGTTTAGCTTTGATCCATTCCATTCAGAAGTTTAGGCATTACCTACTGTCAAATAAGGTGATACTCATGTCTAAATCTGATCCTGCAAAGTTTTTACTTTTAAAGTCAGTCCTGACGGGAAGAACAGGCAAGTGGCTTCTCCAAATATCAGATGGACATAACATGTACATCACCTAGATCTATCAAGGGTCAAGCATTCGTAGACTTACTAGCAGCATTCCCTGGATAAGGCACTACAGGGCTACACGAGGATCTTATTGGAGAATTTTCAGACATCTCTGTTTTGGAAGAAGAAGTGTGGCTCTTGTATTTTGATGACTCTGCTACCCCTAGCAGTAATACTATAGGAGCAGGCGTGGTATTAGTATCTCCGACTGGGGAATTATTCTCACACTCCTTCAAGATGGACTTCGAATGCACCAACAATTCAGAAGAGTATGAAGCCTTCCTCATAGGGCTGTCAATAGCTAAGCAAGCAGCAGTTACGCATCTGGAGAAAAAATGTGACTCCAAGTTACTGGTGAACTAGATGAATGGAGTTTACGCATTAAAGGAAGTAGCGCTAGCTCCATACCGATTAGAGGCATAAAGGTTACTAAACTACTTTGCTGATGCAACCATAACCCATGTTGGTCGCAGCAACAACAAACACGCAGATTGTCTAGCAACACTGGCTTCCAAATTGAAGTTCGAAGGTTTGGAAAAAACCCTGATAGTAAAGAGGAAAACCATATAATCGACATGGATATCACAATACAAAGACACCAAGACTGACGATTGGCGAACTCCGATCATTCAAGAGCTCAACAGCTCACTCTCTCAAGGAAAGGTCAGTCTCAAAACCCTGCAGAACTTCTTCATGCTTCATGGTATGTTGTATTATCGAAACCTGGATGGTTCCCTGTCAAGATGTATTGGGGATGATGAAGCACAACTACAGCTGAATCGTGTTCACAATGAAATTTGTGGAAAACCACTGGTGGTAACGCTTTACCGATGACTTCATCGCTTGTGCTATTACTGTCCAGAGATGGAGACTCAATCCAGAATACTTCAGAAGTCCTGTTCAAATTTCCAAGCACCGACACATCAATTGGAAGTTTTTAATGTGAACCACACTAGGGACTGGAGAGAGCCATACATTATCTATCTCCATGATGGAGCAACTCCTGCCAATCAAAAGGATACCATCAAGATAAAGCTGGCAAGCGGTTCGTATTCCACGAAGGGATTATGTACCATAAGAGCTTCGGAGGTGATCTATTACGATGCCTAGATGAGGTAGAAATCCCAGTCATGCTGAAGGAAACACACGAAGTAGAACATCAAGGGAAGAGGAAACTGTTTCTCCAGATACACGAGAAATACTATTGGCCGACCATGGAGGATGACGCAACCGCTTTTGTTCAAAGCTGTCACAAATGCCAAATTCATGGGAACCTTGTTCACGCGCCTTCCACCCATTTGCACTTGATAAGTAGTCCATGGCCATTTTACAGCTGGGGACTGGACATTATCGGGAAAATAAATCCGCCATCATCGAAGCAGCACGAGTACATCATAACCATGACAGAATACTTCACCAAATGGGTAGAAGCCATTCCCCTGCGAGGAACTGCAGGAGAAACAATTGCGGCTTGCATTAAAGAACATATCATTTGTGGTTTTGGTGTGCCTAAGCATACCATCACTGATTGATAGGTGTAGAATACACCGTATTTACTATCTAGTAGGTTATGCTTTCTTTGCCATTTTTCTAGTAAATTATGTATTTTTACATGTGTTTTTGAGTTATTAGGTACTCTGGAGTCGCACGGAGGAAAAGAAGAAGAAATCTCCAAAAATTGAGCAAAAAGGGCATAATTGTCATTTCATAGGGCGAACACTATCTAGAGCCCGGTAATGGTTAAGGGGAAACCCTTTGGAGGAATACTAATCAAAGTCTAGACAAGACTAAGGGGCGATTCTACCTGAAGGAGCACTAAATACAGACTAATTAAGGTTAAGGGGAGGCCAATTTGGTATCCCTTATCAAGGTGATCGAGTGTTGGATAACAAAACCAATTTATAACCCTAAAACTAAGATGCAGATATTTATCTTCACTTACGCCCGAAATTGAGAAGAATTGAAGAAAAGTCATTGATCTCGAGATGCAATCGAGAGTGGAAATTGAGAAGAGCTCGTTTCTGCTTCTATGGGTATGTGGATTGATAAACAAACAAGGAGTATTGATTAGGTTCGTGCAATTGAAGAACTGCTGCTAAATCGAGAAGACCCTGATGCTGTTGAATAAAAAAGGTGGGTTTGATGAATTAGGAGAAGAATAATGGTGATGAAGTCATATCAATCAAAGAATCGTTGAGTGAAGAAATTGAAAATGGGTTTCGATTTGAAGAAGAATTTTGGGAATTAGGGTTCTTGAAGGTAAAGGGGGAGTCGATGATGATTTCAGTTGGAAGAGTTCTTGTGGTGCTTTGCAAACTGGCAGATGTTGTTGGATGGGTTCGAGTTGGGAATACATGACAAAGGAAGAATTGGTTGTTTGAGATGGGTTTCCTAATTGAATTCAGGAAATCGAGAAAAGGGGTTGATGGTTCTGGGTAGATGGAGGCAGAGATGGTGGTGGTGTTAATGGTCCGGTAAATGGGTTTGTGGTGGTGTTCTTGAAGGTGGTTCTCGGTGTTGATTTGAGGATAAGGAATTGGTAGAGCAACTGGTGGTCGCTTGAGGTGGTTTTATGCTCATGGGTGTTTGCAGAATTGCCCTCAACTGAAATGGTTTGGATCTCGAGGCTGTTGAGAATAAGGGTATTATGAAGCTACTGGGTTTGAGGTATTGTCATTGCTTGTTTGTAGCAGTTTATTCGAGGATGAAATTGTTTGGCTGCAGTGTTGCTTTGCCAGGTTGGTGATGGAAATTGAACCCCGTAATGGCTAGGGAGGAATTAGTGATGGTGGTGATATGAGGCTCGGTGGTGTTATGGTATAACTGGGAGATGCAGTCAACGGTGTGCAAGAAGGCCAAGTTGGCGGAATTACTGGGGCAATGTTGTGAAGATTGCGGGGGTAGGTATGAGTGAATTGATTGCTAAGAATGTAGAATTGTGGTCAGTGTTTACAGTGGTACATGGAGAAGGTTTGTCACGCTTGAACTCAAGTGCAGGAATGAATGCCAATAAGGAATGTTTGCAGCTGAGTTGAATATGGTGGTTGCTTGTGAACTCGTGCTGTGTTTGAGGTGAAGCTACAGCTAATGGGTGGTAAAGCTGGAAATTGTCCAAGTGATGGAGATGCAGGAGAGCTGGAATGGTTATGGTGTTAAGCTGTAGCAGTGGTGGTTTGAGTTGCTGCTGCAGCTATTTATTTGAGCATGGAGAGGAGTTGAAGTTGAACTGGTGGTTGCAGAGAAGGAACCACAGCCATCATGGCTGAACATGGAGTGCAATGCTGGTATAGCACAAATCATCATGGCCGGGCACACTCATGCTCGTGCAATGGCCAAAACCAGTCAAGATGAGTTAGCTCATTGACCGGGTTCTCGACTCGGTGATTCTCCTTGACCCACTGACTAACAGCTTGACCCTTGACGGTGGACTCCTTTGACCGTTAGTCATAACGGTTGACCAACGGAATATACCTTGACCGGGGAGAATTTTCAGTGACCGACGCGACGGATTCCGGCCTATTTCCGGCCAAAAAACCAGTTTTCCGGCAAGCCAAAGTTGCAGAATTTTGTGTGGATTTCTCTCATGGGATGTGAAGAGTTAGACTTGGAATTGAATGAAGAATTCGGCTTGGATTTGGAAAGAGGAGATGAAAGATTTGAGAAAGGCTTGGATTTGGAAATTGAGCTACAAAAGGAAAGGGATTCTATTCCTTAGAAGATATGGAGAACATTGAAGCCTATAAATAGAGAAGAACTTCTACACTTCGATACATATAGATGCACTTAGATACACACATCTTTTACAATACTTTTGCACACTTTTACACACACAATACTTTTCTCTTTGTGTGAACTCTTTAATATGAGTAACTAATTTGATTGAGGATGAATTCCTAGTTCTTAACATGTTTTGAGTTTGTTTTAAATCTACTTTGAAGTTTTCACATGATTATCGTTTGTTTTTACTAATAGGAGTGATCTTAAAGACATTCATGATTGATTGATAGATTATCTAGGTGTACAACTAGATTGATTTGTTAGTCTAATCTAAAGCTAGTGTAAGTTAGGGGATAAGTAATCGTTTCTTGACTTTTCACATAAGTAGCAAACACGAGACCTTGAGGGATTCCGTGGAGAAATTGTGTGTAAAAACAACGTTAGCAAGTGGACCTTGATCTAAGAGTTTAACTACTAATATCAACCTAATAAATTCATAAATCTTAATGCGTTTAACTAAATTACATCTTGAGTGATCTACTACTAGGTGGTTTGGTGAATAGAATCCGGTAGTCGAGAACTTCCGTATCCTTTGATATAAGGGATTTTGGGGTTAGCACTGATCTAGCTGCTATACCCACGGTTGGTGATAATTTGTGACTAATAAGAAGTGGAAAAGAACATAACTTTAATCATTGTTTTGCAGCGAAGAAGGATTCCTTGATCTAATCTCTCTTATTGATTTCCTTTTAATTGCTTTGTTTATTTTATTTACTTTCTCAAATTCTTAATCAATACCCCCCTTTTTGTGTGACAATTTTACAACTAGAATCTCGTGCTCCTCGTGGGATCGACCTTGACTACCCTATATTACTTGTTAATTAGGTAGTAAAGTATTAATTAATTTGTTGTGGTAACGACACGCATACAAATTTTGGCGCCGTTGCCGGGGAGCATCGGATGATTTTAGTTGTTTTTACTTTTTGCTTTATTCTTGCTTTGTTGGATTCTTTATCGTATCTAACTTAGTTTTTGAGAATTGTTTTTCAGGTACCGGTTTTCCATGTATGGTGGACAAGAGCAAGCATATTTCAACAATCAATACGATTTTCAACCTCAACATCATGGAAATTTCCAACCATCCTTAGGATACAATCAAAATCAATCTTTTGGCTATGATCAAAATCCTACGGAGACTTATGAGTACTCTCATGCATATCAACAAACTTGTAATGGGTATGTAAGTCAAGCACCAAGGTATGATAAATCTACTTCTAATTGGATTCATTCAAGTTGTATGCAGATTCTCAATGACTTGCAAGACATGCGAAAAACACTTGACCGTGATAGAAAGAACGTTGCACAAACCAATTTTTACAACACTTTTTCTTACCCGACTCTGGATCGTAGTTATGATCATTCACCCATTCAAAGGGAAGAGTCATGGGAAATAGAACCTATTGTAGCAAACGGTGGTAAGCGTGTTAACGTCCGTAAACTTGCACAAAAGTTATACAAATTGGAAGATGATGGAGACTCGGAAGAGCTTGTCGCAGAAATTAGTAGGACTATTCATATGGAACTTAAACGACGTCGGGATAAAGGTTATGAAACCGATGAAGATTCTTATTATGGTGATTCCGATAATGAAGATGATTGTGTTGAAAAGGACCAACCTTTGGAAACTTTTGATGACGCTAGTGTAGATTACTCGAGCCTTGATCTTACTAATGATCAATCACCTATTCAAAAGGTAGAGCTTGAGGAAGATGCATTTAGTGCTTGGAAAAAATTCCTTAGGGAAAGATATGAGTCCGCGGAAGTGTATGAGCGTTGCAACCATGAGGAAGTTATTCCAACTCCGGATCATAATAACGATCCTTCACCTATTCCAAAGGAGGAGATTGGGTGTGACTTTCCTATTATTGTAAACGGTGTAACACCCTCACAAGAAGATCTTACAATTTTTACCGACGAAAATCACTTTAGTGAATGGCCCGATTCCGATGATGAAGATGTTGAAGAGGTGATGCTCGATAATGGAACCGAATTGATTGAATTTGTGGAAGACCCAATTGAACTTGCTAATGATTATGATGATGCCGAGACTTTGGTTAAGGTAGAAAATGATGAAGAATGGTTGCAAAGTTTGATAGAGGACCACGATATACAAGAGGTAAGTAGTTCACTTGAATTTTTTAAGAATGAGGAGGATACCGTAATACAAGAAATTGTGCAAGGTTTGTCTAACCCTTTGCATGTTAATTCTTCTCCTTTACCTCTTATTGGTTTGAATGTATGTGCTTCGAAAGTATTTTTGAATGACTTTGTTTCTCAATATCCACCATTGGAAACACTTGATGCTACTACTATGCAGGTTTGCCAAGAGGAAACCATGGAAGTTCCCAAATTCTATGTTCTTTATACACTTCCGAGTGTGGACAAGAATAAGTGTGGGGGAAATTTCTATCGAGCTATAACTTTACTATTATTTTCTTGTGCTAATATTTGTATGGAGTTATTGTTTGCAAAACAGGTACTATGGGAGGACCCCCAAATTTTCCGATTGTTGGTATATGGGGAGTGATCTTACAAGAGCCATGTCGGGCCGTCGACTTTAAAACAAGCGCTAAGTGGGAGGCAACCCACCGGTTTTGTATTTCTTATCCTTTTATTTTGCTTTTTATTTTTGTTTATTTATTTATTTTTCTTGTTCCATATCATATTAAGATTTCCCACCTTGATTTTACTTGGACGATTCAATTACATTGAGGACAATGTAAGGTTTAAGTGTGGGGGAGTGGCTACGCATATATTTTTGCATAAAAAAAAAAAAAAATTTTACATAAAACTTTCAACTTTTAGAGATTTTAGAGTCACTAGCATAATTCTAGGTATGATTACATAGAGAATTCTGACCGACATAATTGAACTTGGAAGTGTTAGGGAACTACGTTCGATTTCTTGCTTGTTAGAGTGTTAAATAATGGATTTAATCATGCCGGTGATGCAAATTTGGTGCAGGGAGAAGTGCGTTATTAGAGTTGCTGATCAATCATTAGTGGAGACTACCCATTTTCATATCATGAGAGGCACCGACCAAAAATTCTTCCTTTACTAAAGAGCTTCTTTTGAGTGTGTGTCACCGTACGTTAATTCCGGGTAGAATGGTGAGCTACCCAATTTCACACCAATTTCAGCACTATTTTGATCTCTTGAGTGCTAATCTTTGTCAATCATGAGGGTGACGTGTATAGATGAAAGCTACCTTCTTGTAGTTCGATTTGCAGTTAGCACCATTCTCTCGTTCGACAACAACGGGTCCATAGAAACACCATAATCATCAACAACAAGGGAGCGACATCAAAATCTACAAGGAAAGTTGAAAAGGTTCAAGGTTTGAAAGCAACAATGGAACAAGAAAAAAAGCATAATTTTATATCAAAGTTGAAGACTTAAAATGCAATGAGGTAATTCTATATCCAAGTATTAAGACTTATTTACAAAACCGAAGGAAAGCAAAAGGTGAAAATTATTGAAGTTTATGATTTCAAGACGATACAAGTTGTGAAGAATCAAGCGGTAAAGTACTTTTCCACGGCCATGGTTTATTTTATTTTTCACTTTGATTTGTATTTTGTTTCTCTTGTCTAAAAAAAAAATGAAAAAGAAAAAGAAAAAAAAAATGAAAAAAAAAAGAAAAAAAAGAAAAAAAAGAAAAGAAAAAAAGAAAAGAAAAGAAAAGAATATATATATATGAGACAAGAGAAATATCTATTATTGTTTTGTTTTGTTTTGAATAAGCCGTGGGGAAGGAAAATCTATAAGGAAGTTTCAAGCGACAAGGAGTTAAGGAAAAAGGTTACAAATTGTTAAGGATTTATGAAGTTCTAGTATTTATCATCAATAGTTGAAGCCGAAGACCAAGAAGATAAAGACAAGGAGCGGAAGACGTTTCTTTTGGATTCCGTGAGAGTGGTGTTATCATAATTGGCAATCGGATGTGAAGGTAAGTAAGTAATCTCATCCTCAATATAAATGGTTGATTTCCTTTCTTAGAGATCGTTAAAAAAATGGTTTTTCAAAATGTTAAAAGATGTGGGTTTTTCAAAATTTCGGAAGTTATCCTTCCTACCATTCAACGTGTTGCAGGAATTCTCTCTTCATTCCTACCCGCGCACATGTGAGACCCATAAAAAAGCCGTCTTTTTGAGTGCAATTATCATCAAACCCTTTTTGGTGAGGTAGAAGTCGAGGCGAAATGCTTATTGATCGTTTCTCAAACACGTGTTCTCTCATTATGGTGTGGTTATTTCTCACTCAACATTTAAGAATGAGAATATGTTCTTTAGTATTTCTAACTTCTTATTACTAGCATGCAGAAACTCTATGTCCTCATAACTTTTAGGATGCTTGGGACGCTGGAACGCTTTGAAGTTGTGAGTTTTGGTTTGATTTGCTCGAGGACTAGCAAAGTCTAAGTGTGGGGGAATTTGATAAGTGTAGAATACACCGTATTTACTATCTAGTAGGTTATGCTTTCTTTGCCATTTTTCTAGTAAATTATGTATTTTTACATGTGTTTTTGAGTTATTAGGTACTCTGGAGTCGCACGGAGGAAAAGAAGAAGAAATCTCCAAAAATTGAGCAAAAAGGGCATAATTGTCATTTCATAGGGCGAACACTATCTAGAGCCCGGTAATGGTTAAGGGGAAACCCTTTGGAGGAATACTAATCAAAGTCTAGACAAGACTAAGGGGCGATTCTACCTGAAGGAGCACTAAATACAGACTAATTAAGGTTAAGGGGAGGCCAATTTGGTATCCCTTATCAAGGTGACTGAGTGTTGGATAACAAAACCAATTTATAACCCTAAAACTAAGATGCAGATATTTATCTTCACTTACGCCTGAAATTGAGAAGAATTGAAGAAAAGCTGCCGTCTGAGATGCAATCGAGAGTGGAAATTGAGAAGAGCTCGTTTCTGCTTCTATGGGTATGTGGATTGATAAACAAACAAGGAGTATTGATTAGGTTCGTGCAATTGAAGAACTGCTGCTAAATCGAGAAGACCCTGATGCTGTTGAATAAAAAAGGTGGGTTTGATGAATTAGGAGAAGAATAATGGTGATGAAGCTGTTACTGAATCAGCAGTCGTTGAGTGAAGAAATTGAAAATGGGTTTCGATTTGAAGAAGAATTTTGGGAATTAGGGTTCTTGAAGGTAAAGGGGGAGCTGATGATGATTTCAGTTGGAAGAGTTCTGGTGGTGCTGCAAACTGGCAGATGTTGTTGGATGGGTTCGAGTTGGGAATACATGACAAAGGAAGAATTGGTTGCTGAGATGGGTTTCCGGAATTGAATTCAGGGAAATCGAGAAAAGGGGTTGATGGTTCTGTGGTAGATGGAGGCAGAGATGGTGGCTGTTAATGGTCTGGTAAATGGGTTTGTGGTGGTGTTCTTGAAGGTGGTTCTGGTGTTGATTTGAGGATAAGGAATTGGTAGAGCAACTGGTGGCTGCTTGAGGTGGTTTTATGCTCAGTGGGTGTTTGCAGAATTGCCTGAACTGAAATGGTTTGGATCTGAGGCTGTTGAGAATAAGGGTATTATGAAGCTACTGGGTTTGAGGTATTGCTGCTGTTTGTAGCAGTTTATTCGAGGATGAAATTGTTTGGCTGCAGTGTTGCTGCCAGGGTTGGTGATGGAAATTGGAACTGTAATGGCTAGGGAGGAATTGGTGATGGTGGTGATATGAGGCTCTGGTGGTGTTATGGTATAACTGGGAGATGCAGTCAACAGTGTGCAAGAAGGCCAAGTTGGCAGAATTACAGGGCAATGTTGTGAAGATTGCAGGGTAGGTATGAGTGAATTGATTGCTAAGAATGTAGAATTGTGGCTGTGTTTACAGGGTACATGGAGAAGGTTTGCTGCTGCTTGAACTGAAGTGCAGGAATGAATGCCAATAAGGAATGTTTGCAGCTGAGTTGAATATGGTGGTTGCGCAGGAACTGGTGCTGTGTTTGAGGTGAAGCTACAGC
The DNA here is from genome assembly GCA_023529315.1 of Papaver bracteatum. Lineage (NCBI taxonomy): Eukaryota > Viridiplantae > Streptophyta > Magnoliopsida > Ranunculales > Papaveraceae > Papaver > Papaver bracteatum. Next base: position 2,030,720 of record JAJJWX010002723.1, on the reverse strand, counting down.
TAATGGGTGGTAAAGCTGGAAATTGTCCAAGTGATGGAGATGCAGGAGAGCTGGAATGGTTATGGTGTTAAGCTGTAGCAGTGGTGGTTTGAGTTGCTGCTGCAGCTATTTATTTGAGCATGGAGAGGAGTTGAAGTTGAACTGGTGGTTGCAGAGAAGGAACCACAGCCATCATGGCTGAACATGGAGTGCAATGCTGGTATAGCACAGCCATCATGGCTGGCACAGCTCATGCCTGTGCAATGGCCAAAACCAGTCAGCTGAGTTAGCTCGCTGACTGGGTTCTGACTCAGTGATTCTCCTTGACCCACTGACTAACAGTTGACTGACGGTGGACTCCTTTGACCGTTAGTCATAACGGTTGACCAACGGAATATACCTTGACCGGGGGAGAATTTTCAGGTGACCGGCGACGACGGATTCCAGCCTATTTCCGGCCAAAAACCCAGTTTTCCGGCAAGCCAAAGTTGCAGAATTTTGTGTGGATTTCTCTCATGGGATGTGAAGAGTTAGACTTGGAATTGAATGAAGAATTCGGCTTGGATTTGGAAAGAGGAGATGAAAGATTTGAGAAAGGCTTGGATTTGGAAATTGAGCTACAAAAGGAAAGGGGTTCTATTCCTTAGAAGATATGGAGAACATTGAAGCCTATAAATAGAGAAGAACTTCTACACTTCGATACATATAGATGCACTTAGATACACACATCTTTTACAATACTTTTGCACACTTTTACACACACAATACTTTTCTCTTTGTGTGAACTCTTTAATATGAGTAACTAATTTGATTGAGGATGAATTCCTAGTTCTTAACATGTTTTGAGTTTGTTTTAAATCTACTTTGAAGTTTTCACATGATTATCGTTTGTTTTTACTAATAGGAGTGATCTTAAAGACATTCATGATTGATTGATAGATTATCTAGGTGTACAACTAGATTGATTTGTTAGTCTAATCTAAAGCTAGTGTAAGTTAGGGGATAAGTAATCGTTTCTTGACTTTTCACATAAGTAGCAAACACGAGACCTTGCGGAGGGATTCCGTGGAGAAATTGTGTGTAAAAACAACGTTAGCAAGTGGACCTTGATCTAAGAGTTTAACTACTAATATCAACCTAATAAATTCATAAATCTTAATGCGTTTAACTAAATTACATCTTGAGTGATCTACTACTAGGTGGTTTGGTGAATAGAATCCGGTAGTCGAGAACTTCCGTATCCGGTGATATAAGGGATTTTGGGGTTAGCACTGATCTAGCTGCTATACCCACGGTTGGTGATAATTTGTGACTAATAAGAAGTGGAAAAGAACATAACTTTAATCATTGTTTTGCAGCGAAGAAGGATTCCTTGATCTAATCTCTCTTATTGATTTCCTTTTAATTGCTTTGTTTATTTTATTTACTTTCTCAAATTCTTAATCAATACCCCCCTTTTTGTGTGACAATTTTACAACTAGAATCTCGTGCTCCTCGTGGGATCGACCTTGACTACCCTATATTACTTGTTAATTAGGTAGTAAAGTATTAATTAATTTGTTGTGGTAACGACACGCGCATACCAAAATCCCATCAGCCAGGATGGCAGCGGCAACCGGGATCCACTGGAAACAGGATGGAGCCTCTAACTCTAAAGTAATGGAGTTAGACACTCTGAATTTCAGAAGAAACAAAGAAAAAGAACGCACTCAGGTGTACAAGAATAGAATTTCTAGGGAATATAAAAAAGCTGTGAAACCACGTGTTTTCAAAGTGGGAGATTTGGTCTTGAAAACGGCCAAGCACATCCAACAAGACATGTTCGCACCAAAATCCTCACCGAAATGGAAAGGTCCTTACACAGTCACTAAGGCTTACAATACTGGCTACTACAAGATCATTAAGGTGGACGGAGGCAAGCTGGAAGCGGCCATCAATGAAAAATGGCTCAAGGAATATCATGCTTGACCATTGTCCGTTCTGTCTCATGACGCTACAATGCATGCATTTATTTTTATTTCATGTTTGAATCATCAATTATATTCAGAGATGCATTAATGAAAAAACCCATTTCACCAATCAAAAAACCAATGCAATTTATTCCGCAAAGATGTTCAAAAGAAAACTTTTTGACATAAACATCATTAACAATGAGGGAATACAGCTGAATGCAACTTAGAGGATGCAATATAGCATATTATGGTTCCTTGAGAGCATCATCTCCGGTCTAGCTTGATATCTCTCTGTCCTTTTCTTCAAGTCTTGTACTGCCTGCTCTACCTTCTCTGATTCAGCGGCCAGAGCCTTCTCTTCTTCCAAGATAGCATTTGCAGCAGGAACTACATTAGCAAGGATATCATCTCGATCAACCCTAATGACGTCAAGACGCTGCCGTAACCAACCCACAATGAATTCCATTGATTCACAGGTAGACACCATATTCTCCCACTCTTCAAATTTTGATTTAGCAACATTGAGAATCGAGTTACCTTCCATCTAGGCAATCAGAAGGAGGAGGCAGTTTACCGTGGTAACCATGGTAGACGCATAGTATTGAACGATATTCCTGGTTGCAATGAGGCATATATCCTCCATACTTTTGTGCATAAAGACACAAACTTCTTCCGCACCAAGAATCCACCGATGTTGCGATAGCTGGAAGACATACATTTCATGTGAATATCGAACTAAATACCTGCGTTGGGATATTCGTAAGACAAGATACCTAAATCAGCATCATCAAGATCCATAGGAGTAGGTATGTCTGAACTTGAAGGAAGAGGACTGGTCAAGTCATCATCATCAACCACTGTCACATTTGGACATCTCTGCAAAAAAAGGGGAGAACGGACTGGTACAACCTTCTTAACCCGGCGAGCACGAACAGAAGAGTCATCACAAAGATGCTCATCCTGAGTCTCAAATGGACGCGCATGTTTGACAGAAGATCCTGGGTGATACAAAGAAGATGATCTGTTGTTGCTCGACATGTTGGAGAGATATAGTTTTCTACAGAAAAATCTATCAATGAATGGCGGTTTTAAAACCCGAATATACACTGAAGGAAACCCTAAGGGAGACCGAATCAACTACAACAGAACTCGTCCAATGAATGAGGTCTCAACGCCGACCAATTCGTACTTTTCTCCCAAACCCTAATCAGGACTCCCAGGGCAACACCTGACGATGTCGACCTATACGGTAAATGTATATTCACTTTAGCTTGGTCATTTATATATACAAATTTGTCACCATCTTATGCCTAACCCACAATAGTGTAACCATTATGCGCTAGGCAGGGGACTTAATGCTGATGGTGGATTTTCATTTAAGGCTAAAATTGTTAAAGCCAAAATTATGCGCTAACTTCTTGCAAAAGATAAAGCCATTAATAAGTGATGAATACTTCTTCACTTTACTAATTTACCTAGAATGGAGCATGTGGCAACAATCCAAGTATTCTGTGAATTAAATACACGAAATTCATCCAGGTTGGAGCATGTGGCAACAATCCCATATACCCTGTGAATTTACAACATTATTAATTAATGCATGACCAGCCTTGTATTTCCTGTACTCATTATCGGTGCATCATGACGACTGAGTGTTGTTCTTAGCAGAGCAACACGAACCTCCAAGCATAATAATGAAGCATGTACGAAATACCTGTACAGGATGCAACTCTCGGTGTGTTATAATAGCCCGATTGAGCATATTTGAATCTGGACTATCCATATCAGTCTCAGAAACGATCACGACCAACCAACTTCACCAGCATGATTGTATGGCTTAGATTGAATCCATGACCCCAAGCAGGTATTGGAATATTCATTACCGACCCAACGAGGGCCCCGCATGTTCGGCCTCCCTAAAAGGGTGGCATAGCTTTCCAAACCGTCCAAGCCAAAGAAGTACGGACGAAAAACCCTAAATTAGGTTTGCGGCACATTACATGTGTCGCAAAACAGTCTCAACCATCCATCTTCGCAGGCATAGATAAAGGGTGTAGATGTAGATTCAAAGGGCCCAGAGCATGTTAACACGCTCACTGTAAACCCGCATACACACATGAATAATCGGTCAGGACCAACCATGGCTGGTCTTTCCATATCGTTCTCCCAAAGTGGGCATGTTGCACGTCCGGCAAAACCCTAATTAGGGTTTGCATTGATCGCATACATCCGTTTTCTCCTGATCGAATGGAGGGTTTAGGAGTCGACTGAGTAGGTCCAGTGAGCATCAACATGATCACCGTGGACCCATCTATCTCCACACCCGATCGTCCAAGGCATACCATGCCTGGTCATTCCAATTCGCACGCCCAAACTAGTGTGGTCACACTTCCCAATCGCAAACTGATCTCGACCACTCAACTTCGCCGGACGAATTGAGTGGCTTAGATCACATTCCTATGAAAAATTAAGGTATAGGCATGTACACCAGCCTGCCACCTACATGCCAAACCAATCGTCCGGGACCAACCAAGCTTTGTTGTCCCAAAACGCGCGCCTGAAGAAGGCATGACATGCGGCATTTGCGGCACCAAACTTCTGTCGTAAATCAATCCCGACCGATCCTCTTTGCCTAACAAATTGAGCGGTCCAGATCACACTTTCACGGGACAATGAGGTATGGGAATGTATACCGGCATGCCATCTACATGCATGCCCAATCGGCCATGCCAAAATCGTGTCCCAAGCTTGGATTCGACCAGGCTGAAAAGTGGTGCTTGCGCACCTCTTCTAAAACCCTAATTCCACTAACGGTCGCAGATGAGTGTCTCAAAGATCATCTCGTCCGTCCAACCTCACCGACTTGGCTATACAGCCCTGGTCAGGAGTTAATTGGTCAATGAGCAGTCATGGTGATCACCACCCGTCACTCTACCACACTATGTGGTAGTCCAAGGGAGGACTTGCTTGTGCAACCTCCAAACCATCACATGAAGTAGGTTGGACATGAGGCTATTTTGAGACGCTCAAACAACGATGCTTCATACATGTTGAATATACTCAATGCAATACTTGCATAGAATACACACGATACTTCACAAGTATCGACTTCCTAATTAACTTAGTTATTTAATCTAGCATTACATTCTACTTTATGTGGGTCCCACGGTCCACAAACTCGAGATATCAATCATGTCACAAACTGGGGGATACATACTGGGGAATTGGTCTGGCGGTTTACAGTGTGCAGCGCGCAACGCGCCATCACAAGAACGTGTCAGGAAGTCATGGACGGTTAGTGATGATGGGAGAATTGGGAAAGACTGGTCGTGTGACACTAACACACGACTCCACTACTCCATCACTCCACTTTCTCCACTTTCCACGAGATACGAGAGTTAGGCTTAAAGACTTGTATAAATAGGTTTTCCTCCCCATTTTCCAAACAGGAACAAGGCAAGACAAGACAACAGAGGCAAGTGTTGATACAATTGTATTCAAACACTGGAACTGATAGCTTACATCCTGCAAGCCAGTTCTGATTTCTGATACAAGTCATACATAGCCAACACCTTCATAATCTCAACACCTTCTTCGCTTTCCTCCCTAAGATCAACCCCATCTCCTTCACTTTGTGACAGAAACAAGTCTGGAACGACCATTTCTTGGTTTAGGCCGGATTTGCATAGATTGATTTCTCCAATCTATAAGCATTCCCGTGCAGTGCATTTTTTTAACGTTTAGACTCATTTCTCATCTACACACCCCAAATTACCAAAATAGGTAGAAATACTTTTCACCCAAAAATAACTAGATAATATTTAGTTGTATCCATGAGGGATTTCGGTTATACAGTTGGATATTGGTTGGAATTAGACAAAACCGAATTTAGATGCTTTATTGCTAATCTTGAGAATATTTTCGGTTATGGAAATTCTTTGGTGTCCAAACTACCTTGGTCTATAAATAGTGAAGTTTGTTCTGCTTACAAACTTTTCCTGAGGTAAGCACTTCACTTTGTAGTCAATATTATTGCAACTAATAGTATTATTTGTAATACTATTTAGGAGAGGAGAGTAACCTAATTATGATAAATCTCTTACGTCTGCTAGTTTAAATATTTCTTTGGGATCAAGAAGCGTCTACTAGTACCATTGGTGGAAAACTAGAATTGCATTGTTATTTTAGTTTTCAATTATCAATTTGATTGACTAACGGTTGTTAAATCTTGATTGCACCTAGTTTGGTTATTCTTTAGAGCCTTCTCTTCGGACATAGAAGTCACTTAAACTAGATCAAAAGATTAACATTAGTTCGGATATGTCTTTAGATATGATGTTGACTTGTGATCATCCATTATTAGCATACTTTGTTATGTGCGTGATCGATCATAAGTTAGAATCAAGTTTGGTTGTGTAGGTACAAAAGAAGATTAAATATTGAAGATAAGAAGATTTCTTATTGGTTTCGTATCTTTGTGATTTGCTTCATGCACAAACTTGATAGTCTGGGACCCGACTGGATTTAGTTTATCTTTGATAGACTTGTTATTTCTAGTCGTATTAGATCAGAAAACTATCATTTGATGGTATTCTCCAGTATTCAAATCTGATAGTTCATATACTTAGATATGATTAACTTGTTAAGATCTTGGTAGATCTTACCTAACAAAGGAGTTTATTAAATTAAATAGAAGAACCTTTGTGAACTCAACTAGAATATCTCTAATTAAGTTCTTGAGATAAGAAAAGTGATTACCAAACAGATTAGTCTTTTACTATTTGGAAGACGATCAAAAGGAATTGAGTTCTTGAAGTATTCACAGCGGCTGAAGCAACTTAAGATAGTGGACTTTATATTAGGATTATGAGTTGGCCAGATTGGTTGCAGGCGCAGGGATACCGATAGAACTACGTAACTTGGGGTAGTTTACTCGGTCAAAACTATACGAACTTGGTAGTGTTTCTTGTATAACGGTTTAATTATGAGTCTCGGGGTTTTCTGCATTTGCGGTTTCCTCATTAACAAAATTTTGTTGTGTCTTTACTTTTACTTTGTGCAGTTATAATTATTATTTTAGTTATAATAAAAGTAAATACACTGTACGTTAATCCAACTCGAGTTGATCCTTAGTTGTGTTCGGTTTCAAACTAAAACTATATACCAAGTGTATACCATATGGTTTGCTATCATCTTGAAAGTCTATGTCTATATTAGATCACGTAAGGTATCAAACTTATAGGTTGATATCAAAAATATTATGGCATACTTGGTACCCTCGTCATTTCAAATAGATATATAAGATTCTTAAAGCTAAATATTTCAGGAATTATTTTGTTCTTAAATGCATGAAATCTTCTATTGCATTTTGGATATGGAAGTGCATTTTACAGTGAGAGTCAATAACTCAAGAGTTTATATATTGGGAAGTAGGAGATGACAAGGCCATCGACAATTGGTTACGTGAATCACATTACTTTTTATAGCAATTTTGTTTCTTTAGAAACAATTTGTTAACACTTATATCAGTAGATCTCATAAATCCTGAACTTTAATAAGTGAAAACACATTACAATTATTACTTATTTTTCTCATAACATAGCTAAGAAAATATTGAACACATCTCTTGAAAAGGAGAAGGTACAAACCACCTAGTACACCACCAAATTTTTCGTTCCGAAACCTGTGTGGACAAACTTGTTATAATCATAAGTATAGATCAACAAGAGATATATTTGTACCTCATTAGTAAACAAGTTTACTTGGACAATCTTCAAAACCAATTGTTAGAGAATAAATCGGTTGAACCCACCAAGCGTTGGTATGTCAAGTTTGGTTGTCATATTTTAGTATCAAAACACAATTAGAGTCGCTTGATTAAATGTACTAGAGTTATCTTCGTTTAGGTTAGAATAGAAAATCTATGAATGTTGAGACTTACAAGTATTACTCTGAAGACCTGAAGAATGTGAAGAAATAACGACTACAACGAAGACATCATCCTTCTACTTGAGGTTAGTAATACTAACTTGACTTGTTTTCATTCCTAATGTATCTTTCAAGTCGTTTTATATTGAAAAAATAACATGCGAAGCTATATTTATAATACTCTAGTGATTAGAATTGGCCATAGCATTATGATTAAAGTATCAAGGAATTATATTGAATTACGAAAACTTCGTAAATACGACATCAACATAATATGTGTATTTAGTTACTTGATTATGTGTAGGATAAAGTGTTATTTCATTCTAGAAAACTATGTATCATTACATTGGTTTAAGGAAGTAGATATATGGAAATCAGTAAGTGTGCTGATCCAGTTTTTCATTAAATAATATTTGGATGACCAATGCAAGGTGACAAGGTAGAACCGACTTATGTTGAGAATCAAGGTAGAACCGGTCATAGCCTATATTGTGTGCTAAGGTATAACCGATCCTAACTAGTGTTGGGAGACAAGGTAGAAATGGTCATAGCCTATGTCTAGTGACACGGTATAACCGATCCTAACTAGCATTCGGAAGCAAGGTATAACCGGTCATAACCTATATTGGGAGTCATGGTATAACCGATCCTAACTTAGTATGGGAGTTATGGTAGAAATGATCACAAGAGCAAAATCGAGTTTCCAAAATTCACCTATTGCTTTATGTTGTGTGTGAATTTGGAATTAGGGTTTGCTAAGATAGGAAACTTCTAGATGTCGACATTATATGAACATGTGCATAACTCTTTTTGTTAATTGTTCAAAGATATTCCTTGATACTCAAGGTGATCCCAAACCGAAATAATTGAAAAGCATTTAATTATGATTTTCGATTTACTCTAAAAAGGATTATTAGTTAATATGCTAAACTAATAATAGAAATTTTCTAAGAGAGATTTCGGAAATATTGTTTGACATTAATTGGAAATAGGAAAACCGAAATTAGGTACTTTATTACATATCTTGAGAATATTTTCGGTTTTGGAATTTTCTTGTTGTCCAAACAACCTTGGTCCATAAATACTTGAGTTTACATTTCTTACAAACTATCCTAAGAGCCAAGCAAACTTCATTCGTGTTTTTTTCTTCTGGTGGAGTCGTTTATTCGAAGAGGAAAGTACCCTAATTCGGCAAAATATCTTATAACCGCTGGTTTAAAAACTTATGTGGGATCAAGAAGCTCTACGAGTACCGTTGGTGGAAAACTAGATAATTGCATTGCTATTTTAGTTTTTGATTATTGATTTGATTGATTAACGGTTGTTGAAACTTTGATAGTATATAAGGGTCACTCAAACTAGATCAAATTATCGACGGGATCTTTAGAGTTGTTGTTAGATCTAAAGACTGTTAGAGCATTGCTCGGTCGAACTCGCAAGCGTTGGTATCTCAAGCTTGTTTTTCAAGTTTAGTTGATCAAAGATATAAGTCTTGATTTTTAGTCTACTTATAGCTATTCTCGGATTAGGATATAATGTGTAGTTGAGCTTTAGACTTCACAACGTTCATCGATTGAAGACGAAGATCTACTGAGGAGAGCTTGGAGGAACTTCATCAACAAAAGGTATGTGGAGACGAAAACTTATCTATCACTCAGAAATATATTGTATTCTATCTCATATTGAGACTAAGTCGTATAGCTATCATTTGATATTTCGAGCCGAGTTTATCTCGCTTATCTATTTATCAAAATACGTGTTGGAAGCTTTTTGCTTTAGCTATGTTCATCATTATTCTTGACGAATTTAGTTGGAAATAATTTATTTGTTGGAAACTAAATAATAAGTCAAAAGATGATCATGTGGAAATTTCCTTGAAACATCTTATATGATTTGTGTGAGACAATCATTTGATGTCGACTTGGAAAGTTTCGTATTGATCATTCGATCACTTGAAAATTACTTATAAGCTAATAGTTTGTGTGAGACAGCTATTGTCGTCTTATAAGGATGTTTAAATGATTGAACTAGGAGTTTAGAACAAAAACCTTTGTCTGGATGCATCATAGTATGCGTACCTAGTATGCAAACTGTTTTGGTATGACTCAGGTCTGGAAACCTTGTTTGCATACCTAGTATGCGAACGGTTTTAACTATTAAAGTCCAGGAACCTTGTTTACATACCAGTATGCAAACGGTTCTACCTGAAATAGGTCCGGGACGGTTGTTTGCATACCCGTTTGCAAACGGATGGACAAGACTAAAGTCCAGATGCTATAGTTTGCGTACCTGTTTGCAAACTTAGTGGTTAAAGTTCAAAAATCGGTTAAGTATGTTTTTCATACTCATGAACAAATACATTTATGAATCAAAGAATGCAATCTTTGCAAACTGTGGCTTAATGTTCATGAATTGATTCTTGTATAAGTACTTTGTACAATTACGAATCAATCCGATTTTGTTTCAATTGGCTCATATGTATTTTTATAAAATAATGAAAAACTGAACAACTCTATATGAAACATAATTAGGTTCATTTGATTATCATTCATGATTGATTGATCATCATAGTTGATCTAGAAGTGTTAGATGAATGTGGTTAAGACAAAAGTGTTCATATGGCTAACTTCGGTTAACTTTTATTGAGCAAACTCAATATACATGTTTAGGTACGGTTACCCATATCTAAATGAAGGTATATTTCATTTGTGTGTAACAAGCTAAGACCATCTAACGGTGACGAGATATTTCTTTGGTTTTAAGCACACTTAGCTTGAATCTTAGATCTGGATTTCGTCTAACGGTGAATATTGAATGCTTTATTACTAATCTATCTTAGCATTGATTATAAGCAAACCCTGATTGGAAAGACTATATAAGGGAGAACTATAGCAACTCCTAGTACTTTCCTGTGTCCTAGTTGCGACTAGAGTCAATTCTCCTTTAACCTAAGTTTTTCCAAAACCATTATAGGTTAACGATTTGAAGAATTCATTTGGGATTCGTGAAGCCAGATCCAACTATTTTCTCTGTAGTTATGTATTCTGATCTTACTTGCTCTATCGTATTGAGTACTATCTTCTCTAAAATTTTCTTGAGATTTATCTCTGATAGGTAAGATATCAAAAGTAATCGCAAAGCTCTTCGTATCAGTCTTTGTGATTCCGCAATAACTTCTTCTACTACCATATAGTTAAGTTATGAGGTGATTGACATTTCTAGGCTGCTCTTCGGGAGTATAAGACCAGATTATCAATTGGTTCATGTTCACCTTGATTTATCAAAAGACGGAACAAAAACTTCATAGGTATTTCCGTGGGAGAGAGATTTATCTATCAGAATAGACTTATCTATGGGAGACAGATTTGTTTATAAGTCTTCAACTTTAGGTATTAGAAACTCTTAGTTGTGGGTGAGATAATCTAAGGGAATCAAGTGCGCAGAATCCGGCGTGGTTCTAGAGGCTTAAGGAACGCGATTGTACCTTAATCCGTGTGAGACTTGGTTAGGGCTCAACTACATTCTAGTCTGAAGTTAACTTGTAGTTTTCTAGTATCTGTAGCGGCTTAATATAGTGTGGTGTTCAAATCTGGAATAGGTCCCGGGTATTTTTCTGCATTTGTGGTTTCCTCGTTAACAAAACTTCTTGTGTCTGTGTTGTTTCTTTTCTGCATTATATTTGTTTATATAATTGAAATATCACAGGTTGTGCGTAGTTCAATCAATTGGTAAATCCGACCTTGTTGTTGGATATAAATTTATTGACACTTGGACATTGGTCTTTGGTACCGTCCAACTATTTCTCACATTAATCAGGCTCATAGATTTTTATCTGTTTGATTTGTTGTTTGATTTGAGAAAAAGAGATGTAACTCTTTGATATTGGAGTTAGTCCATACAGATTGTCGAGCGAATTATTGGGTGTGGTTGTTATACCCCAGATTTTTCAATTGGTATCAGAGCAGGCAAACACGATAAACCTAATAAGTTTGTGTTTGTTTGATACTAAAGACTGTCCTGATAGGAAATCACTTTGGGAAACTTGTTCTGAGCATCTGTAAAGCACATCAGAAATCCTCAAAGATTGTTCATAGTTTATTTTTTTCAAGACCTTTGGTCTCTAAAGATAATCTCGAGTCATCTAAGACATTAGAAATCTTAGATGATGGAAAACAATCTAAAGAAAAAATAAATAAAGGTTCCTTTAAAAAGAACTGTTGCAGGACAAGTGTGAACAAAAGCTCAAGGATATGGAACCTCACTAAACTGATTCTCAATCTTTTTGAGGAATACTATCTTGATGGATCAATCGGAAAAGATATATTTAAGACTTTTGAAAACATTTTTAAATCGTTGGAATGACTAATTTCGATTAAGGAAAAGGTTTGTACTGGTGAAAATTATGATCCTGTCATTTCAGGTATACTTGACATGCAGCCGGGCCTTGCTGACAACTCTAGTAAAATCGATAAAAAAGGTTTCTGTTGTTTTTGTTGAAAGTTCCAAATATCGGAAAACTTGATTCCTTAATCATAAGAAAAATGAGTCAAAAGGTTCAATTAGCCCTGCGTATCATCATTAATATGATTATACTTCTGGTACATTTCACAAATATTAACTAGAGATAGTGCATGAGGGATCCTCTGTCCATATAGCCTCTTGGTAACAAGATTGGGTCCACCCCATCTGTATATAACTTGAGATGGGGAAAGTAATAGTCCGATTAGTTTTGTTATTTTTTATGTGTATTATGGGTTATTTTTGCTTTTGAAATTTAAAATACTTCTTTACAAGAAAAACCCCTTTTGAAAAAGAAAAAAAATGTCCACCTGAGGTTAATGTAGCTTTCTACTTTCTAAATTTTCCTCAGTGTGCGAACCCCTTGGTTCCTGTTATGGGTATCAGTACATGAACGTGTCCAAGCCCACTACAGGGTATATAAGGGTTCCAGTACGCGTACCCTTCTTCTTCATCTCTTTGTCCGCGTACGTGAACAAGGGTGTTTTTAGGGTTCATGTATCAACTCCATTAAAACCAACTTTGGAGGTCTAAAAGAGGCAAAGGCTTTTCATCATATACAAGGAGCATATCAAGTAAGATGAAAAAGCGGGGGTCTAACAACCATACCCAATATTTCGATTTACAATTTGTATGGACTAACTCCAATATGATTTTAAGATTATCAACTAGTCAGTCAGACTCAATCTTAATAAAAGTATATCAAAGAGTTATATCTCTCTTTCTCGATTCAATACTTACTCAAGCAAATAGAAATCTGTGAGTCTAATTGGATACAAGAGAAACTACTTTAACGGTACCAAAGACCAATGTTCAAGGATCAATCAATTTCAATCAACAACAAAAGGTTGGATTTCCCAATTGATCGATACAATGCACAACCTGTGATATTTCAATTATATAACAAAATATAATGCGGAAAAGAAATAACACAGACACCAAAAGTTTTGTTAACGAGGAAACCGCAAATGCAGAAAACCTCCGGGACCTAGTCCAGATTGAACACACACTGTATTAAGCTACTACAGACACTAGCCTACTACAAACTAACTTCGATCTGGACTGTAGTTGAACCCCAATCAATCTCACACTGATCCAAGGTACAGTTGCGCTCCTTACGTCTCTGATCCTAGCAGGATACCACGCACTTGATTCCCTTAGCTGATCTCACCCACAACTAATAGTTGCTACGACCCAAAGTCGAAAACTTTAATAAACAAATTTGTATCACACAGAAAAGTCTACGGTAATATATAAATATGTCTCCCAAAGAAATACCTACGATTTTTTGTTCCATATTTTGATAAATCAAGGTGAACATGAACCAATTGATAACCCGGACTTATATTCCCGAAGAACAACATAGTATTATCAATCACCTCATAATAATCTTAATAGACTAGAGAAAGAAGATATTGTGGAATCACAAACGATGAGACGAAGATGTTTGTGACTACTTTATATCTTTCCTATCGGATAAATCAATCTCAAGTCAATCTTACGATTGTACTCAAATATGATAGAAATAGCAAGAACAGATCACGCAACTACAGAGAAAATATTTGGGTCTGGCTTAACAATCCCAATGAAGTCTTTAAGTCGTTAGCCTACAGGGTCTCGAGAAGCAACCTAAGGTTAAAGGAGAATCGAATCTAGCTAATACAACTAGTATCACACATAAGGTGTGGGGATTAGGTTTCCCAGTTTCTAGAGTTCTGCTTTATATAGACTTTCAAATTAGGGTTTGCAATCTAAGTTACCTTGGTAACAAAGCATTCAATATTCACCTTTAGATGAAAACCTGATTAGATTCAAGCTAATATCTTTCAACCGTTAGATCGAACTTAGCTTGTTACACAAAAATGAAATGCAAGTTTATTTAGGTTTGTGTAACCGTACCCAAACATGTACACTTAGTTGGTTCAACAGTAGTTAACCAAATGGTTAGCCATATGAGCACTTCCATATCAACCACATTATTCTTTACCACAACTAGTTCAAATGACTCAAATAAACTAGTTAGGGAGTTGTTCGATTGCTTATATCTTATATAATTTTTTTTTGTTAAGTCAAAAATTTGTATTAATAGATAACAAATTTCCAAAGACAGTTTACAAGAAAAGAGGTCACAGCAACCCCCAAAACTTGCAAACTACTTGAAACGAAAATAAGTAACATTTGGATGTTCAACTGAAAGTAAAAAATCAGGTCATCCATCATGATGTAAACCTTCCTCCTTACCAAGAAAACAACCTATTTTTTCCATAACATCTGCCGAGAAATTCGCCTCCCTATATGTATGAATAAACCTTATAGTATCATAATGACTACAAACTGACCTCCACCTTTGTCTAGCAAACCAAGGCAAATTGGTATTCTTCAAAGCTTTAACAACACTAGAGGAATCAAATCTTATGCAAATGCGCTTAAAACCCCACCTAACATCCCCCTCCATACCAACAATAATACCATATAATTCATCCAAGTAGTTTTTTGTAATTCCAAGGCCAATAAAAATAGCTCCAAAGACCGAACAGCTTGCATTTCTTGCTACAACACTAGTACCCGTAACACCTGGATTTCCGCGCGCCGCACCATCACAACAAATTTGAACTTCATTTTCTTCCGAGGGATGCCAAAAGCATTCAATTGGCTCGCGAAACTTGACCTTTCTATGTTGAACACGGAAGTAGTCAAGGATGACAACCTCCTCAACACAGTTCTTCATGCATCCTTTAAGCCGAACAACATATTCTTGAATTAACTTAAACATCCTTTTGAAAAACAAGATCCAGTTAGCCTTATGGTGTTCAAAAACAACTTTGTTACGAACAACCCAAAGATCCGACCTGATAAAAAGGTTAGCAATCATCCAAAGATCACGCATCATACCACTTTTCCCTTTTGCCGCTTTGACAGAAACCACAATATTTTCATTAGCAACTAGACCAAAAATATCATTAATCCAATTCCATGTATGGCCAGCGAAACTACAATGGAAAAGAACATGGTTAAGCGTCTCTTCCTCCAGACAACAAGAGACTACACTTGTTTGCAGGTTGAATTTTGAATCTGGACTTAATAACGTCATATGTATCACATGTGCCTCTAAGAAATTTCCAATTCTGTGCTTCCAGATTTGGGTGAACTTCTTTCTTCCAAATAAGCGACGTACCAGCAAAGGTGCTATATCTTTGACGAACAAAGTCTTTTGTTGAACTAACGGTGAAAGAGCCCTTAAAATCTGGCATCCAGATTCTTAAATCATCCCCACCATTCGGTCAGCAACTATTTGATACTTTCCCAACAAATCCACAAGGTTATGAAGACTTTTTAATTTCCTTTACAAAAAATCATAATGTCGTCAGCAAAGAAAAGATGAGTAGGAGAGATACCACCTTTAGTCACCATGTGAGACATCTTTTTATCACGAAAAAACTTCGTAATATTTCTGCTACGAATATCTTCAATCAAGACAAAAATCATAGGAGAAAGGGGATCCCTTGACGCAAACCTCTATTAATTTTGAAATAACCCTCCAGACTGCCATTCAAAAGAATAGTGATTCTAGCGGAATTCAAGATATTATGAATCCAAGTACACCACTGCTCAGAGAAACCATATCTACGAAAAAACCTCCAACACAAAAGCCCAACTCACCGTGTCAAAAGCCTGAGAAATATCAAGCTTGAGGCCAATATTACCATCTTTGCGCTTAAGGTGAAGTTCATTAACCATTTCAGAAGCCAAACTAATGTTTTCATGGATATTTCGCCCTTTCATAAATGCAACTTGTTCCTCAGAAACAAAATTATCCAAAACACTGCCTAGCCTAGTAGCAAGAATCTTAGTAAAAATTTTAAAGAAAAAATTACTAAGACCAATAGGCCGAAAATTACGAAGAGTGTTTGCACCTCTTACCTTCAGTAGTAAAATGATGAGGCTAGAATTGATCCCATTTGGAATATGACCAGTATCCCAACAAAAAGTAATAGCCTTAATCAAATCATCCTGAATAATATCCCAGCAATGACGATAGAAAAACCAGAAAACCATCTGGTCCTGGAGCACTGTCAGCTCCTAAATCAAAAACCGCTTGTTTGATTTCCTCCGGAGAAGGAATTCTATCCATGGAAAGACTCTCCACCTCAGAGATGCTAGGATGCTCATAATCAAATAAGCTAAAATCATAGTCCAACTCTTGGCCATTGAATTTGTTGTCATAATATTGCACAACATGATCACGGACCTGGTCATAATCTAAAATAGTAATGCCGGCATCATCAACTAATTCATAAATAGTGTAAGCACTTCGTCAAATATGAATGTTATTATGAAAGAAAGTAGAATTGCTTGAACCCTCCACAAGCCATTGATTTCTAGCTTTTTGTTTAAGCATATTGTTGTGCTGAAGACGCGTTTCCCTTAGCTTAGACATAGCCTCTTTCATAAGATTAAGATTAGTAACATCACTAGGATTCTCATCCGAACGAAGAGCAGCCGCTTCAAACCTCAATTGATCTTGCTTCAACTAAGAGTGAATATTACCAAAAACCATAAGATTCCATTCCTTGATCACACCTTTTAATCGCTTTAATTTATAAGAAAAAATAAAGTCAAGAGAACCATGAGCAGGCATGTTCCAACTTTCACTAACCATACGAAGAAAATCAGCACGCAATAATCACATATTATGAATACGAAAAGGAGCTCTCTTAGGTCTTGGAACAGCAAAAGGATAACCCAAGAGAGTTGAATGGTTGGAAACTTCCCTATGAAGAGATTTACACTGCCAATTCTCAAACTTAACAAGCCAACCAACATTAATAATAGCACGATCAAGTTTACTAATAATTCTATCAGTACCCGACTGGCTATTAGTCCAAGTGAATTTTGTACCCAATGAATCTGCTTCAAAAAGATTATTGTCATCTAACTAATCTGAAAATTCATTGATAGCTGAAGTTCTAAGCTCAAGACCTCCCTTATTCTCATCAAGACGAAGAATGCAATTGAAATCACCCATAACAAGCCATGGAATATCATTATCTTGGAGATTAATTTGCTGCCACATGCTTCTTCTAGTAACTTGAACATAGATAGCATGAACAAAAGAAATATGAACTCCTTCAACCGCAATAGTAATGGCTTGTTTACTCCTATTGATTATAGTAGGACTTACTGAATTCAAATGACAAACCCAAATATTAGCAATACTGTTAGAAGTAGCATTATGAATAACATGTGAAGAAAAACCTTCAAGTTGGAGTCTATTGCCAAAAGCAACCGAACAGTGCACCTTTGGTTTTGCAAGAAAAAAAACATCAGGTTTGAATTCCCTTATTAACTGCCTAAGTTTATATTGAGTTGCATCACGAGCAACTCCATTAATGTTCCAATAGAAAACCCGCATATTAAACCTTGGGATTTTGAGGTTTAGATATTGTTAGAGCATAGCTCGGTTGAACCCACCAAGCATTGGTATGTCAAGTTTGGTTATCATATTATAGTGAGCCAAAACTCATTTAAGAGTCGCATGATTTAAATATACTAGAGTCAACTTCGTATAGGTTAGCTTGAAAGTATTAGGGTGAGACATTACAAGTATTGCCAAGACTTGAAGAAGTACGGATCTACAACCACAACATCATCCTTCCACTTGAGGTTAGTGATATTTAACTTGAACTATTTCATTCCCTAACGTATCTTTCAAGTGGTGCATATTGAAAAAATAAAACTGTGAAGCATGAACACTCTAGATAGACATAGTATTAAGGAATATATTATGAAGTTTCTTGCTTAACCATTAAAATTTGTATATGAGACATCGACATAATTATATGAATGCTATTGTGATTATGTATAGGTATGAGGTGAGGATTTTATCCTAGGATTTTTTTTTATTACATGTGTTTTAAGGAAGTAAGTTCATGATATGTGTTGTGAACTGAAAAAGAAATCGGCAGGCGTTATTGGGGATGTTCTTCATTGGAAATCTTGTGAAAAACCAATATGTGTGATTAGTATAACCGCTCATGACTTGTTTTTGTTCTTGGTAAAACTATTCACATGAGGCTTGACTTATGTATTGGTATGACTTTTATTAGTGAAAATGATCTTAAGTAATCACCTGGGGTATGATAGGGTTTGTGAGTGTCTGACCAAATTTGGGAAAGGGGAACTGATCCTATGAAGAGGTGTAGTACATCATAAGGGGGAACCGATCCTTGTATGAGGTGTAACAAGGTTAATAGAAGAAAGGGGAACCGATCCTATGGACATGTGCAGTGCATACAAGTTAGATACCAAATATATGTGGGGAACCGATCCAAGTACCTAGTCAGCTGTTTCTTTGGTAAGCTAGTGTAACTGTGAACAGTACTCACATGGAGGTAGAATCGAAACTTATTTTGGTAGAACCTTTACACCCAAGGTTTGTGATTGAGTGTTACTTGTTCAATCACATAGTTCTTGAAAGTCAGATGAACCAATTCTAAACTTGTTTGGAAGTGTGGTAAATCTGTTTGAAGTGAGTAAGTATAAAAAAGGACTTGCAAGAGTAAGATGTTGACACACTTTGAACATGCGCATTAATATGTATTCTTTTATTGTTCAAAGATATTCCTTAACGGCTAAGAAGGAAGTAAATCCGAAGATCAAATTTAAATAAGTTAAGAATCATTTAATTAAGGTTTTTAATTATATATGGAAAATAAAAATTAGTAATGTGCATTTGCTAGTTAAAGATTTTCCAAAGAGATTTCGATCATTATATTTGGACAGTGCATTCACATGAATTATGAAAACCAAATTTAGGTTATTATGGAAAAATATCTTGAGAATATTTTCGGTTTTCGAAATTCCTTGGTTTCCAAACTTCATTGTCTATAAATACTTTGAGTTTGCATTTATAGCAAACTAATCCTTCGTCACAGTAAACTTCCTCTGTTGTACTGTTACTGGTGAAGCCGCCTATCGGAGAGGAGAGTAATCTAATTAGGTGAAATCTCTTACAGCCGCTCAATTTAATGTCTTCTTTGGGATTGAGAAGCTCTAGCGCGACCCGTTGGTGGGAAAATAGATATTGCGGTTTATCTTTAGTTTTCGTATTAATTTGATTGACTAACGGTGGTTGAACTTTGATTGCACCTAGTTTGTTTATGCTTGAGAATCTTCTCTTCTGATATAAGATTCACTCAAACTAGTTCAAGGTTTCAACAGGGATCTTTAGACTGTTATTAGATCTAAAGACGATCTTTTGATAATCCGTTGTTAACAGACTCCATTCTGTATGTGATTGATCACAAGAGATTCAAGTAGTTGTGTGCAGGTGTTTATTGAAGATCTAAGAAGATTTGAAGACAAAGAAGAGATAGAAGATTTCTTACTTGGTTTTATAATCTTTGGTATGCACAATACTTGTTTGGGTAACAGAGGATCCAATTAATAATTGGTTTATCCTTGTGGTAGATTGGATTGATTAATTGAGAAGATCGGCATCAACACAGTTCTTTGGATTAAGAGTGTTGATTGGCTTAATCTTACCGATTTCCTTTTGGTGATTGAATATAAGATAGATCTTGGAACTTGGCAAAGGAGTTTATGTTAAGATAAACAAGGGAACCTTTGCGCAACTCATATCACTTGGTTGAAGATAGTTGATACCAAACATATTTGTTGTTCCTTTACTGTTTGGAATACGAACCAAAGGAATTGGTCCAAGTACGTGACTTGTTTATAGGTTGGAGGCGTATGAATACATACGGAACTAGGTGAACTATAGGTTTAGTTGCTTGGTCTCAACTATACGAAGTTGGTTTATTTTGTATAGCGGCTTAATCCTGAGAGTATCCAATTCTGGACAAGGTCCCGGGGTTTTTATGCATTTGCGGTTTCCTCGTTAACAAAATCTTGTTGTGTTATTTACTTTATATTTGTTTTATTATAATTAAAGTAAATTGCACAAACGTTAATTCCTATTTACTTGATACGTGAATCCTTTTGTGTTTGGTTAAGTCCGAACCTTTGTATCAAGTAAACATACTTCGTTGTTGTATTGTCTCGATCTTGTATCCATAGAAAATCACACGAAGTGTGAACCGATTAGTTGCATTGTCTCGACTCAGTCCATAGACAATCACTTTCAGAGAAAGGACTTATAGGAAGGAAAAGTTTCAGCTTGAGGTATATTTGGGTACCCTCGCCTTTTCAGATATCTTTACTTGATTAGGAGTATTTGAGGAGGACCTGAGTCTTGGTGAAGAACCATTCCTAGTGCGGATACACATATCAGATTCCTCTTCCAAATTAGACATAACATCATTATCTATCAAAGCATTAATTCTAGCTTGAAGTGCTATCAACTGCTGCTGCTTAGCACGTTTAGAAACTTCGTCAATCTTACCAAAATCGTGTAACTGATTATTTGATGATTCTCCCATATAGTTTTCACCCAAGATGTTAAACTTATTGTGAGAAACATATTTAGAACTTGTTTCAAGAGCGCCACACACCGGTATTGGCAAAGATGATAAAGGTATCCTACCAGGATTAGGAAGTTTAGTTCTAGCCAATTCAACATTCCCAACTGGCTTAGTATTCAAAGCAGAAGTACTCACCGACTTTTCCTTGGTAACTAATACTGAGTGCTTGAGTTTATCCCTTTCACACTCAGCTAAAGCACTATGCAAAATAGCTTCGAAAATAGCTAAATCATCTTGTAACTGTTGTTCCATCTCAACAGTGCCTTCCACGCTCACAACTGTAACATGTACGTTAGGATGTGAAGCACCTTTACTATTTTTCTTGCCATAATTCTTATGAGTTGCGACTTGCCATGCTGAATTCTGATCACCCTGATGAATAACAAGAGAAGTAGAATGCTACGTCGCCCTAGTAGTTGCACCAGCATGCTGAGATGTACTAGTAGTTGCACCAGTTTTTTGAACTGCCGTAGAATGCTTTTTTCTACATTCAGCGTCAGTATGTCCAACAATCTTGCACTTAGAACAATATTCGCTCTTTTCAATATTTCAAAAGGCTGCCAAAAGTTATGACCACCCATCTCAACATGAACAATATCAGAATTCAGTTTTGAAAAATCAATGTCAATCAAAACAGAAGCATAATGCCCATATTCATGGTTTAGGGTTCTCTTATCAACCACAATAGGGGTTCTAAGTGATTTACCTAACGATAAAAGAGTCTTCTTAACCCACATCTCGACTGGTAGACCTGGAAACTTGACCCACACGGTAGAATGGGACGTGCATTATTTGTCAACATGAAACTCTGGGTATCATTTTATCAAACATAAGGTTTGTTGATTCACAATCCATGGTTCTTTGTTTCCATCTCTATAAACCTTGTCTTTGTCTTCCTGAGGATAACTTAATAATGAAAAAACCACGATTCATGGGGATGAACTAAACCTTTGTTTTTCCAAGGTTCCATTGCTGTTCCAAGTTGCTTGTAATATCATTGAGTTTCATACCTTTGAGATCCAAGTATACAAGACACAATTGAAGCAAAAATGATTTGATTCACTCGAATCAATTCATGAACTTTATAGCCACGGTTTTCAAATATGCATTCCTCAGTTTATATAAGTTTAAGTTCACGAATAACCATTTTTAGAAACTAACCCACTTAAGTACGCGGACTTAAGTACCCAAAATGAGTTTGTTTTTAGTTCACAAACTCCAGCAGAAATTCACGGAATGTGAACCTCCGACAGTACACGTAATGGTACGCGGACTTTACTTCCGATTTTCCTGATCAACAAGGTACGCATACTTTGGTTCAAGGAATAAGGACTTACACGTGTACATTGTTAATATCCTTTCAAGGTTATATTCTAAACTCTCATTTCAATCATTGAAACATTCTTAGCGGACGTTATATGATTGTTATTCACAAACCATTTTTCGTCAAAGACATTTTCAAGTAATTGAAACTTAACATGACTTTCGTCATTAGTAAAGATGAACTTGGCCAAATAGAAATCTTACCAATACATATTTCGAGAAATAGATATGCGAGATAAACTCGGCTCAAAATAACAAATGTGTATAATCAAAGTCTATATAGCAATACGACTTTTGTCTCAAGATAGGAGATAAAGTAGATAGACTTTTGAGTGATAGATAAGTTCAAGTCTCCACATACCTTTTAGTTGATGAAGTTCCACCAGTTCCTTGAGTATTTCTTCGTCTTGTATGATGATCTCCATGGAGTTCTTGAACTCAACTACACTTTCTATCCTAGTCCGAGACTTCGCTATAAGTATACTAGAAATCAAGACTTATAATTTTGATCACTAATATTGACAAACATGCTTGAGATAGCAATGCATGTGAGTTCGACCGAGTAGTGCTCTAACAATCTCCCCCTTTGTCAATTTTAGTGACAAAACTATCAATACATATGGAATAAAAAAATAAAAAAATAAACTTTGTAGCTTCTCTTCCACATGTCTGATCTCCTTGATTCTTCAACATTACTCGAAATCTTCATCACTTCCAAGTACTCCAATGATTCCAAAGGTTTTAAGTTTAGCATCATCGTTGTTAAAAATACGTAGCTATAACAATGAGAAAACAAGAGTTCTCAATCATTGTTACACAGTGTCATAGTATTATTACACAACATCAAAGTTCAATTGTATCACAACTTCTACAAAAATACTATGGTGATATGTATCGCTCCCCCTTAGCCAATACTCCATCTCACATGGAAACCACTCCCCCTTACATAATGATCCTAAAACCATATGTATTTGTAGTGTGAACTACATATTAATTCTCCCCCTTTTTGTCAGTAAAATTGGCAAAGGTACGAAAACTAGTGGGATCCTAATGAAATTTCCATAGAGACATTTCATGACCAAAAGAAATCACATATCAACTTTTTAGATGCCATCATATAGCCGAAGCTAAATGCATTCATCAAGGAGTTTATAAAGATACAAGATAACCCCTATAATATTCCACAACCGCACTCCCCACAAAGATTTGGCAATTAAGAACTCTCCCCCATAAAATGTCATTCCCGAAAGAACAACAAGAGCGACCTTACTTTCACAAGAAAAGAAGGATTTCTTTGGACATAACAAATCACATACGAATATGAATTTGAATCCAAAATAATTAAATTAACCACAAGAAAACCCATGATTAATTCAATTAAAATATACAACCAAATTAACCATAAAAAATGATCAATTTAATTGGTCATGCTCGACATAAGAGAACTTACGGAGCCGCACAATATTTATACATAAAAAATATGGATCAGGGTAGATCAATACTGCGGAATGGACAATGATTCATTCCATTTTCCATATCTATTTGCATAATGACATATAATAGACATAATCCTCGTAAACAAAAGTTTTATCCTTTCTTCCATCAAAATATGACATAAAAGGCTTTAACTTTTGTAATGTCAAAAGTTCATTCATTCTTTTATCAATACATGCATATCGACATACGAAAGACTTAACTTTTGAAAAAGTATGGGACACTCATAGTTCACAAACGAAAACACACATATCCCATAACACATTGCAATATATAAAACTATAAATATTAATACTGCAAAAATCATCTTCCAAACAATTTTAGAATTTAAACAAATAAACCTAAAACAATGAAGATGAAAACTTTGGACATAGATATGTGTAATAACAATAATGACTATTCCAAAAACTAGTTATTCTTCCTAAAACATAAGAAATAAAATTCTCATATGAAGATTTACTAAACATTAAGACCTTTGAAGAATTCTTTATCGTCCCCGAACTCCTTGTCGTCAACAGCCATTGGGACATAAGTTTCATGAATATAAGAGTTGATATTAATAAACCTTCTTGACTGATGTCGAACCAAGGCCTTCTGAATCTCATGAGTCTTAAGCACAAAAGCCTTTATTTGTTGAATCTCCTTTCGTGTGTCCTTCAACACTTCAAAAATATCAGAAAACTTCTGAGAATTTGAAGGAACAACTCTGGGCTTCCTCACATTCCTTCTTTTTCATTTCAAGATCGGAGGAATCGGAGATTTTTCTTTTTCCTTCACGATTGGTGGCTTAACAATCATATTAACATCTTTTCCATCAGAAGACATGATGCTTGGAGTATCTAT
Source organism: Papaver bracteatum (assembly GCA_023529315.1). NCBI lineage: Eukaryota > Viridiplantae > Streptophyta > Magnoliopsida > Ranunculales > Papaveraceae > Papaver > Papaver bracteatum. Next base: position 2,006,200 of record JAJJWX010002723.1, on the reverse strand, counting down.
AAGAATATGAGTTTGTGAGAGGAAATCACAACTTAACTCAACAAGCGGTCTTAAGGAAAAACAAAATTGGGGAAGGAAAAGTACATATAGGGTTACGAGACCTTTATACATACAGGTTCGTGATCATACAACTCTCAACCCTATAAAAGGCAGAATTGTCTATTCTAACCCTCCTTTATTGATAGACAGGGAATTCCAATTTTGCATAAAAAAGAAACAAAACTAAGAAAAGAAGAAAACAAACTTTTCTAAAAGCCCGAGAGGTGCACACCCTTGTATCTTTTAATCAGGCACATGAGACAAGATAAAAAAATCAACACAATCAAGTTATGTTGCGGTAAACAACAATCTGTCCACCATGTTCCTTTTGAGAGGAATCCATAAACCTCTGTCTATCAAAACGATTGGACCATACTTTCTTCTCTAATGGTCTTGTTTTATCCTTGGAAACTAACTTGTTAGACGAAGATAAAATCTTACATACCTCAGTGGTCTTTTGAGCAAGTTTTAGCTTGCTTGCTAATCGATTTGCTCTTCGTTGAAGTTTGTTTACATGCCTCAATTTGTGTTTATACTTGTAACACTTTGATAGTTCATGACCTTTGAGTGAACAATATGAGCATGTCAATCTTGGATATAGTTCATGCATCTGAGATGTGAAGGCTGTTAGACACATAGTATTACTTGAAACGTCATACACAGAGTTTCCAATAGAAAGGTCAATTTTATCTTCCAGATTGGTTGAGTTTTTTTCCTGAAGGAATATCAAAATTAATGTATGTATTGCTACAATTATCAATATCAATATTTTCACAAAGAAGTGCAACACTTGATTTTTTTCGTCTTCATTAGAATCATAGTTGTCAGACATTTCATCAAGAGTTGCAGCAAGACCTTTGTTCCCAGTGTATTTCTTTCGATTTGGACACTTATTTGCAAAATGACCAAAACCTCTACACTTAAAGCATTGAGGCATATCCTCGTCATCAGTTTCATCATTATACCTATTTTTAGGAGGAACTCGATGATGAGGTTTATCCGATGACTTGGATTTATCTCCGGAGAACCGTTTACTTCTCTTCAAAATAAGATCCCTAAACTATATTGTGATAAACGAGACTGACTTGTCAAGATCTTCATATGATGAATCAGCCTCAGAAAGATCATCTTCAGAGATGAAAACACTTTTACTTTTATCAAGTATTTTAGTGTTCTTTAGTGCTTTGAAATCAACATCCTTACTTGACTTGGACGTATGCTCATGATCAAAGATATTTAACTTCCCAACCAGAGTATTTCTGGACAGCGTATCAAGGTTATTTCCTTCAACGATGGCATGCTTCTTAGAATCTTATCTAGATGGCAATGATCTGAGAATTTTCATCACAATGTCCTTTTCAGGAATAGTCTTACCCAATGCAAAAGATGCATTAACAATTTCAGACACTTTGTGATTAAATTCATCAAATGAATCTTCATATGCCATATGAAGGTTTTCCAAATCGGAATTTAGGTTTTGAAGCCTAGCTTTCTTTTCACTAGTATTTCTTTCAAATACGGTTTCTAAGATATACCAAGCATCTTTAGACCGAGTGCACGTAGTCACATGGTGCTGAAGATATGGGGTAATGGCATGTATGATGGCATTCAAACCGTCGTAATTTTGCTTTGCAGCAAGTATCTCAGCAGCGTCATATGTACCAATATCTTTCAGTACGGATGCATCTCTTACTGCCACAACGGGAGCATCATAGCCATTAAATACATAAACCCATGATTGAAAATCACGCGCTTCAAGAAAGGCACGCATAACAATTTTCCACCATAAGTAATTTGAGCCATCGAAGACTGGTGGTACGTTTATAAAGATATCACTTCTGTCCATAGAGTCAGATCGCTACAAACACAGACTTGTAGGTTATTTAAACGTGTTTGCCTACTCTGATACCAATTGAAAAAGTGGGGGTCTAACAACCACATTGATAGGCTCCGGAGATGCCTATATATATAACCGCAATTGCACGGTGTCCAACTAGTATACAGAGGCAAGTATGGGTCATTCCCACAGGGAGCGGTGGAAATACCGTAATCAATATCTCTAATAAGAACTAACCACGAATAATATTTTTGGATTTTTAGAATTGAAAATGAAACAATAAAAAATAAATAAAAAGAATTAACTAAACGCAAAGTGAAAGACGGTGACTAGGGAATCTGGTTTCCACTAATCTAATCATGCAAAACTCATATTCAATTTCTAAAACATAAACTCCATAAATTGTTTCACCGGTATAATTTCCTCGCTGCAAATGTAGTAATTCTAAAGTATTATCTATCAATTAAAAGCATATGTCGTCAAATAATTCAACCCAAGCACGACACATCAATCGAAAAGCATAAATAATCAATGAATTACTTAAATTAATTATGAACCAAGCAATTTATATGAATTTATATGAAGAAAATATTAATCATTCAAATCATTATTTGGAGGACTATCATTTGAGTCTACGTGATTTAATTAGTTTTCACCAAAAACCCTAGCCAAAATTTAGAAAAACATGGAGATAAGGTTCTCAAAACCCATCAAAATAATAATCAAGAGAGAAAAGATTAAACCCAATAAAGTTGTGTCACGCAACCCTTTTAGCCCCTTCTTCTTCTCTCTTTGTTGTGCTCTTCTCCTTCACGGCTTTTTCGTCACCTTCAGAACCAAACTCCTCTTCTCGGCTGTGTAGCTTCTTGCGGCGTCAGCCTCCCCCTCTCTAGTCTGTTCTGTTGATTTTATATAGTCTGCTGCGAAGAGTTCGAATGAAGACCTAGAAGATGCCAAGGCCCAGCCCACTTATCTTTCCGCACTTAACCCACATCACCAGATTCTATTGCCAAAGTCCAACCACTGCCTAACTCCATCTTATTCCCAGACTAACCACAATCAGATTCAACAATTCAAACCCTACTGATTCAGATATAACAGCATACACGATCAACTCTGGCAACACACAGGAACCCCAAGTTTCTTCTCCACCTCGAGCTCTCTTAAATCAGTTCGTACAACCCATGGCTTAAGTTCTCCTCTCCTGAATTTCGGTTCAAACCCTCATTAAGCTTCAAGGACTCGGTCGAAGCCGATGAAAACCAACACCGTTCTTCTTTGCAGTTGCTCATTACGACCACAGCAACAACTGATCTTCAATTTCTGTCTGTATGCTCTGAATTCCCAGTGCAGTCGCTGTACAACAATGTAGTGCCAAGCTCCATAAAAACCAACTCAAGCTGTTCAACAATCTATCGTAATTCTAGGTGACACACGGACTCCGTCGATTACAAAGCATACTCCCATCAATCTTCATCACCATGGGTTATAAATGCCAGCAGTCTTTTTCTTCCGTAACCCATTATTGCACCTCGATCTTGCAATCAACTTCTTCTCAACAATTCTCTTTTCTTCCGAAGTCAGCACCAACCTCCGTTCCCTGAACTTCTTGTTAAGTTTCTTCTCCAACTCCATTGTTCTTATCAACTGCAAACTCCTCCAATATGACTAGCAAGGCACGACACCAACACCACACTTCTTCATGGCTAAACTCGAGCACCAAACTCTATTAACTGAACTGATGGCAGCAGCCCCGTACAAGACCAGCCAACGTACATCTCTGCTTGCAGCTGCCATCTTCCTTCCATGTCCAACGCCATTCATGTTAACAGCCTCCTATACAGCCAACATCAATTCAAAACCCATGCAATTATCAAATCCATCACCACTGCCTGCACAGCTCGAGAACATAACTCCATCACTACACCTATTCATTTTCTGACCATCTAAACGACTGTATAGTTCAACTACCCTTGCAGCTGCTTCTCGATCCGACTGAGCCGTATCTGCAGACACCATCACCGAGTGCAACCATCTCAGGAACCTACCATTTTAAACAATGACGGTACATCCTCCGTCCAACATCACTTCCTTTCTCCATCGATTACACAGAGACCCAATAACCCCATATTAAATTCACGTCCAGAGCCATCAACTCCAATCAACTACAGCTCCATACCCCATTGGTTCAATCCACCAACACTGAACTCCACAGATGATGCTCATAGCCCCACGGAGAAACGTGGTTTGGTGTTAGACACGTCACACCATTTGTGAACCATTTTAATTTAATTTCTTTATGTACTAGTGGACTTCAGGTGCTTGGATTACAAATAGTATTCTTTGTATACATTTGTATGATTCCAGGCAGTGACTTCACTAAGTGGTGCTAACATGGAAAATGAAGTGGCACCTAAGTTAGCTCTTCCTCTTTGGTGCCGTGAGCTGAAACGCCACTTTTGCTTCAGTTTAGCCATTTCTAGTCCGGTGATCGGATACGCTTGTACTTTCTACAAAAACACTAAAATAGTGTCATTAGCCAAAATATCGATATAAAATGTAGCACTTACGTGCTTATCACATACCCAATATTTCGATTAGCAATCTGTATGGACTAACTCCAATATACTTTTAAGAAAATCAACTAGTCAGTCAGACTCAATCTTAATAAAAGTATATCAAAGAGTTATATCTCTCTTTCTCTATTCAATACTTACTCAAGCAAATAGAAATCTGCGAGTCTAATTGAATACAAGAAAAACTACTTGAACGGTACCAAAGACCAATGTTCAAGGATCAATCAATTTCAATCAACAACCAAATGTTGCATTTTCCAATTGATCGATACAATGCACAACCTGTGATATTTCAATTATGTAACAAAATATAATGCTGAAAAGAAATAACACAAACACCAGAAGTTTTGTTAACGAGGAAACCGCAAATGCAGAAAAAACCCCGGGACCTAGTCCAGATTAAACACACACTGTATTAAGACGCTACAGACACTAGCCTACTATAAACTAAATTCGGTCTGGACTGTAGTTGAACCCCAATCAATCTCACACTGATCCAAGGTACAGTTGCACTCCTTACGTCTATGATCCCAGCAGGATACTACTCACTTGATTCCTTAGATGATCTCACCCATAACTAAGAATTGCTACAACCCAAAGTTGAAGACTTTAATAAACAAATCTGTATCACACAGAAAAGTCTACGGTAATAGATAAATCTGTCTCCCACAAAAATACCTATGAATTGTTGTTCCATCTTTTGATAAATCAAGGTGAACAGGAACCAATTGATAACCCAAACTTATATTCCCGAAGAACAACCTAGTATTATCAATCACCTCATAATAATCTTAATATCGATTAGATGTGAACGGTTGAGAAGGACGGTTACGAAACAACGTGTCAGAAATTTAATAAAAGAGAAAAATACGTGTTGCGAATCTAACAGGTGGTGATAACTATATTAAATTTACGAGTATAGAGGTTCTCATGACATTCCTTCTTCGTAGAATTGACATGAGAAGAGGCAAGATGTAGGTGCCGAATATCGCAAGGCATTAGCTTACGAACATCGTAATAAATATAAGAGGAAAGAGCTACGAAACAATGCGATGATATAGGAAGAACGGGGAAGCATGAAAGATTTGCGAGCATAAAATAATCTTGCGAAGATATGTTGCGATACTTCGCAACACATATACAGTTGTACAAATTTTACTATAAATAGGAGTTCAAATGTAAAATTCGAGAGGTTCTTTTAATGAGTGTTAGAAAATATCTTAGGAAAGAGTGTAGAGAAAGTTGTAACTATTCTAATTCCATTTAGATACTTCTTTGTAATCAATTGAGAAGATTAATAAGAAAATTGTCATTCATCATCAAGAACTTCTTAAGTTTCACAAATTCTACTGAGGGTGTAGTTGTAGGTTATTCTGCAACTACAGACTCAAGTGGTTCATTAGGGATGGGAACTGAGATGATCTGGGAGTCATGCACAGGCAAAGAGAACTCACGAGATGCAAAATAATCTAGTAATATTGGAGAAGCATGCAGTTCTAATCCAAAATTAGGAATCTTCTGAAAAGTTGTGCTAACAATTCTAGGTATATTAACTTCTCCACTGGTTTTGTGACCCTGTACTAAATCATCATCGTAATAATCATCAACCAAGGAATCAACAGGAATATCACAATAAAGATGATTAAAAGAAACCTTATAGATAGAGTGTAATGTCTCTAAGTCGTTAGACTTAACTACAGTTTCCTCTGAATTAACACATTCTTCATAAACATCATTGTTATAGCACTGATATGTCACACCGTCTAAAAGAATGGTGTCCTCAATCCTAAACTCATCCTTTTGAATAGGTGAGTGATCAATAACACGATCAGGAGTTGGACTAAATACACCATCTTCACTTGGTATGACAATGTCTCTATTCCTATGATCACAACTATCAAGTTCATCATCATTCTCCATATACATTGATTCATTAGCTAAAACGGTTTCATCATAAATATCAAGAGTATTAGAAAAATTAGAACTTGTCTCCTCGATAAGACCAAAATCTTTTACCGACTGCGTTAGTTGAGCAATCGATAAATCATTTTGTTCAGCAAGTTGAGAAATATGAGCATGGGATTTACTAAGCTCGGAAAAAAATAACTCATTAGCTTTGGTCTGTTCAACAATTTCAATATTGAGGCGTTCTAGCAAAGATAGTTGTGATGCAGATGGGTCACAGTAAGATTGATTATCTCTCTCATACTGTGACAGAGAAATGTGTGAATAATAATTGGAATCAACAAATTGTGGCTCATAACCAGGGTAAGGTTGGTAATGATCATAACCTTCACAAGGTCCGGAATGATCATACCTATGAGAATAATTCCAATCATTAGTTACACACTCGGCAGGTTCTTGATAATGAGAAGGTGCATATGCATACTACTCAGGTGAAATATCAAATGACTCCTCTGTCTCAGCTCTTTTGGTAAGATTCCAAAAAGCTATAAAAGAAGTCAACTCGCTGGAAACCATTATACAAATTAATTCTCAATAACTCACCTTGCAAAAGCTTTGCGAGAATATCAAGTACTTACTTTAGGCCAGTTGTTAACTCCAATCGCCGCTCTTCAGACTAAGGTACCTATGAAAAATCAAATAAGCTACGTAAAAAGAACTAAAATAAAATATAAAAATAAATGCAAAAATAAGCTATGTACAAAAAAAATGTACAAAATACCAATTACAATATTCCAAAACCACTCCCCGGAAGCGGCGCCAAAAATTGATAGGCTCTGGAGATGCCTATATATATAACCGCAATCGCATGGTGTCCAACTAGTAGACAAAGGCAAGTACGGGTCGTTCCCACATGGAGCGGTGGAAATACCGTAATCAATATCTCTAATAAGAACTAACCAAGAATAATATTTTTGGATTTTTAGAATTGAAAATGAAACAATAAAAATAAATAAAAAGAATTAACTAAACGCAAAGTGAAAGACGGTGACTAGGGAATCTGGTTTCCACTAATCTAATCATGCAAAACTAGTATTCAATTTCTAAAATATAAACTCCATAAATTGTTTCACCGGTATAATTTCCTCGCTGCAAATGTAGTAATTCTAAAGTATTATCCATTCCCTGAACTTCTTGTTAAGTTTCTTCTCCAACTCCATTGTTCTTATCAACTGCAAACTCCTCCAATATCACTAGCACGGCACGACACCAACACCACACTTCTTCATGGCTAAACTCGAGCACCAAACTCCATTAACTGAACTGATGGCAGCAGCCCCGTACAAGCCAACGTACATCTCTGCTTGCAGCTGCCATCTTCCTTCCATGTCCAACGCCATTCATGTTAACAGCCTCCTATACAGCCAACATCAATTCGAAACCCATGCAATTATCAAATCCATCACCACTGCCTGCACAGCTCGAGAACATAACTCCATCACTACACCTATTCATTTTCTGACCATCTAAACGACTGTATAGTTCAACTACCCTTGCAGCTGCTTCTCGATCCGACTGAGCCATCTCTGCAGACACCATCACCGAGTGCAACCATCTCAGGAACCTACCATTTTAAACAATGACGGTACATCCTCCGTCCAACATCACTTCTTTTCTCCATCGATTACACAGAGACCCAATAACCCCTTAAATTCACGTCGAGAGCCATCAACTCCAATCAACTACAGCTCCATACCCCCATTGGTTCAATCCACCAACACTGAATTCCACAGATGATGCTCATAGCCCCACGGAGAAACGTGGTTTGGAGTTAGACACGTCACACCATTTGTGAACCATTTTAATTTAATTTCCTTATGTACTAGTGGACTTCAGGTGCTTGGATTACAAATAGTATTCTTTGTATACATTTGTATGATTCCAGGCAGTGACTTCACTAAGTGGTGCTAACATGGAAAATGAAGTGGCACCTAAGTTAGCTCTTCCTCTTTGGTGCCGTGAGCTGAAACGCCACTTTTGGTTCAGTTTAGCCATTTTCTGTCCGGTGATCGGATATGCTTGTACTTTCTACAAAAACACTAAAATAGTGTCATTAGCCAAAATATCGATATAAAATGTAGCACTTACGTGCTTATCACATACCCAATATTTCGATTAGCAATCTGTATGGACTAACTCCAATATACTTTTAAGAAAATCAACTAGTCAGTCAGACTCAATCTTAATAAAAGTATATCAAAGAGTTATATCTCTCTTTCTCTATTCAATACTTACTCAAGCAAATAGAAATCTGCGAGTCTAATTGAATACAAGAAAAACTACTTGAACGGTACCAAAGACCAATGTTCAAGGATCAATCAATTTCAATCAACAACCAAAGGTTGCATTTTCCAATTGATCGATACAATGCACAACCTGTGATATTTCAATTATGTAACAAAATATAATGCTGAAAAGAAATAACACAAACACCAGAAGTTTTGTTAACGAGGAAACCGCAAATGCAGAAAAAACCCCGGGACCTAGTCCAGATTAAAACACACTGTATTAAGACGCTATAGACACTAGCCTACTATAAACTAAATTCGGTCTGGACTGTAGTTGAACCCCAATCAATCTCACACTGATCCAAGGTACAGTTGCACTCCTTACGTCTATGATCCCAGCAGGATACTACGCACTTGATTCCTTAGATGATCTCACCCATAACTAAGAATTGCTACAGCCCAAAGTTGAAGACTTTAATAAACAAATCTGTATCACACAGAAAAGTCTACGGTAATAGATAAATCTGTCTCCCACAAAAATACCTATGAGTTGTTGTTCCATCTTTTGATAAATCAAGGTGAACAGGAACCAATTGATAACCCAAACTTATATTCCCGAAGAACAACCTAGTATTATCAATCACCTCATAATAATCTTAATATCGACTAGCGAAAGAAGATATTTCAGAATCACAAACGATAAGACGAAGATGTTTGTGACTACTTTTACATCTTGCCTATCGGAGAAATCAATCTCAAGCCAATCTTACGATTGTACTCAAATACGATAGAAATAACAAGATCAGATCACGCAACTACGGAAAAAAATAGGTGGGTCCGGCTTCACAATCCCAATGAAGTCTTTAAGTCGTTAACCTACAGGGTCTCGAGAAGAAACCTAAGGTTAAAAGAGAATCGACTCTAGCTAATACAACTAGTATCACACAGGAGGTGTGGGGATTAGGTTTTTCAAGTTGCTAGAGTTTTACTTTATATAGACTTTCAAATCAGGGATTGCAATCTGAGTTACCTTGGTAACAAAGCATTCAATATTCACCGTAAGATGAAAACTTGATTAGATTCAAGCTAATATCTTTCAACTGTTAGATCGAGCATAGCTTGTTACACACAAATGAAATGCTTGTTTATTTAGGTTTGTATAACCGTACCCAAACATGTACAATTAGTTGGTTCAACGGTAGTTAACCAAATGGTTAGCCATATGAGCACTTGCATATCAAACATATTCTTCTTTACCACAACTAGTTCAAATGACTCAAATGAACTAGTTAGAGAGTTGTTCAATTGCTTAGATCTTATAGAAGTATACAAGACACAATCAAAGCAAAACGATTTGATTCACTCGAATCAATTTGATGAAACTTATAACCACGGTTTGAAAATATGCATTCCTTAGTTTATATAAGTTTAAGTTCACGAATAACCATTTTTAGAAACTAACCCACTTAAGTACGCAAACTGGTACGCGGACTTAAGTACCCGTAATGAGTTTGTTTTTAATTCACAAAATCCAGCATAAATTCACGGAATGTGAACCTCCGACAGAACACGTACTAGTGTTTGAGGGTAAAAATTGTTTCTACAGTTTTTGGTAAATTTGGGTGTGTTGATGAGAGACGAATCTAAACCCTAAATAAATTCACTTCACGGGAGTACTTTAGATTCGAGAGATCAATCTGTACAATTCTGGCCTAAACCAAGAAATGGCCGTTCCAGACTTGCTTCGGTCACAAAGTGAAGGATAAGGGTTGATCTTAGGGAGGGAAGCGTAGAAGGTGTTGAGATTATGAAGGTGTTATCCATTTATGACTTGTATTAGAATGTCGAACTAGTTTGCATAATGTAAGCTATCATTCTAGGTGATTTCTGGATACTATATTAACAACAACTTGTCTCCTCTATCGTCGAAATAGGTTGAAAACCTATTTATACAAGTCATTCGAGCGCAATCTTTATCTCATAGGAAGTGGAGAAGGTTAAGTAGTGGAGTAGTGGAGTGGTGATTGTTACACGATCACACCTTCACCCACTTCTCTCACCGCTGTTAACCGTTCCTCTTTCCTGACACATTCTCGTAATGGGCGCATTGCACGCTACACGCTGTAAACCGCCAGAACAATACCCCAGTAAGTATCCCCCACTTTGTGACATGTTCGATGTCTCGAGTGAGTGGGTCAAGTCATGGGACCTCCCGTGAAGAATATCATATGGTGATATTAGGTGAAACAATTAAGTTTTTTATGAAGCCGACATAAAATATCGCATGTGTTCGATGTATGTAAAGCATCTAATTTAAGCATCTCAAATTAATTGATGTGTATAAAGCATCGTTGTTTTAGAGCTTGATTGAGTAAGTCGTGGATTGAGCGTATGAAAATAGCAGCATGTCCAACCATCTTTGGGTGATCGTTCGAAGGCCGCATGGGCGAGCCACCATTTGGTCGATCACTTCTCGTGACAGAGAGGTGGTTGGTGATTTTCATGCTGCTTTGCAGGTTTGCTGAAAATAAATCTACATTATCCAACTATGCATGCAAAGTTGGATGGACGATATGATTTATGGTAGTTACATATTGCCGTTGATGCAATTTAGGATTTGAAACCCGTGTGACCCACCACCTTTGGGGTGTGCGTTTCGAGACATTGAGCCCTGATTTGCATAGGACAGCCGGTCACATGTAAAGGTGGAGCAATGGTGATCACATTAACACCTTTGGAACCACTTGAATCTAGACCCACACCGTCCGTTTAAGCTGGTGAAGATGGATGGTTGTGATCAATTTACGATAGAAGTGTATTGCCGTAAACCTAATTAGGGTTTTGGAACATCCGCGACTTCTCTAGTTTGATCAAGCTTAGATGCATCATTGACTTCCCATAGATAAGTCGATCGAACATGGATAATGTTGGGCCGGTGGTGGTGAACCCATGTGCACTCCTATGATCATCCAAAACATGATCTATGTCATCCAAACATGCTAGCTAAATTGGATGGTCGTGATCGATTTAAGACGCTAGTGTACGTCCGCGACCCAAATTAGGTTTTAGAAGCATCACGCCTGCTATAGTTTTGGAAAACGATTTATTGCTCTATGGTCTTGCCGTGGGCAAACCGATCGAGTGGGGAAAAGCCGGGCTGCTGGTGTGCGTGTTAGCACTTCTGTAATCACTCGTGGAGTAATCCAAGCCGTCCAACCAGGCTGACAAAGTTGGACTGTTGTGACTTTTTTAAGACTGTTTTAGACAGTCTATGCTCGCTCGAGCTTCTTTCAATAGTGCGACCACCCTGCTTAGGGTTGGCGTTTCACAATGCTGGGATGTGTTTAGGCAAGTTCTGATCGGTTAGAGCGTTGCTGGGCCCGTCAAAGGTCATCAAGATAATTGTATATTTCCTCCAGGGATTGGCTAGGCTTGTTGAATTATGCGGCCAAATTATATGGCCGTGGTCATTTTTGGGACTGGCATGGAAAATCTAGATTTCCCTTAAGGAAAAACATGCTCGATCGAGCTGTCTTTATTTAAAACTACGTCGATACGAGATTCTCTTTGTCAGATACTGATGTAGCCTGTGTGGGTATTTTTATGCAAATCTCAATACTGGCACTTATGGAGATTCATGTTACTCTTCTGAGAGTGAACACTTAATCATCATGTTATGTCAATGATGATAGTTTGGCTGAGAACATAGCATGGAAAATACTAGGCAAATCATGCATTAATTAATAATGCTGGTGTAAAATAGAATTCACATAATATTTGTGATTGTTGTTGCACGCACCATTCTGAGTTAATTTCATGTATATATTCATATTAAATTGCTTCAAACGAGCGAAGATGTTTTTTGCACTCATCACTTCTTAAGTGGATTTACCCCTTGCAGGGTGACAGCGCATTAAATACAGGGTATTACGATTTTAACCCTTGAACTAAAAACCACCATCAACATGAAGTCCCCTTCTTAGTACGTAACAGTGACATTGTTGCGGGGTAAGCACTGGATGGTGACAAATAAAAGTAAAACTTATGAGACAAAGTTAGATGTTACCAGGAGAGATGGGTCGGCCTGTCCTTGGAACATGTCACATTTAAGAGGTATCTAGGTAAGCGTTCCCCTAGCATGATGTCGGTTGTCCCCAGGTAGATTAGGCATACTGGTGGTTGGGATCTCAAACTTCATTTCAAGTCCCTTGTACATCTGAGTATCATTCGAGAGCGTGTCCAAGTTTTCATGGCTTCGGTTAGCATGGAGGAAAAGTGGAGGCGTGATGAAGCATCTCAGCTAACAAGTGTTAGGGATGAAAGGTTTACTGCCCGGCTAAAGTGAAGTAGGGTGGAGCATAACATTAACTCCTGGATAAACATGAATACCCTTTTAATGACGACATCATAATCCTCGACTCTGATGTGGATGGGCGCTATCATGAGGAATATCCTTAAAAGCTGCTGAAGCAATTTCTAAAAAAGAAATTAAAGCACCTCCCAAAGAGAACGTTGATGCAGATTTCTATAAGGGTGTCGAAATGGCTTCCAGAGAGGATGTTGAAGCATCCCTGGCGTTGAAGATACTTCTTTGATGTTTAGTAGTCTTTGTTTCATGTGTCTGGAGCCATGGATTGATCGAATAATAATCCCTCATTCATGTCGTAACCTCCATTTTTTATATCACGTGTGTTGTGCTTCCGTGAATAGGAAATCCAGGAGTCGTATTTTTTAAGTGCAGAGGCTCTATCTCCAATTAATAGCCCATGTGACGTCTGAAGAAGTAATTGCAATCTGGGAGTACCGCGTGTAGTAGCTCGTTACTTCCTGATTCCGTGAAGGAATTTTCCAAAATATGAAAATTAGAAGCATATACTGGCTGCTTGATGATTTCTTTCAGTCATCTTGCTCTTTCTGATTGTGATGATGATATGTTGGGGATGTATGTATGGGCACAATCCTCTGGATCCGTGAAGTAGACAAGCTGAGAGGCATTCCATTATCGACATACCGCTATCAAGTCTTCAAGGACTTCATTTCAAGCAACATCCTTTGAACCGTCTTCGGAATCTTGGGCGGTTGTATGGAATGGGATGCGATAAGAAGTCCCCAGTTACACTTCAGAATTGATGGTGTGGATAGACACGAGAAAACATCTCTGATTTGTACTTTGGAGTCTTTGATGCACATGTACGTCTTCATTGTTTAGAATTTTCTGCGGCTTGTAAAGGTTTAATAGCGATGATTGTTGATATTAGGAATAAACTGGTTGAGGGACGTGAAGGCATCCTGTGCCGGAAGTCCCCAAGTGTAATTATACAGAGCTTATTTTCTCTTAAAAGACGTACTTTCATTGCATTTTATGGTAAGGTGTTGATGCGGCTTCGGCCTCTTAAGAGAGCGCTGAAGTGGCTTCGGGAAAGAGTGTTGATGCGACTTCGGGAGAGAGAGCGTTGAAACGACTTCTTCTAGAGAGAGCGTTGAAACGACTTCAGGAGGGAGCGTGCGTTGGAGAGGATTCTGGAGTGTGCGCTGAAGCGGCTTCTCCTTCGGTTTGATTTACATTGAAAATTACATGTTTCTTGATTGACCGTCTCTCTTGTGTTGAAGAAGTCCTTGACTGACGCTGAAGGAATTTCATGCTGAGTCTCAGCCCCCAAGCGTGAGTTACATGGATCTATCTTGTATGGTCGGTGGGTTTACCATAATAAAGTTATCACCATCTCGCCTCCGTACTGTGACTTTATTACTTCTCCATGGGAAATAAAAATACGCAGAAGTTTGGATTACCTCTGTCCGTAGTGGTTGTTGCAATGGTGAAGCTCTGGCGAGCAACAATGAATATTGGCGAAAACTATGATCAGAAGAGACCGGCAGGGAGAAGCATGGTAGATACTTGCACGAACTTGACAATCTTCATATAATAGTAGAGATCATCTCGTTATTAGAGGGAAAATAAACCGATAGCTTCCTTAATTTTTTCTCATGAAATGGAGAAGAGGGAGACAGTCCCCTGCCCACGAGTATCTATTGAGCTTTCAACTTGATAGATGTTGTCACGCTGGGTCTATGAAGAAATAATTTTGGAGAGAGTTGGAGTTGAACCCAATGTTGATGAGGATCACACGAGTTGCTGATCATGAGGCCGTCTTTGTGTCTACGTTGCGTTCCATACACGTCCAGGCATATCACTAATTTTTGACAATACGTCTGCTCTCTTGAGTATTTTCTCATCTTTGGACATCCTGGAATCATAATCATAGCGTGCTTGCGTCTCTCAAAATTCAGCATCTTTGAGATGGATAGTGCTGAGTAGTCATTAGCTACACTCCTTTGTCTTTATCATCTTTGGATAGTGACTTTGAAGAGTAGGGAAGTTCCCTCATACGAATGACTTAACTAACATGTTTTTCAATTATGATGAATCTCTTGACATGGAGAGTCTGTATGTACCTCTTAAGTCTTAAGTGCAACCTCCTTCGGTAATGCAACTACTCCTTCTACGGGAGATGAAATTCTGAAAGTGTCTCTCGCTGATTTTGTTGCCGACAATCCAGATATGGTATTTCTTGGATATTGTTTAATAATTGTGACAGTCATGCATGTGGTACTGGAATTGGAATTGGCGGTTTTGGACGCGCAGGATGTTGTATCTCGGTGGTTTTCCTCTTGTTTCTTCAATAAAACTGCTTACAGAAGGCTGAAGGTTGTATTGCCTGTTGGTGGGATGTATGCTTCTACAAATATCATGAATCTATTCATTCCTGGCAGACCTGGTTCTTTCTAGCAGGGCAGATGATGTTGTAGTCGAGCGCTTAACAGCTTCACGAAGTTCAAAGGATGTCTGAAATTGCTAATTCTTCAGCATTGCACGATAGATGGGTACCATCTTTTTAATGCATATTTCCACCAATCATTGTTCAATCATATTTGGATGCTTATTGTTTCGTTGGAACATTCTCCCTAAATATGAAAAGGTGATTTGCTCGGATACGAAGAAATACTTCTTGTAGAAAGCGGTTCCCATCTCACACCAATTGGATACACTGTTTGGTGTACGCTCTCCCAGTAAGTGACTTTTACAACTCTTTCAGGCGGAGAATATGATTGTATTCGCGCTCTCCTAATGACTCCAGAAAATGAGAGATGTGTTCACGAGCATTACCAGTTCTGTCATAAAGAAAAAATTGAGGAGAAAAGTATCCTCTCGGAAGAGGAACTC
Source organism: Papaver bracteatum (assembly GCA_023529315.1). Lineage (NCBI taxonomy): Eukaryota > Viridiplantae > Streptophyta > Magnoliopsida > Ranunculales > Papaveraceae > Papaver > Papaver bracteatum. The sequence goes on along the minus strand of JAJJWX010002723.1, from coordinate 1,990,333 downwards.
TTTGCACATCAGGAGGATGAGGAGGCTAATATTGGTGCAGGTCTACCGTATTTCCTTGCCCCGATGCTAGAGAAGTCATTCTAGATCCTCATGCGTGATGAAATTAGATGGCTGATTCCTTTCCCTTGAGCGCTCAGAGGAGCTCGAATTTCTTCATTTATGAATGCATGCCCTGTTGAAGTGCTTGCGCCAAAAGTGTTGAAAGTACTCATTGGTTCTATGTGCTGGCTCTTGTGGTAGTCGCTCAATCAACATCTTGAGGAAAGTGAGTACCTATTTCTGAGTTGTAGCCATGTCCATCTGAGCCTTAGCGAGAACTTCTCGTCTTTCCATTAAATCAACAATGGTGATAGGGGTTGGCCTTCTCTGGCTCCTCCAATCTCTCATCCTGATAAGGGAGTGGAAGTTTCTCTAGTAACGATTGGGGCATTATGATCGAAGAAATATTGGTGGCGGCAGGTGTCACGCCTAAGGGAGTGTCTCATTGTTGTCCGGGTTGACATAATAGGCGAACCCTTTTTTATGATTTGAAGATGGGTCAAGCCTCCTTTATTGTTGTAGATGTACAAATTCTCAAAATTACGCCATGTTCTGGATCTACACGTTTTTTTGACGAAGTGGCATCGGATATTCCTGACTTTAAATTGGTAGCAGTGATGGAATAGAGATAAACTTTTTCTTTTGTGATATCTGCAGGTGTCTCCCTAGGACTCCAATGGTATTGAGATTTGTTGTCGACTATCTCCATACCGGAACAACAGCTACGCGAATCTTCACTTTGTCTTTCTGGGTGTGGACCCTTTGAGGCATTTCTGGCTTGCTCCATACAACACTTGTGGTATTTGCTGAAAAGACGGTTGCTCCATCCGGATCTCCATAAAAGCCGTTGCTTTTTTCTAAATAGTAGCTACGTCTTCTTGTGTCTCCATGCGGCTTTATGGTCCTTTCATCTGGGAGATTTATTGTGCTCAGCTATCAAAGGCATTTCTAGTAGCATTGCTTGAAAAACCATTTTTATGAAGCTTCTTAGCGAATGGAACACCGGAAATGAAATTGGTTGTTAAACCTAAATTGAATATAATGATTGGATTGGATATACGATCCACCCTTTTGAAATTGAGAAAACTAGAATGAACATTGAAACATTGATTTTGCAACCGAGAGATCAATCTCCCACTGTGGTCGCCCGTTTTTTGAGGGTGAAAACTGTTTCTGCTGTTTTTGGTAAATTTGGGTGTGATGATGAGAAACGAATCTAAACCATAAACAAATGCACTGCACGTGATTACTTTAGATTCGAGAGATCAATCTGTACAATTTTGTCTTAAACCAAGAAATGGCCGTTCCAGAATTGCTTCGGTCACAAGGTGAAGAAGAAGGGTTGATTTTAGGGAGGGAAGCAGAGAAGGTGTTGAGATTATGAAGGTGTTGGTCATTTATGACTTGTATCAGAATGTCGAACTGTCTTTCATAATGTAAGCTATCAGTTCTGGGTGATTTCTGGATACTGTATTAACAACAACTTGTCTTCTCTGTCGTTTAAATAGGTTGAAAATCTATTTATACTAGTCATTCGAGCGAAATATTTATCTCATAGGAAGTGGATAAGGTTAAGTAGTGGAGTAGTGGGGTTGTGTAAGAGGTGGTGATTATCACACCATCACACCTTCACCCACTTATCTCACCGCCGTTAACCATTCCTCTTTCCTGACACATTCTCGTAATGGGCGCGTTGCACGCCACACGCTGTAAAATGCCAGACCAATACCCTAGTAAGTATCCCCAGTTTGTGACATGTTCGATATCTCGAGTGAGTGGGTCAAGTCGTGGGACCTGCCGCGAAGAATAACATATGGTGTTATTAGGTTAAACAACTAAGTTGTTTATGAGGCCGACATAAAATATCGTATGTGTTTGATGCATATAAAGCATCGCATTTAAGCATCTCAAATTAATCGATGTGTATGAAGCATCGTTGTTTTAGAGCTTGATTGAGTAAGTCGCTGATTGAGCGTCTTAAAATAGTAGCATGTCCAACCATCTTTGGGCGATCCTTCGAAGGCCGCATGGGCGAGCCACCATTTGGTCAATCATTTCTCGTGAAAGAGAGGTGATTGGTGATTTCCATGCTGCTTTGCAGGTTTACTGGAAATAAATCTGCATCATCCAACTATGCATGCAAAGTTGGATGGACGAGATGATATATGGCAGTTACATATTGTCGTTGATGCAATTTAGGATTTGAAACCCGTGTGACCTGCCACTTTTGGGGCGTGCGTTTCGTGGCATTGAGCCTTGATTTGCATTGGCCGGCCGGTCACATGTAAAGGTGGGACAATGGTGATCACGTTAACACCTTTGGAACCACTTGAATCTAGACCCACATTGTTCATTTAAGCTTGTGAAGATGGATACTTGTGATCAACTTACAATAGAAGTGTATTTCCGCAAACCAAATTAGGTTTTTGTAACAGCCGCGACTTCTCTAGTTTGATCAAGCAATTCGATGCATCATTGTGTAGATGGGGAAAAATGATTTGTTGGTTTTACGGAATTGAAGAGTCGACCATGTGAAAACCCCTTGAACCGAGCGAAATGTTGAACCTCACACAGATGCACTGCAAGAAGGGAGTGCTTTAAGTTCGAGAGATCAATCTGTAAGACTCCATCCTAAACCAAGAACAATGGCCGTTCCAGATCCAATTCGGTCACAAAATAGGATGGGTTGATCTGTAGGAGGGAAGCTTAGAAACGCGTGAGATCAATGGTGATCTGAGATTGCAGATGTGTTATGAATTCAACGTGAAAATGCTCTGAATGATTGAGTTTTGCCTGATTGAGAGTGATTTCTGTGAGTTCGTGTAGACGAAAGATTGTCTGTATGAACTTTGATGAGAAATTACTCGTTTAGGCGTCTGTTGTTCGAATGTTCGAAAACTCTTGTTCTTTCAATCAGGATTCAGAGATATTTTATAATTTCAGAGTGGAAAACACCATGATCTCATGAAGTATGACAGTTTGTTGGAATCATAGAGTGGGGAAATGGGAAATCGTGTTAAACCAATTAATCATCGTGCGGAGACTTGGTTAATTTTCCACCCACTATCTTGCTGACTCTTCCAACTGATTGCACGACTTGCTCACATTCTCATTGTGGGTGAACACACATGCCGTAGGCCGCCAGACCAAAACCCTAGTTAATATCCCCCATGTAACACGATTGAAATCTCGGGATTGTGGAGTCAGTTGCTGACTTTATGGGACGATGAGTCCATGTAGTGTTGAGTTGAAAATGATTAGCAAATGTTCTGAAACTCATAAATTGAACGTGTCTGCTGAGACGAGGTATCATTATAACTTGAGATGAGAAAACCGTGTTGTTGAATTGTTGAATACTGATAGTTGAATCAATATTCTTTGATATGAGCAAATATTGCTAGTCTGAGCGAATATTGCTAATTTGAGTGAATATTTCCGGTTCGAGCAAATATTGCTCGTTTGATGAATTTATTGGTAGAAGAACTGAATAAAATATTAATTTGATTTACTGACTACTGGGTCGAGCAAAATAAATAAAAATGTTAATCATGGAATCAACATAAAATTATCAGAGTGTTTGAATCTGCTTAGAATCACGTTTATGCAGAGCTCTGGATTCAAAACCCTAATTTTACCGAAATGATAATTTATTGCAAATCAATACAGAGTGACACAGGGACCGGCTACATGGGATGACGGGTTCACCATATATCTCCCAAATGCTCGAATGAGCAGAAAATACCAAAGTCTCCTGAGACCAGTTGGTGAAATAATGATTAAATGCTGGTTTAATCACTGAAATAATGCTCGTGTGAGCGACAAATAATAAAACCTGGTATTATGGAAATATGAAGGACCGACCAAGAGGTCATAAGACCGGATCTTGGTGGGTGTGGGACCAGTGGATGGTCGTTTGAGCTAACTTCCAATTGTTTGGAAAGAGTTTGAACCTAATATGAGCAATTGAGCAAATTAGGTTAAAATCATTAAAACATGCGAGACCAGGTATTTGCAAGCCTCAGGGTCACCCTTGGTCAGTCAAGTGGATTTTCACGTGTCACCATGATGTCCGTGTTTCAGTCCTGAGAATTTTGATATTTTCTGGTGCACGTTTGAGCAACATTTAGAGAAAATATGCAAAATCCATGGTTTTGCTGAAACTGGGAAAAATACATGAGATGAGGGAAAATAAATAAAACAGGGAATCGCAACATGTGGGACCGGTCACGTCTAGGGAATGGCTAGACAGCTGACAAGCATGGTCCCCACATATTTCCCGGTTTTATGTAATTTTATGTATTTTCTCTGATTTGAGGGAAATTCCATGAAACTGGAGAGTTTTGATGAAATTAGGGAACTTCCATAAGATGAGAGATAAAATAAAATAAAATAAAGAATTAGAGTGAGGGACCGGCAAAGGCCATGGGTGCGGATCCCACCACTCTTCCCAATTTTACTAAGTTTTGATGATTTTAGATAATTTTCATAAAATCAAAGGGATTTGTTGAAAACCAAGATATTTTGTTGAAATCAGGGAGTTTTCATGAAATCATGAAACAAAACACCAAATAATAGTAAAACAAAGGGCGTGTTGGACCGGTTAGGGCATGGCAGGCCGACTAGAGCCTGGTCCCACAAGTTTTTTCCTAATTTTTAATATTTTCTATGATTTTAGAGAAAATACATGAAATTAGGTAATTTTAGGGAAAATTCATGCAATCAAGGAATTTTTATAAATTAAGAGAAATAATAAAATAATGGGGACATGAGGTGTGGGACCGGCCACGGCCAAGGCATGACCGGCCGGCCGGCGGTCCCATGACACCTTTCCCTAATTTTATTATTTTTGATAAAATCATGTGATTTACATAAAAATACATGAAATTAGGTAATTTTCATGATTTTAGAGAAAATTCATAAAATCAAGGAATGTTCATAAATTAAGAGAAATAATAAAATAATGGGGATGTGAGGTGTGGGACCGTCCACGGCCGGCCGGCGGTCCCATGACACCTTTCCCTAATTTTATTATTTTTGATGATAGAATCATGTGATTTAGATAATTTCTTTGAAATAAAGAATTTTTGCTCGAACGAGAGGATTTTCATGAGATCATGAAAATAGTAAAAATATGATAAAATATAAAATTGGGCACGGGACTGGTCACGGCATGACTGGCCGGATGGTGAGCCCAGTCCCCTTGCGCTTTTGCTAATATTTTTTTTTTATTATTATTATTATTCCTTCCTATTTTGCATAGGTTCCTCGTTCGTTAGTATTTTTTTGAAATGCTCGTTCGTGTATCCAAAATGCTGGTTTGTCCATTATTTGCTAATTACACTTGCACCATTTTTGCCAGGGCTTATTCAATGTTCAGATGCCTGTTTCGTTGAATATTTATCACTAACCCGTGGCATTCTGCTGGGAAGAACCACAAATTGAAGTGACGAAGAATCGTAGAATATTGCTGGATATTCAGACGATGGTTCGTAGAATATTGCTGGATATTCAGACGATGGTTCGTAGAATATTGCTGGATATTCAGACGATTTCAGACAATTAATTGATGGCTCTATACTAGAATGGCTTCCTTTCTAGGAGCATTAATCATCTAAGGGTTAAGCAATATGAACTTGCTGGAGTGTCATATTCCTCTTGTATAGTCAGGGAAAACCTGGTTGCATCCTGATGACGTTGTCGCTCTATACTAGCAGGCATGCTGTCTAGGAGCCGCCAATCTTTTGATTTTATACAGTATGATATGTGTCGTGGTTTCAGCTGGGAAACTGCAAATCTACATCTTCTCTGGGAGACTTTCTCCATCAGAGGTTTATGGCATGAGGTTTCATACTTAGAGACATGAGTCTCAATACTCATCTGATTGCCGGATCCGGAGTAATTACTGAAATTGCTCAGTATTCATGATATGTGTCGTGGTCTCAGCTGAGAGACTACACATCTACATGTACTCTGAGAGACAGCCTTCTCAGTCAGAGATTCATGCATGAGATTTCATGCTTTAATGAGAGACATGAGCCTCAATACTCATCCGGTTGCCGAATCTGGAGTATAGTTTTATAATTTTACCCTTTGTTGAAAATCCACCATCTACATTAAATCCCTTGCTTAGTGAGGAACAGTCATGTTTCTTACTCAGCATTGAATGGTGATTTTTCAGGTACCAATAAAAATAAGTAATTGAACTTAGTTATAAGATAAGATATTACCGGATTTGGACTGAATGAGCAAACCATGGTTTGAGCGGAAACCCAGTGGCATAATAAAGCATCATCCAGCGAACATAAATTGGTGTAGAAACGCTGATTCGATGGTGGAACCTTGGTTGGTTTAGGATTCACGGGCTGAGCCCGAAAAGGAAATCCTTAAGGAATTAGGTTTTGGAAATAAAACTAGGTATAAAAGGAATTAATTCTTCTTCTTTTTTTTTTATTTCTCACGCCCACCACCTCCTTCATCTTCTTCATGTCCGAGATCAGCAGGAGCAAAAATTTCTTTGCCAGAAATCGCCAGAGCCGCCAGCGTCCGATCACTGTCCGGCCAATCTCTGGCCGGCGCCGTCAGGTGCGTCACCTCTTTTTTTTTATATAACTTGCTGATTTCATGAGTTGTTCATGGTAAAATTCTATACATGTGTATATATTAGTGTGAGTTTTGCAGAAAAAACCTTATTTTATTAAACGTATGTTCGTTCGATCGTTAGTTTAAGAAACTAGCAACAATCCCTAACTTGAGAGAGATTTTTCTTTAAAAATAGACCTATACCCAGTGGTAAAATTTTATTTATGAGATTTCATGGGAAACAAAACTTTATGTTAAGAGTTGTGAGATTTCACAAAACCGAAGTAAACCTCGTTTTAGAAAATAGTGTTCATTCGAGGAAAAATAGATTTTTTTTGTTTTTGTTTTATACATGTAAACTTATGTTCAGTGATAAAACCTTATTCATGAGCTTTCATGAGAACTAATATTTTATCACAAGAGGTGTGAGCTTTCACAAAACTAGCATAAACCTTCGAAGTAAATAAAATGCTAATACGAAGGAAAATAGATTTTTTTTTAATATATATGCAACCATGACATATAACGTGGGATATGATGACATATTTCATCCACATGGGTTTGTTCTCATTATATAAATTTTTGAAAATTTACGTGAACAAATTGCATTAATTATTGTTTTGTAAAATCAAGACGTGGGTTTTGAGTAACCTCTGAAACTAGACAATTTATTTATGATGAAATAATGTCTTGTTGTAAATTTCATAGGTCAGTTGTGTGAATGTTCACATTATGAAAATTATGTCTATGATTTTATGAGAAAATCATTTTTTATGAACTAATGAAGTCTCGTTCGTTACTGCTGGTTTCAAGGAACGAACTAATTTTGTGTGCTAACTCTTGTGGAACAATCACTACTGTTAGTGAAATTGAAAAAGGTAGGATTCAAGAATTACCATTTTTTCGATGAATTTATCTGCATGTTGATAATTCTGTGTTCCTGGTTTCAGAAAATGCCGACTTCCAGCAGTAGTTCTTCTGACGAAGCCCCCAAAGCTTCTATAGCTAAATCGAGAGCCAAGTCAATTCGCAATGAAGGAGAAAAGCCTATCATCCCCTTGAATGAACGAAGGGTCACCTTTGCTGAACTCGGGAAAAGGAAAGCTGAAGATGATGCAAAAGAAGCTCGTTAGCGTGGAAAGGACCGAATCCGGTGCAAAATACAAAGAACTGAGGAGAAACGTCAATTCTTGGACGGGAGGCATGTTAACTCTGATGCTGATGATTCTGAAGAAGACATATGGGAGGTACCACATCACAAGATTTGGCTTGATCGATGCGAAAGAGAGTACCGGAAGTCCATGAAGCAAATTGAAGTTGAATCGGAAGAAGATTCAGATTCAGATGATGATTTTTTTGCTCTTCCAGCAGTCACCAATAATTCTGACAGTGACTCCGAAGAAGAAGATTCTGATAAGGATAGCAATAAAGACTCCGAGAAGGACAGTGATGATGAATCTGACGAGTAGCTTTACTTTTGATTCTCCTTTCTCTTTTAGTATTTGCATACTTTCAACTTTCGTAGTAGATATCTTCATTCAAACAATCTTATTGAAGTAATTAGGTTTTCCTTCTGAATGAGAGATTTTTATTAATATGAGTTTTTCTTGATTAAATTAAGCAAATCTTCAATGCCGAACCCATTGCAATCTCCCTTAACTCTTGTGATTCTTCATTTCATGAAAATACCCAATCATAACCGTATAGCGCATGCGGCCGTGTGCCTTGCTGATTATGACCGACTTCGGTCAGTCCCCAGTGTACTAATTTCACTCCGCATCCCAGTTTGACTTCGTTCAAGGCTTAGGGTTTCAGCAAAACTCGCAACTGGATCGGAGATAAGTGTCTGACATATCTTGTATATATATCTTCAAGATTTAGGGTTCACCACTTGCGTAATTACTTCCTCCACACTTAAGTTAGTTTCATCACAGAAGAAATTTCAATCGCCATACCTCTCACACCATGTCTAGTGATAATACTTCTTCTCAAAACGGACTTCAGTCGAAACATGGAGTAGAAATGCCCATCTTGGTAAGTTATACATCTTTTATGTCTCTGCTTGATCGAGGTTATTGACCATAAGGAACTGATTTGGTGCAGGATAACCAGAAGAATTTTTCCTCTCACAACTCAAGACCTAGGCGAACTGTTAGAATCTCAGCTCGGTACAGGTCGGCTTATGCCGAGGCTGGATCATCTGTAAGTTACTTCATAACTTCTTGAAATTTCGTTATGCTCAATTTGGCGAAATTAAATATTTCTCCATCTCATCGCAGGCGGATGTTCGTGTCGTTGTTGACGCTAGAAGGAAAAGGAGCGGAAAGTCCGTGACCGTGGTTGAGGTTGAAGATAGTAGCAATCAGGCATGTGAAGACTCTGCCGAATCCGTGGAGACGGAAGCTAGTGTTCATGCTCGTGAATACCCGACGGCTGGACTCTTGTTTGAAGCTCCCTTGATCAATACTTTCCCTTTTTTTTTTTGATAAGTCAAAAAATTGTATTTAACCAAAAGAAAACATATTTACAAGATAGTTTTGATAAAAGAGGTCAAACAACCCCAAAAACTCAAAAAAACTATTTAAAACGATAATAAATTACATTTGGATGCTCAATATTCCTTAAAAAAGAAGGTCGATCAAGAAATTGAATTCTCACTCCCTTATCCAACAAACAACCACGCTTTGCCATTCCATCAGCAGCAAAATTTGTTTCACGAAACGCGTGAACAAATCGAATTGAATCATAGTGACCCTTAAACTCCAACCATCTTTGATGTGCAAACCAAGGGACGTTTTCTTCCTCCAAAGCTTTTAGAACACTAGCCGAGTCTGATCTGACCACAATACGATGGTATCCCCACTGAGAAGCCCAATCCAAACCAATCAAAATACCATAAAGTTCAGCAATATAATTAGAAGCAACGCCTAAACCTACAGACATAGCTCCCAACACTTCGCAGTTCACATTTCTGGCCACAACGCCAGCCCCCGCCACTCCAAGATTTCCTCTAGAGGCGCCATCCGTGCACATCAACAGCTCATCAATATTAGGAGGCAACCAGAAACACTATATAGGGTCAGAGCATTTCACCTTTCCCAGAAAATGAAGTAGTCGGTGGATTCGTCATTCCCAAGTGCCATGCGCCTCTGTATATTAATATCTGGAAAAAGTATGGGCACATTGCTACTATGGAAGTGTGGAAAGGTTTTCCACCAACCTTCTTGACCATAGTTGCAGGGTTGCTTCCAATCATCCAAGAGATGAACTAAATGCACTTGCGGGATGTCAAAAATCAGGAACTGCACAGGTGGGATGAAATTATTTCCAACTGTGAGATATTGTGATTCAATATAGGCTGGATCCTTCGTCGGCTAGAGATAATCAAGATTCATAAAGCGGCGGAGGTTGTTGATGCAATTTCCATAACTACTGCTTTATTGGAGGATCAGAAGATTCTAGCTTTGGAGTCGGCAAGGCTTGAGAAAGCTGTTTAGCCTTTGAGGGAAAAGACTAGGATTTTTTAGAAGAAACTTGACAAAGTTTCTTATAGGAATTATCCATTGCTGGATGGTTTGCTCTGAGCAATCAGGATAATTGAGATGTAGGTTTCCGATGAGGTAGAATAGTCTAGAAATTTGTTCAATTGATGAATGTTTGGTAAACAAACGAGCATCTTGCATGCTCTTTGAAGAAAATAAATTACATTTGAGATGTATTTGAATGAAATATTAATTGTCTGTTGTTGATCAAGCATAATAGGCTTTGAGACATTTACCGTCGATAATATTTCCTTCCCTTCCTCTATTGATTGCTAGAATTTTGTAGTATCCACTATACACTGCTTTGATGATAACATAAGGCCCTTCCCACTTCGAAGAGAACTTGGGATCAAACATATCCTGTTGAATGTGCTTTTCCATCTTTAAAACCAAATCCCCTACTTGGAAAGTTCGAGGTTTTACCATTTTGTTGTAAGCCCTGGATATCCTCTGTTTGTAGGCTTCTACATATTTTTCCACTTTGGCTCTCCTTGATTCGAACATGTCTAGTTTAGCAACCCTCGACTTGGACACTTCAGCTTTATTCCATTATACTCCACTGGCTGCTGCAATTCTTGCTGAAGGAATTTTTATCTCAGCCGGGAGTATAGCATCAGCCCCATAGACGAGCGAATATGGTGACATTCCTATTGAGCTCCTTGGTGTAGTTCTGTAAGCCAAAAAAGCCATGGGCAGCTGCTCATGCCACGATCTTGTATTATCGTGAATCGTTCGACTGATAATCCAGATCAAAGTTTTGTTGGTACTCTCCGCTTGCCCGTTCCCTTGGGGGTAATATGGTATGGAAAATATTTGTTTGATCCCGTATTCCTTGAGCAATTTCTCAACATCTTTGTTGGCGAAAGAAGTTCCATTATCTGTGATGATATGCTTAGGGACTCCGAATCTACATATAATGTGTTCTTTGATGAAGGCTGCAACAGTTATCCCTGTAGTACCTCTGAGTGGGATTGCTTCAACCCACTTGGTGAAATACTTAGTAGTCGTGATGATGTACTCATGCTGCTTTGATGATGCCGGATTGATCTTTCTGATAATATCAAGTCCCAAGCTGTAGAAAGTCATTGGAATATTCACAAAATGTAATGGAAGAAAGGGGGTATGAATAAGGTTACCGTGGACCTGGCATTGGTGACACTTCTGAACATAAGCAGCTGCATCGTCTTCCATAGTTGGCCAGTAGTATTTCTCATGAATCTGGATAAAAAATTTCTTTTTACCTTAATGTTCTCCTTCATGTGTTTCCTTCAGGACCACCATAACTTCATATCCGGCTAGACATCTCAACAAGTCCCCTCTGAAACTCTTACGGTATAAGATCTCATCAAGAAAGACAAATCTCTTAGCTCTTTGTCTGAGTTTGATTGCGTCTTTCTTTTCTGGCGGCGACTTGTTGTCTCGAAGGTATTCGATGTAAGGTTGTCTCCAGTGCCCAATGTGATGGAGTGTCAGGACCTCGAAATGGTGAGGCGGCATCTAACAATTAGGACAAGCTCCTTGTAAAGCCCGTGACTGTGCTTCCATGGAGGGCCAGTAATACCCGAGTCTTTGAAGTCTTATGTAAAGTGTTATTACTAGAGTCTGCCCACATATTTCTTGATGCACACTTTCAATTTTTTCCCTCGCTTCTTCATCTCCAAGGCAACGTGATAGAGAAGCATCAGGGTTGCGATGATACAACACTCCATGGAGTAGAAAGAAGTTCTTAAATTATTTGAGACTGATTGTTCCTCCTGTAATGGAGCTGCTTAGCTCAAAAACAATAGGTTCTCTCCAGTCACTTGTTGGAGTATCTTCAGTTCGATTGAGCCATGCAGATGATACAGATCGTCTCTGCACTATGATGGCTTTCTCTGACCCTTCGAATTGCAGCTTGGAGGCAAGGGTTGCTAAGAAATCAACATGCTTTTTATTGGTCCGGCCGGTGTGGGTGATGGTTGCATCGACAAAGTGAGTTAGGAGTCATTGTGCTTCAGCCATGAATGGAGCAAGCGACATCTCCTTGAGAGAATATATCCCATTCATTTGATTGACCAGCAATTTCGAATCCCCTCTAATCTCCAGGTATATTTCTCTTGCTTGTTTAGCTAAGGATAACCCTAGCAAGAAGGCTTCATATTATGCTGAATTATTTGTACAGTGAAAATCAGCTTGAATGAATGTGAGAATACTTCTCCTGATGGTGAGACCAAAACTACGCCCGCTCCTCCAGTATCATTGCTAGGCGTGGCGGATCCATCAAAGTACATCAACCATGTTTCCTCTTTGATGACTGAGATCTCTAGAAGCTCTCTTGGGATGTCATCTTGTAATGTTGTGGAATCCTCTCCTGAAAAGGAAGCAAGTAAATCTGCCACTGCTTGACCCTTGATTGCTTTGGGAGAGACACATACTATGTCGAATTCTGACATCTGCAACAACCACTTCGCAGGTCTTCCCATCAGAGCCGGCTTTGAAAGTAAAAACTTTATGGGGTCATCTTTGGATACGAGCACAACTCTGTTGGATAGTAAGTAATGCCTGAATATTTGCATTGCATAAGATAATGCCAGGCACGTTCTTTCAGCTTTCAGTTATCTTAGTTGAGCATCCTTCATAGTTCGGCTGTAATAATAAATTGGATGTTTGACGCCTTCTTCATCTTCTTGAGATAGCAATGCCCTAATAACAAAACCACTGGAAGCTGTGTATGGTATCAATGGTCGTCCCTGCACCGGGGACCTCATGACTGTAGGTGATAAAAGTATCTATTGTATTTTCTGGAATGCTTCTTGTTGAACGTTCGTCCAGGTAAAACTTTCTCCCTTCTTCAACAGAGGAGTGAATAAAGAAATAAGTTGAGCCAATCCTGGTATGAAGCATTTGATATAATTCACCTTACCCATGAAGCTTTGTAGTTCCTTCACAGTGCTTGGAGGAGGCATGGTGGAGATAGATTTTGCTTTGTCTGGATCAACTTTGATCCCTTCGGCCGTGATCAAGAATCCCAGAAACTTTTCAGAAGAAACCCCAAAAGCGCATTTTAGAGGATTCATCTTCAATTTGTATTCTCTGCATCTTTCGAAGACTTGTCTTAGAACTTCTCCAGGTAAAACTTGCTCCCTTCTTCAACAGAGGAGTGAACAAAGAAATAAGTTGAGCCAATCCTGGTATGAAGCGTTTGATGTAATTTACCTTACCCATGAAGCTCTGCAGTTCCTTCACAGTGCTTGGAGGAGGCATGGTGGAGATAGATTTTGCTTTGTCTGGATCAACTTTGATCCCTTCGGCCGTGACCAAGAATCCAAGAAACATTCCAGAAGAAACCCCAAAAACGCATTTTAGAGGATTCATCTTCAATTTGTATTCTCTGCATTTTTCGAAGACTTGTCTTAGAACTTCTCCAGGTAAAACTTGCTCCCTTCTTCAACAGAGGAGTGAACAAAGAAATAAGTTGAGCCAATCCTGGTATGAAGCGTTTGATGTAATTCACCTTACCCATGAAGCTCTGCAGTTCCTTAAAAGTGCTTGGAAGAGGCATGGTGGAGATAGATTTTTCTTTGTCTGGATCAACTTTGATCCCTTCGGCCGTGACCAAGAATCCAAGAAACTTTCCAAAAGAAACCCCAAAATCGCATTTTAGAGGATTCATCTTCAATTTGTATTCTCTGCATCTTTCGAAGACTTGTCTTAGAACTTCCAGATGGGATGCTCGAGCTTTCGATTTCACCACAACATCGTCAACATAGTCTTCTACTTGTTTGTGCATCATATCATGAAATATCTCCGCCATGGCTCGTTGGTAGGTGGCGCCTGCATTCTTTAATCCAAAGGGCATCACAATATAATGAAAATTCCCAATGGGAGTACGGAACGCGGTCTTGGAAGCATCATGTTCGAACATCTTGATTTGGTTATAACCACTGTAGCCATCCATGAATGAGAACATACCGTGGCCGCTAGTCGCATCAACGAGCATATCAATGTTGGGCAAAGGAAAGTCATCCTTTGGGCAACATTTATTCAAGTTTCTGAAATCTACACAGCATCTGATTTGACCATTTTTCTTCTTAACTGGGCCAATATTAGCCATCCATGTTGGATGTTGAATAGACTTGATAAATCCTGCTACCAGTAATTTTTGAATTTCAGCTTTGATTTGTTCATCGACTTCATGCCTGAACCGCCTAGGCGGTTGTTTGACAGCTTTGGAGTCGGGGATAATGTGTAGATGGTGAGTGACCAGCTTGTCATCCAGGCCAGGCATTTCTTCATACGTCCAGGTGAATATATCTCGATACTTCTTCAGTAATTCTACAAGGCCTGCACGTTCTTACGGTGATAGCGCAGAACTGATCAAGATTGGTCTATGGTCTTCCTCTGTGCCGATGTTAACTATTTCAAGATCATCAGTAGTAGAATTTGTGCCATCTTGCAACTGCTGTGGAGCTTCCTGAACTTCATCCTCATGTTCGTTCTGACACACTTCATCAGTGCGGGGAGACTCTTAATCAATCTCCCCTGTTAATTGCTAATATTTGCGTCGCCGGTAAATGACCATTCCTTTTGCATCATGAGTGGTCATAAACTTGGATCCTGGGATCGTGATTTTATCTTTTCGGTGTTTGACTAGCGTAGCAGGTGACTTGACCGGTCCTTCCTCTGAAGGTGGTGATAACGTGTCAGCAGCAGATACTTCAATCGTCTTCCAACTTGGAAGTGGAGTAGTGTATATTTTCTTAGGAGGCACATGGACACCCCTCTGGGATTCAATGAACTCAGCATCATAGGCGATAGCGTAAGGAGATGCTGAAGCAGTTATGCGAACGATTTTGCCGTTGAGTAAGGGCTTCATGCATTGGTGGTAGGTTGAGGGAACCACCTTGTTATCATGGAGCCATGGTCGTCCAAGTATCATGTGATAGTCAGGTTCTTTCTCGATCACATGAATTTTCACTTTCGATTGAATTGGCCCCACCCTCAAATCTATGTACGCATATCCATATGTATGACTTTTGCCTCCTTAAAATCATGTCATTAGAATGGGACGGAGAATGATTTTACCTTGTGGGAATCTGGCCATCCTAAGAGTCTTCATAGTGACAACGTTCGTGGAAGCACCGGTATTGACGAGATCCCTTCTAAATTCGGTGCCTTTGATGAAACCAGTCACGTATAGCACCCGATTATGTCCTTCATCTGCCATGCGATCTTCTTCTCCAAAGATGATGTTGTCGATGGTATGTCCAGACACCAAAGATATTTCTTCAACCGCTGGGGTTGGTGAAGTTATTTGCATGTCAGATGATATCTGGCTAAGAGCAGCAAACATGTATGTACGCTGATCCTTGAAGAAGTGTAGGAGTTCACATAAATTTTCAATCAGATGTGTAACTTCCTGTTCCACTGGCTTCTCATATGTGGTGAAACTGTTGGTCTGAGGAGGATCACCAGTCGAGGGATTTGGAGGTTCCACCATCTATGCTCCTAAAATCCTCGTCACATGTACCAGACAAGTGAACAGATTATCGATTTCCCTTTTCAGCCGGTCCACGTACTTTTACAAGTCTTATTGTCTCCGTGCCAACTCAGCCAAGCTCAGGGTTTCTCCATTGATTGGTTCAACGGAGATAAACGGAGTTATAAAATATGATAATTCATTATAACCAGAATTGTTCGAAGGAGTGTGAGGGACATTACCGTTCGAGCGATTCTGGTTGGGATCTGGAGTGGTTGAGTTATTCCTAAGACCGACCATCCTTGTGAAACCGTGAGATTGAAACCGAGAGATTAATCTCCCACTGTGGTCTCCAATCTGTAGATGGGGGAAACAATTTGCTGGTTTTACGGAATTGCAGAGTCGACAGTGTGGAGACTCCTTGAACCGAGCGAAATATTGAACCTCATACAGATGCACTGCAAGAAGGGAGTGCTTTAAGTTCGATAGATCAATCTGTAAGACTCTATCCTAAACCAAGAACAATGGCCGTTCCAGAGTCAATTCGGTCACAAGAGAGGATGGGTTGATCTGTAGGAGGGAAGCTGAGAAACGCATGAGATCAATGGTGATCTGAGATTGTAGATGTGTTGTGAATTCAGAGTGAAAATGCTCTGAATGATTGAGTTTTGCCTGATTGAGAGTGATATTTGTGAGTTCGTGTAGACAAAAGATTGTCTATATGAACTTTGATGAGAAATTGCTCGTTTAGGCGACTTTTGTTCGAATGTTTGAAAACTCTTGTTTTTTCAATCAGGATTCAGAGACATTTTATAATGCCAGAGTTGAAAACACCATGATCTCATGAAGTGTGACAGTTTACTGGAATCAGGGAGTGGGGAAGTGGGAAATTGTGTTAAATCAATTACTCATCGTGCGCAGACTTGGTTAATTTTCCACCCACTACCTTGCTGACTCTTCCAACTGATTGCACGACTTGCTCACATTCTCATCGTGGGTGAACACACGTGACGTGCACTTCCAGACCAAAACCATAGTTAATATCCCCCATGTGACACGATTGAAATCTCGTGATTGTGGAGTCATTTGTTGACTTTATGTGACGATGAGTCCATGTAGTGGTGAGTTGAACATGATTAGCAAATGTTCTGAAACTCATAAATTTAACGTGTCTGCTGAGACTATGTATCATTATAACTTTAGATGAGCAAACTGTGTTGATGAATTGTTGAATATTGATAGTTGAATCAATATTCTTTGATCTGAGCAAATATTGCTAGTCTGAGCGAATATTGCTAATTTGAGCAAATATTGCTCGTTTGATGAATTTATTAGTAGCAGGACTGAATAAAATATTAATTTGATTTACTGACTGCTGGGTCGAGCAAAATAAATAAAAATGTTAATCATGGAATCAACATAAAATTATCAGAGAGTTTGAATCTGCTCATAATCACGTTTTTGCAGAGCTCTGGATTCAAAACCCTAATTTTACCGAAATGATAATTTATTGAAAATCAATACATAGTGACACAGGGACCGGCTACATGGGATGATGAGTTCACCATATATCTCCCAAATGCTCGAATGAGCAGAAAATACCAAAGTCTCCTGAGAGCAGTTGGTGAAATAATGATTAAATGCTGGTTTAATCACTGAAATAATGCTCGTGTGAGCGACAAATAATAAAACCTGGTATTATGGAAATATGAAGGACCGACCAAGTGGTCATAAGACCAGCTCTTGGTGGGTGTGGGACCAGCGGATGGTCGTTTGAGCAAACTTCCAATTGTTTGGAAAGAGTTTGAACCTAATATGTGCAATTGAGCAAATTAGGTTAAAATCATTAAAACATGCGGGACCAGCTATTTGCAAGCCTCAGGGTCACCCTTTGTCGGTCAAGGGGATGTGCATGTGTCACCTTGACGTCTGCGCTTCAGTCCTGAGAATTTTGATATTTTCTGGTGCACGTTTGAGCAACATTTAGAGAAAATATGCAAAATCCATGGTTTTGCTGAAACTGGGAAAAATACATGAGATGAGGGAAAATAAATAAAACAGGGATTTGCAAGGTGTGGGACCGGCCACGTCTAGGGCATGGCCGACCGGCTGAGAAGCATGGTCCCACATATTTCCCAGTTTTATGTAATTTTATGTATTTTCTCTGATTTGAGGAAAATTCCATGAAATTGGAGAGTTTTGATGAAATTAGGGAACTTCCATAAGATGAGAGATAAAATAAAATAAAATAAGGAATGAGAGTGTGGGACCGGCAAAGGCTAAAGCATGGCCAGCCGGCCATGGGTGCGGATCACACCACTCTTCCCAATTTTACTAAGTTTTGATGATTTTAGATAATTTTCATAAAATCAAAGGGATTTGTTGAAAACCAAGATATTTTGTTGAAATCAAGGAGTTTTCATGAAATCATGAAACAAAACACCAAATAATAGTAAAACAAGGGGCGTACGGGACCGGCTGGCTAGAGCCCGGTCTCACAAGTTTTTTCCTAATTTTTAATATTTTCTATGATTTTAGAGAAAATACATGAAATTAGGTAATTTTAGGGAAAATTCATGAAATCAAGGAATTTTCATAAATGAAGAGAAATAGTAAAATAATGGGGATGTGAGCTGTGGGATCGGCCACGGCCAAGGCATGACCGGCCGGCCGGCGGTCCCATGACACCTTTCCCTAATTTTATTATTTTTGATAGAATCATGTGATTTAGATAATTTCTTTGAAATAAAGAAAATTTGCCCGAACGAGAGGATTTTCATGAGATCAGGAAAATAGTAAAAATATGATAAAATATAAAATTGGGCGCGGGATTGGTCACGGCATGACTGGCCGGCTGGTGAGCCCAGTCCCCTGGCGCTTTTGCTAATTTTTTTTTTTATTATTATTTTTCCTTCCTATTTTGCATAGGTTCCTCGTTCGTTAGTATTTTTTTGAAATGCTCGTTCGTACATTCAAAATGTTGGTCTGTGCATTATTTGCTAATTACACTTGCACCATTTTTTCCAAGGCTTATTCGATGTTCGGATGCCTGTTTCGTTGAATATTTATCACTAACCCGTGGCATTCTGCTGGGAAGAACCACGAATTCAAGTGACGAAGAATCGTAGAATATTGATGGATATTCAGACGATGGTTCGTAGAATATTGATGGATATTCAGACGATTTCAGACAATTAATTGATGGCTCTGTACTAGAAGGGCTTCCTGTCTAGGAGCATTAATCATCTGAGGGTTGAGCAATATGAACTTGTTGGAGTGTCATATTCCTCTTGTATAGTCAGGGAATACCTGGTTGCATCCTGAAGACGTTGTCGCTCTATACTAGCATGCATGCTGTCTAGGAGCCGTCCAATCTTTCGATTCTATACAGTATGAGATTTTCCGTGGTTTCAGCTGGGAAACCGCACATCTACATCTTCTCTGAGAGACTTTCTCCATCAGAGGTTTATGGCATGAGCTTTCATTCTTAGAGACATGAGTCACAATACTCATACGATTGCCGGATCCGGAGTAATTACTGAAATTTCTTAGTATTCATGAGATGTGCGGCGGTCTCAGCTGAGAGACTACACATCTAGATGTACTCTGAGAGACAGCCTTCTCAGTCAGAGATTTATGGCATGAGCTTTTAGGCTTTAATGAGAGACATGAGCCTAAATACTCATCTGGTTGCCGAATCTGGAGTATATTTTTACAATTTTACCCTTTGTCGAAAATCCACCATCTACACATTGACTTCCCATAGGTAAGTCGATCGAACATGGATAATGTTGGGCCGGTGGTGAACCCGTGTGCTTTCTTATGATCATCCAAAACATGATCTAGGCCATCCAAACAGGCTAGCTAAATTGGATGGTCGTGATCGATTTAAGATGCTAGTGTACGTCCGCGGCCCAAATTAGGTTTTAGAAGCATCACGCCTGCTATAGTTTGGGAAAATGATTTATTGCTCTATGGTCTTGTCGTGGGCAAACCTATCGAGTGGGGTAGGGGGGGAAGACGAGCTTCTGGTGTGCGTGTTAGCACTTCCCTAATCACTCGTGGAGTAATCCAAGCCGTCCAACCAGGCTGGAAAAGTTGGACTGTTGTGACGCTTTTAAGACTGTTTTAGACAGTCTATGCTCGCTCGAGCTTCTTTCAATAGCGCGACCACCCTACTTAGGGTTGGCGTTTGACAACACTGGGATGCGTCTAGGCAAGGTCCGATCTGTCGGAGCGTTGGTGGGCCCTCCGACGGTCATCATGATAATTGCTTATTTCCGCCAAGGTTTGGCTAGGCTTGTTGAATTGTGCGGCCAAATTGTGTGGCAGTGATCGTTTCTGAGACTGGCATGGACATTCTAGATTTCCCTTAAGTAAAAATATGCTCGATCGAGCTGTCTTTATTTAAAAGTACGTCGATACGAGATTCTCTTTGTCAAAGAGTGATGTAGCCTGTGTGGGTATTTTTATGCAAATATCAATACTGGCACTTCAGGAGATTCATGCTACTCTGCTGAGAGTGAACACTTAATCGTTATGTCATGTCAATGATTAGAGTTCGGCTGAGAACATAGCACGGAAAATACTAGGCAAATCATGCATTAATTAATAATGCTGGTGTAAAATATAATTCACAGAATATTTGGGATTGATGTTGCATGCACCATTCTGAGTGAATATCATGTATATATTCATATTGAATTTCTTCAAACGAGCGAAGAGGTTTTTTGCACTCATCACTTTTTAAGAGGCTTTAGCCCTTGCAGGGTGACAACGCATTAAATACAAGGTTCTACGATTTTAGCCCTTGAACTAAAAACCACCATCAACAACTGGTACGCGGACTTTACTTCCGATTTTCCTGATCAACAAGGTACACATACTTTGGTTCAGGGAATAAGGACTTACACATGTACAATGTTTATATCCTTTCAAGGTTATATTCTAAAGTCTCATTTCAATCATTGAAACATTCTTAAAGGACGTTATATGATTGTTATTCACAAACCATTTTTCGTCAAAGCCATTTTCAAGTAATTGAAACTTAATATGACTTTCGGCATTAGTAAAGATGAACTTGGCCAAAGCGAAAGCTTGCCAACACATATTTCGAGAAATAAATATGCGAGATAAACTCGGCTCGAAATAACAATTGTGTATAATCAAAGTCTATGTAGCAATACGACTTTTGTCTCAAGATAGGAGATAGGGTAGATAGACTTTTGAGTGATAGATAAGTTCAAGTCTCCACATACCTTTTAGTCGATGAAGTTCCACCAGTTCCTTGAGTAGTTCTTCGTCTTGTATGATGATCGCCATGGAGTTCTTGAGCTCAACTACACTTTCTATCCTAGTCCGAGACTTAGCAATAAGTAGACTAGAAATCAAGACTTATAGTTTTGATCACTAATATTGACAAACATACTTGAGATAGCAATGCATGCGAGTTCGACCAAGCAATGCTCTAACATAAGATTTTCCTACTCTTATTTCGCTCAATTTTTAGGTTTCATGGGGAAAATCATAATGATGATAGGAATTCAAAGATGTCAAAAAATCTTGTTTCATCTTTTCTTATGAGTAGAAACATACTAAGTGACCAAGACTCTACTAGAACTAGGTTCATCAATAATTCTAGTAGTAAGATTTTTGAAAAGAGTTCTTCTAGTGGATTCATACTAGAGAAGAAATTGGTATAGGAAAGTGGTCATAAAGTAGATTTGGTGTGTTTTAAAAAGTATAATCTTGGTAACATCTTTAATGGTCTTGGTGAAAGTTTTGACACTCTCACAAGAATCTTTTATGCTAACATCAATGATGTTAATCTTGATAATTTGGAATTCAAGACTATGATAAATATGAAAAGGATTCTTGTTGATAGAAAGTTGATTTCAAAGATTACCAAAATTCCATTGGGTAATCTTCGCCTTCCTAGACCAAGAAGAGAAAGACCATTGTGTGAAACCATTTCCTATAGTCTTTGTGGCAAGAATGTTGATTGGATAGAAGATAAATTTCCTATCTATGTTCTTAGTCTTGCTTTGATGGTTTTCGGAAAACTTGGAATTTTTAATCTTTGTTCCTCCACAATTGAGAACTCTCGGTGGAGTTATGAATTTGCGGAGTTGGTCTATTTCCTTGAATTGGGTGCTCAAAGTCTTGATATTTGTGGACTTATGATAAGCACGTAAGTGCGACATTTTTATACCCACATTTATACTAGCTAGGTCTCGATATTTAGCTAATAATGTTATTTTAAGTCATTTACAGGAATTACAAATGAAATCCGTTCACGGGGGAATAACTAGTTAAATGAGGTGTTAAATGGCGCTTGCGACAAAATAGCCCATGGCACCAAAAGTGACAGGGCATATCCTGGCCATCATCGCTCATGTTGGTCACCACTCAAGCCATCTCACGCATACTAGAGAGGACAAGAATCATCTGTGCTTGTTCAAACAAGCCCGACCCAAGAGACGTGTCAATTTCTCCTCCACATTCTTTGTGATATGACCTAGAGAATTATCGGCCTCTTATGTTCTTTACTTCTTTACCAAACACAAAAGAAATGTTCATTTATTCTTCAAGCAGGTGATGTCAAACCGAGACTTGTGAGTGGTTTTACTGAGAAACAACACAGTGACACTAACAGATTTGGAGGTCTACAACAGCAAGGACAGTGAAGAGTACAGATTTTGTGAGGTTTTGAAGTTAACTGAAATATGGCAGGCAGTGGTGCTTGTATTACAGATCTGAGATGTAAATGAAGATGAAATTAATTCCATGGAGATGCAAACTGAAAGCAACAACAAAGAGATTTGGGAGCTTCTGAGAAAAGGGTTTGATTTGTGTTCGGATTGGCTTGAATCTACAGTGAAAATTAGTCTCAAAAAAGAACTGATGCCATGGGTTTTATATGTTCAAGAATGGTTTTGTGGGTTCTTGTTTAGAAGCAGTGGCGTTGATTGAGTTCTGGGCTGTGGGATCGACTGAATTTGTATCTCATTTGGGGGTTAAATGATGTACTTTGATGGGTATTATCAACAACAGATCAGTGGGGTTTTTTTTCCATGAGGATTGAATGGCTGATTGCTTCGATGTTGGGATCGATCTGTGGTGTTGTGGGGTTGATATTCAAACCAATTATTTCGATTTCTTCTCAATAGAAGCATCTGCAATGGGTTCTGGTGATTGATTGTATAAGATTGAGAAGAGTTTTGTATTGTATGGATCTGTTCTGTGGGTACTCAATTGAAACGGAAATTATAAAGCTGGTACTGGAATTTGGTGGTGATTGAATTAGATACAACCCATTAGCAGAACTGGTGCAGAGAAGATGAAATTGGGGGTTTTGAAATTAAATGGAATGGGTAGAGTTCTTGAGATGTGGGTGTTTGGTTTGAATGGAGAAGTGATGTTGTTGCTATTGTTGTTGTTGTTGATTCACGGGTCCGTTGTGGGCAACAAAATTAGGGAATTTTGGTTGATGTTTAGATTGACTGAGTTGTGAGAAATTTTAGGGAGAGATCAATCAGTTAGTCAAAGTCATCACTAAGAGCTGTTTTATGAGTCAAACAAGTAGTCTAACAAGAGATTTCAACTATGTGGAGTGATTTTTTCCCCAATCCAGGAAGGGTTTGAATGAATCGTTAGAGAGATGGGTTGAATCTGGACAAGAAATTAGAGAACAAGTCATGGAATGGAAGTTGTGTATAAAGGAGAACAATAATCAACCAAGAAGGGTACGCCGGATTACCACTTTCCCTTGTTTCATTTGTTTGGTTTTCTAGCTAGGTCTTGCTGTTAGTTTTCTCATTTGTTGTTTTTCAATAGAATTATTTAATGAATTCCAGTAAAACAATGAGAAGCTAAACTCCTCTTTGCCAAGGCAAGAGGGGAAGCTTAATGGGTTCAATGTTCTTTGATCATAAATGGAATTTCATGTTTTAATCCATTTCTTCTTGTTTGATTGCAATTTTGTGTTGAGTATGTCTACAGACTTCTTAGATTTAGTGTGATTTTCCGATACATTGAATGCTATGAAATCCCTGTGACATTTCTCAACTGGGTTTTACTTTAGTTACATAATCAGACTTTACGAAATGGTGCTTTTGATTGCAGTTAGAATTACATAAGCCATATTTTCCGTGTAGAGCAGATTACTATGTGTCTTTATTTGAGTTATCATTTGATCACATGTAAGTACTTGAGTGCTATTAGTTGGAACCTTGGGTCTTGGTAGATTCACAACATTTATTCCTTTCTTTTACAATTATCTTCTGCTGCATTTTGCAACTCAATTCAACTTTACATTATTACATTGGTTAAAAACTATTTTGAACACCAACAGTCTCTGTGGTTTGAACTCGACTATATTACACTTCTTTATCTTTGATACTCTGAAAAGAGTGATCAAATTTTTGCGCCGCTGAGCTGGGGATTGTTTAGTGTTACTTAGAGTTCAGTTTTGCTTAGGTTTATTTCTTTTTAAGTTTTGTTTTAGTGTTTGCTAATTTCTGTTGCTCCTTAACATGGAGTAAAATAGCTCTAAAGACTTGGCGACATTAGGAGCTGCTACGGGAGTAGGGAACGAGTGTTGTTGATTTAGTTGTGATTAGGCTGAAATCTTGCCGAAATCACAGCCATTTGGGTAAACATTGTATTTGTTTCTTGTTTCTTTTGTGTATGCAATATTCTAGGTCTGATCATTTTAATCGACTGCGTAACTATCACCGTTTTGCTAATAGGGTATTAGAGAATCACCCTAGTCATCCAATGGCAGGTGAAGCTGAGAGATTAGCGGTTGAGGCTGAAGCTGCTAGAATAGCTGCTGAGGCCTAGCTGCTGAGGCCGCATCCAATGCTAATGGACCTAGATACCTTAGGGATTATTTGCAGCCGGAAAGGACTTCTACACCTTGTATAGATCTTCCGGCTAATACTGGCAATGTGTCGATAAAATATGGGCAGATACAAGCACTGCCTAAGTTTCATGGATTGGACTCCGAGAGTCCATACATACCTTTGAAAGAATTTGATGAATTTGATGAGGTCTGTGCTACTATGCCCTTTGTTGCTGCAACTCAAGATGTCGTAAAACTGAAATTGTTTCCATTTTCTCTAAAGGAGAAAGCTAAGACTTGGATGCATTCTTTGCAACCAAATACCATTAGGATATGGAATGAAATGACTATGATCCGGAGATACCTATATGTAATAACCGCAATCGCACGGTGTTCAAATAATAGACAGAGGCAAGTACGGGTCGTTCCCACAAGGAGCGGTGGAAATACCGTAATCAATCTATAATACAAAACTGAATGAGTTTTTGAGCTTTGGACGGTCGGATAACATTTTCAGAGACAAACATTGCATCCGACCATCGCAGTCGTATCTTAGCAAAAGACATCCGATGGTTATCGTTTTTGTAACCTATTTCATTATGGATTCAAATTTATTAACCTTTAATTAGCGGATAACCTCTTTACTCAATATATTTAAAGAAATATTAAATGAAATCATAACATCATTTATGCATTGATTGTATTTGGTGGTGGCAATGTGAATCTTATGGGAAGTGAGACTTTTCTTTTTCTTCTAAAGCATAAGTGAGATATATATTTATAAATATACGTACATACTATTACTTAAATAATAATTAAGTGTTGGTTTTTGGATGATTTATATGGCTAATTTTACAATGTAGGCATGACATTATTTTGGACTAAAAACCTAATTCAACTTAATCTTGGGTTTCAGAAGAATGGTTCCCAATAGCGGAAGGAAAGAATTCATCCCATTGAAAGACATCCGACATATGTATAAGATTTGTAACCTCCTTCAATCATGAATATATGCATTGATAACCCTCATAATTAGCTACCAATTAAAAAAAATGGTATGCCAACAAAAACATCCTTACCCTTAATTGATAGAAAAACTAAAAAAATAATAATCTTATAAAAAGCATACAAAAAAAATATTTGTTAAAAAATATCTTAACAGATTAGCCATGTTTTATCAACCTAGAAATAAAGAACATCATTAGAACTTTTGTCAGCATAAAAAAAATATTTATTATTTATTTGATATACAGTTGAATATGATTTTGAATAATAATATGCACGTATGTTAATTCAAATAGAGTCGAATGCAAAAAGAGAGTCAAAAAATAAATAAATAAGTTGAATTACAAAACAAAAGGGGTTTTAGAGCCTTTGACGGTTGGATAATATTTTGATAGACAAACGTTTCATCTGACCAACCCAGGCTCATCCCAGCAAAAGACATCAGACAGATGTAAGATTTGTAACCTCATTCAATTATTGATATATGCATTGATAACCCTCATAATTAGTTCCTCAGCAGTTAAAATAATTAGTATGCCAACAAAATATCCTTACCGTTTAAATGCAACAACTATGTAAAAGCATATTTTCTATTCTAAAAATAAAATAAAAAATGACTCATATCTTTTTTAAGTCAAATTAGCCCACCTTCATCAACCTACAACAAATAACATTAGAACATTTGCGGTTACAACATGTAAAACCCTTATTTCTGCCTTGAAATAAATTAACTGCCCTTCATCAACCTGCAAAGAATAAAGAACATTATGTTAAGAGTACATAAATTCATTTTCATTTGATTCATTTTTTTGTTGTTGAAATAATCGAAATATAAAAGTGAATACATACAATTGAGAACTATCCAAATAATGAATCGCCAAAACTTTTCACTTCAGTCGTAGGCCTAATTTAATTTTAGTGAAAAATAAATACTATTCTCAAGCTATGAAGACTCGTAAGCTTGCATTCTTTGTAGTCTTGCATATGAAACAACAATCAAACTTGGAATCTCATTCCTTTTCAAAGCTACACTTACGCCGAACCTCATTATTTTCATAAACCTTGCTGACTTTTTGGGTGGTTTCCTTTTTCCACTGCATCTGCTAAATTATTATTTGTTATCTTCTTGATCATGATTGTATTTTCCTCCATAACAACACGATTGAGCATTGTCATCTAAATCTTCAGTACTGACCCATCACTATCACCAAATCTTTCTTTATTCTCATGATTCACCTCCAACTTTTCAACTCCTGATTTGGTGTTATTTTTGTTGAGAAGATTGAGAGATTCAGTATATTTAAGGCTACAAGCAATACCTTTATCATTCTCGGTGTTATTCAACGAAACGAAACCCGATTCTCTGCATTTAATTGTTTTAATTTATCTAAATAAGTTATTTGGTATCTCGGTCGCTTTTGCTTCTAGCTAGCTTTTTTAGAACTTACTCCACCAAGAAACATGACAAACAAAGGCATCATAATTGAAGTTAAAATTTAGAACTTGGATTGCGTAATTAGGGTTCGTATAACTCGTTTTTTTCTTCTATTTTAAGTAGATCAGAGACAAATATTTATGGAAGAAATAAGGGCAGAGTAGACTAAAGGCTAAAAGCAATTCCTTGAACATGATCTAACTCCTCTGATCTTCCTCTCCACTACCGGTTTTATTCGCTTGATTATACTCCTCATCCCCCTATAATCACTAATTTACCATCACAATTTATTTCACTGAAATACTTACCAATTAGAAAATAGCGTCCTAAGTATAAAGTCTGTATGCATAAGAATCGACTTCTTTATGATTAACATATTATTAGAAAAACCAAAGGAGAGCAACGGAAGTTGAAACTCAGATAAACCAAATGTCCAGGATGAGGGAAAGAAATCAGGAGAGATCAAATAAGAAAACGTGGCTACGACAACCATACGTCCAAGACTTTGCAATGAACAATGAGGCATACAAATACTTGGAATCCGTGAACCAAGATGGTTCTCCTGCTAGAATTTAGAACATGACACCCTTTGGAGACGTCTAAATCTAAAACTGACAAAACGATAACGAAACTTATCGAGGTTACTGAAAAATATCGTAAGGAATTGGGACAATGATACCGACGATAGAATATTGATGTTCCTTTGATGAGGAAGATAAAAGAAAACCATACTTCATGCATCATCTGCACACGAAATTATTGATGATCCAAGAAAATGAGAGAATGGATTTTTGGCTTCGCCGAAACCATGCAATGGAGATAAACTGGGATAATACATGAATAGAATCACCAGAACATATGGATACTGAACACATGACGATAGTGCCAGCGTTCGAGAAGAATTTTTGAGAGAATGTAATTACATTTATTTCTCATCCGATAAAGATTCAGCATAAAGATCTGAATACAACACAAATCAGTATCAAAGACCGCCAATCTTTGGGGATCGACTAAAAAAGTATTATTTCAGGGCAACATAAAATAATTTACCTAGCATTTTTATTATTTTAATCAATTGCAAGTGTAACCAAATTTATAATTATTTGGATGACAAATATCTAAAATTTTCATATCTATAAGTTTTCATGGGTCAAAATAAATCTTATCATAGTTTGTAGTGTTTATTTAAATCATTCTAACCAAAAATTATTCCGTCTCATGCCGTGCCATTACGGCACGGGTTATTTCTAGTATCTCTAATAAAAATTAACCAGAAAAGATGTTTTTGGATTTTTGAAAGAAGAATAACAGAAAAATAAACTAAACGAATAAAACAAATTCAATGGGAAAAATGGTAACTAGGGTTTATAGTATCCACCACTATTTTTATTCAACGAATGAAATGAAACATAATTATGAATACATGTTTATTATTCATTCTATCGACATCACCTATTATAAGTATTAGAATCGTAAATGTCACTGGTATACCCTAAGCATAGCACATCAAAAGACTAAATCTAAGCATGCACTATCAAATTGCATCAGCGAGGGATTATACAAAACTAAATTTTAGGTTCACAAATTTTATTTGACTTTTCAAAGCATAACCCATTAAAGAAATTAACCAAGTATGGATCATCAAATTATAAGACAAACATATTACTAAAACTAACAATTACGCATATAGGTTTTTAAAACCGGTGAAGCAACAACTAATTTTTCAATAAATCGATAAACAATATTCAAAGATTAATTTATTCAAATCATCACGGTCTATTTCTATATAACCAAATCAAGCATCCTAATACCCCAAGTGGTTTCAATCCAAAAAAAAACCTAGTTATGAAATTTAACAAGACATGATTATGGGTTTCTCAAAACCCATCAAAAATAATAACAAGAGGAAAAGAAAGATTAAACTGTCGCCTTCTCTTGTTTTCAATTCCAAATGACTTCTACGGCCAACACAGCTTCCTCGCCTCCTTTCCTACTCACTGTCCGTCACCAACGGAACAAAGAAAACTCACAGCCGACCTCCCCCTTTTCCTGTTCTAAATCGATGAACATATATGTGTCACGAAGTCCTCTAATTTGACTATAGAAGTATCACTCTGCACCTAGCAAGTAGTTGCGGATGACCAGCCCAATTCTAACACCCGATGCCAATACGTCCAGACCACATCCAAATCTAACCACATATCGTTCTCTTCTCAAACTCATGCCGTATCACCAGTTTTCGTTTTTTCTTCTCTTTAGTACCGCAGTCGCAAACACCAAAGCACTAAAACAATATCATTAGCCAAAATATCTAGAACTAACTAATATAAATATGGGTATAATATGTAGCATATACGTGCTTATCAACACCCACACACTTATATTTTGCTAGTCCTCGAGCAAAAAAGAAGAAGACCCGCTACACAGCTGGTCATATCATAAGAGAGAGTTAGACCCGCTACACAGCTGGCCATAAAATGAAAAATTAAAATTCCATACACAAGACCCGCTACACAACTGGTCATAGAAAACACCCTACAAAAGACCCACTACACAGCTGGTCATAACTCTAAAAATCATAATGATAATAAAAAGTTTTAAGACCCGCTACACAACTGATCATTTTTTTTAGACCCGCTACACAGCTGGTCATAATATATTTGCAAACCTATAATAGACCCGCTTAATAGCTAGTCATAAATTGCAAGAAAATTCCTAAAAAGGAAAAGTAAAAAGTTAACCACTCCCCACACTTAAACATTACATTGTCCTCAACGTAATTGAGTCATCCAACGTAAAACAAAATTAAGATACGAAATTCATAATATGCGAAAATATACAAATAAAAATAAAACAATAAAATAGAATTACCTACTGGAATATACAAATAAGACTCTCCATATATCAACAACCTAAAATTTTGGGGATCAACCAGAGCACAGTATATACAACCGATAACAACCTCAAATCCTCGCTGAGGAGACGTAAAGATATAGAGATTATCAAAAGGAAAGAGCTACCCCCAAACCGGTTTTTTGCAAAGGATGTATCATTTTGATCAAAAATAACCGAATCAAAGGGTTCGCTAGAGATGAGAACTGAAACGATCTGGGAGTCATGCATAGGCAAAGAGAAGTCACGAGATGCAAAATAATCTAGTAATACTGGAGAAGCACGCAGTTCTAATCCAAAATTAGGAATCTTCCGAAAAGTTTTGCTAACAATTCTAGGTGTATTGACTTCTAGTTTTTCTACTCAGTTAACAAAAGAACCCTTTTCTCTTTCCTAGAGCTCTGGCGATTTTTTTAGGGTTTCCAAAAAAATTCACGGTTTTCATCATTTTCTCTCTCTCCTCTTGATCATCTTTAGGGTGATTCAAGATGGGGGAATCACCTGATTAATCACATATGAAGATGTTAACGTTTGCTGAAATGGTTGCTGGAAAGAAAAATTTCAGAACAACAACCATTGATTTGAAGATGCTTCCACAACCAATAGTATTAGAGGGAAAACCGGCTTTGGTTATCCCTAATGCTTTGTTCCTCAAAGGTGTTGAGACCTGGCAATATAGTCTCATTAGGAGACTAGATTTTAAAGATATCAACTTTGGTGATGTAAAGAAATCTCTTGAAGAACAATGAATGTTAGAAGAAGGTAAGGTAAAGTTTGTACCAATGAGTAAAGGATTTTTTATCATCAAGTTATCTTCCTTGGAAGATAAGAAAAAAATTAACCGAAAAGAATCATGGTTTTTTCAACAACAAGTTCTGAAGTTGCAGGAATGGTTCCCTAGTTTTAATCCATCAAAACAGAAAACTTCCCATGCTACTATGTGGGCAAAGTTTCTAGGTTTTTCGGTAGAACTATGGACAGAAGAATCTCTATTGGCAATTTCTCAAACCCTATGTACACCTATTATGGTTGATTCTAAAATCCTAAATCATGATTATGGTTATTTTGTTTTTGTCTTAATTGATACTAATTTTGCTGATTCTATTGCAACGGAGATTATTCTCACATCTGGGTGGAGAAAATTCCCACAAGTTGTTGAGATTCCAAAAAGACCTTCATACTGCAAGCATTGTTACATTATTGGGCATGCATATAAAGACTTCAAAAATGCTCGTAAGGTATTTAATAAGGATCCTAAGAATCATTTTAATACTCAAGTGAATGTTGGCCAGCATGGTAAGAAGAGGAATCAAGAGCAGCAAGTGACGGAAGTTAACAAACAACAATAGTGTCAAACAAGTGTAGCTGGTACATCCACTATGGAGGGTACTACAGCTAATGAGAAACAAAACGGAGACCATGCAAATCATGCAACAGAAGTAAACAGGTTGGAGAGGTCAACTGATGCTAATGTGATTAAATCTTCTATGGGTATTGCTGATGTGAATGATATGTTGCAACAAGTTCAACCAACTGAGAATTGGAAGCAAGTTAAAGACAAAAACAAAGATAAGGTTTCTGCTTTTACTTTTACTTTGCTTGTGGATGAACTGTATAGTTCTGAGGTAGTTGTCCATAATAATCAATATGAAGTTCTAAGCGCTGAACTAGGCATTAGAGATGAAGAAGAGGATGATCAGAAATTTGACAGTGGGGGAGAGGTTGATTCTGATTTTTCTGAAGGTAGTATAGGTTCTAAAGATTGGGGGAAGTGGATGTTGATATTATAAATCAGAGAGAAGCTAAAAGAAAGGCTAAAAGAATTTTAGTAGGGCGCAAAGACTAGAATATGGAACCCTAGCCGGGAATCCAATTTGGATTTGAAGAATACTAGTCGTGTTGTTTTGGATTGTGAATCCAATTTGGATATGGATAAATCTAATCAGACCACTTCAGGTAATATGGGCAGTGATGGGCCTGATATGCTAAAACCATATTTGGAATTAAAAAAAAAGACCTCGAAGGCTTTTCGTGCTCGTTTGGATGCCATAAAATCCCAGCAAGAACTTTCTCTCCTAGGCCATGCAATGTTGGAGGGTGGGACTGATTTGGAGGGGAATATTTTGGATGCTTCTACAAATATTAGTAGTTTGGGTGTCAAGGTTCAAAAGGGAAGGTCTCCTAGGCCTTCTCAATCTAGTCAAGTTCAAACTCCTATTAAACTTATTCCTGGTAATTACGCTTCGGATGAAGATGAATATGGAGGATTTTATGATGATTTGGAAGACACATACATTATGGCAACAATTTTTTCACTTCCTGGAAACAAGAGTAGAACTAAACAATATAGATTTGGTAATCAAAGAGGGAGAAGAAGGAGATAACTCTCTCATTTTCTTTAAGTTTTAAGTTTTTCTTTTTGAAGCTATTTTAAGTTTTCTTGAAGTTATTTCTTTTTCCCCTTTGTTTTATGGGTGTGAGGGGCCTTTGAGCCCCATTTTGTAATTATTATCAATAGGAATATCAGAATAAAGATGATTAAAAGAAACCTTATATATAGAGTGTAATGTCTCTAAGTCGTTAGACTTAACTACAGTTTCCTCTGAATTAACACATTCTTCATAAGCATCATTGTTATAGCACTGATATGTCACACCGTCTAAAAGAATGGTTTTCTCAATCCTAAATTCATCTTTTTGAATAGGCGAGTGATCATTAACACGATCAGGAGTTGGACTAATAAATTCACCACCTTCACTTGGTATGACAATGTCTCTATCCCTATGATCACAACTATCAAGTTCATCATCATTCTCCATACACATTGATCATTAGTTAAAGCGGTTTCATTATAAATATCAAGAGTATAAGAAAAATTGTAACTTGTATCCTCAGTAAGACCACAATCTTCTACCGGTTGCGTTAGTTAAGTAATCGATAAATAAATTTGTTCATCAAGTTGAGCAATATAAGCTTGGGTTTTACTCAGCTCAGCAAAAAATAACTTATTAGCTTTTGTTAGAGCATTTCTCGGTCGAACTCGCATGCATTGGTATCTCAAGCATGTTTGTCAATATTAGTGATCAAAACTATAAAGTCTTTGATTTTTAGTCTACTATAGCTAAGGTCTCGAACTAGGATAGAAAGTGTAGTTGAGCTCAAGAACTCCATGGTGATCATCATACAAGACGAAAGACTACTCAAGGAACCATTGGATCTTCATCGACTAAAAGGTATGTGGAGACTTGAATTTATCTTTCACTCAAAAGTTTATCTACTCTATCTCCTTCTTGAGACAAAATTCGTATTACTATATAGACTAAGATTATACACATATGATATTTCGAGCTAAGTATATCTCGCTTATATATTTCTCGAAATATGTGTTGGTAAATATTTCGCTTTAGCCAAGTT
Source organism: Papaver bracteatum (assembly GCA_023529315.1). NCBI lineage: Eukaryota > Viridiplantae > Streptophyta > Magnoliopsida > Ranunculales > Papaveraceae > Papaver > Papaver bracteatum. The sequence goes on along the minus strand of JAJJWX010002723.1, from coordinate 1,957,124 downwards.
CATCTTTACCTAGTGACGAAAGTCATGTTATGTTTCAATCATTTTGGAAATTGCTGACGAAAAAAAGTTTCTGCATAACAACTATATAACGCCCTCTGAGAATGTTTCAATGATTGAAATGAGAGTTTAGACAATATAACCATTGAGGAGATAAGCATTGTTGTGGCAACACATATATGTATAAGTCCTTAGTGCTTAAACCGAAGTTTGCGAACTTTTTTGATCAAGTAAAACTGGTGTTGTGCGTGAGCTTTAGTCCTCGAACTGGCAAAAGTTCTTGATCGAGAATTTCTGCTGAAGTTTGTGAACTCCCTCCGGGAACTTAAGTCCGCGAACTTGAGTTGGTTATGTCTAAAAATGATGTTTGTTAACTTATCTTAATAAACTAAGGAATGCTATTGCAAATCGTGGCTTTATAGTTCATGAATCGATTTGAGTGAATCACATTGTTTTTGCTTCAATTGTATCTTGTGTATTACATAAAGATCTAAGCAATTGAACAACTCTCTAACTAGTTCATTTGAGTCATTTGGACTAGTTATGGTGAAGAAGAATATGGTTGATATGAAAGTTATTATAGGCTAACCATTTGGTTTGAGCCAACTAATGTACAAGTTTGGGTACGGTTACACAAGCCTAGAAATGTGCATTACAAGTGTGTATAACAAGCTATATTTTCGATCTAATGGTTGATAAATATTATCTTGAATCTAATCAGGTTTTCATCTAACGGTGAATATTGAATGCATTGATACTAAGCTAACATTGATTGCAAACCCTGATTTGAATACTATATAAGGGAGAACTCTAGCAACTGGGAAACCTAACCCCCACACATTCTGTGTGATACTAGTTTGCTAAACTTGAGTCGATTCTCCTTTAACCTTTGGGTTTCTTCTTCTAAAACCAGGTTAACGACTTAAATACTTTATTGGGATTGTGAAGCCAGACCGATACTACTTTTCTTGTAGTTGTGTGATCTGATCTTGTTTTTTCTATCGTACGAGTACAATTGTAATAATTTGATGTGTGTCGTAACCACAAAAAATTAATTAAGATATTTCCCACTAATTAACTGGTAATATAGCGGTAGTAAGAGACCGTTCCCACGAAGAGCTGTGTAATTGATATGTTATTTATTTCGGCAAAATAATAAAAGACAAGGGGGATTGGTTTAAAGTAAAATAAAAAGAATAACAAATAAAAGAAATAGATGATTAAGGAATCCTTCTCCGTTACCAAGCGATAACTGGATTAGTGTACTTATCTATCTTCGTTAGAACCATTCATCACCAACCGTAGAATAGCAGCTAGGTCAGTGTTATCCTAAAAACTCCTTCTATCACTGGATACGGATGTTCTCGACTACCAGATTATACTCAACGAACCACCAAGTAGTAGATCACTCAAGGTGTAATCCAATCGAACGCTTTAGGCTTTGTGAATTAGGTTGATCCCAGTAGTTAAACTCTTAGCTCAAGGTTTACTTGCTGATGTTACCTTTACTCGCAATTGCTCCACAAAATCCCTCTGCTTGTGTAGAGAGTTAATCGACGATTACTTATCTCATAACTTCTACTAGCGATAGAATAATTAATAGATCAACCTAGTATGCATCCCAAATTAATCTAAGAATTACTCATAAACCCTAGATATAGTAAAGATAAACGATAATGATAAAAACTCTGAACAAACTTGTATAACTAACAAAGAATCACACTTAGATGTTTTGGATGATGTCAAGAAATCCTCCGTTGACCCTGTCAAGTTTGGCGTCTGCAAAATTTTGAGTAAATATTTTGGTTCTGATAAGATGGTTTTGCAAACGTCCTTAGAGAAAGAAATTGTATCCTTGAAGGAAATTCTTAAGGCCAAGACCTTAGAATGTGGCACTCTTCGTCTTGAAAATCAAAAGCTTCAAAATGTTTCGCTAGACTGTGTAAATCTTCACAAGGAGAATGAGGAATTAAAAGGTATAACCTTCTCATATTTGCCCTTAACTTATCTTTTTCAATAAATTTATTCTTTCCGTATTCAATTTTCTTAAAATCCTTTGTTCGCCTTTAAGTTTTAAACCAAAAACGAATAATGGAGAGATATAAATTTGAATCCATCGCTGAAGAATCCTGTATGGACAGAGATATTTGGATGGATCAATATAACCAATTAGATAACCTTCATACATATTCTGTCGATCAAATAGATAATCTTACCAAAGAGAATACTCAATTAGTTCAGAAGCAAAACTTATTAAGTAGTGAAATATATCGCCTCTCTTATTCTTTAACTAAAGCTAACTTGGAGATGAAAACTTTATCAGATGAGAATAAGACCTTATCTCAAGAGAAACGAGTTCTTTTAAATAAGGTGGCGATCTCTTCGCAGCAACATAACATTTGTCAAAAAGTATGTAATGATCAAGAACAGTCTATTTGCTTTTTGAGAAGTAAACTTAAAGAAATAACATAATCATCTGTTGCTGAGAGGGATGAGCTTATCCGGGGTAGAATAGCCTTAAGTGTAAAGTCAAGTCAACTCAAAGACCAATATTCCAAACTAGAAGAATCATATACTTCTCTTGCGAAGGAAAACGCCTCACTTATTTCTAAAGAAAATAATTTTCAATCTCGCTTGAAAGGTTTAGTTGGAGATAAATTTGACGATGCAATGGACCGCTGGGAAGATAGTTGTTTGGATCTAACTCAATATCTTATTTCTCAAAAGGAAGGTAGTCATAAAAATTTGACTACCTCACCCATATTTTATCTCTGTTAAGTATTTTTGTGATATCTTCCTTACGAAATTTTCGCTTGAATAATAAAATTTTTTTGTTATTCTTTTTTGCAAAATCAGAGAAAAATCTTCACTCCTTCATTTCTGTTTTGGAGTCTAAGATTGCCAAAATTCGCAAGGAAAATGCATTATTAGCTTCTCATCTTGCTCGTTCTCGCGACCGGGCAGAAAGGAGATTTGATTATCTTGCTTACTTCAAAAATATGGAAAGTAGAAACCGTGAAAAGCACTCCTTCGCCAAGCTCATCTCCAAGCTGAAGTTCTTGTGAATGATATCTTGCTGTCCAAATATCTTCCTCATGTATCACTCAAACCTCTAGAAGTAGGTGAAGATGAAGTTCCTTGTGCTGCTGATAGCGATTTTGATTAAGAAAGTGGTGAAGAGGCTATTTCTCAAGAAGAAATTGCGAATGAGGAAGGAATCCCTCTCAAGGAAAGAACTGATGTTGATGACCCAAATGAAGAAGAATCTAGAATAAATGAGTCAACTGCTGGTAATATCCCAAATGAAGAAGAAACTAGAGTAGACCAGAATAAAGAGAATATTGGCGAAAATGATAAAGCTGGCGAAGGACGTCCATCATCCCCTTCTAGCGAAGCTAACACTGAAGTCTGAGCTTTAGTTTTATTTTCTTGAATTATTTCTTCTTCGTCTCTTCTTGCAAATGATGTACTTCAACCAACTTTGAGGTTCATTTACTCTTTTAGTATTTCACATGCTCGCGAGAAAGATAATGACATCTTGTTTATTAATTCCCATACTTGCCTCTCATTATCTTTCTTATGTTGAACACATTTTTTATGCGTAAAGAATAGTTAATGTCTACAAATTTTCTGTTTTGTCATGTGGTCTTATTTTGCCTTCCTAGTTAAAGGTCTTAGTTTACAACCTCTTGTCATCGTGACAAAATCGCAGGACGTTTTTGCACTTTTATGCAGAAACCCATTGATCTTGTCTTAACTTTTCTCTTTTGTCATTTTGGTTGCGACAATATGATAGGCCTAAATATTCTTGCAAAAATAAAGCCCCATGACATTGGCATCTTGCGACGAAACCGCAGGACGTCCTTACACTTTCATGTAATGACCCATTGACCTCGTCTTATCTTTATATCTTGTATTATTGCCTCTTTAGGATTGTCGCACAAATATGACAAGCCTTGATACTCCCATGATTAAAAAGCCTCATGGCATTAGCGTCTTAAGACACTTATCAGCTCCCTAATGGAGGGTGCCTCCCTTATCTTCCCCATGGTTTCCCATTCAAGGAGATGTACCTCTACCATACAAGGATGGCTCCTACCATCCGGTCTTAACAACAACCAATTGTTTTCGCAGCCTCTTATCCCTTTTACCTATATGGATTATGGTTACGAGACTGCACCCTAAGTGGGGTTTTCTTCAGGCCGAGTGCATCATAGTCAAGAAATTGCCAAGAATGGCCAGGTACGTTCCAGATGCCCCAGGCACTCTTGGATCAACCGTGTACCTTGGCGCCTTGATCATATTATGCACTCCTTAGAAGAGACCCTCAGTCGTCCAACCTAAGTCATAAGCTTAGGTTGAAAATACAAGGTACCTCTCCTAGATGGGCTTTATTGACCCCAAATCTCCATGACTCAGGTTCCAGGGGCGGTGTAACCTTTTCACTGAGCCATGCAACAGGTACCCCTTCTATGAAGTACTTTAGGTCTTAAATTTGCCTCTTGCGAAATTTTGATTTCGCGAACTAGGGTGTACGCCATATTAAGTTAGCCCCTTTCTATTATGTCAATGATCTTTGCCAAGTTTTCGCATATTTTCATTCTGCTTTTTGATATTTGTAATCTCGCATCTTCTCTTTCATAAAATCTTTGCATATATTCATCTCATTTCAGTCATACATTATTTCGCAATCTACTCTTTCCCAAAATTTCTTATGGGTAATATCTTTTTAGGTATAATCTGTTCCATGGTCTACCAAGTCTTTGACCCACATCTCTACCCTGAGGGTCCATCAACTTATATGCCCCTGTTCCAACTATCTCTTTAATGATATAAGGACCATCCCATTTTTTCGCCAACTTTCCACCATTTTCTCGCTGATATATTGGTGTTTATCGCAGCACTAAATCACCAGGTTGAAATTCACGCTTTTTGACGTGTTTATTATAATCTTCGCTGGTTATTTTCCATATGCTGTAGTTCTCTTTCTCTCTTTTCTTCTAACTCATCAAGCTTAGTTAAAATCATACCCGCACTAAGATTTTTCTCCCATGCCTCTCTCTTTGTTGTGGGAATAATAAATTCTGTTGGTAGCACAGCTTCAACCCCATATGTTATAAAAAAAGGTGACATTCCAGTAGCTTCTCGCCTAGTTGTGTTGTAAGCCCAGGCTGCATTATGTACCTGTTCTCACCATGCTCTATTATGTCCTTCTAATTTCTTCTTCAATATGTCTGCAATCGTCTTATTTTTTGCTTCAGCTTGACCATCGGCCTGTGGATATAGAGGGGTGGATTTTCCACACTTTATCTTGAATGCATTGAGTAACATTTCTATGTTTTGCCCTTCAAATTGTTTCCCATTATCAGATACCAATTGTGCAGGAACTCCAAATCTGTAAATGATATTTTCAAATTTGAATGTAAAAATGTCTTTGTCGCGAATATGTTGTACTGCCTTTACTTCTGCCCATTTTTTGAAATAACCTATAACGATAATTAAATATCTTCTCTGTCCAGATCCCGGTAAAAATGGTCCCACAATGTCTAAACCCCACTTTCCAAAGGTCCATACACTTGTTGAAGATGATAATGGTGCTCCAGGTGCATGTATTTTATTTCCGTGTCGCTGGCAATCTTCGCAACGCCTTGATATTTTCTTCGCATTTTCATGCATATATGGCCAATAATAACCTTGCATTTTTGTTTTGTATGCCAAAAATATTCCTCCACTATGATTGCCAGCATCCCCACTATGTAACATCTTCAATATCTCTTCTCATTCTTTTCGTGTTAGATATCTGAGTGATGGTCCATTAAGGGATCTTCGATACAATACCCCATCTCTTAATTCATAATTTTTCGCATGACTTTTTAACTTGTGCGCATCCAATCTATTCCTTGGGGTTTCTCCTTTCGCCAAGTATGCATGAAGTTCTACTATTCAATCTTCGATATTAGGCATCTGTTATTCTTCTCCATCTTCTATTATCATTACGTCTACTTCTTCCTCTTCTTCTTTGTTTACTGATAGTGAATGAAGTGTCTGTATCTTTATGCATCTCGCAGTTGGATCTGTCATCATGCTTGAAATGAAAGCATAAACATTTGTGAGTCTGTCTTTCCTTGATATGTTCCTCCACTTTATTTTTGAGATTTTCGCTGACAATTCTTCAACAAGTTTTTTGTATTTTTTCAAGGATGGTTCATTTGTAGTGTACTCTCCTTTTATTTGGCGAATAACTAACTGGGAGTCACTGGTGATTTCCATATTCTCCAACTTTATTTTTATTGCGAATTTTAGGGCATGTACCACAGCTTCATATTCAGTTTCATTATTAGTGGATGAGAATTCCAACCTGAAGGAAAAAGCCATTTTGGTTCCCTCTGGCGAAATTAGGACAATTCCAATTCCATTACCTTCCCCATTTGGCGATCCATTTACCAATATTTCCCATCTATCGGGTTCTGTCAACAGATCTCTTGGGTTTCCATGTTCTTCTTCCACATCCATCATTTCCTCCACAGCTTCATCATCTTCTAAAGGAAATTCTGCTAAGAAGTCTGCGATAACTTGTGATTTTGGTGAAGACAATATTTCATACTTAATTTTGAAATGTCCTACTTGTGCATTCCATCTCTCCACCCTGCCTGACCTTTTTGAATTCTTCATCACTGATTCAATTGGTACCTTTGTCATAACCCTTATTTTGTGTGCCTAAAAATATATGCGAAGCTTAAACTAATGCCAGAATTAGTTTTTCAATTTTTGAATAATTTTTCTCTGCGGCATTGAATATTTTGCTGCTGTATTAAATCGGTTTTTCGACTCTTGCGTCAATTCGCAATAGCACAACACTTAATGCATGTGAAGTTGTCGCAAGATAGATTAATAATTCTTCTCCTGGTTCTGCCTTTTACAAAATAGATATATTCATCAGATGTTCTTTTATTCCTTGAAAATATTTCTCACATTCATCTGTCCATCTGAATTTTGTACCTTTTTTGAGTATGTTGAAGAAATGTTTACATTTGTCTGAAGATCGCGAAATAAACCTTCCCATCGAAGCCAAGGGTCCATTTAACTTCTGTACATCCTTCACCGTCGCTGGTGTTGGCATATCACGAATTGCTTGCACTTTCTCTGGATCAACTTGTATTCCTTCTTTTGACACAATGTAGCCTAGAAATTTTCCAGACGCAACCCCAAAAATACACTTTTCTGGATTTATCTTAATGTTAAAGTGCCGCATCTGTTCAAAAATTTCCTTCAGATCTTGTACGTTGTCTTTAGCTTCTTTACTTTTTATTAAGATGTCATCTACATACACCTCTAATGTTTTGTGTATCCACTTTGCGAACACCTTCTCCACCATCCTTTGATATGTTGCTCCAACGTTTCGCAAACCAAATGGAATTTTTTTATAACAGTATAACCCTCTTGGAGCAAAAAAAGCAATATATTCTTGATCTTTTTCAGCGAGAGGAATTTGATTATAACCTTTGTACCTATCTAGAGAAGATATTCTATCATTTCCCGCCGCTGACTCAACCATTTGTGGAATATCTGGTAATAGAAAGCTGTCTTTCGGATGTAGGATCAGAATATCTCAAGAAAGACACATCTGCGAAGTTTTATCAACAACACTTTGCGAGCGTCGCTGGATGATTTGAAGAATGATGTAATAAATGACGACAGTAGAAACATGAGTAAAGTGTGATGACTCTGCGATGTTTAGAGTCTTTGCGAAGATTAACAATATAACTCTTACGAGAATATCGCAAGTCAGATCTGAAATTAAAGGACAGATTATCTGTCATCCACTATGTAAATCCCTATATAAAGAGTTGAACATGCGTAAGGAAAGAGAGATCTTTTTCGAGTGTTGAGCAAGTCATTAGGAGAGAGAAAGTCCAGAGCGGTTGTTAATTCTTTAGATTCATTTCCTTTTCTATCTTGTAAAATTTATGAGGTTAATCAATAAAATTTGTGTTTGATGATCTAAAAATGACTTAATTGAATGAATTCTTGTGAGGGGTGTAGTGTGGGATTTCCTGTAACTACATATTGGCGCTAGAAACAGGGATCTCCTTATTGATAGTGTGAAGATTAATACTGTGATTTGAAAGAATTTGGAGTAGTTGGTGAAAAGTTTCATATAATTTTCAACAATTCATTGAAAAGATGGCTAGGAGGAGAAATGCTTCAAGATAATCAACAATTATGAGAAGGAGTAAGTGGCTTGCTGGAGAAAGAAGAGATGAAACTGGAGAACCATCAAGAATGAATACAAGAAATTATGGAGAAAATTAAATTCAACAACCAATTCAGCATACACCAGTGCAAAACAGAGCTATGGATTATGATAGAGTGAGTATACACACCTGGAAGTCAGATTCAACAGATGAAACGGAGGAAGAACGACAATTGATAAACGAAAGATGAGTAGAAGGGGATCAAGTAGTAGTTGGAGGTATAGTTCATGGAAATGAAGAGATTGAAGCATTAGAAACATTGAGACAAAGAATACACAAAGAAAGGAGAATAGAAGTAGAAGAACGTGCTAATTTGACAAGGCAGAATCATGAGTTGAGAATGGATAATATGAGATTACAAAATATAAGGTCAAGAAGCACTACAAGATCAAGTTCAAGATTAATCAGAAGGGAAGAAAGATGAAACTCACTTGTAGAAAATGTTGATGGAAATATTCGGCAGGAGGTGCAAAATCCAGATGAAGAACGTCGCGAAAATAGAGAAATGATTGAAGATCGATATATTCCACATGGAAAAATTCCTCAAAATAGGCAGCGTCAAGAACAAAATAACCAAGGTGATGAAGAAAACCAAGAAGAAGGAAGAAGAATATTACATGGGAGAGAAAATCGCAGAAATAAGAAAGTAATTGAAGAAGAAATCGAGAGACATTATGCTGAACAAGCTCGTTTATCCTGCGAGAGAGAGAGAGATTGAGTGAATAAATGGAGGAGAGAGAACTCCAAGAAGCAATACGTCAGAAAAATCATGATAATCGAGAAAGAAGACGTGAGCAAAACCGCAACAATGGTAATATCAATGAAGAATATGATAGAATACAAAGGAGAATCGAAAGACAACAAAGAGAGTTGATAAGGAGTTAGCAAAATCGCAGAAGAGAAAATGAGAGATATAATGGTGTGCGAATTCATGAAAGAAATGAAAGAGAAGATCGCAGAGAAAGACAAGAAGAAAATGATGGGGAAGAAAATCAAAATCTCGCAACACAAAATAGGCAAGAACGCAGGAGAAGAAAAACAGAATTAAAGAGACCAATGGGATCAGCGTCCGGGGTAAATAAACAAATCTTAAGAGAACTGGCAGAAATGAGAGGAATGTTGAATAATAGGAGAGAGGGAGGCAGAAGGCAATTATATGTGGCCATTGAAGAATCTTCAAAAACTCCATTCACACAAGAAGTACAATTAGGAGGAATACCACCAAAGTGCAGTTAGCCTGCGTTAACTAGCATTTTTGATGGAACAACTTATGCAATTCAACACATTAAAGCTTATATGAGATGTATGTTACAGTGGGGGAATCATGATGCTGTGTTGTGCAAGTATTTCGCATCAAGTCTAACAGGAGATGCGCTAAAGTGGTTCCAAGGTCTACCCAGGAATACTATAACATCTTTTAACCATTTGCAGACTACGTTCTTAGGGGCGTATATAACTAAAAACTCCTCGCGACCAGGAATAGAAGATGTGTTTGGATTAACGCAGAGAACTGGAGAAAGTCTGAAGCATTTAACCATAAGGTGGAAGACAATGTGCAGTGAGATGGCTGGACGTGTGGATGAGAGATATCTCATTTATCATTCATCAATGCAATGTTCGCAACCAATCTACTATACATTTAAATTTTTAGAATTAAGAATACAATCACAATGAATGAATTACGGGAGCTATAGAAAGAGTACATTTACCTTGAAGAAAAATAGAATGAAATGGAATCGTATCCCGTTGCGAATACAAGTTCAAATACCGCGAATGCAAGCTTATTGCCTAAATTGATAAACACAGTGGCGAGCACTTCGCAGGTACAACAAGAAGAAAAGAATGACAATCAACAGAAGTTGGTAGCTATGGGAAGCAGAGATCAAGAAGAATTCGAAAGAGAAAGAAATTTTTATAGTCGAGGTGGAAACAACAAAATTCAAAGACTTGATCAGCCGCAGGAAAATTATGGAGGACAAAGACAAAATTATCAGAGAGGATCAGGAAGGCAAAAAATGATATGTGAAGAGATCAAGATGCCTCCTTTGAACACTAGTGTAGAAAAAATTTGGGAAGCAATAATATTAATGGAAAATATACCAACACCATGGAACATGGGAAAAGAACCGCTTCCAAATAACAGAAGTCAAGAATTTTGCTCTTATCATCACTTTCATGGACATTCTACAAATAACTGCAGAAACATAAAGAGAATCATTCTCAGAATGATAGACCAGGGAAAGCTAAATCATTTTCTAATGGGGCACCCACAATATCAACTCTTACCACCGCCACCAGGAATTCGCAGTGTTAATGTAACAAAAGGAGGAGAATCATTTGTCATGGAAGTTGGAACAAAGGAAAAAAATCTATTTTGATTCAGTATAACATCAGTGAAAGACACATAAGTGAGAGATTGATGGTTGATTCTATTTTGCTGCGAAGTCAAAGCTTGCTGAAAATAACAAATAATAAAAATGTTGCAGAAGGAAAGACTATAGCGAAAAGCAACAAAAGAACAAAGGCAGAAAACAGCAAAGGTAAAAAATTTAAATTGTGAAATGAAAGAAATATTGAGAAAAGAAAAATAGATGTATGATTGATTTGTTGCGAAAATTTCAAAAATGTATTTTACTTGATGATAAAAGTGAGATTGAGAAATTATAACCGAGATGAAATGCAAAAGAATATTCCTTAGAATGGGACGAACCTTTATGGCGTACACACTAGTTCGCGAATAAAATTTCGCAAGAGGCAAATGTAAGACCTAAAGTACGTTATAGAAGGGGGTATCTGTTGCATGGCTCGGCGATAAGGTTACACCGCTGCTGGAAACTGAGTTATGGATATTTTGGGTCAATGAAAGCCCATCCAGGAGAGACACCTTGGATTCTCAACTTGAGCATATGATTTGAGTGGGGAGACTAAGGTAATAAGAACTCTCCTAAGGGGTGCAGAGTATGACCAAGGCGCCGAGGTACACGGTTGAGCCAAGAGTGCCCGGGCGTATGAAACTACCCTGGCCATTCTTGGCAAGTCTTGGCTATGATGCACTCGGCCCGAAGAAAACCCCACTTAGGGTGCAGTTTGGTAACCATAAGCCATATAGGAAAAAGGGATAAGAGGCTGCGAACACAACTGGTTGTTGTTAAGACTGGATGGGAGGAGCTAGTCTTGTATGGCATAAGAAAGTCTCCTTGAAAGGGCATCCAGGGATAAGATAAAGGCGGCACCCTCCATTAGGGAGCTGATAAGTATCTTAAGACGCAAATGTCATGAGGCTATATTTTCGCAAGAATATTTAGACTTGTCATATTTGTGCAACATTCCTGAAGAGGCAATAATACAAAACAGAAGATAAGACGAGATCAATAGGTCATTGCATGCAAGTGTAAAGACGTCCTACGATTTCGTCGCAAGACGACAATGTCATGGGGCTTTAATTTTGCAAGAAAATCTAAGCCTGTCATATTGTCGCAGCAAAAATTACAAAAGAACAAAAAGTTAAGGCAAGATCAAGGGGTTTCTACATGAAAGTGTGGAGACGTCCTCCGATTTTGCCGCAATGAAAAAAGATGGCAATATAAGACCTTTACTTAGGAAGGAAAGATAAGACCACATCAGAATACAAGAAAGAATGCAATCTTACAATTTATGATTGCGAGATTATGCAGAGGAAATTGCGATTTTATCGCAAATTATTTTACTAAACAAAGGTAACATGCTCAATCACTCATCTAAATACAAATAACAGAGGAAAGTATGGGAATGCATAGAATAAATTAAAATGTTATTTGTTTTCACATGATAGATTTACGCATAAAAAGTTAATTGTATTTTGGGTAGTCATATTGCAAGAGAAAAAACTGCTATAACACATGCAGGATGAAATAAGAGAAGTAGAGCTTATATTGAAGAGAAATTCTCAATGATAGATTACAAGAATAGAAGATCAGAAAATGAATGTACAAGTTTTACAAAAAATCGGACAAAGAAACGAAATCTATTTCTTGCTTGATTCTTCCTTGTCTTCATCAGATTCTTTACTTGAGCTTTCTCCCTTATCTTCGTTAGATTCTTCATCAAACTCTTCTTCTTCATCAGCTTCACTATCAGAGATTATTAAAGAAGGAGTATTTTCTGGGATTTTATCTAAGAGACAAGGATATTTGGAGTGGGGAATCTTATTGTCATCACAGATCTCTTTGATGGTGTTATTACGGAAAGAAATTGCGTCATTTCCAAAATTTGTAATAGTGATCTTCATTCGAGTTTTCAATCTTGAACATTTTTCATTGCGAGAAGATAAATCTTTGGCAAGCCTCGCTTTCTCATTCTCAAGCTCATCAATTATCTTGCGATATCTCTCTTCATATTCTGCAAACGTATAACAATAAGTCAACAATCTGATAGTGGTTTATGAAAAAAGCAAACAACTAAATAAGGAAGAACAATTCACAACCTTCTCTGTTAGAGATCATATCTCTAATCAAGGTTGTTTGCTCAGTTTGAAGACTAACATTTACACCTAAGTTACTTCTGGCGTTATCTAGAACTTTTGTAGCCTAAGCAAATTCATCATCATCATTTATGAGAAGGCTGGGGCGAGTTTGGTTCTCTCTCTTGTAGAGCACAACATTTCTACGTTCGAGATCATCTCTATCAATTTGGATCTCAAGAAGAGTTTCTTGGAATTTCGCTAAGGTTTGAGCACCTTGAAGAGAAATACGATATTTTTCATCTATGAGATCACTATATTTGGTTCTTAACTTATTTATTTCTTCTTTGGAATTATGGAAGAAACGTTTAAAATTATTAGCCATAGTCAAGGCAGGTCTACAGTCAATTTCTAAGAAGCGAAGTTTGGATCTGAGTTCATCTATGGGAAGAGATTCAATCCTGTCATTTAAAAAGCTATCTAAGAAGCCAGAAGCAGTTGGACTACTCAAGAGGGTCCAGAAAGTCATGCGCATCAATGTAATGACCCCTGGCTCACGAGATTTTATTTTTAATAGGATAGGTTTTGCTATTCAAAAAGGGCTAGCGGCACAGCTTGTCGCTCGCTTGCCTAGTATGTAATTTTTAACTTTGTAATTTATTAACAGTTTATTCAATTGTTACAGATCCTAATAAGGTTTCATATTCAAAAAAAAAAAAAAAAAAAATTTAGAGAAGTATTTAGGTGTTCAAGAAGAGTATCATCATCCATAAGATTAGGAAAAGTATGAAGAAGAATAGCCTCATCAGAAAGACCATAAACTTCTGCGAAATGATGAACCATATAAGAAGAGCTAATGAGAAAACGAAATAAAGAAAAAGGAGAAAAAAGTCCCATACCATAGAGTTTCCTATTAGCATTTTGGAGACCAGAGATTTTATTCTTTTGGACAGCAGATTCAGATTTCAACTGGTTGTTCTTTTCGCGAAGATCAGCAGTTTTAGATTCCAATTGATTATTCTTCTCGCGAAGACCGGTAGTTTCAGCCTCCAATTTCTCATTCTTCTTGCGAAGTTCAAGATACTTCTTTTCAAAGGCCGCACGCCTTTTTTCCAAATCTGCGGTAACATCATAAGAAGCTTTCCCATCCTGCGAAATAATGCAGCGAATTTTCAGAATAAATTAAAAAACTCAAGACAAAAATAGAAAGAAGACAAATATAAGTATGAAGATTTACCAAACTATTGAGTGAATGTAAGAAACTTGGAGATATGGATCTTGAGACCCCGCGAAGAGATTCATTATTCTCTAAGAGGGGAGTATCGCAAATAGAAGTTATGGATTGGCAGACACTAGTGAGAGGAGTATCACCAATTCCCTACATAGTACTAGAGAAGATGTCGGATAGTTGCACCATAGAAGACTCAGGTTGAGAAGTTTCCTTCGCAGAAGAAACATCATCATCATCATCATCGTTATGATCACTAGAACTCTCGCTAGATTGGACTCTTCGTCTCTTTGAAGAAGGGGCAGTGGATTTGTCTTTGCGAGAAATACTCTTGCCTTTACCTCCAGTCTTCGCAACTTTGACAGGTTTTTCCACTTCAACGATAACCTACATTCACAGATAAAGATAAGAAATAGAGGCAACAATATATTGTGGAGAATCATAAAAGAATATTTCTTACTTCATTAGTGAATGATCGGAGAGCTGATAAAGTGTTGATTTTCCCAGTCTTGCTATAACTTACTTTCAACCTTTAAATCTGATAATTTCGCAAGTGAAAACATTGGAGTGGTCAGTAAAATTATATATAAGAATAAAAAGAACAACAATTCAAGAAAGCAAAGTGTGGAAATATACCTCTGCTTCCCTTTCCGGCCAGCTGAATACCTGATAGGTGTCTAAAACACCTTATTATTTATCTATTGTTTATGCTTTCTCTGCTATTTTTCTTGTAAATTATGTATCTTATGTTTTGTTTTTGAGTATTTAGGTACTTTGGAGTCATTTGGAACAAAAGAAGAGGAAACATGGCAAAAACGTTGGAGGCGGAGTGTGTCTCATTATTTGCTTTTATTTCTTCATCTCTGTTTGAAAAGTATGCCAGCTTTAGTGATGCAAATTATGTCTGAAAATCATGGCGGCTTTAATGATGTTAAGACGTTGAAGAGAAGAAGTGGACTTGAGATGCAAGAGGCGGCTGCAGCTGGTGGAAGAGCATTCATTTGGAGCATAAAGGGGCAAAGCTGTCATTTCACGTCGAACACTATCTGGAGCCCAGTCAAGATTAAGGGGAAATTCTTTTGGAAGAGCATTAAAGACAATCTAGCTGTGGTTAGGGGCTATCATTTGAGGTATCCCTTATCAATTGTAAGTGGGTGTAAATATCCTGGGGTGTAACTATCTACCCCAATGATTGACCTAACCCTAAATCAAGAAATCCATTCTCAATCATTTGTTCCTAAAAACTAAGAAGAGAAAAGACCGCTGTCTCTGAAATTGAGAAATGAAACAATGGATGCACATCAACACAAAATCGAGAATGGGCTCAGGGAGATGGGGTTCTCACTGCAATGAGGTTTGTGGTGGAAACTGATGGTTTAGTTGGTGAAAATGTAAGAAGATGATGGTATGTTTGACGTTGAGAAGAACAGGGAGAATATTCGGTTATGAATCTTAGATGAAGAAACTGAGATGGGTTTTACTCGATTAGAGTTTTAATCCCAATATCTGTTAGAGACCGATAGCTGTTTTTGGTGGTTGAGCTCCTAAGGTGGTTGAATTGTAGCTTGGGTCTTGAGCTAAGGGGGAATAAAATGGAGTTGAAGGGTTTTGAAATCAGTGAACAAATAAGGAGAATGGGTATTTGCTGTTGAATCTGTGGGAATGTTTGGATGATGGTAGAAACTGGGTATTGGTTTTAAGGGTTGTTGATGCTCTTGGAAGGGGATGGTGATTCGAGATTTCAAGCTAAGGTTCGATTTGTGAGTTCTTCCCTGAACTGAAATGAAGATATGGGTTTGATGGTGGTGTTGAATTCTTGCTACAACTGAGTTTGGGAAGTGCAGTGGATGCGGATTCGATAAAACTGCAAAATGGATTAAGAACTGGTGGAAGTGTGTTGCAGTGGAGCCATGGTAGTTTCAGGGGGCTGATGGCAAAGGCATGAAGATGAATGTTGGTACTGGGGTTCAGTTGAAAGGGGATCTGGTGCTGATTCGAGTAAAATGCAGTATGGAGGAGGTTAGGTTTTGATGTGAATTGATGTTGTAGGTGATTACAGGTTGAAATAGGAGCTTGTGTTACTGTTGTTGGTATTGGGCTATTGTAGTGATGGTTAAGCATTTGTTAGTGAGAATTGAAGCTAAGCCATTGCAGGTGAACATGAATTGGGATGTTGAATGTAGTTGGAGCTAGGTACTGGCGCTGGCTAGTTGTGTTCTCAACACCAACTGAGAAGTTAGCTAAGAAAATTCTAATGAGCTGTGTAGCAGAATGGCTGGGGATTTGGTGATACTAAATGCAGCTGCAATTGCAGGATTGATAATCTACAGAAAGTGCAAGTGCTGCAGCGAAGATTTGTTTGATTTTGAAGCACCAGGAGTTTGGCTACTGTGAAGAGGATGATTCTTGTGACTGGTGGAGAGAACTAAGATGGCAGGGGTTTGTGAAATAGATTGTTACAGGGATTCGAACTGGCAGTATGGCTCGAATTTGTGAGGTTTTGGACAAGTTTTTATCAGGCAGAAGAGCTGGGGTTGCTGCCAGGGTTCAATGGAAATTTGAGGCTTGTTTTGCTGATGTATCCATGGATTGATGGCTGAAAAGGATGGGTATGTGGCCATGGTTCAGTCGCTGTGCGCAAGGAGTTTTTAGTAGCAGCTGGGACGTAACTTAGAGGCTACAGGATATGGAGATTTGGGATTAGAGGTTGTGGTGCATCGCAATGGACTAGAAGTTGCAGGTTATAGAGCTAGGAATGGAGCAACTGAGGCATGAGCTGTTAAGAAGATGATAATGGTTCCACTGAAAGTGCAGTGCATTGCTAGGTTGGTGCTGCAGGTTTATAAAGGCTGGTAATGGAATTGAATGTTCTTGAAGTGTGCATAGACTGGTGTTGTTGGCTTTCCTAAGATGGAAAGCTACAACTTGAACTGATGCACTGAAGTGAAGTTGCAGGATACAGCCATCTTGGCCGTGACTGAAGCTGCAGACGCTACAGCCAACATGGCTGTGCAATGACTGCAACAAATATGGCTTGGACCTATTTGACTCGTGATCTGACTGAGTCGAGTTCACTGACTCGTTTTTGACTCCGAGTTGACTCAGTTGACCCGAGTTGGACCGGTGACCGTTTGACTTTTCAAGTTGCCGGCAGCGACATTCCGGTACCGGATTCCGGTCATTTTCCGGCGAGCGTTTTTGGGACATATTTTCTACACGGGTTTCTCTCACTCGTGGGCCGGGTGAATTTCCAACTAATGGACTTTGAAGACTTGGACCTAATTTTGGAAGGAAGAAAAGCTACAAAAAGAAAAGTTCTACTAACTTTTGGATATAACGTTTTTTTTCTATCCTTGGAGCTTTTGCAGAGAACTACTTCTAGGTTTTGCTTTCTTTTATGTTTCATCTTATTTCTTTGAATATTATGATGATGAACTCCATGAATATGAGTAGCTAAATACTATTATTGGTTATGGGATAATAGTTGATTTCTTCAAGCATGTTATTGATTCTATGAGTTAGTTTTGTCTCAATTCTATCGTTTATGATTCATCATTTTTATTATCATATGATTTGAATGCTAGTTTGGTTGATTCCGGAATCAATTGGATTTGTTTTCATCTCTATAGCTATATTAGGGTTTTCAATACGTAAAAGTTGTTATCTCTGATTTTTAGTAGCATCTTGTGGTTAATACTTGTAGTGATACATCTTTTTAATCGCATATGAATCATAACCTTTGTTAAAATGAATTAGTGCTTTTACACGTTTGTTTGCATTGATTAGTCTTATTTCATAGAACTTATTGCTCTTAGGGAGTTAAATCTAATTGTGCTTTTACACTTTAGGTTGCTTTTTAAGAAGATGTCCCGATAGCATCTTTTAATGTTGTTTGTGATAAAATCAGGAAATAAACGAGAAACTCTTGCGATCAAGATATCTTAGGACTTTTGATAATTGCGAGATTAAATTACCAATTCTAATCATAGATGAAAAATACATGTTTGTGAATGATACTATCCCTTGACCAATATCTTCTTCTTATTGATTATTCCAATTATTTAATTTGCTTTATTTAGTTTTATTACTTTGATAAAAACAAAACACACACTTGGGTTATTTTGGTTACTTAAGAATCTGAAAATTGCATAACAACAATTGCCTCTCTGTGGATATGAACTCTTTCTTATCGAATACTATATTTATATCTAGTTGAGTGAGGAAGTGAAATTATTTTTGACGCATACGACACGCATCAATACCCAGGATAGATACGCTGCAAGATTCGCAGGTAAAACATGAGATCCAAAGATGTATGGACCCTTTAGGATTAAAGTGATGATACACCACTTATCATCGTTGGAGTAACGCGGGGATATATTTTTTCCCGCAAGTACTATCTTTCTTCATAGGAATTATCTCATAATTCGCAAAGAAATTTTCTACGGTATAGTTCGCAGGAACAATCGCAACGTCAGCGAACCTAGGATTTTTAGCTTCATCAGGATAAAGAGATCCCTTTCCAGCACCATGATTGGCGAATTCAAGCATTAGACGAATACAATCCCCACTTAATTGATATACATGCAGCTCGCGAGAATTTCGCATGAGAAAGTAGTTCATAAAATAAGGGAAGTTCAGGATCATAAAGTGGAATGGAAAGGCCAGCGAGAAGCTGACCTAGCGATATTATGACCTCCTCATGATTGCAAGGATGATCATAAAATAGATTAATAGAAAGCTCAGATTTAGGGTCTTGACCAGGAATGAGAGATAAATCAAAACCTCTGGTTTGAAGTTTCTTTCGAATTTCTTTAAAAGCAATCTCATTTTTACGACCGGCTGGAGGCATTTTTAGTAAGGGAATGGAGGAAGGAAGTAAAAATCAAAATAAGGAGAATCACGAAGAATTACAGTAGCAGAAGCGAAATTTACGGAAGAACAGTAAAATTGCAGAGAAGTAGAGAAGAAAGTAAAAAGAAGAGAAGAGAAGAATAGGGAGAATATTTATAGAGAGTAGAAGTTCTCGAGAGGATAAGTGCATTTAATGCGAAGAGAAGACGTGAGCGGTTAAAAAGCAGCGGTTGAAAAATACGTGTCAAGAGATGAATGGAAGAAAAGATACGTGTAACAAAATTTACGTAAAATACAGAATTATGTATGTGCAGAGGAATATGAAAAGATAAACAGTTGCGGCATTTTGAAAAAATAATTTCTCATGACATTATCTCCTTCGCAGAGAAGACATGAGAAGAGGCAAGATGTAGGATCAGAATATCGCAAGAAAGATATACATCTGCGAAGTTTTATCAACAACACTTTGCGAGCGTCGCAGGATGATTTGAAGAATGACGTAACAAATGACGACAGTAGAAACATGAGTAAAATGTGATGACTCTGCGATGTTTAGAGTCTTTGCGAAGATTAACAATATAACTATTGCGATAATATCGCAAGTCAGATCCGAAATTAAAGGACAAATTAGCTGTCATCCACTATGTAAATCCCTATATAAAGAGTTGAACAGGCGTAAGGAAAGAGAGATCTTTTTCGAGTGTTGAGCAAGTCATTAGGAGAGAGAAAGTTCAGACCGGTTGTTAATTCTTTAGATTCATTTCCTTTCCTATCTTGTAAAATTTGTGAGGTTAATCAATAAAATTTGTGTTTGATGATCTAAAAATGACTTAATTGAATGAATTCTTGTGAGGGGTGTAGTGTGGGATTTCCTTCAACTACATCGGACATTCTTTATTTAGATCAGTAAAGTCTATACAAATTCTTATCCCCTTATTTTTCTTTGGGACTACAACCATGTTGTCTATCCACTCCGGATATTTAGCTTGTCTTATAATTCCTGCATCAAGCATCTTCTATCTGGGGATGATATGTTGTTGCGATTTTTATTATTCTTTGTTTGAATGGTCTTGCACTTTTGTTAATCTCCAACTTATGACACGCCACAGACGGATCTATTCCAGGCATCTCATCCATGGTCCATGCGAAAATATATTTATATTCTCGCAAAAGACTAATAATTTTTTCTTCTTCATCTTCCTCAATTTTGGTCCCAATGTAGGTATTGAATATCGCAAGATAATGGTTCACGAGTATCGGGAGAAAAGAGTTATAAAATGTTACGATGATAGAAGAAGCGCAGAGAAATATGAAGTTTTGCGAGGATGGAGTAATTTTGCGAGTATGAGTTGCGATATTTCGTAACTCATGTACAGATGTATAAAATTTTACTATAAATAGGAGTTCAAATGTAAAATTCGGGAGGTTCTTTTAGTGAGTGTTAGAAAATATTTCAGGAAAGAGTATAGAGAAAGTTGTAACTATTCTAATTCCATTTAGATACTTCTTTGTGATCAATTGAGAACATTAATAAGAAAATTGTTATTCATCATCAAGAACTTCTTGAGTTTTTACTAATTCTATTGAGGGTGTAGTTGTAGGTTATTCTTCAACTACATAATTGGCGCTAGAAACAGGGAACCTGAGAATTGTGGTAGCCTAAATTTGAGGGAATTGTGGAAAATTTGAAGATCAAATGAAGTCATTAGATGGAGATGGCAAAAAAGAAGAATGTAATATGATCACAGAGACAATGATTGATGAATTTCATAGTAATATGAAGGGAAAAATATACAAGCGAGATTGTAGAGGAAGAAAAGATGACAACTTTAGAAGAATGGGAAAAGCAGAAAATCACATTTTCAAGAGTGAAATTCCAAATGAAGACTTGAACCACACTTCACCATTGGTGATCACATTGCCAATCATGCTAGAAGATAAGAAAGTCAAGAAAAATGGAAATTAAACCGAATTTTGGTTGATACAGGGAGTTCTGTTAATATTATATTCTATCATGCACTTAAGGGGATGAGAATTAGAGATGAAGAAATCATAAATTCAAAGTGTCTTATTCATGGATTAGGGAAATCTACAACAAAATCTAAAGGAGAAATCGTGTCTTTAGTATTACTAGGAGAAATCGAAACACATGTAATCTTGTGTGTGATAGATATGGAATCTCCATATAACATGCTGATAGGAAGGCCGTGGATTCATGCGATCAAAGATGTTGCTTCAACATTACATCAAAAAATCAAATTTCCTACACCAAATGGAATTCAAGAAATAAAAGGAGATTTTGATAGTGCAAAATTTTGTTATCAAATTGAAGTAACACAATGCGGAGGAAGAGCAAGAAAGAAACAACTTCGTAGGAAACTTGCGAAGGAAACAAGAAAAGAAGAAGAATTCCGAGTGTATACAATAAGAGCAAAGGAAGGGAGAGGTATACCAAATGAAATTCCAGAAAAAGAAGGGGAACCAGAAAAAATAATTAAAGAACCAACACCTATGGGGGAGCAAAGTCCAAGCTATGTTGCAGCTGAACCAACTAAAGAAATAAATATTGGAAGTAAAGAGGAGCCTTTATTCTTACGAATTGGAACTAAGATGGATGAAGAAGAAGAAAAAAGGACTACTGATCTTTTGCGAGAATATAAAGATATCTTCGCAGGAAGTGTAGATGAGATACCAGGAATTGATCCATCAGTGGCATGTCATAGATTGAATATAGATAAAAATATAAGACCGTTCAAACAAAGAATAAGGAAGATATCACAAAATTATCATGTACAGATAGAAGAAGAATTACAAAAGATGTTGGATGCAGGGATAATAAGGGAAGCAAAATATCCAGAATGGATTGCGAATATGGTCATTGTTCCGAAAAAGAATAAAGGAATAAGAATTTGCATAGATTTCACTGATCTAAACAAGGCATGTCCCAAAGACAGTTTTCCATTACCAGATATACCACAAATGGTGGAATCAGCTGCAGGTCATGATAGAGTCACCTCACTTGATGGATATAAAGGGTATAATCAAATATCACTTGCAGAAGAAGATCAAGAACATACTGCCTTTTTTGCTCCAAGGGGTTTGTATTGTTATGTGAAGATGCCATTTGGTTTGCGGAATGCGGGTGCTACATATCAACGTATGGTTGAAAAAGTGTTCGCGAAGTGGATACATAAAACTTTGGAGGTATATGTAGATGATATGTTGATAAAAATCAAGGAAGCTAAAGACCATGTGCAAGATTTGAAGGAAATATTTGAGCAAATGAGAAAGTTCAACATCAAATTAAATCCTGAGAAATGTATAATTGGGGTTTCATCTGGAAAGTTCTTGGGATACATAGTATCGAAGGAGGGAATACAAGTTGATCCAGAAAAGGTCCAAGCAGTTCGTGACATGCCAACACCTGCAACGGTAAAAGAAGTACAAAAACTAAATGGACTCTTGGCTTCACTTGGGAGATTTATTTCGCGAATGTCAGATAAGTGCAAGCATTTTTTCAACATACTTAAGAAGGGAGCAAAATTCAAATGGACTGATGAATGTGAAAAAGCTTTTCAAGGAATCAAAGAATACCTCGCAAATACATCTATACTACAGAAACCAGAGAAAAACGAAGAATTATTGGTATACCTCGCAACAACTCCATATGCTCTAAGTGCAGTTCTGTTACGAGCAGACGCAGGAGTAGAAAGGCCCATTTACTACATTAGCAAAACCTTTAATGCAGCAGAAAATAATTATTCTAAAATGGAGAAGTTAATCTTAGCCCTGGTTTATGCATCATTCAAGTTACAAATATACTTTCAAGCACATGTAATAAAAGTGGTAACCAAAGTCCCAATTGAATCAGTCATGAAGAACACAAAAAGGTCAGGAAGAATAGAAAGGTGGAATGCACAAGTAAACCATTACAAGATAAAATACGAAGTGTTGTCATCACAAAAATCACAAGTTGTCGCAGATTTTTTGGCAGAATTTCCTTTGGAAGAAGATGAAGCAGTAGAGGAAATGATGGATGTTGAAGAAGAATTTGGAAATCCAAAAGACTTGTTAACAGAGCCTGATAGATGGGAAATTCTGGTGGATGGATCATCCAATAGTGAGGGAAATGGAATTGGAGTCGTGTTGATTTCACCAGAAGGAGAAAGAACAACATTCTCATCCAGACTAGAATTTGCATCCACGAACAATGAAACAGAGTACGAAGCTGTAGTGCATGCATTAAAGATCGCAATAGAAAATAAGCTTGAAAGTATAAGGATAACAAGTGATTCGCAATTAGTGATTTGTCAAATTAAAGGGGAATATACCACAAATGAATCTTCTTTGAAGAAATACAAGAAACTCGTTGAGGAATTATCTGCGAAGATACCAAAATTAAAATGGAGACATATATCAAGAAAATATAACCATCTCGCAGATGCTTTTGCATTTATTCCAAGCATGATGACAAATCCAAATACAAGAAATATCCAAATACAAACAATTCAACACCCATCAGTGGACAAAGAGAAAGAAATTGAAGAAGCTGTTGCGATGGAAGTAGAAAGAGAGTTATCAAACAACATCGCAGATTGGAGAAAAGAAATTCATGAATACCTCGCAACAGGAGAAATATCCAGGAACAGACTAAAAGCACATAAATTAAAGAGTCGTGCAACAAACTATGAGTTGCGAGGAGGAATTTTATACAGAAAATCTTTCAGTGGACCACCTCTCAGGTGCTTAACTCGCGAAGAAGGAGAAAAGATATTGAAGATGTTACATGGAAGAGAAGCTGGCAATCATAGTGGGGGAAGATCTCTAGCATATAGAGCAAAGATACAAGGATATTACTGGCCTTATATGCATACAGACGCAAAATTGTTCGTACGAAGATGCAAGGAATGCCAACGACATGGTAAAAGAATTCATGCACCAGGGGATACATTAACTTCTTCAACAAGCTGCTGGCCTTTTGGTAAATGGGGGTTGGATATTGTTGGACCATTTATACCTGGATCTGGACAAAGGCGATACTTGATAGTTGCAACATATTATTTCACGAAGCTCGCGAAGTAAAATCAAGACAAACATATTCGTGATAAAGATGTTTTTACGTTTATATTTGAGAACCTCATTTGCAGGTACGGGGTTCCAGCACAACTAGTATCTGATAATGGAAAACAGTTTGAGGGGCAGAATATAGAGATGTTACTCAGTGCTTTTAGAATAAAATGTGGGAAGTCAACCCCGTTATATCCACAAGCTAATGGACAAGCTGAAGCAACAAATAAAACAATCGCAGATACAATCAAAAAGAAATTAGAAGGACATCTCAAATGGTGGTGCGAGCAAGTACCTAGCGCAGTCTGGGCATACAATACAACTAGAAGAGAAGCAACTGGAATGTCTCCTTATTGTCTAACATATAGAGTAGAAGCAGTATTACCCACAGAGGTTGTAATTCCAACAACAAAGAAAGAAGCTTGGGAAAGATTTTTAAGTGCGGGAGTAATATTAAGAGAATTGGATGATTTGGAAGAAAAAAGAGAAAAGGTGTTGCACCATATGAGGATTTATCAGGAACGATTAGCTCGAGAATACAACAAGAGAGTCATTGAACGTGAATATAAACCAGCTGATTTGGTCATGCGAGAAACACCTCGATATCAAAAAGAAAATGGAGGGAAATTAGCACCAAAATGGGATGGACCATATGTTATTAAAGAAGTTGTAGGAAGCGGAGCTTATCGGCTGATGGATCCAAAAGGGAGAGACATGGGTTTGAGGCTCGGTAGACCTTGGAACAGACTATATTTGAAAAGGTATTACCCATAAAACTCATGAAAATTTTTACGAATATTATTTGCTCGCAGAAAATTGGGAAAAGTTACGAATTTTCAAAATTTATATTCCGATTAAAATTTCATTAATTTGCGAATAAAAGACCGCAATCTGTGATCAGCCTCCAAAAAAGAAAGAGAGCCGCAGAAAATTTTATACAGGCAAACCTTTGTGGCGTACACCCTAGTTCGCGAATCTATAATTCGTAAGAGGCAAAGTCCTAAAGTACGTCATTTAAGGGGGTACCTATAACGTGTCTAAGGGTAACCGGAACACCACCAAGGGCCCTTAGTACATGGTAAAAATTTTGGGGTACAACCCAATAATGGGGTACCTATCCGGGTTAGACACCTTGGATTATCACCTAATCTAACGACATTACACAATATAAAATGCGGTGTAAGAAGATTTAGGCTGGGCGACTAAGGCATACTGTCTTTCCCAAGAAGTGCAGAAAACGATCAAGGCGCCGAGGTACACGGTTGAGTCAAGAGTGCCGGGTGAGGTTGAACCACATCTGCCATTTTTGACAAGTCTTGGCAAATGATGCACTTGGCCCAAAGATACCCCATAGGGTGCAACCTCGTAACTATAAGCCCTATAGGCAAAAAAGGATAAGAGGTTGCGATCAAAAGCTGGTTGTTGGCAGAACCGGATGGGAAGAGCTAACCTTGTATGGTCGATGTACACTTCCTTGAAGGGGAAATCAGGGGAAGATAAAGGGCAGCACCCTCCATTAGGGAGCTGATAAGTGCTATAAGACGCAAATGTCACGAGGCTTCTTGTTTGCGAAAATATAAAGGCTTGTCATATTTGTGCAACAAATGAAGTTCTGCGAGCCTTTAAAAAAAAAAAAAAAAAAGAAAGAAAGAAAGAAAGAAAAGAATAAAGAACTCGCAGAACATAATAAAGTTAAGATGAGATCAATGGGTCATTACATGAAAGTGTAGAGACTTCCTGCGATTTCATCGCACGACGGCAATGTCATGGGGCTTTATGTTCGCAAGAATATTTAGGCCTGTCATATTGTCGCAACAATTCCTGAAGAGGCTAAAATACTATACAAAGAAGTTAAGATGAGATCAATGGGTTTTTGCATGAAAGTGTAAGAACGTCCTGCGATTTCATCGCAAGACGATAATGTCACGAGGTTGTATGTTCGCAAGAATGTTCAGACTTGTCATATTATCGCAAATAATTAATACAAAAGAGGTGGCAAAATAAGACCTTTACTTAGGAAGGCATGATAAGACCACAGAAATTAATGAAATTAATTGCATCAATATCACTGAAGAAATTATACAAGAATATACATTATGAAGATCTGAAAAGAAGACAACTTTGTCAATATCATTGAAGAAATTTTACAAGAATATACATCAAGAAATTTTGAAGAGAAGACAGCTCTGGCAATATCATTGAAGAATTTTACGAGAAGTCCTATCAAAAAAGACAACATCATTGAAGAATTTTAATGAAGACTTAACAAAAGATGCGATTTTGATAACAATCAAATACAGATAAGTTCATATTCGTAAAAGTTTACGAGAATTACATACTTCTTATACTTCTCCATATATTGAATATTTCACAAAAAGATTGAATACTTCTTATAATTCTTCAAGAATATCTCATATTTATTATACTTCTTTAATGGATATTTCATTTGGTGAAAGTTAAATAATCATTATACTTCGTCATATGTTACATAATTATTCAAAGATCGAATACTTCTTATATTTCTTCATTTGGTGGATTGAATACTTCTAATACTTCTTATATCTCTTCATTTGGTGGATTTGGTACTTCTAATACTTCTACAAAGGTTGAAACTTCGTAAGATAAACTGAGGCAGATATTTTAATACTTCAAACAATGTTTAATCATTTAAAGAGAAATAATAGTGGGAAAAGGATATACTAAGCTTTATCTGTGAGTTATATATTATTTCTCTTCACATGATCAAATGGGGCAAATTTAGTCAAAGAAAGGTTAAATTATCTTCGCAAAATATCAAAAAGAAAGGATAGATCATCTTCGTAAAATATCAAATGTACTTCTCAAAAAATAGAATTGTTCGCAAAAAGGAAACCAACGGTAACTAAGGGAAGGAATTCAGAAGAAAGAAAGACAGGAGAGTCAATGATAAATTGAACAAGGAATATTATCATGCTTCATCAACACTCTGTGCTGGATCTTTAAGATCAGAGGGGTCATTAGCAGCCTTCGACTTTTGCGAGATATCATCCTTGGAAGAATATGCAACAGGGACATCTCCTTGAGGAATAGATTCTTTCTCATCATCAAGATCTCCATCATCACTCTCATAATCGAAATCACTATCAGGCTCACGAGCAACTTCATCGTCAGATATCTTCAGAGGAGTAATCTTTACAGGAGGCAAGCCTCTTGATAAGAGAATGTTATTCACAAAGACTTGAGCTTTCAGATGACTTTCACGAAGTATAGCCTTTTGATGATTGGTATCTTCGATATCCTTGGAATAAGCAAGATAATTGAATCTCCGAGTAGCACGGTCACGAGAGTTGATTAAGCGAGTATAAAGCAAAGCATTCTTCTTATGAAGTTCAGAACAGGAGGCTTCTAATCCAGCTTTTGCATTATGAAGGTGGTTCTCAGATTCTGCAAATAAAACAAAGTTCAAAGAATAAAATTTGCGAGTATAACGAAATTTAAAGATATACCAGAGGCAGTCAAATTTTAATGACTACCTTCTCTTTGCGAAGTAAGAGATTGAGTTAAATATAGACAACAGTTCTTCATCTGATTCATCGCATTATAAAAACCATCACCAACTAATCCTTTAAGTCGAGATTGAAGCTTTTGATCTTTAGAAAGGAGAAAATTTTTATCCTTCGCAAGTTTGGCATTAAGACTTTTTAATGACGAGTAATCTTCTTCAAGTTGATTCTTCTTAGCACACAAGACTATATTCTTATTAATAAGGGAATTCTTCTCAACAACAAAAGAATTTCTTTCAGCATCTGAAGACTTCTTTAATTCCTCAAGTTCACCTTTCAACAAAGAAAGAAGATTTTCTTGATCGCAACATTTATTCTGAAGAGTCTTTAATTCTTGCGAAGAAACAATCATTGTATTCAAAAACGAACATTTCTCTTCTGATAAGGTTTTGTTCTCTTCTAATAAGGTTTCTATTCTCAAATTAGCTTTGGTTAAGGAAGAAAAAAGTTGAGATATGTCATCATTCAAAAAATTTCGATCATATATTAATTGAGTATTCTCTTGAAAAAGAGCATCATAGTTGTCAAGAGCACACGAATAAAGATTAGATAAATGGGAGAATTGGTTTGAGAGGCTTTCATGCTTGGTTCGATATTCTGTTGCATCTGATTCATGGTGAAGTACCAATCTTCTACATTTCTGGATGGATTCTATAAAGGGGAATGGGTTTTAATGGATGTTTCAAGCATATGAAGAATATAAATAAATAAAAGAGAAAATATGAAGATAGTAATCATACCTTTCAGTTCATCATTTCTTTTGCGAAGAATCGCATCCAGAGAATTATTCTGAAGATGATGATTTTCTTTACGAAGATCCTCGCATTCTGCTTGAGAAGCTTTCAAAGATTGGCGAAGCAATTCAATTTCTTTTTCCAAGGATTGACGTGAAGAAGAAATGTCTGGATTGAAGAAATTATTCATAACTTCGCAAAATTCATATTGCGAACGAACATTAGTAGATTTCGCAGTATTGGTCAAAACCTCAGATAACATTCGGAAAGTTGAATAAATTCCATCTCGAATTTCTTGAGGAATAGGAGAAGAATTTGAAGGAATAAGAGCAAGCTGCAAATTGTCCGGAGAAATAGCACTTAAAGGATTTGAGGACAAGACAAGTTTTTCTAAAGAAGAAGTTGAAGAAATATTTTGCGAGGGTTGTTTTTCAAAAGAAGAAGTTGAAGAAATATTTTGAGAGGGTTGGTCTTGAAGAAATGTTGATAAATTGACATTGATAGGAGATTGAAAAGCAGGTAATGGAGTAGAGGCAGGAGTATGTGAAGAAGTATTTTCACGAGGAGGAGAGGAAAATTCCTTATCAACTTCAGGAAGGAAATCATCAATCGGAATTAATGGTGTGGGTTTAGTTATTCGAGATCTCTTGCTTGGATTTGGTTTTTCGTCAACCTGCGAATCAAAATGTAGATTAAAAACTGAGGCAACAATATATTGTTCAGGAAAGAATGCAGAGTATTTTAACTACCTTTTGATTATCAGATTTTCTTCTTCGTGGATTAAGGCTTGGATTCTTTAGTTGAGATTTCATCTTAGAAGTTATTTTGCTGAAATAAACCAAAATCAGATAACAAATTATACAGAAATTAAAGAGGAGAACAAATGAAATACGCAGAGATAGAGGGAAATTACCTTGGAGAACTCATGAAGATACAATAGAAGAAAAAATTGCAGAGAAAATAGTGATAGAGAGTATGAGTAGAAGATAGAATTGCGGAAATAAGAAAAAGAAAAGGAAGATAATATAAAGGAGTTATATAAGGGAATAACTAAAAAAGAACGGTTACAAAAAACGTGTCAAAATTTCAAAAGACTAAGTAACGGTTATGTTCTCACGATCATTTCTTCTTCGTAGAATTTACATGAGAAGAGGAAAGATGTAGGTACTGAATATCGCAAGATAATAGTTCACGAGTATCGGGAGAAAAGAGTTATGAAATGTTACGATGATAGAAGAAGCGCAGAGAAATATGAAGTTTTGCGAGGATGGAGTAATTTTGCGAGTATGAGTTGCGATATTTCGTAACTCATGTACAGCTGTATAAAATTTTACTATAAATAGGAGTTCAAATGTAAAATTCGGGAGGTTCTTTTAGTGAGTGTTAGAAAATATTTCAGGAAAGAGAATAGAGAAAGTTGTAACTATTCTAATTCCCTTTAGATACTTCTTTGTGATCAATTGATAACATTAATAAGAAAATTGTTATTCATCATCAAGAACTTCTTGAGTTTTTACTAATTCTATTGAGGGTGTAGTTGTAGGTTATTCTGCAACTACACCCAATCCTTAGCATTTTGGGTTCTTCTTTAGTTCCAACATTCACTTACTTTGTTGGTTCTACCGCGGTGTAACTGGGTTTAGGTTCTCCCATGGGTGTTGGTTCTTTTATTGCCTTCGCAAGTTCATTTCCTTCTTCTGAAATTTCGCTAGGTATTCCTTTCCATTCCTTTGCTCTAATCATGTAAAATTTAAATTCTTCGTCTTTCTTTGCCTCTTTTGCCATTTTTCTGCGAGTTTTTCTCTTCTTTGCACGTCCTTCATAACACTTTACTTCAATTTGATAACATAATTTCGCATTATCAGTATCTTATTTAACTTCACCAATTCCGCTTGGCATAGGAAATTTGATGCATTGATGTAATGTTGATGCTACGTCTTTAATTGCGTGTATCCATGGCCTTCCTAGCAGCATGTTATATGGCGATTCTATATCCACCACACATAGCGTTATTTGTGTTTCAACTTCTCCTAGCAAAATTCGCATCATTATTTCTCCTTTAGGTTTTGTTGTAGATTTTCCAAAGCCATGAATATGATACGTTGAATGAGTCATTTCTTCATCTTTGTATCCCATTCCTTTGTATGCATGATAGAACATTATATCCACTGAACTTCCTGTATCCACCAAAGTTCTATTCACCACCCACTCTTCCATGTTTTTTGCGGATTTTCTCTTTTCTTTCCGTGTGGTTACTGTGATTACCAAAGGAGATGTGTGGCTCAAGTTTTCTCTTGGTATCTCTGCTACTGTGAATGTAATATTTTGCTTTTCCCAATCTTTCAAGGGTGATACTTTTTCTACTGTCATAATTTTCTTTCCTTCAAAATTTCGTTTATGTATTCTTCCTTTGATGTTTTCATGAAACTTATTAATCATTGTTTTTGTAATTAGATTACACTCCATCCTTCTGTTATCTTCATTGATTTTATTCATCTTCTCCTTAACTGGTTTACTGATTTGTTCCATCATTTTCTTGGTTTGAACAGTCTCAATAACAATCTTTAATTTTGTTTTTCAGCAATTTTCAACTTTTAATTCCTCCCTGTTTCTAGCGCCAATATGTAGTTGCAGGAAATCCTACCATACATCCCTCAAAAGAATTCATAATAATCAACACATCTTTATGATCAAAAACTACACTTTTTATTAATGGATTCCAGAAATGTTACAAGAAGGAAATGAAATCAAGAATACAACATTGTTTTGGACTTTCTCTCTCCTCAAAACTTTCTTAACACTCAAAAATTGATCTCTCCTTCCTTACGCCTATTCAACTCTTTATATAGGGTATTACATAGTGGATGAAAACTAATTTTTCCTTTATTTTAGGATATGGCTTGCGATATTCTCGCGAGCAATCAAGTGTTAAGTTCGCAACATTCTTAAATATCGCTAGGTCTTCACATCTTTCTCGTGTTTAAGCTGTCGTCATCTGCTATGTCATTTCTGTAGTTAATTTGCGACGACTTCGCAACGTACTTTTGATGATGACTTCACAATGATATTTCTGTTGCGATATTCTGATCCTACAAGGTATCTCCCCACACGCTTCCTAAGCACCGCACCAACCGCATAGTTACTTGCATCACACATGAGCTCAAAAGGCTTGATCCAATCCGGTGGTTTAATGATAGGGGCTGAAATCAAAAGTTCTTTCAAACGATTGAATACCGCCACACAATTTTCATCAAAGTTAAAAAACACATCTTTCTGTAATATGTTACAAAGTGGCGATGTTATCTTAGAAAAATCCTTGATGAATCTTCGATAAAAACCTGCATGACCAAGAAAAGAGCGTATCTCCCTCACCGTAGTGGGAGGGGTTAGAGCACGACTAAGGTCTATCTTAGATTTATTAACTTCCAAGCCTTTAGAAGATATTATATGGCCTAAAACTATGCCATGAGTTACCATAAAATGGCACTTCTCCCAATTCAGCACAAGGTTTGTTTCAACACATCGTTTAAGGATTAATGACAAATTGTTCAAGCAAAGGTCAAATGAATCACCAAAGACACTAAAGTCGTCCATGAACACTTTGATTATGTTTTCAACATATTCTGAAAAGATACTTACCATACACCTTTGGAAGGAAACTGGATCATTGCACAAGCCAAAAGGTATCCTTCTATAAGCAAAAGTACCAAAAGGACAAGTGAAAGTGGTTTTCCCTTGATCCTCCAACGCTATCACAATATGATTGTAACCTGTATAGCCATCAAGGAAACAATAGTAATAGTGTCCATCTAAACGTTCAAGCATTTGATCAATATTTTCTAGTGGTGGCATTCAATTTCCTGTATTCAATACAAACCCTCCAACCTGTTTGCACACGAGTTGGGAGAAGTTCGTTCTTATCGTTTTCCACCACCATCACACCTGATTTCTTATGTACTACTTATACCGGGCTTACCCACTTGTTATCGGATATGGGGTTGATAACACCCATGTCCAAAAGCTTGAGTATCTCCTTTTTCACAACTTCCATCATTGGGGGTTCAATCGACGTTGCGCTTCCCTTGTAGGCTTTGCATCGTCCTCCAAACGAATCTTGTGCATACAAACGACATGGCTTATACCCTTGATATCAGCAATTGTCCATCATATGGCCGCCTTGTACGTCCTTAGCACCCTTAGAAGTTTTTTTTCCTGTAATTCACTAAGCTCGTTAGAAACAATCACAGGTAAATCTTCCTTTTCACCCAAGTACAAGTACTTTAGATGATCGGGAAGAGGTTTCAATTCTAACTTCAGAGATTTAATAATAGATGGCATAAGTTTTTCCTCGTTGCAAGGTAAAGAAGAATATGAAATATTCTTAAGTGCATATTTTTCCGGTAATGAGTCAAGAGAACCAATAGTTTCCTTAATCTCATCACCATACTCCAAACCATCATTAATATGTATAGTGAGCACGGTTTCCAAAGTATCAACGCCATTCAACTCAAACATTTGTTGCGCTAATGAGTTTATCACATCAATGGATAAACAAGAGTGGACATCACTAGGATATCTCATCATCTCGAAAATGTTGAAACGTATTATTACTCCATCGAATTCTATAGTCAGTGTTCCCTTGTTAACATCAATAATGGTTTTCGCCGTTTTCATCAAGGGACGCCCAAGTAGCAATGGAAGAGACGAGTCCGGTGAACCTTCGTCCATCTCCAACACGCAAAAGTAAGCTGGAAAGACTAATTGATTAACCTGCACAAGAACATCTTCAACAATACCCATTGGGTATACATTAGAGCGACCGGATAATTGCAACACAATTCCACACTTTTTAAGAGGACCTAAGTCAAGTGAATTATACATGGATGCTGGCATAAAATTTACGGATGCACCTAAGTCCAACATAGTTTTATTAAATGTAGTGTTACCAATCTTGACGGGAATGTCAAAGCTATCGGTATCCTTGCATTTCAGTGGGAGTTTTTGTTGTAATATTTCCGAAGAATTCTCCCCCACACTTAGCACTTCATTACCTTTGAGCCTTTGATTATTGGTACACAA
Source organism: Papaver bracteatum (assembly GCA_023529315.1). NCBI lineage: Eukaryota > Viridiplantae > Streptophyta > Magnoliopsida > Ranunculales > Papaveraceae > Papaver > Papaver bracteatum. The sequence goes on along the minus strand of JAJJWX010002723.1, from coordinate 1,923,930 downwards.
GTCCTTCAACACCGTTGCATACTTTGGAAATTGCTTGATAGCATCTATGAGTGGTATGTTCACATGGATCTTCTAAAGAATATCTAAAATATTTTTTCTAGTTTTGCCTTTTTGGAATTCGCAAATATGGGAGGGAAAGGTAAAAGAGGAACATAAGTATAAACCAGAGTTTTAGAGTTAGAAATAGGTACCTCAGAAGTTTGGCGAGAATCCTCATTCTTCTCCGCCAAAATAGGTTCCTTTGGTGTTTTCAACTTGCCTGAATCAGTAACTTCGGGTTGCACAAGTTGTGTACCACTTCTCAACATAATTGTATTTACATCCCCTTTTGGGATAATAGATTGAGAAGGGAGTTTCCCACCAATTTGTGCCTTCACTTGGTTCAACTCAGTAGCCATGGAACCCATTTGTGTCTGCAAATCCTTGATTGCACTCTTAGTCTCTTTTTGACTTTTTTAAAACATAGTAGAAATGCCTTGCATCATCTCTTGAAGCTTTTCATCAACACCGGAATCTTTACTTTGTTGTTGCTGCGGTTGCTGAAACTGTTGTTGTTGTGGTTGGAATCCACTCGGATGGTTGAAATTAGGTTGTTGAACCGCACCTTGCTTGTTGGCATAGATAAAATTGGGATGATATCTCCATCCTTGATTGTAAGTGTTGGAGTAGGGATCATACCGTCTTTGCTGATTTGGAAAGACCGCACTAGATTGCTCTAACTCTTCATCATGTGAAGGTAAAATAACCGCAACCAACTTTTGCATCATTTGCTCCATATTATCCATCCTTTGATCACGGTGTGATGATGAGTCAATAACTTCATGCAATCACCTAACCATTGGTTCACCTCTTGTATAGAATTATTGCGAGTTCGCATCCATGCTTTTAATCAACTCGGTAGCTTGGGCCACCGTCTTATTCACTAGTGCACCACCACCCGCGGCGTCAAGAAGATATCTATCACTTGTTTGGATACCTTCATAGAAGTATTGGATTATCATAGTGTCACTGAATTAATGGTGTGGAAAGCTTGCCACCAATCTCTTGTATAGCTCCCAACATTCATACAATGACTCTCCCACATTTTGCTTTATCCCACAAATCTCCTTGCGAATTGGGTATCCTTTGATGCAGGAAAATATATCTCTAGAAAAAGTTTCTTCAATCCATTTCATGTTGTGATACTTCCGGAAGGAAAGTAATACAACCATTCCTTGGCATTGCGCGCCAAAGAGAACGGGAAAGCTTTCATCATAGCTCCATTCGCATTAGTCTCCGCTGGAAGCACGGCCATGACTATAGTATAGAAGTCCATAAGATGTTTGTTTGGGTCTTCATTCATCATGCCATGAAACTTTGGTAACTCTCTAATCAACCCCGGCTTGATTTCGAAGGTTAATGATAAGTGCATATTTTACTTACATTTGGTGTCACTTCCATGCTAGTAATTGCTATCTTTCTGGTGAATTATTGTATATTACGTTTTTTTCTTGTATTTGTATTTCGTTAGATGAATCATTCGAAAAGAAGTGGAAATAGCTACAAAAGTGAAGTCACAAGTGAAAAAGGGCCAAAGACCCAGTGGAACTCGTTCAAATGGAGGATTTATAGTCATCATTGTGTAGAGGACGAGAAGACGAAGGCAATGGCGAAAGAACGGAGTCATTCTGAGTTCGTATGAAGAAGTTATGAGGAAAACAAGAACTTGAAAGACTAGAAGGGCAAAACGATTATTTCATTAGACTAGTGCTATCAGAAACTCCTTGTACGTTAAGGGGCAGTCATCCTGTTAAGGGGTGGACTGTTTCAAATGAACTACTAAAGGCAGTCAAGTCAATTACTAATGGGATACCACTAATTTAAATAATGCTAACGACACCAGCCATTTTACTAGGGGCACCTTGGTTTTCTTCCCTAACTCAACAAAAGAACTGACGGAGGTTTGGTTTCCTGGAACCATTGTTTCTGACGATGGAGTTTGTAAATTAACGGGGAAATGGTGATCGATGGAGTTGATCAGAGAATAAAGGAGATGGGTTCGGAGCTCGAGAAGTGTTGAATCAACCTTCACCAATTCCACCAATCACTCCTCCAATTACACCACCAACCTTTACCTAACATGAACTTCCTTGTTTTCTACACATACTCCACCGACCTTTACCTAACATGGAATTCCTTGTTTTCTTCATTTACCTACTCCATTATTTAATTAATGTAATTATTTAATTCTTGTAATATTGGTTATAAATACCTCCCATTTTTGGAGATAAAGAATAGAAATTATTTTTGAGTTGAACCTTAAGTTTAACATGGTATCAGAGCTCCATGGTGAGTTGAGTGCTTCTTAGTAATAGTGAGTGCTTCGTTACTTCGATTGATCCTTCTTCCGCTGGCTTAAGGTTCTTGTTTTTCTTTATACACTTATTGAAACAAGTAAGTTGTACTACCGATTTTATGATAAACTTGTTATGTTGAGTTTATGATTGTCCTTTTTAAATCCTACTTAATCTTGTTAATCCATTTATCTTGGACTAAGTAAGTTGTACTGCTGTTTTTTGTTTCGCACAAACAGTTATCATCTTTGATCAATTTTTTATTTATTTTAGCTAATTGAGTTTGTTTTTCTTATAAGAAAACCCTTGTTAATTTTGTTTTCATATATTTGGTTGATTTGTCAAACTTAATTTATCTGTGCAAGAGAGAAAACTTGATTTGAATTTAAACCCTTACCGTTTTTACCATTATAGGACTTGTTCCTCTTATTCGACTACTCATATAATTTTTAGCTGCTAGGTAGAATCTAGCCGGTTTGTTTTTCACTTTCCAGAAACAGTTGTGTACACAATCAGTTCATTTGTACCTTTTTAGTCATTTGTTAAAAAAAAAAAAACGCTTGCCAAGGTTTTCGCAAGCTGCTTGCGACCTGTATTCATACTTCATATAATTTCTTCTTTAATCGTGATAATGTCTTCCGTTAGACGTTGTGTTTACTGTGGAAGCAATTCACACTTCGTGGAGAAATGTTTCAAGAAAATTGGCTATCCCGATTGGTGGGACGCCTATAAAATACAAATAAAGATTGACCAAAGAGGGGTAGATACATGTACTTCAATGATGACTACGACAACCGATACTCATTCTTCCGTGGTGGAATCTCATTCTTTGGTAAACCCGAACCTCTTCCAGCAATCAAGTAAGGTTGACGTCGCTTTACTTGCTACTGATTCTGGAAAAGATCATGGTTGGATTCTCGATTCTGGTGCTATGGGTCATATGACGTTCGATGCCTCTATTTTGAAAGATCTGTTGCTACCTGTGTATACAACTATTTCCAATGCCAATGGTGTACCGTATCCGGGTACCGGAGCTGGGAGAGTTGATTTAACACTTTCCTTGTCCCTAGAACACACATTATTGGTTCATTCTCTTTCAAATAATCTCTTGTCTGCGGCACAAGTAACCGCACAGTTAAATTATTTAGTACTAATCTACCCCACTTTATGTCTTCTTCAGAATCTCGGCAACGGGGATATAATTGGGTGAGGTACTAAGAGAGATGGTTTATATTACATCGACGATGTTTGTGAAGGTAGATCTCTTTCAGTTAAAAGGTCTTCTTGTGCATCTAAAAATCAGATCTTACTGTGGCACCACCGGTTAGGACATGCTTCTTTTGGTTATTTGGAGCACTTGTTTCCTGATTTGTTTAAGTCTTGCAAACTGTCAGACTTTAAATGTGATACTTGCATTCTTGCGAAGAGTCATCGTACTACTTACCCAGATAGTTTCAGTAGAAGATACGTCCCATTCGATTTAGTTCATTCTGATGTCTGGGGACCTTCTCGTATTACCAGTACTTCTGGATTTCGGTGGTTTGTTATCTTCATCGATGATTGTACTCGTATGACTTGGCTCTATTTAATAAAGAATAAAAGTGATGTGGCTGATCGTTTTCGCGCATTTCATAAAATGATTCAGACACAATTTTCGGCTAACTTAAAGGTCCTTCGTTCTGATAATGGTGGTGAGTATGTTAATGAAGTATTACAATGATACTTTGGAGAACATGGAATTATTCATGAAACTAGTTTCCCGTCTACGCCACAGAAAAATTGTGTGGCGGAAATAAAAAATCGCCAGTTACTTGAAATTACGAGGGCATGCATGATTGGGTCAAATATGAAGCCAAAATTCTGGGAAGAAGCCATTACTAGTGCAGTATATCTTCTTAATCGAGTACCAACAAGTGTTTTAAAATTTCAGACACCTTTGGACAAATTGGCTTCGTTTGTAACAATACCTTCTCATCTTAAGCTTCCTCCACGGGTATTCGGTTGTGTTGTTTTTGTACATCTGCAGAAACATATACGTACAAAGATAGATCCTTGTGCTATCAAATCGTTTTTATTGGTTATCATCCATTCCAGAAGGGTTATAGGTGCTATCATCCTCAAAGTCATAAATTTTATGTTACTATGGATGTCACCTTTTCTGAGCAAGAAATATTTTACTCATCCGATGTATCTGATTCTCCTCTTCAGGGAGAGAGTGTTATTGAAGAGTTGAACTGGATGGATTTGTTTCCGACTAATAGTGAAATAAATATGACAGCAAATGAAACAAGCATAAGTACATATCCAACTGTCAGTAGTTCAAGAATTGATAATATACAAGTCACGGAGCCGGTTCAAGAGTTCGATATTCCTGTTTCCGAAGAAATTGACACCTCTGCTCTTGAAGCTCCATCTCTCTCTCTTCATCAAAAATACCTACTTCTAATTATCCTCCAGCTGGTGACGATGTCCCTGAGGTAAGCATAGATTGTTCGATTAATACTAATGATACTTGTGAACTACCTGACACTGACAGGTACCAGTTGCCACCAAGGAGTAATCGTGGAGTTCCACCAGATCTTTTTTCACCTGAAGCAATAAGGAAGGTGAAATACCCTATTACGAATTACGTGTCAACTCATAGATTATCAAAAGAGAGAAAAGCGTTTGTCAGTCAAATGGCAGATGTTACTATTCCCAAAATAGTAGAAGAAGCACTATCTAATCCGAAATGGGCTGGTCCTATGAAAGAGGAGATGGTGGCACATGAAGAAAATGGTACATGGGATATAGTCTCACTACCAAAAGTAAAGAAACCTGTTGGCTGCAGGTGGGTATATACTATCAAGCATAATCCAGATGGCTCTATTGACATGTATAAAGCAAGACTTGTGGCTAAAGGGTTTACCCAGACTTATGGTATTGATTATCAGGAGAGGTTTGCTCCTGTTGCAAAAATCAACACTATTTGAGTATTATTATCTTTGGCAGCAGATCTAGGCTGGCCTCTACAACAATATGATGTAAAAAATGCTTTTTTACATGGTGACTTGCAAGAAAAAGTCTACATGACACTACCTCCAGGTTATAATGCTCCAGAAAATGCTAATGTTGTGTGTAAGTTAAAGAAGGATTTATATGGTTTGAAACAATCTCTCAGAGCATGGTTTGGTAGATTTCTCATTGCAATGAAGAAGTTTGGGTATATACAGAGTAATGCTGATCATACCTTGTTCCTTAAAAGAGTAGGTGACAAGGTAACTGCTTTTATTATCTATGTAGATGATATGGTGGTAACAGGAAATGACCCTGAAGAGATGAGTAATATGAAAAATTGCTTGTATTCTGAGTTTGATATGAAAGATTTGGGTGGACTTAAGTACTTCTTGGGTATTGAAGTTAATCGATCCAGAAAGGGAATTTTCTTGGGTCAGCGAAAATATGTGATTGATTTGTTGAATGAAACTGGTATAACTGGTTGTACGCCAATTGGGTATCCTATGGAACAAAATCATGGTCTTGAAGAATGTTCTGATCAAATACCAGCAGACAAAGGACAATATCAGAGGTTAGTTGGTCTCTTGATTTATCTTTCTCATACAAGGCCAGATATTACTTATGTTGTAAGTGTTGTAAGCAGATTTATGCATAATCCGGGTCAACAACACATGGATGCAGTCACCAGGATACTAATATATTTGAAGTCCGCACCAGGCAGAGGTTTGATGTTTTCAAAACATGTACATCTTGATGTATCAGGTTACACTAACTCAGACTGGGGAGGTAAAGGTGACAGGAGAAGATCAACATCTGGGTATGTTACCTTTGTTGGAGGAAATTTAGTGACATGGAAGTCTAAGAAACAACATGTTGTTTCCTTATCCAGTGCTGAAGCAGAATATAGAGCAATGGTAAAAGGCATTTGTGAATTGTTATGGTTGAAAAGGCTTATGGGAGAGCTTGGTTTCCCATCTGAAAAACCTATGAAGTTATTTTGTGATAATCAGTCAGCAATCAAAATTGCAGAGAATCCGGTGCAACATGATCGAATGAAGCACGTGGAAATTGATAGGAACTTCATTTATGAGAAACTTGAAGAAAAAATTATTGAAGTTCCATATGTCCGAACAACACAACAGCTGAAAGATATTCTGACTAAGGTCGTATCAAATAATATATTTAACGATTCACTTGTCAAGTTGGGCATCTGTGACATATATGCACCACCTTGAGGGAGAGTGTTGAATCAACCTTCACCAATTCCACCAATCACTCCTCCAATTACACCACCAACCTTTACCTAACATGGACTTCCTTGTTTTCTTCATTTACCTACTCTATTATTTAATTAATGTAATTATTTAATTCTTGTAATGTTGGTTATAAATACCTCCCATTTTTGGAGATAAAGAATAACAATTATTTTTGAGTTGAACCTTAAGTTTAACAAGAAGATCATTGGGTTGTTGTTGTTATTAAATGAGATGGGTCTATGTATGATTCTGGAGTTGGCTGTGATGATAAACTTGAGGTTGCTGTTGGTGCCAACCACGACACTTGAGCTCGAAACAGAACGCTGTCTTGATGGAGAATATCGTGGTGATCGAGATGAAGATTTATGGAGGGGATTTGGTTGTTTCTGTTGAGTGATGAAGCTACAATGACGAGAATGGAGAGGAATGGAGCTGTCATACTCGGTGATGATGGCAGGGAATATGATAAAATGTGATGATCGGAGATTGATCGACTCTGTATAGAAGATGGGAGTCAAGGAAGATATGGATGAGTTGTGTTGATGGCAGTGATGATCGAACTCGATAGTGGTGGTTGATGGAACTGCATATAGGGTTTGGCAGTTAAAATGTTGATAAAAATCGTGTTCGTATAATGGTTTTAGTCTGCCATATTTTCTTAACCTTGTAACAAGGGTTTGCTTCATGCTAGTCATGGGTCAAGTGAATGTGCAGGTTGAGAAAGAGAAAGAAAATAACACGGGATATTGGTAGGAGTTGTATACGCGGTTTATGTTTCTGTTGTGTGAACGAGAAGTCAGGGAAGTAGGGAGAAGGCGTGTTGAAAACCGGGAAAGCCTAGCTTATCACTGAGATAATGAACAGAAAAGATTTCCAAAGCAAAGTGAAAATATTTACGCGGAATGGAAAGTGGGCATCTGGTGCAGGATTCGCACATCAAGTTTGATGTATGATCGATTCTTAAGAGGAGACATTGGTACACGTGGCTCAAGCAAGTATTCCATCCAATCAACAGCCGGGTTTACCCTGTTAGAGTACTCATTGTTACACTGGATTGTCTGCACATGTCTCCAAAAGATTAAAAACACTACTAACCGACAATAGTGTCATATACCTGTTCATTGGGCTGCCCTTATCTGAAATAGGATGTAACTAGTAGTTATTTGAGTAATGATTAGCCTTAATTATTAGGTTTAGAGTTTCTTAGTCAGTAAGCTAATTGAGATCGTGTGACAGGAGGCTGTCCACGTGAAGTTTGTCGAGCCGTTGATGCGTTAGTATTTATTCTTGCTTTCCCCTTTGTACTGAACTCATGAAATTGAATAAGAAAGAGAAGCAGTCCAGTGCGGCTGTAGTGTACTTCAACACTTATCTTACGCAAAGAATCTCTTGTGTATTCATCATCAACCATAACAGTGGTATCACCCAGTAGATCTCGTACCTTGCTATGACTGGTCATTCTATCAAAGATGTTGACATAACAACAAAGGAACTGTCATGTCTCATGACGAATCTCACAGAGATTCATAAACATGCAGAAATAAAATAGGAAGCAGATGCTAAAGATCACCAAATCTTAATGAATCGCCTAGTACAACTATCAGAAGATACCCTAAAGCATCTACAAAATCAACCCAGAACTGAAATTAGTGGACAAAACACTCATGAGTCAAGTCACTCTCGTTTTCAAGAAAGTAATACTCCAAATGTTCTTAAACTAGCTAAGCTTGAATTTCCCAGATTTGACGGTGAGAACCCCAGAAGTTGGTAGCGGAAATGCGACGGATTCTTTCAGATACACCCAATGACTGAAAATCAAAAAACGGAGTTCTCCTCTATGTACATGGATGGTCGTGCTGATTCTTGGTTTTTCGACTACTATTCTGGTAAACGAACTGTCCCTTGGTATGAGTTTTCTAACCATATTTTTCGTCGATTTGAATATTTGGCTAATGATAACTATGTGGGATGTTTCAATAAATTAACCCAAATCACTATTGTTGAAGAGTACTTCCAAACATTTGAACAACTCAAGGCTTTAATGATTGCCAAAAACCCCTCCCTAGATGAAGAATACTTTATCCTGAGTTTCATTAGTGGCCTGAAACCAGAGATTAGTAACTCAGTATGTATGCATAACCCTACATCTTTATCCCAAGCTTTCTTTTTAGCTAGACTCAAAGAACAATCTCTCATTTCACCACCAAAACCCTTAATCAGTAAACAACCTACTACTTCTTTCTATTTCAATAGACCTTCCACCTTCAAACCCCCAACTACACCAGTTTTTTCACCTTCAATCACCACAAATACCCAGAAATCCCCTTATATCCCACGAATTAAACGTTTAATTCAAGATAAACTGGCTCAAAGGAGGGCTAAAAATCTATGTTACAATTGTGATGAAAAGTATGTCTATGGACACAAATGCAAGAGTCAACAACTCTATATGGTTTTGGCTGAGGAAGAGGCATCTAAAGACACCAACCCCAAGTAGTTGTAGAAGAAATACCCACTCCAGTGGTGGATACTAACATGGAAATATCCCTCCATGCTCTCAATGGACATCACAGTACTGAGACCATTAGAATATTGGGGCATCTCAAGAAACAGGCAGTAACAATTCTTGTGGACACATGCAGCACTCACAGCTTTATAGATGCTGCTTTAGCTCAAAAGTTATCCTGCTCTGTTAAGACAACTTCTCAGTTACTAGTCACAGTGGAAAATGGTGACAAGGTTACCAACTCTGGAGTGTGTCAACAAATAGAATGGCAGATGCAAGCCCATAAGTTCCATGCTGATTTCCATGTCCTGGCATTGGGTGGCTGTGACATGGTTTTGGGAGCTGATTGGCTCAAAACCCTAGGTGATATAATGTTTAACTTCTCCACATTAACTATTTCTTTTACTCATTTGGGCCACAACATCACCCTTACTAGTATTTCAAATAAACCCTCATTTAGGATGGCTACTGTCCAAGATGTTCACAACTTCATTAAAAACAATGCACCAGCCTTTGTGGGTCAGTTTTTTACTATCTCAACTGAACCAACACCCACACCAATACAAGAGGTATTGGATCAGTTCTCAGATGTATTTGCTGAACCAACTCAGTTACCCCCTCAGAGAACACTAGACCATAAAATACCACTGAAACCTGGTGCTTAACCTGTTAACCTCAGACCATATAAATTCCCTCACATTCACAAAGAGGTGGTGGAATCCTTGGTGGAAGAAATGCTCAATGCTGGCATCATCCAGGAAAGTCATAGTCCTTTTGCATCTCCCATTCTCTTAGTCATAAAAAAAGACAACTCTTGGAGGTTTTGTGTGGATTGCAGGAATCTTAATGAGCTCACAATCAAAGATAAGTACCCTATACCTGTCATTGATAAACTATTAAATGAGCTATATGGTTCTAATTTCTTTGCCAAGCTAGTTTTAAGATCTGGGTACCATCAAATCAGATTGTTCTCAGATGACATTCACAAAAATGTATACAAGACACACCATGGTCATTTTGAGTTGAAAGTGGTGCCATTTGGCCTCACTAATGCACCATCAACTTTTCAGTCTCTTATGAATTCAGTTTTTGGTCCTTACTTAAAAAACATTGTTTTGGTTTTCTTTGATGATATCCTTATATACAACCAATCTCTTGAAGAACATGTACAACATCTTTCTATTGTTCTTGGCTTACTCAGACAGTACCAACTATATGCTAAATTCTCCAAATGCTGCTTTGCACAGTTATCCTTGGGCTATTTGTGTCATATTATTACTGCAGAGGGGGTAGCTGCTGACCCAGCCAAGATTGAATGTATGCAGCAATGGTCTGTACCTACTTTCCTGAAGGAGTTAAGAGGTTTTGTTGGACCTACTGGTTATTATAGGAAGTTTCTCAAGCATTATGGACTTATTAGTAAGCCACTTACATATCTTTTAAAGAAGAATTCCTTTTAGTGGTCTCCAAGTGCAGATGAAGCCTTTCAAAATCTAAAACAAGCCATGTGTACAACCCCAGTGTTAGTGCTTCCTGATTTTTCTAAAACATTTCTCTTAGAAACAGATGCTTGCTCTCTAGGTGTGGGAGTTGTCTTAATGCAAGAAAGCAGGGTTATTAGCTTCTACAACAAACCTCTAGGCCCTAAATCATTAGGATTGTCTACTTATGAAAAAGAACTTCTTGCAGTGGTTATGGCAGTGACAAAATGGAGACACTATCTTTTTGGCCACCACTTCATTATTAATATTGATCAGCAAAGCATTAAATACTTCATGGATCAGAAGATCAATATAGTTTTACAACAAAGGTGGCTCATGAAGTTACTAGAATTGAATTATACAATTCACTACAAAAAAGGCATGGAGAAAAAAGCTGCAGATACACTCTCAAGGCTCCCTAGTCATTCTCAATATTCAGATATATCTGTGTCCACTCCTACTTGGGCACAAAAAGTTATTCACAGCTATGAAAATGATACATGGGCTTCAACCATCATCCCTCAGCTGGTAGTTGCTCCATCTTATGATCATCATTATACTTATACGGATGGTATCCTTAGATATAAAAGAAGAATCTATGTGGGTACTACTAACAATCTCAGGTATACTATCTTACAATCTATTCACTCTTCTACTATGGGGGGACACTCAGGAATGCAAGGGAGTTACATCAGGGCCAAAAGACATTTTTATTGGAAAGATCTCAAGAAGGAGATGTTAATTTTAGTTAGTCACTATGATGCATGCCAAAGAAATAAGGGAGAACACCCCCTTCCTGCAGGGTTACTACAACCTCTACCCATTCCATCACAGGCATGGCAGGATATCACAATGGATTTCATAGAGGGATTGCCAATTTCCAACTAAAAATATGTTATTCTTGTTGTGGTTGATCGGCTTACCAAATATAGCCACTTCATTGGATTAACTCATCCTCTTACGACTTTCACTGTGGCTTATGAGTTCCTTACGAATGTATTCAAGTTACATGGTCTCTAAGCCTTCATTGTGTCAGACAGAGACAAGATATTTACAAGTAACTTCTGTCAGGAATTTTTCAAGGCACTAGTGTTGATGGGGAAAACGATTTGCTGGTTTTTACGGAATTGAAGAGCCGACCGTGTGGGGACTCCTTGAACCGAGCGAACTGTTGAACCTCACACAGATGCACTGCAAGAAGGGAGTGCTTTGAATTTGAGAGATAAATATGTAGTACTCCGGACTAAACCAAGACAATGGCCGTTCCAGAGTAAATTCGGTCACAAGAGAGGATGGGTTGATCTGTATGAGGGAAGCTGAGAAATGCGTGAGATCAATGGTGATCTGAGATAGTAGGTGTGTTATAAATTCAGCGTGAAAATGCTATGAATGATTGAAATTTGTCTGATTGAGAGTGATTTCTGTGAGTTCGTGTAGATGAGATCGTCTGTATGAACTTTGATGAGAAATTGCTCGTTTAGGCAAAAGTTGCTTGAATCTTCGAATTGTTCGAATCTTGTTCAAGGTTTTTCGATGTTCTTCGATGTTGTCCTTTCAATCAGGATTCAGAGACATTTTATAGTGCCGGAATTGAAAACACCATGATCCCATGAAGTGTGACAGTTGATGGAATCAGAGAGTGGGAAAGTGGGAAATCATGTTAAACCAATTACTCATCGTGCAGAGACTTGGTTAATTTTCCATCCACTACTTCTGATGATTCCTCCAACTGATTACACGACTTGCTCACATTCTCATCGAGGGTGAACACACGTGCCGTAGACCGCCAGACCAAAAACCCTAGTTAATATCCCCCCATTGTGACACGATTGAAATCTCGTGATAGCGGAGTCAGTTGATGACTTTGCGGGATGATGAGTCCATGTAGTGCTGAGTTGAACACGTTATGGAAAATGTTCCGAAACTCATGAATTAAATGTATGTCTGCTGAGACGAGGTACCATAACCTAAAACGAGCAAACTGTGTTGCTGAACTGTCGAATATTGATAGTTGCACCAATATTCTTTGATTCGAGCAAATATTGCTAGCCTGAGTGAATATTTCCGGTTCGAGCAAATATTGCTAGTTTGGGCAAGCATTGCTCCTTTGATAAATTTATTGGTAGCAAGACCGAATAAAATAATAATTTAATTTACTGACTGCTGAGTCGATCAAAATAAATAAGAATGTTGATCATGGGATCAACATAAAATTATTTAAGTGTTTGAATCTGGTCAGAATCACGTTTCTGCAGAGCTCTGGATTTAAAACCCTAATTTCACCGAAATGATGATTTATTGCAAATCAACACGGGACCGGCTACATGAGACCGGATACATGGGACCGGCTACATGGGATGACGGATTCACCATGTAATGCCCAGATGCTCGAATGAGCAGAAAAATACCAAAGTCTCTTGAGGACCAGTTGGTGATATAATGATTAAATGTTGGTTTAATCACTTACTGAAATAATGCTCGTGTGAGCGAAAAATACTAAAACCTGGTATTATGAAAATGTGAAGGACCGACCAAGAGGTCATGAGACCGGCTCCTGGTGCGTGCAGGACCTAGTGGATGGTCGTTTGAGCAAACTTCCAATAGTTTGGAAAGAGTTTGAACCTAATATGATCATTTGAGCAAATTAGGTTAAAGTCAGTAAAACATGCGGGATCAGCTGTTTGCAAGATTCAGGGTCACCCTTGGTCGGTCAAAGGGATGTGCCCGTGTCACCACAATGTTCGTGTTTCAGTCCTGAGAATTTTGATATTTTCTGGTGCACGTTTGAGCAACATTTGGAGAAAATATGCAAAATCGATGGTTTTGCTGAAACCGAGAACAACACATGAGACGAGGGAAAATAAATAAAATAAGGAATTACAAGGTGCGGGACCGGCCACGGCTAGGGCTTGGCCGGCCGGCTGACACGCGGTCCCGCGTGCTTTTCCCAGTTTCATGTGATTTTATGTATTTTTATGATTTTAAGGGAATTTTACATGAAATCAAAGGGATTTATTGTAAACCAATATTTTGCTGAAATCAGGGAATTTTCATGAAATCATGTAACAAAATACCAAATAATAACAAAACAAGAGGTACGTGGGACCGGCTGAAACCCTAATTAACGCCATTTAGTAGAATTGACGTAAAATTGTCATACGGACTCGGATTTTGATGGTCCGCCCCTCCATTCCGTACGAAAAAGAATTGAGAAAATTCCTGTTTAGTCCAAAAACCCGACCCGGGTTTATTGTGTAGTCCAGCACCAGAATAGAATTATCCGATGGTCCAAAAAAGTTCAAAATCTGATGAAATTACCTCTCTACCCATACACGGTTTACACGGATACCTTTTTCAGTTTTTTTTTTCATTTTTTTATTCTCTCTTCTGCAACTTCTGAAACTCTTTCGTCTTCTCCATCAAAACTTCCTCGAAACTTGTTTTTCTTCTCAATCAATCACTCTAAAATCAGTTACACAAAAATCATAAGATTGAAGTTAAACGATTGAAAATCATCACTTACAGAAATCGAAATAAACAAAGCTTCCGTTCTTGACCTAATTTTTTTCATTGCATTCAATCGAATCGAAAAAGATGGTTACGAATAGAAGAATTAAGCGGACAATTAGAGAAGAAATTGTAGAAGAAACAACCCCTTCCCCAGCAAAAAGGAATAGAAAAACTGTTGATGATTCACCAACAGAAACCTCCCCTGCAGCTAAATCACCGACAACTCGAAGTATGAGTAAATTGGTTACTCCGTCACCAACAAAGAATGCATATGTTCCTCCGAAAAAAGGTGAGCAGATCAGAAATTAATCATGATTTTGTGATTACATGTCCGTATGTACTTCAAATTGACATGTAATATATCATTAAGCACCGCTGCATACCAATATGTAGTGTTAGAAAACTAATACATATAAAATGTTAAAAATACTTGCATATCAATTTACAAGTGTGTACTACATATCAGTATATTGTCTAATACTTCTATGATCTAACAATACATGTTTAGAATATGTAGTGTTTTTAGTGTTGAAAAATACTTTCATATCAACTACATATTGCCATGTACTGTGTGAAACCTGCTTATGAATACGTAGTGATGCACTTACAAGTGTGTACTACATATCAGTATGTTGTCTAATACTTCTATGATCTAACACTACATGTTTAGAATATGTAGTGTTTTTAGTGTTGAAAAATACTTACATATCAACTACATATTGCCATGTACTGTGTGAAAGCTTCTTATGAATACGTAGTGATGCATTGTTGTGTTTGTTTATGAATATGTAGTCATTTTTTTATACTGTTTTTGGTTTACAACAGGAAAAAAAATCAAAACAAAAGCAGCATTGGCAACTACTAAACCAAAAGGAAAAAAGGCTACAAAGGCTGCTACTCCTTCACCGCAAGCAAAGGGGGACAAAGCACTTGCCCTGAGAGCTGCTACTCCTTCACCAAAATTAAAGGGGAAAGCAAAAATGGGGGGAGCAAATGTTCCTTCAAAAGAAGGTATGTAGTGTTAAACCAAATTAAATCTTAATAACTATGAAATATGTGATTTTAATGTTAACTTTCTACATATGCCATATGTACTGTTACATAGCAATATGTAGAGGTAGATACTTACATTCTTGTAATGATATCTACCATTACATATTGATATGTACTGCTAATAATATGTAGTTACATAGCAGTATGTAGAGGTATATACTACAAGAATATTTACTGCTAAAAATATGTAGTTTCAAGTACATGGTAGATACATGGTAAACCACAGATACCTATTAGCAATATCAACTACATATTGCCATGTACTGTGTGAAACCTGCTTATGAATACATAGTGATGCACTTACAAGTGTGTACTACATATCAGTATGTTGTCTAATACTTCTATGATCTAACACTACATGTTTAGAATATGTAGTGTTTTTAGTGTTGAAAAATACTTACATATCAACTACATATTGCCATGTACTGTGTGAAAGCTTCTTATGAATACGTAGTGATGCATTATTGTGTTTGTTTATGAATATGTAGTCATTTTTTGATACTGTTTTTGGTTTAATACAAAAAAAAAACCAAATATGTAGTTGATATGTAGAGGTATATACTACAAGAATATGTACTGCTAAAAAAATGTAGTTTCAAGTACATGGTAGATACTTTTATTTATGATGATATAATTACATGTTAAGTTGGTATATGGATATGTAGTGTAATAGTTTTACATTCTTGTTATTGTATAGGTGGTAATAAGCGTAAGAAAGGAGATGGAAAACCACGAAGTTTGTACCGTGGCGGTTTCAGGGGCTTGTGGGGCCTTGTGAAGACTATTAAGACCACTGAAGAACTTCAGTTGAGTGAGTTGCAGCTGAAGCTGATTTCTGAAGCATCTTACGAGAACCTGTTCCTAATGTTCTGGTACACCAAATTCGAGTTGGAACATTGGTTGAAGATTGAAGATGCAATGACCAAAATGTTACGCTGTTACGTGAGGGGTCAAGATCCAAACAAGCTTACATTTTGCTTTGAAAGACATGGCTTACCGAATGAGCTGGTATCCACACCAGAAGAATTGGCACTTGTTTATGGAATGCCAAGAATTCCAAATAGGGAGTATTATGATTGGAGGCTTACACAAGTCAATAAGAAAAGTGGATGGCATGAAACAGAATTCTTCAAAAGGACTTTCCCAGATGATCTGAAAGGCGGTGAAAAAGTGACTAGGCCAATTATTGTGAAGGCAATCTTGAAAATCCTTAACCGAACACCAATTAATCTGAAAAAGAAGAAGTCTGATGAAGAGTCTGATGAAGAGCCTCTGCAAAGCATGGGTGATCAATCAAATGAAGATTCTGAAGAATCTGAGCAAGACGAGGAAGATGCCGAAGATCTTGTTAGGCTTATCTGCCTGTCTATGTGCACTTCATTATTTTTCGCAACAAGTGATGCCAACGCTTTGACTGAAAAATACATTGGTTTCGTTCTTGATCTTGAGAAGGCCAAGAATATTTCATGGCCTAACCTCATCCATTCTCATTTAGAGAAAGAGCTGAATGAAAACGTGGAATCCGTAGAACACACAAATGGTTGTGCTGTTTATTTGTTGGTAAGAATCTATTGATTTGTTTATTCTACTTTAAAAATATTTTTGTTTAGTATGTTTTCTACATTTTGGTAGTATAGCTAACACTGCGTATCAATACTTGCAGCCATGGTTTGCGGAGCATACCCATTTGGTGGCGCCCGAGGATATAGTGACAGAACCTAATGGAATGTATGTGCCAAGAGTGGCTAGGTGGAATCATACAAAGATATGTACTGAGTTCCTAAAGGATATTGATCTTTCTGAGTATCAGGTAAACTTGAAGTAGATATTTTGTCGAATAAAAAGTATATGTTGATAACTAGTTATTAGTGTATATTTTATGTTCTCTATTAACTAATAAAATTGTGTACTACATATCAGTATGTTGTAGATTAAGTAATGTTTAGAATAAGTAGTGTTGTATAATATGTAGTGTTTAGAATATGTATGATACTAATATGTAGTGTCTACATATTTATGAATATGTAGCTATACATTGTTGTGTTTGTTTACGAGGGGGCGCTGCCCCCTCGACCTCCGTAGATGGTGATGCACATGAGATTGTTTATAATAATTGATGAGTTTAGTGTTAAAACACTACATATTAGTATGAGTACATATTAGTATGTAGTTCTCCCTGTATATCTAATAGAGAAAGAATTATAAAACACTACATAATAGTATGTTGATATGTTATAAAACACTACGTATTAGTATGAGTACATATGTAATATGTAGTTCTCCCTGTGTATCTAATAGAGAAAGAATTATAAAATGTTTTTTTTTGGTAATATCTAATATGTAGTTGGTTTTTTACATTTATTTGATTCGTACCAGTTCCATGTTGATTTTAAAGACGAGATGACAAACCAAGAAAGACAAATCCTTAATCGTATCTCAAGAAGGATTCAAGAGGAAGAAAACAATGAAGCTTTTTGTTTAGATGATAATTCCGAATCGGATGAAGAGAAAGAAGGAGAGAAAGAAGAAGAGAAAGAAGAAAAGGAAGAAGAAGATGACTCAGTATTTGGGGGAGAAGCTTGGAGGATCAAATACGATGATTTGAGGAGTACAATATCTGCCAAATGGAGTGAAGTCAACACAATGCATCAAGAGGGCGAAACGGTTGGCGCTTCAAAGCTTGAGTTCATGTTGAATGAAATTTACTGGAAAGCTTTCCCTTTGCAGAGAGAAGCCAGCCCGGAAGATTATGTTAGCTTGGGATGTACACCTACTCAAAGCAAACCCAATGAAGAGTTGAATGTGGACCCAATAGTTGATATCGAAATGCAAGGTTATCAGGAAGATCAAACAGATGTACATGTCAACAACGCTGAAGTTGGTTTGTCAACACCGAAAGATCAATGTCATGCTAATGCTGAAGTTGGTTTGTCACCCGCAGTATTGAAGTTCCACGATGTTGAAGTTCAGCGTTCTGAGGTTAAAAACTGGGCTAAATCTAATTTGGAGCAAAACGTCAAAGAGATACAAGAGAGAAAAGGAAAAGAAAACACACAGGTAAGTAGCATATCAATACGTAGTCTAAGTAGCATATCAGTATCTACTGTTACATATCAATATGTAGTGGTAGATACTTACATTCTTGTAGTGGTATCTACCATTACATATTGATATGTACTGTTACATTCTTGTAGTGGTAGAAACTTACATTTATTGTAGTGGTGTCTACCATTACATATTGATATGTACTCTAAAAAATATCAATATGTACTGGTAAATACTTATATTCTTCGTAGTGTTGTCTACCATTACATATTGCTATGTAACATTATGTAAAAACTCACCTAAGAAGGTTTTTGTTGACAGTTTCGATTGCTTTTTGCAGGTTGATCAACTTGAAGTTAGGCAGGAAGCAGCAAAGGAGTTGCTTAAAACTATGATAGAAACAAAGGCTTCACTTGTAGTTAATTCGCAGAAATATGCAGAGTATAACGCTGAGATGGCGGCGGAAGATTTTCATATGCTGGATGTACCTTTGTTTACTGAGATGTCGAGTTTAGAACACATCGAAAGGCTCTATATGGGAGATTATATAGACATGGAAAACTACGGCTTTGGAATTTACGTCGAAGAGTATGCTGACCTCCTTCCAAGTGGTGCTGCTGATCAAAACCTTGGTCTTTTTGGCATTGACTTACAACAATGTTTTCATAATTTAATTGGAAAAGATTTGGAAAACGTAGATTTTATTCTGCAACACATACCTGACACAAAATCATTCTTCAGCAAGTTCATACTGACGGATAACATTGCATGTTGCCTTGTTGTGATGAGTCTTCAAATTACAGTTTGAACATTTGACAGATTTTCTACTAGTCTCATGAGCTGACTTAATATGTTTCCCCTTCTTCCTTCCTGGTGGAGCCCTAATTACTTCTGGTGGGAGAACAATATCGTCTACCTGATACTCATCAGGCCTGTGAGATAAAAAAAAAAACAGTATCATAACTACATATCATATATGTACATAGTATATTGTTCCTCAAAAAACAATATCAAAATGTACTGATTAAAGACACATACCTGTCGTAGTTAGGAACAGGTCTAATAGCTATTGAATATAGCTGACGAAAAGTGGTAACTTTAAAGTAATCCTCGACGTAATCAAGCATTCTTCCTTTAGATTTAGTAATAGCTGCAGTAGCGTGCCAGCATGGAAAACCATAAACGCCCCATCGTTGGCAAGTAAAAGTTTTTCTCTCTAGATCCACCATATGAGACCTGCACACACAAAAAACACCATATTATCGTTGGCAAGTACAAGCAGATCATGTAAATATATACACAGTACATATGAATATGTTATGCATAGTACACATTCATATGTTATACACAGTACATATCTACGGATATATACACACAGTACATATTCATATGTTTTCTTTTAATATGTATATTGATATGTACACATTTAAAAGATACTGATATGTACATATGAATATGTTATACACAGTACATATTCATATGTTATATTTGAACATGCTACTTAAATTCATATGATATAGATTAGGAGTAAAATGCTAACCTTGGAGAATGAACTTCATATCGCTTAGCATCTGACTGGCTAATTTTCCAGGGACGGCCAATTTGAATGTGTAGTTCAAGCAAGGCTTGATACACATAGGTTAGCAGTTATGGGTTCATCAAGACACTCTCCTCACGATGTTCTGACATCATTTCCATCATGCGTAGCCTACATGACAAAGGGAATAGCAAAAAAGTCTATTATAATACATTATATGTAGATTAACAGTACATATATATTAATACTGTTACAGAAAGAAAACTAATAAAATTCTTAAAACTACATATAAGCTTGTACTCTGACTAGGGGAACTGATACAAACCTGATCGAGTCAACAAACGTAGCAGCAGGCAACTTCTTCTCGCGCCTAATCCAGTTATTGAACGATTCAGCAACACTGGAAGAAGTCTGACCATAACTACAGCCCTGAAAGAACGCATTGGACCACTTTTCCTTGGGAATGTTGCGGCAGTAGTCAGCAACCCAAGGCCTTCCCAAATTAACCATTTCTTGAAGAGCTTCCTCGTATGTTGCAGGAGAAAGAGCATATGTCGCCTTTCGGAAAGCATCAATCACTTCTTTATACTTATCGTCAGACTTTGCGATAGGTAAGTTTTTGTCCAAGTGAAAGTAGCAATATCTTTGACGAGAATTAGGGAATACTTTGGGAATATATTTAACCAACCCTTCACCTCGGTCAGTCATAAAAGTGATTGGGCGATCATCATTCAAAGCCTCCTTCAGATTCTTGAAAAACCATTCCCAGTTGATATTACTTTCGCCATTTACTAAACCAAACGCGAGGGGATAAAAAACCTGCAAAAAGGAATTACTAGTTATGTTAAGCAACTGCTTGACACAACCATTAGATATACCATACACCCATCTTCCACTAGATACCTATATACCATACAACTATCTTCCAGTACATGTAATACCAGTGTATAGATATTACATGTTGTTGATACGAGGGGGCGCTGCCCCCTCGACCCCCGTAGATGGTGAATCATATCAGCATGTAGTGGAAAAGATGGTTACATCACAATCAGTATTGTAGTATTACATATCACTATGTAGTGGAAGATGGTTCCACTAATAAGGGTAACTGACATGTAATATAAGTACTAGGAATATGCTATCAATACACCACTACATATCAGTATGTAGTGGAAGATTGTTCCACTAATAAAGGGTAACTGGTTATGGTTAACCTTGTATATGAATATGTACACAGTATATTGTTCCTCAATAAACTATATATATGATTTTCCTCAACAAACCAAAAAACATATGAATAAAAAAAACAGTTACCTTGATTGCCATTAAGACATGTTGCTTCCATGAGACCTCCTTTAAAAGTTCCAGTGAGAAGTGTACAATCACAGAATATCATGGGTCGACATAGTTTATATCCCTCTCTACAAGCTCCAAAGCAAACAAAAAGTCTGTTGAATCTTTTTGTATCATCGTTGAAGTCGAAATCAATAAATGACTCGGGGTTTGTTGTCCTAACAGCATTCACCCACCAAGCAAGATCAGTGTAAGACTTGACATCATTACCAAAAATATGTTTATGCGACAACTCGATTGCATGATATGCGTGGTGGTACTGAATGTCGATCCCACCACCAACTTTGATATAATCTATGATCTCTGCTGGTGTTATGCGAGGGTTGTGCCTGACATACTCATGAATTAGACTGTTCATGAGTTTCTTTGTAACTCTTGGATTTTTCAACATATAACCACCGCCACAGGTGTTCCTTCCCTCGTATTCCTTTATCTTAAAAATATCAATAGAATTACCAATGGCAGTTGCGTGAAGCTTCCATGAACAACCTTGCACGCTGCATACGGTGGTGAATATCTCAAGGTCATTCTTCTTCTTAATTATCTCATATCCAGTTTTCATGCAGTATTTTTGGCATGCTACACGAACGGCATCAACACCACCATAGAATAATTGTTCTATATCATCAAAAATCTTATCCCAACCATCTGAGAAAAACGCTTTCGGGACCTCTTTACCATCTTTCAAATAACTGTTTTTTGCACTGACAACTAAGTCTGCGTTACTGTCGACTTCCATACGCCTAGAAGAACTAGATGCGCCAGCTGAAATTACATCCACCTGCAAATCAAAGAAAGACGATTGCTTTGCAGAATGTAATGTAGCAATGCTCTGGAGCGTTACGTCGGCAAGAATAGGAACTATTGCTTGATTCTGGATATAGTTAACCAGAATAGTCGCTGGAGTCAACCAGCTCCACATATTACAGATGCAAAATTTCAAATCCTCTAAAGTTGAAAACGATGTAACTGGATACGCAAAATGGTATTGCTTATGGTATACATGAGAGTAGATCGAGAAATCTGGTTCGGGAGCAATGTTAGACATGTTAACCCTGTAAAAAAATGATCCAAAAATCAACTAAGTCTCTGAATGGTTATCTATTCTACATACTGATATGTATTGGCATCTACTGTATTGCACAATACATACTAAGAGAGTAGGCTATATGCAGTACGTATTGTTATGCAACATGTAGAATAGATAACATATATTTTACAACATACCAATATGTATCATGCCTATGAATAATCTAGGAATTATACATACTGATATGTATTGGCATCTACTGTATTGCACGATACATACTAAGAGAGCAGGCTATATGCAGTACGTATTGGCATGCAACGTATAGAATAGATAACATATATTTTACAACATACCAATATGTATCGTGCCTATGAATAATCTAGGAATTATACATACTGATATGTATTGGCATCTACTGTATTGCACGATATATACTAAGAGAGCAGGCTATATGCAGTACGTATTGCTATGTAACATGTAGAATAGATAACATATATTGAACAACATATCAATATGTATTGTGCCTATGAGTAACTATGTTCTATATATTTTGAGAATCATGATAATATAAACAGACGAACTGCAGCTATATCAAAAAAGAGAATACAAAATTACTACACAATTTGTAGAATGAAAGTAACCTATATCAGATTTGATATCAAACCTATATCAGATTACAAAGAAACTAAAACAGGTGATTACATAACATACCTTGTTCGAATCTGAGATTAACCTAATTCGAATATGAGATACCTAATTGAAATACATAAAAATCACAATGTAAATCGAACGACGCAAACTGAATTAAACAATGTAAATCATCACAAAACTAAAATCATCAAAGAAAGATAACAATGCACATCACATACAATACATTGATCAAAAAATAGAACTAATTATTGATCATGATTTCAAGAACAGCAGCTGTACGCGTGTCGTAACCACAACAAATTAATTAATACATTACTACCTAATTAACAAGTAATATAGGGTAGTCAAGGTCGATCCCACGAGGAGCACGAGATTATAGTTGTAGAATTGTCACACAAAAGGGGGGGTATTGGTTAAGGATTTAAGAAATTAAATAAAATAAACAAATCAATTAAAAAGATAAGAGAAATCAATAAGAGAGAATAGATCAAGGAATCCTTCTTCGCTGCAAAACAATGATTAAAGTTATGTTCTTTTCCACTTCTTATTAGTCACAGATTATCACCAACCGTAGGATAGTAGGTTCGCTTAGCTAACCCCAAAATTCCTTATTTCACTGAGTAACAGGTTCGCTTAGTTATCAGATTATATTCAAAAGAACCACCTTGAGGTTCGCTTACAAGATGTAATTCCCCAAACGCATTAAGATTTATGAACTTAGGTTTAGTACTAGTAGTTAGACTCGGTTCGCTTGGTCCACTTTCTAGCGTTGTTTTCACACACAATTGCTCCACGGAATCCCTCCGCAAGGTCTTGTGTTTTCCACTTGTGTAAAGAGTCAAGAAACGATTACTTATCCCCTAACTTTCACTAGCTTTAGATTGGATTAACAAATCAATTTAGTATGCATCCTAAACAACCTATCAATCAATCATAAACACTCTTAGTAGCAAAAACAAACGATAATCATGTGAAAATTCAAAGTAGATTTAAACAAAACTCAAAACATGTTAAGAACTAGGAATTCATCCTCAATCAATTTAGTTACTCATGCTAAGGAGTTCACACAATAATAATAAAGAAAAGAAAAGTGTTGTGTGTGTGTGTAAAAAGGTGTGTCAATTGTGTATCAATGTGTATGGAAGTGTGTATAGAAAAGTAGAGAACTTCTCTATTTATAGGCTTCAATGTTCTCCATATCTTCCAAGGAATAGAATCCCTTTCCTTTTGTAGCTCAACTTCCAAATCCAAGTCTTTCTCAAATCTTCCATCTCCTCTTTCCAAATTCAAGCCAAATTCTTCATTCAATTCCAAGTCCAACTCTTCACATCCCATGAGAGAAATCCACACAAAATTCTGCAACTTTTGCTCGCCGGAAAACTGTGTTTTTGACCGGAAATAGGCCGGAATCCGTCACCGCCGGCAACCTGAGATTCTCCCCCGGTGAGGGAATATTCCGTTGGTCAACCGTTAAGACTAACGGTCCAATAAGTCAACCATCAGTCAACCGGGTCAAAGAATAGGGTTAGTCAGCTTCGAGTCAGCCGTCTAACTCAGAACTGAGTCATCTGAGTCAGTCTTAATCAACTGGGTCAAGTCGCCGGGTCACTAAGTCAACTCGTCGGCAAGAAAATCCGACAGAGTTCTGTTTATTTTCTGGCATTCCCGGCCAAATTTCAGGCCTCAATTCTTTGGTCTTCTTCTGCGCAATTCCTAGGCATACATCTATTGTTTTCAACAGCATCATTCGCTCATTGCACAACTGTTGCAATTGCAGTTTGATACCAATGCTACATTCTG
The DNA here is from genome assembly GCA_023529315.1 of Papaver bracteatum. Taxonomy (NCBI): domain Eukaryota; kingdom Viridiplantae; phylum Streptophyta; class Magnoliopsida; order Ranunculales; family Papaveraceae; genus Papaver; species Papaver bracteatum. Next base: position 1,899,378 of record JAJJWX010002723.1, on the reverse strand, counting down.
CAGCTCAAGATCCTCATACCACCTTCTTAACCTCCATATACTTGGCTATCTGTGCTTCTTATTGTCCTGCTCTTACCACCAACAACAACTACCAACTTCACCATCTTTCAGATTCATAATCTGAATTTCATCTCAACCACAGACCCATCGAATCATCCTTCAACAGCAGCAACAGGGTCTTGAACAGCATACCCCATTCTGTAGTTCGCCCCATCTGAGCTTCATCACAAACACAAACCCATTTGAATTTTAATTCGAATCTCATCAGAAGAAACCCGTCTGAAATCGAACCCTAATCACTTCCTGAATTCACACCATATTCAGCGTTAATAGCACAAATTTACCAGATCCCCTTCCCCTCTTATTCATAGTAATCCCAAAATTCTTCGTCATCAGCTGTATCTCTTTTCTAATTCACCATCGCCATCAGTACTATTCTTTAGTAAAAGCTTCTTCTTCAATTCGTGACTATGGCAGCGACAAACTAAAATTTCAAACCCTAATTTAAACCAACACCAGTACGATTCTTCATCAATTCAACCTTTAATTCTCAGATTAAGAAGTAACAACATCATTCTTTTACTCACTTCTTCACTCGACGACTGCACTCGATCTCTCGATCTCACACAAAGAAGACATGTGTCGTTGTTTCTCATTTTCAGGCGAATGAATAAAATGAGAGAAAACATCTCTCTCGATTAGTAGGGTTAAGAGTTGGGGCTGGATCTTGGATCCGGGTCTGGTTTACGGGTTCGGGTACGGGTGTGGGTCTATGGGTTTGGGTTTCAACATCCATGGACATAACCCATCCATTTTACCAACTGATAACAGCACTACGTTTCTGGATAAGGGCTACCCAGTGATGACAGCCCCTAACATGTAGTTACCCCTTAACTTCAGCTGGCCTGTATTTATAACTCCTCTGAGAGAGTTGCCCTTTAACCGTGGCTCGTCTCCCGATAGTGTTTTCCTAGAAAATGACAGTTTTGCCCTTTTTGCCAAAATTTGGTGATTTCTTCTTCTTTTCCTCCGTGCGACTCCAGAGTACCTAATAACTCAAAAACACACATAAAATACATAATTCACACGAAAAATAGCAAAGAAAGCATAAACTACTAAATAGTAAATTAGGTGTATTCTACACCTATCAGCAGCAGAGGGAGATATAGCAGCAGAGGAAGATGATTAAAAGTATTGTCTAATTGAAATACCTTGTTCAAATCTGAGATGAACCTAGTTCGAAGATGAGACAAAACAAAATTGAAACGAAGAAACACAAAAATGCAGCAGCAGAGAAGCGATCGACTTGATTTGAGATGAAGAAAAAAAAGAGGAAAGAAACAAATGCGGGTTTTGATTTCTACAGTACATACAGTTGCAGAAGGGTATAATAGGTATATTGGAATGTCGGATTTGTGGGAATCTCACGTGTCTGGACTAGAGAATAAATATTCTGGTCCAAAAACATGTTTTTGGACCAACGGATAAATTAATTCTGGCATTGGATTAGCCAGTTAAATGGGTCAGGTTTTTTGGATTAGCTAGTAATTCCTAGAAAAGAATTTACTATCTCCCAACGCGGTAATATTTAGGTTTTAAGCTCGTTCGGGAGGTGAAAACATCCCAAGAGTAAAACTCAGGAAGATTTCAAGGGATCAGTCCCATAGTATTTTTTTCTAATTTTATCATGTTTGGTAAAATCATGTGATAAAAATACATGAAATTAGGTAATTTAGGAAAATTCATGAAATCAAGGGAATTTTCATAATTTGAGGAGAAATAATAAAATAATGGGAAAGTGAGGTGTGGACTGGCCACGGCCAGGGCATGACCGGCCGGCTGGCGGTCTCATCTCACCTTTTCCTAATTTTATTATTTTTTGATAAAATCATGTGACTTAGGTAAAAATACATGAAATTAGGTAGTTTTCATGATTTTAGAGAAAATTCATAAGAAATCAGGGAATTTTCATAATTCAAGAGAAATAATAAAATAATGAGGACATGAGGTGTGGGACCGGCCACGGCCAGGGCATGACCGGCCGGCGGTCCCATGTTACCTTTCCCTAATTTTATTATTTTTTGATAAAATCACGTGGTTTAGATAATTTCTTTGAATTAAAGAAAATTGCTCGAACGAGAGGATTTCATGAGACCAGGAAAATAGCAAAATATGATAACATAAAATTGGGCACGGGACTAGTCACGACATGACTGGCCGGCTTTGAACCCAGTCCCCTGGTGCTTTTGCTAATATTTTATTATTATTATTTTCCCTCCTATTTTGCATAGGTTCCTCGTTCGTTCATGCTGGTCTATGCATTATTTGCTAATTACACTTGCACCATTTTCATCAGGGTTATTCGATGCTCAGATGCCTGTTTCGTCGGATATTTATCACTAACCCGTGGAATTCTGCTGAGAAGAACCACGAACTGAAGCGACGAAATATAACAAAGAATCATAGAATATTGCTGGATATTCAGACAATGGTTCGTAGAATATTTCTGGATATTCAGACGATGGTTCGTAGAATATTGCTAGATATTCAGACGATGGTTCGTAGAATATTTCTGGATATTCAGATAATTAATTGATGACTCTAGAAGGGATTCCTGTATAAGAGCAATAATCATCTGAGGGTTTGAGCAATATGAACTTTCTGGAGTGTCATATTCCTTTTTGCATAGTCGGGGAGAACCGGTTGCATCCCGAAGACATTGTCGCCCAATCTTTCGATTCTATACAATATGAGATATGCCGTGGTCTCAGCTGGGAGACTGCATATTTGCATATTCTTTGAGAGACTTTCTCCATCAAAGGGTTATGAGATGTGGTCTCAGCTGGGAGACTGCACACCTACATCTTCTCTGAGAGACTTTCTCCATCAGAGGGTTATGAGATGTGCCGTGGTCTCAGCTGGGAGACTGCACATCTGCATCTTCTTTGAGAGACTTTCTCCATCAAAGGGTTATTAGATGTGACGTGGTCTCAGCTGGGAGACTGCACATCTGCATCTTCTCTGAGAGACTTTCTCTATCAGAGGTGGCATGAGTTTTCACGCATAGAGACATGAGTCTCGATACTCATCCGATTGCCGGATCCAGAGTAATTACTGAAATTGCTCAGTATTCATGAGATGTGTCGTGGCCTCAGCTAAGAGACTACACATATTCATGTATTCTGAGAGACAGCCTTCTCAGTCAGAGATTTGTGGCATGAGCTTTCATGCTTTAATCGAGAGACATGAGCCTCGATATTCATCCGATTGCCGAATCTGGAGTATAGTTTATAACTCTACCCTTTGTCAAAAATCCACCATCTACAACTAGGCACCAGTTTACACCTCAATTTTGCTTACCATCCTCAATCAGATGGTCAAACTGAAAGAGTAAATGCTTGCTTGGAGAATTATCTCAGGTGCATGACATGCCACCATCCCAAGCAATGGTTCTAATGGTTGCCCTTTGCTGAATTCTGGTACAATAAAAACCATCACACCAGTTTGAATATGACACCCTTCAAGGAATTGTATGGTTATTCCCCCCCCCCCCCCCCACATCTTGCCTTTCCAAATGAAGATATTACTTATGTAGTTGCTGTTGAAGACTATTTAACTCAAAGGGATACCATGCTAGAGCTCTTAAAAGACTCCTTACATAAACCTCAAGAGAGAATGAAAGTTTTTGCAGACAAAAAGCGCACTAACAGGCATTTTGAGGTGGGAGATTTGGTTTTCTTAAAGCTGCAACCCTATCGACAATCTTCCATTGATCTGCGTATAAACTTCAAGCTCTCGGTACTCTACTATGGTCCCTTTCCTGTCATTTCCAAAGTTGGCCAAGTAGCTTACAAATTGAAACTACCTTCTTCATCTCAGATCCAGCATGTGTTTCATGTCTCACAGCTTAAGAAGCGTATTGGATCAGCGGCTATCACGACTCCAACTCTTCCTCAGACTGACGCTGATGGTGAAATTATTCTCAAACCAGTGGCTTTACTTGGCACCATGGAAATATCCAGAGGACATTCTGTTATTCCTCAAATGCTAATCCAATGGTCTCACACATCCGCAGCAGACGCCACATGGGAGGACACAACACACGTCAAATCTCACTTCCCTAAATTTCATCCTTGAGGACAAGGATGTTTTCAAGACCGGAGTATTGTCATATACCTGTTCAGTGGGCTGCCCTTATCTGAAATGGGATATAACTGGTAGTTATTTGAGTAATGATTATCCATAATTATTAGGTTTAGAGTTTCTTAGTCAATAAGCTAATTGAGATCGTGTGACAGGAGGTTGTCCACATGCAGTCTGTCGAGCCGTTGATGCTCTTGGCTAGGGTTTTGTTAGTATTTATTCTTTCTTTTCCCTTTGTACTGAACTCAGGAAATTGAATAAGAAAGAGAACCAATCCAGTGCGGCTGTAGCGTACTTCAACACTTATCTCACGCAAAGAATCTCTTGTGTATTCATCATCAACCATAACAAATAGATATTTATCAAATAAGGAATTCTCGGGGGAATACGGTCGATAGAAAAGCCTATATAAGGCAAGGTATCCGGCAGCTTTAAAAATACAACTTTTTGGGAGAGAGAAATAAAGAAAAGAATAAAAAGGGGAAAGGTTTTATTTTATATCTAGGGTTTACCCCTTTAGGGGGGAAACCAAACTATTTTCTTCTTCTTCCATATATTTTTCATGGGTTTTAATAAATCCATGTGTAGCTAATTTTATTGATTAAGGTATCATTTCAAAGTCCTGATTAATGGAACTTTAATTATTTTCACAAGTTTATTTTCAGTTTAATTTCGCGTCGATTGTATCTATTATTTTTATCGTGTAATAGTCAATCAATTCCATATATAAGTAGTAAATCGCAAAAGCTGACAGAGGGATTCTGTTAAGAAATTGTGTATAGAGATGACACTAGTAAGAAGACCGAGCTTATGCGTCTGATGCTAGGATCAACCTAATTCACAAAACATAATGCATTTGTTTGGGTTACACCTTGAGAGCTTATTCATGGTGGCTCAGATGGATAGAATCTGGTAGTCGAGCACTTCCGTATCCAGTGGCAATAGGAATTCCGGGGATAGAAGAGCTTATTGCTATTCTACGGTTGGTGACAATAAATTTTTTACAAGAAATAAACAAGTACTTTTGTTAAGTTTTTGTTCAGCGGCGGCGAGTGATTCCCTAATCATCTTTTCTTTCTTACTATCTTTTATTTTGCTTTCATTAAACAATCCCCCTTGTCTTTTATTATTTTGCTGAACTAAATAACCTATCAATTACACATCTCTCCGTGGGAACGACCTCTTACTACCGTTATATTACCAGTTAATTAGTAGGAAATATCTTGAATAATTTGTTGCACTTATGACACAGATCAAATTTTGGCGCCGTTGCCGGTGAACGAACCCGGGTCACCCGAGTTACAGGCGGGAATACTTGTCGCGTGACACGCACCAGTTGAGTTTTTGGATACACCATTGTTGTGTATCGAGCTTGTGAGAAGCTAGGTCCTTGAGTGTACGATCACCCATTGCTTCTTCTTCTTCTTCTTCTTCAAAAGGTGGTTCTTGTTCAATGGGAACCTCTTGTTCTAGAACTTCTTCTTCTTGCTGGAAAGCCTATTCTTCTACTTCAAACTCTTTTTCTTCCGTCTCGTCAAGTCTTGCTTGAAGTATTGTTTCTTCACGAGTAGTTATCACGCACCTTGGATAGTTCCAATTTTTGGGAGCCATGGATTAGTACCTGAAAAATAATGCTTGCAAGCAAGTGAGAATGAGAGACAAGAAACAAAAAAAAAATATATAAGCAAAAACAAAAATAAGAAACTAAAAAATTAATAACTAGCCGAATGCCTTCCCGGCAGCGGCGCCAAAATTTGATCGTTGTTGTATGCGTCAACAATAATTTCACTTTCCTAAAGTATATGATAAGAAATAGTTCATCTCCACAGAGAGTCAATTGTAATTATTATGTATTCAATTTCCTAAGTAACTAATTGGGGGGATTTCTGATTTTTATGTAAGCAACAAAAGTAAATCGAAAGCAAAGTAAATTGGAGAAATAATCAATGAGAGAAAGATATTGGTCAAGGAATTCATCTTCAATCTTAAACATGTGCTTGCATACATGATTAGAATTAAAATTTAATCTCTTTTTTTTTATCAAAATCCTAGAATATCAAGAGAGCAAGATAATCCAATAATTTCTTAAGTTCAACAACACACATATTAGAGCTGCGTGTGTGAATTCTACCTAAAGAATAACCTAACGCCTTGCGCTAATTAAGTTAAATTCCTAGGAGCATTAAGTTTGGGAAATATGCTAATCAATGCAATTGTCATACATTGCGCATGAAAATTCAGACAAGGGTCAAACTCTACATATGGTTACAAGATTGTATCACTACAAACCGTAATCATATCATACTACTTGTATTCAGGGTTATCGCTCGATGAAAAACCCTAAAATAGTTATGGACAAGGATGTAAGTTTAATTAATTGGCCACTTAACTAAACAAACATCTAAATCCTATCACAATACATCAATCATGTGGTTATTAAAAATAGTAGAGATCTGAACAATAATCAAGACATAAAACTAATACATAACTCAAGCACAAGTTTTCGAAATCGGATTACATCCTTAACCAATAATATAAGATTTAGCTACTCATAGCAATGGAGTTCATCTATATTATAAAAAGAAGTGATATATGTCTATCCGGATATATCATTTCGTCATCCGACGGCAGGGATCGTGAGTTGGGCGAGGTATATTTTCGTGCGTCGGATCCCCTTGGTTTCCTAATTTGTCAAGGTACCGTTAGTAATTTGGTTTCCTAATGTCGACACTAATTTTGCACGAAACGGATTTTCCAGATTTATAACATATACCTAACTGAACTGAATTTCCTAATCCGAGTTTCTGGTGTCTTTTGTGCAATTCTATATAAGAAGTCGTCACCATCTATACAACAGAAGCATAGCTCTTTCCAAACATGTTTCTACGATTTCCTACACTTAATTTTTTTTTTCTGGAATTTAGCTTGCGATTACTTCACACTGTGTAATTCGGTTATTGTTCCGTGTTTAGAGCTTCCAAAGCCATGGAAGGATCCGGTTTTTTTTTTGTATCATGATGACTAAAGAATGAAAAAGAAAAAGAGAGGAAGATATGGGCGTAAAACAGATGTAGTTCGTAACTGTGAGGAGGGAAAACAGTTGAAAAAACATTTCCATGGGATATTCTTAACGGGGACATGGTGGAGTCAATAGCAAACTGTCTTCATCGATAGAATTACATCCTTCTTCGTTTAGTATGTAAAGCATATCGAGCACCAATGAAAGTGAAATGCTTCAAAAAAAAAAAAAAAAAAAACAGACAACAGTGAAGCTTACATGTACTACCAAAAGGCACACACTTATCACCATGGCTGATGTTTAATAGAGATCACAGTGAAAATACCTTCAATTTTATAAACCCAATGCATAACAATTAGAGGTCATACTGTGTGGTTGTCGCCATTGAGCTAAAAAGGCAAAACTATGACCAAGTTATATGTCTCTACTTGCAGCTTTCATGATACCAATATCAAAAAGGACATTCATCAAATAACACTCTAGTTACCTACAACGGGTTTGTTTATCTATTCTGTGGATTAGGATGGAAGGAAGTTTACGTGTATTTAACATGAAGGATCGTAGTTGGAAAATTCTTGAGAAACCACATCATTAGTGATGTGCATCCAAGTTTAGTAAAACTGGGACGTCTGGGGATCTTCAAAATGGCTCAAGGTTAAGAATTTGGGAAACCATATACTGTTTGTTAGCTATACCTTATGTTTCTCAGCAGTTTCACACATATCCTATATCACATCACTAAAAGTGGTTGTTGTCTACCTAAATAGCCATTTATCGATCCTATTACCTAAAGTGACTATTGCAAGCCTACCTACCATTTATCGCTCCAACATGTAGCAGTTTCATTCTTAATTATTGCATTAACAATGAACTGTACAACCTAACTGTAGAGCTACCCATATAAGAATGGGTAAATCAGTAAGATGAAATGGGCCTATTGGATGGAGCCATTGGATGTGACTACTATCACCCGGCTATTAAAATCTTGGAGTTGTTCCTAATATCCGGTCCCGACTAATATATTCAGAGTAACTAAATATGTCGATATGACCCGACAAACTAAATACTGGGACTGTTCCTAATTGATTCAATTATTATGACTCAATTATGGGCTCAACTGAGGCCGATTTATTTTGAGATATGAGCATCAATATGGAATATTGTTATTCGTTACTCCACTAGAATTTCAAGGGCCACGGGCGGGGCTATCCAGACCAGCTAAACACCAATACCGTGACTTAAAGGCTTAACTTAAGTTTGACGTGAAATTTCTTAGGCGCCGGCTAATCGACAGGATAATACCAACAAAATACTATACCCGCTTAAGGTGCCACGACCGGGATGTGGGTCCAGTCTAATTTGACCCGAACAACAAAACAACAAGACCTGCTTTAAAAAAAATAAATACTCCCTCTGTTTCAAAAAGACCGTCATTTATTCCATTTTGGTTTGTTTCAAAAATGTGTCCAACTTCTGCTTATAGTCATATTTTTCCAATGAACTCTCTAACATACCCTTAAGTTTTTTATATTCATAAATTCCTTTTTAATGGGACCTAATCTAAAATATTAATGAAATTTGTATACCCAATCTAAAATATTAATGACATCTGTATAACTAAGGAAACAAATATATCCTTCATTTCTTTTTAAAGACAAGTTCCAAATTAAATTCCTTATAAAGGTTAATTATACTCCATAAATATACAATCTTTTATCTCTATAATCTTTTCAATCTCATAATAATTTTTGGTAGTTTTTATTACTAACATTTTTATTGAAATAAATTAGACAAGTGATTAAGGGTAGCAATGTAAACTACTATGGTCTCCTTATTATCTTTACAAAGTCAAACCGGACTATCTTTATGAAATGGAGGGAGTAATAATAAATCAAAGATGTATAGTGATTAAATTTAGTTTAGTTATCATCAAATTTTTAAATTGACTGCTTAAATGGTCACGACCGGAGTTGTAAGCCTCGGCTAATTTGACCAGACCAACAAAATACTAGGGCATGCTTAAGAGGTCACGGTCGGGGCTGTAATCCCCGGCTAATTTGATCCAACCAACAAAACACAGGGAATTTCTTTAGAGGCTAATATGACCCGACCAATAAAACACTAAGGCATGCTTATAGGCCTAGAATAATTTGACCCGATCAACAAAACACTGAGAAGCTTAAGGTCACGGCCGAGGTTGTACCCCGACTAATTTGACCCGACAAATAAAACACTAGGATCACAAGCCTCGACTAACTTATAGGCTCGATAATTGACCGTTCTAAAATTTTGTGGGAAATTACTGACCAGCCGGCCAAACAACAAAAAACAATCACAAAAGATTGAGCCCCGACCGTAGGCCCGGGTGATACCTAGTCAACATAATAATAATAACCCTATGTGGGCTATCTCCCAAGCTCCATCATAAGTAAAAGCGGCTATCTCCCAAGCTCCAAGAATAATACGTGATAACCAAAAGAAGTAGAAATATTTAACTTTTGTAGATTTTTCAGTCAAATCTCAAAAGCCCATATCCAATGTGTCCACCAAGCCCACATAGGAGAAATACCCATGTAAGAATTCTGCCAAAATATGTCGCCGGAAAACTGGTGCAACGCCGGAAATCTTTAAAGAAAGTTGCAGACGAGTTTTGCACTTTCATGGAAGAATACGAAGGTGAAGAACATTGGACGGACGAGGACAGTCGCAGAGGCAGTCTTATTCAAACAACACAACAAAAGTATCGTTGTTCAATAGATCTCATATATTACAAGCTTGTCATCTTTTCTCTGTAACAGTTCAACACCCATTGTAACAGTCTATTTGTAACGCGTCACTAGCGTTGCAAACTGTCTGCTTTATTGGTTTTTTCTTGTTATTCACACTTTTGAGCTATAAACACCTATTTTGAGAATGTGAATAATATGAGGAGCTAAACCCCAACACTGGGACGATGGAGGAAGCCATATTTCATGCTTGTGTAATTCTATTTATTTCTTGTATGACTTTTTGCATTGATTAATAATTGTTTTATGATTTTTATCGAATGATTGTGATTTCAATTGATGGGTTATGCTTAGGTTAAGTCTTTTGATATCCCATGCTTTCGGTTTACAGTCATTTCTTTTCAAAAATCTACCTTGGCAAAACATAGAGTCAATATTTTATTATTATTTGAGCTATAATTGTTAAAAGAATTTATATTTGAACCTTATGTTATGAGTATGGTGGAATCCCGAGTCTCAGTGCCTCTCGATATCGTGAAAAACTTGTGTATATGTTTTATTTTTAAGTCTTAAACCAATCCCAACGAGTCCGAGTGAACGACACTCTATTTACCACTTCTACAACACATCAATTTTTGGCGCCGCCGACGCGGACTTGTTTTTAGGTTAGGTTTTAGATTTTATTTTTTAGGTTTATTTCTTTTGTTAAATTTTACTTTGGGTAGTTTTGCTTTTGGTGTGCAGGTTTGCTGGAAACTAAAACTGGAAAGTTGGACTTGCCTAAAAAGTACAGAAAATCCAAGATTTTTGTTAGTTTTTATTTTCTTTATTTTTGGACTTGTATATATTGTTTGTTTATTTTTTTTAGTATTTTATTTATATATATAAAAAAAAATACACTGCACACACCAATTGCATCGTCAGACTACCAATTTTAGGAAAACTCATGGATTAGTAAGCTGAACCCGTTTGTGGGAGTTACCAGCTGAAAATACACAAGCCTCAGCCTCGTACCTTTGGGTATATTTTGTTGTAGGTAACCTGAGCTTACCCATTTTAGTCAACCTTGCATTTGCACGTGCACAATATTATGTCAAACTGGTATTACAATAGCCAATACAATGAATATTCGACTGAGCAACATGGACATTACTACTTTGAACACAGTGTAAATAGTGGTTGCGAACATCAAACTTTTGAAGGTTATGGTTCATACCATGATGAGCCCAATTACTATTCACACACGCATCAATCATACGAGCAAGAAGATTATAGCACTAGTTCTTCGTCTTTGGAGGATGCAATGAAACTATTGAAAAGTAATCCTTTTTATGATCCTTTTGTTCATATTCCTCCTTTAGAAGAGTCCCTCAGGAAATTAGAGGAGTCGACACGTAAGATAGCTGAGATGAATAACTTGGTTTATGATGAAAGAAAACTTTCTATAGAGGAATCCCTCAAGCTGATGGCTGAGACGAACGAAAGACTTGCTCGAAATAATCTTAAATTCCAATATAGTGTTTCCAATAATACCCTTGAAAATTAGGATAGTTATTTGCATAATCAAGATGACGAGGATAAAATTGGTAACACTACTTTAGATGAGGTTCAACCATTTTCATGTTATTATAATAATGATTATGATAATGATAGTGTTGATGAAGAATCTGACATTAGTGATCAGGAATTTGTTACTTCAAATGAACTTTATGGTGATAGTGTTATTTCTGGTTCAAATCCCGATAATTTTAATGATTATTCACCTATTCAAAAGGATGAGGATTTGACTATAAATACTTTTTTTTTGTTAAGTCCGAAAATATTGAAGAATAACAAAAGGAAACAACAGAAATTTAGATTAGAGGAGAGAACCCCTAAAGAAAAAACATACTAAAAAAAACACTATTTAAATCTAAAATAAGATACATTATTATATTCCAACGTTCTTAAGAAGTAAGGTCTTTCGTCATAAGTCAAACCCCTCCCATTCCGAAGGAGGCAACCTCTCTTAGCCATCTTGTATGCCGAGAAATTAGCTTCCCGATAGGTGTGCACAAAGCGAATCGTATCATACTCATTAGAAATCTTCCTCCATCTTTCCCTAGCAAACCAAGGAATGTTACCGTTTTGAAAAGCCCAAATTGTACTCAAAGAGTCTGAGCGTACCACCACCTTACTTACATTCCTGTTTAAAGCCCATTCCAGGCCCACTATAACTGCATACAACTCTGCAAGAAAGTTGTTTGTTGTACCCAGTCCAATGCTCATAGCTTCCACAAAGTTGCTTTCATGATCTCGAATAACCACTCCTGCTCCCGCAATTCCCGGATTTCCCTTCGCCGCACCGTCGCAACAGAGAAGAAGCTCACCCCTGTTAGGTGGCTCCCAAGTGCATTGAACTGGCCGCACTGATTTTACTTGACGATGACCTACCCGAAAGCAGTTCAAAATCATCAGGTCAGCTGTAGTATTGTGCATAAAGATTTTCAACCGAACAACGTATTCATTAATCAACCGAAAGATTCTACATTTCATGAAATGTGGACTGACTGCGTCGTTGTTGAAGCAAGCCAAGTTTCTTGTATTCCACAATTCCGAGCGAATAACTAGGATGGTTAGAAGCCATAAGTCTTTAACCATTATACTCCTACCTCTTGCAGCTTTATAACAAGCAACCAGATCATAGTTCGGCTGAAGATTGAACAAACCCGAAGCCCACAACCACATTTGAGAAGCAATACTGCATTTCCAGATAATGTGTTCCAAATTTTCTTCTTCATTCTTTCAAAGGTAACATCTGTTTGGCATTTCCCTTTTGAATCTATTCTTCAACTTGTCCTGCGTCGCACAAGTATCTCTTACAATCTTCCAGTTCTGTGCTGCCAGCTTTGGATGAATTGCTCTCCTCCATAACAGACCATAGACCTCCTCTGTAGCAAACTTTTTATGCAATAGGCTCTTTGCTGAATTTACAGAAAATTTACCCTTCATGTCAGGCTTCCACACCCTGCAATCTTGCCCCACTCGCAGAATAGGAAGGTTGTTGAAGTTTACCCCTGCTGTTATCAAGTTTTGATAGTGTTCTCCCTGTAGCTGCCACGAATTATTGACAATAATATCATTTACCATGACGGTTACATCTAGCCCTTGATCTCCCAGCTTGTCCGCAATACACATATCATTATCGTACCATGTATCAAAGTACAGCGAAGTATCCCTTCCATCGCCTAAAATAACTTTTGTGTTCTTCTCCACAGTCGACTGGATTAATCTGATGCCCGGCAGAATCGAAGAATTCACTCCATGCTTCTTAATTCTACCCCTGCGGTTAGTGAACTTGGCCCATAGGAACCTATCCCATTTCTTTTTGGAAGAACGAATGTTCCACCACAGCCTCATAAGAAGAGCCTTGTTCGTCACCGCCATGATAGAGATTCCCAAACCCCCCTCCTTCAATGGACAACACACCTTAGGGAAACCCACCACGCACTTTCTAGGCACCTCAGCGTCTCCCGACCAAAAGAAGTTGCGAATTACCCTTTCAGCCTGGATTATGAACTTGCTCGGCCATTTGTACACCGCCATGTTGTGGATTGAATAGCTTGCTATGACTGCATTGATGAGAACGATTCTGTCCTGAAACCACAACATCTTACCCTTCCAAACAGACAGCTGAGTCTTAATTTTGTCAATAACATTACTTATGTGACGGTATCTAACTGCCCCGGGCATGATTAGAACACCTAGATAACGGTCAGTAAAAGTAGACACTTCCATACCCAAAATAGAAGTTATAGTCCTACCCCTCGACAACGACCCTCCCCCAAAGAAAATCTTACTCTTCCGAAGACAGACAGTTTGGCCAGAAGCAGTTTGGTAAGTATTAAGTAAATCAAGAAGGTTATACACACTCTTCAAGTTTGCCTTACAAAAAATCATTATGTCGTCCGCAAAGAAAAGATGGGTAGGAGAAGTACCTTTTTTCTTTTTTGAAAGCATAGGCGTCATCTTCTTATCTTGAAACATCTTCAACAGATTTCTGCTGAGAACGTCTTCTATCAAAACGAAAATGAGAGGCGAAAGCGGATCTCCCTGCCTAAGCCCCCTGTTAATTTTGAAGAAGCCCTCCGGGTTGCCATTTAGGAGAATCGAAATGCGCGCCGAGTTGAGGTTCGTAAAAATCCAGTTGCACCAGCTGTGAGAGAAGCCATACCTCCCGAAAACTTCCAAGACAAAGGACCAACTCACCGTGTCAAAATCTTGAGTGATGTCTAGCTTTAAGGCCAAATTACCATCTTTACGCCTAGTTTTCAGCTCATTTATCATCTCCGAAGCCACCGTAATATTTTCATGAATGTTTCTCCCCTTCATGAAAGCTACCTGCTCCTCCGAAATAAGACTATCCAGCACAGTACCGAGTCTAGAAGCTAATATCTTTGTAACAATTTTCAGGAAGAAGTTACTCAGGCCAATTGGCCTAAAGTTTCGTAGGGTGTTAGCTCCTCTGACTTTTGGCAGTAAAATCAGAAGGCTAGAGTTTGTACCTTGGGGGATTAGTCTTTCTCTCCAGCAGAAAGAGATTGCAATGCAAAGATATTGACTAATCAAATCCCAGCACTTCCTAAAGAAACAACCTGAGAAGCCGTCCGGACCAGGCGCACTTTCAGGGTCCAGATCATAAGCAGCCCTCCTTATCTCCTCCATATCAGGGATTTCATCCATTTTCCGACTCTCTTCCGAAGAGATAATTTTGTGGTCATAGTTAAAGAGCTCTCCAGCAATTTGCATTTCCTCCCCGTTAAATTTAGAACCAAAAAGGAGAGCACATGGTCTCTAATTTGGTTATAATCCGTCAGGGTATTCCCATTCTCATCCACCAGTTCTGAGATCATGTTGCTGCTCCTGCGCATCCTTATGTTGCTATGGAAAAAAGCCGTATTACTTTCCACCTCTGTTAGCCATTTATTTCTCGACTTCTGCCTCATCATAGTAGCATGCTCCTTCCGAATCTGCTGAAGAGTAGCCGAGGCTTCCTTGACGAAGTTTAACTTAGAGATGCTTTCTTGGTCTTCATCAGAAGTCCGAATAGCGCACTCCATAGTAATATTAGCTTGCTTCAGCTTAGCATAAACATTACCAAAGATTCTGAAGTTCCAAACTTTCATAGCCTCCTTCAATCTCTTAAGCTTGAACGGAAAGATGAATGCCGGAGACCCCACCACTGGCTGATTCCAACTTTGAGCGACCATGTTCATGAAATCCGGGTGATCAAACCACATTTTTTGGACTCTAAAATGGTCTCTTTTAGGTCTTGAATGTTCCACTGAAAAGCCATTTAAGGGAGAATGATCAGAAACTTCTCGAGGAAGAGCTTTGCACCTCCAGTTTTCAAACTTGTTAAGCCACGCCTCATTAATGATTTCCCTGTCTAGCTTGCATAGAATTCTACTCAACCCCGACTGGCCATTTTCCCAAGTGAACTTTGAGCCTAAAAAGTCAGCCTCAAAGAGATCATTGTTGTCCATCCAATCACTAAAGTCCTCAATGACTGAAGTTCTCGGCACCCGACCCCCTTTTTTCTCCTCATTCCGAAGCACGCAATTAAAGTCCCCCAACACCAACCAAGGCGTATTACTATTTACAGAGACAAGTTGGTTCCATAAATGCCTTCTAGTTACCTGAAAGCAGCTCGCGTGAACGAACGAGACCAGCACTCCTTGAGTTTTAATCGTCACGGCCTGCTTGCTAGAATTAATAACTGTCGGCTTCGAAATGTCATTAGCCCAAAAAATCCATATGTTTGCTTTAGAAAAACCTACAACATTATGAATGATATCTTTATTGTAACCGTCAACAAATAAGCGTTGCATAAATCTAAAAGTACCGTGCACTTTAGGCTCCCCTATGCAGAAAATATGCGGCTTATTGTCCTTGAGAAGCTCCTGTAACTTGCACCTTGCAGCATGGCGTGCAATGCCATTTATGTTCCAGAATAGAACCCGCATTAAAAACCCATTTTCGAGTTTTTGTTAGCTGACTGAGGAATATCCCCAGTACTTATTCTTGGAGAGAAACCTCTCTCAACTCTTTGTCTTAGGCTTGTTACTTCCAAGCCTGATTCCGACTCGGATTCCGAGATAGGTTCCAGGTTTGAGCTTCTTTCTACTGCTGCAGAAACAACTTTCTGCACTTTTGCAATGCGTTCTCTATTGGTTTCTTGGTCTTCCCTGAACTTAGCATCATCCGGGCTCTCACTTGATTCCGCCAAGTAATTGAGAGCAGCAAACGGGTTGGTGTTTGGGATAAACTCTCCTGCCATGAACCTGTCACATAAAGGAGTAGCTGTTGACATTTTCCGCACTATAGGAATCCTGGTTGCCTTGCTTGGAGCTGCTTCTCCCACCGGACCGCAATTGCGGACATTGACTCTATATGAAGCTTATCTTGCGTCATACCATGTAAAAATGATTCTAGTTCAGCATTCAACTGTTCATTTGACCGTGCATTCTGTATTTCCATCTGCCTTGCGATTAGCATTTTGTTTGCCAAAGCCTGCTCCAAATAAACACTTTTTTCATTATTTTGTACCTGATGGGCCTCCATTGAATTTGTTTTCTTGTTTCCCCTCTTCCTACGCTGGGCAATGTTCCATTCTCCCCCATTCTGATCTACTACCTGAATCACTTCAGTTTGTTTCTGTGTGCCATTGTTAACTACAACCGTTTTCTCAGGATTCTGTTTTGGTTTTTTCCTGCATTCCTGGTTGGAATGACCAATTAACTTGCAGTGAGAACAAAATTTGGGCATCTTTAATATCTCTACTTGCTGCCAGAATTCTCTACCACCCACCGTTATGTTGATTTCATCAGTGGCAGTTTCTGCAAAATCAATGTCTACCAGAACCGCAGCAAAATGGCCATATTCATGAGCTAAAGTACGCCTATCAACTACAATTGGAGTGCCTAACGATTTTGCTATAGCAAGTAGTGATTTTTCAGTCCAAAATTCAAGAGGAAGAGCAGGAAAAGATACCCATACCGATGCGTGAGAAATTCTTTGCTTTTCCGCGTCAAATCCTGGAAACCACTCGATGAGATTTAGCTTTTGTTGACCAAAAAACCACGCTTCAGTGTTTAGCAATTTATCTTTTGCTTCTTGAGATTGCAGTTTGATTGTGAAGAACCCTCGACTCATCGGAATAAATTGAACAGAATCCTTCCCCATCTTCCACTGCTTTTCCAGCTCGATCTTCACTTCTTCAAATTTTATCCCTTTTAGATCCAAACGCCCTATTAAGCTGTGTTTCCAGATATCACAACCTTCCAGGTATAGAACATCAGGTAGAACAATGGCTGGTTTTCCATTTTTAACAGACGGTTTGGGTAGAGTACTGAGATCAACAGATGTTGATGGAAGTTGCTTTTTTCCTTTAAGTTGATCAGCGTAGGTTGGGTTTCTCTGGAGAGAAACATCCACCATCTTGAATCACCAATCGGTTAACCAATTTAGTAGATCAAGCAATTTTCTGCTGAAATTTTTTTAGATCGAAAATATTTTTTTTAAAAAGTAAAATCGCCCTTTTTTGGAGAGAGAAAATCCGCAAAATCGCCCACTAGTTGATGACACACACACCTATTTGACTATAAATACCACTTCTTTAGATGATGTAGAATTTCCTTTTGATTACGAAGCTGATGATGGTTTAGAGGAACGGGTATATTTTGAGTCTAGCGATTTAGAAAAAATAGACTTAGAAAAAGTAATCAACTCGTCGAGATGAGTGAGGATGTACCAGACTAAGAAGAATCAATTTACCATTTTCAGGAATCAGATGACCTTGAAATAGGGAAGTTGTGACTAGTCTTTCTAGAGACACCGAAAACTCTAAGTTTGGGGGTGATTATCATTCTCCGTGTGCTTTAACTCTTAGAAAGGTCCCTCACTTGGGACTTGACATATGTGCCTCAACCATTTTACAAGATTATCTTCATACACGTTTTCCTGAACCTAGTGATGTCCATGAGGAAGTTCAGTCGTTAGAAACCCATCCTCTGGTTGATGTGGTTTACCCAGGCTATGATACCCAGATAGATTTTGTTTTCCTAACAAAAACTTTTCTTCCAATTGTGGGAATGTTTGAATTCCAAATGTGTCAGTTATTAAGTTCTGAGACTAAACCTAATTATTTTAGGAAAATAGAATTGACATGTTTGCTTAAGAATGACCACCACTCTCATTATGGTCAACTATGTGAGTCAAATCTTATTGGCTTAGAGGATCCTCAATTATTCAGGTTATTATTGTGTGCTTCTAAATTTTTCCAGACCTCAGTACCTGATATTTCGGATCTTACTTATGAGGAGGTGCAACCCATGAAAATAGTTTATTTAGACCCCTTTATAGAACCTAAACCTGAACCAAAGCTAGATGTAGTTGTCTTAAACAGGAAACTAGACAATGGCGTGTTATGTTTATTCTTGGTTTGTTGCAGTTTCCTTTTATCTGTGTTAACACTTTTTGATGCAGATGATCCACAATTGTTTCGATTATTGCTATATGATTTGATGTGATTAATTCTTTCTTAGTCTGGTTGAAGACGTTAAACTTAGCACTTCTTGGGAGTTAACCCAATATTCATGCGACATGGTAATATCTTTCCTTATCTCTTTTGCTTCAAATGTAACAGTTTCTCATTGTTCATGCTTTTAATTTCATGTTTAGAACATTGAGGAAAATGTTATATTTAAGTTTGGGGGTAAGAGAGAAACTTTTTAGTTGCATTGTTAAACTCCAGAGCCTAGAAATTTATGCTTATTAAGGATGACACTAACCAATCTAAGTGGATGGAAGCATCTTGATTGTAGGAGTTGAGGAACCAATCTGATTAGATGGAAACGTCTAAAGAGTCTATTCATAAAAGCACAGAGCTCGGGTGTTAGAAATAACATGGTAGTTTCGCCATATCTCGTTGAGTCCTTTTCACTTCTGTTTTTATTTTGTTTTCTTTAAAATATGTTTCTCTAAGTGATTAGGTGGGGCTCACGATTCAAGTTGTTACCACTGCTAGGGTGAAATAGAGTGATTTAGTTACTAAAAAAAAAAAAAAAAGACCAGACCAATTATACCAAACGGAATAATCCTCAAAAATAAGTAAAAATTAACACTTGGATAGCAATATGTGTGTGTTCCCCCTATCTCCGTCGCCTAAACAAGCGTGGAATGCGGGATCCACGGGAATTACCATGTAATCTACTAACAAGATGCATGCGCTTGGATCCGTAAGATCTAATCATGTTGTTTAAAAAAA
Organism: Papaver bracteatum; assembly: GCA_023529315.1. NCBI lineage: Eukaryota > Viridiplantae > Streptophyta > Magnoliopsida > Ranunculales > Papaveraceae > Papaver > Papaver bracteatum. Next base: position 1,880,183 of record JAJJWX010002723.1, on the reverse strand, counting down.
TAACAAAATAATAAAAAATAATAATAACAAAAAAATAACGGGCCCTAGCTCAGCTGGTCATCCCCGTTACCCAAAGTTTCATGCGTTCCAGGAGGTCCCAGGTTCGAGCCCCCAATGGCGTAATATTGCAGGAATTAACATGGAAGGTAGTGTTAGTTTTCCCTCCTTGTGACACAATCTCATCCCCCCCATCCGCTTCGGCTCCCTTGGCTAGGTTACCCATGAGGCTCGCTGGTAGGTTAGCATATCAACCTGTTCAATTAATGTAATAGTATGTTGTTGGAGCTTAGCTTGTTAGGCTTCCAACTAGTTAATGTAATACTCTTTATCCAATAATAATAATGATGGAAATATTATCTTTAAAAAAATAATAATGTTCAGTGAATAAATTGACCGATGGTACCCTTGTATATGCCAGACGAGTTGATCTAGAATTAGGATTATCGACCACTGGTTCCCTTGTATATGCCAGTTGTGTTGATATTAGTCAGACCAGTATCTCAATCCATTAGGATAGGTTCATTTTGGCAGTGGCCTTCAGACAGATATGAGAAACACCGTTCACCTAGTCAACATCAAAACCATCTATGTTTTTCTATATCCATTTCATTATCTATCCATGTGATTGGTTGACTCCGGTTATGATGTCCAGAAACTATCAGAGTAGAGCTCTGTCACTTTATATGAATTTTAGTATGATTGAGTGCAAACTCGTGTACAAGAATTGGAATTTCGCATCATGGTACTTCCTCTTGTAATCAATAAGTATGCCAACCAAAGAGATTCTTTAGTGCCTTCCAAGGTTCTGCGTAGATAGCTAGGGCATGGAGTAAAGGTTTTGTGGGTATATCTCTAGTAAGCCCTCTCGAGACTATAACTCGTCCACTAGGGCCACCTAGAGTTTAAAGGCTTATTGTATACGCTAAATGCAACCGATGATGCATGCGACAGTGAGTTAGGATTTTATTTTGTAGATTTGATTTGCTCGAGGACTAGCAAATAATAAGTTTGGGGGTATTTGATGGACACAATTTTGTGTCTGATTTGATCTCAATTATATGTATCGTTAATGCTCGATTTTGTAATTATTTGATTATTTTATGTTTTTGTAGGTGTTCTCGGAGAAATAAGCTTATCCTAAGAAAATTGGCTCGAAAAGTGGTATTTACGCTCGTGGGAGAAAATCAATAAAGGCACCTCTCATTTGGATAAGGGGCACCCAGTTGATAAGGGGTACCCTCTTTACTATTTACTGCCGCATGCTATTTACACCCTATCAGAGGATAGGGGCAACCCCATCGTTCAAACATAATTTTGGCGGGAAACTATATTATTTCGTTCATGAATTTGGGAGCAACAGTTGGACGTGAAATAACGAGATTCAATGGCTTATTTTTGATGGGCAGACTTAACAAGAGTATACGGGCCTATTATGAGAGTTTGGGTCGATTGAAATGGGCTGGATAATCAGTTCTCGACAACACATGGGAAGATAGTAATCTCGGGAGTCTGTCCTATTTTTGGGAAGAGATTTGGACGGAATTTTACACGGAAATATAGCAAGATTAACTTGTTTCAATGTTACAGGGAAGAGTACGTGTTTTAGAACTAAAAAGAAGGATCGAATCTTGTCATATTTGGTAGTTGTTTCAAAACAGGGGAGAAAGAACATTCACGGAAGTAGGGAAAGGAAAGTTCACGGGATTCTGAGTTTCATTTGGAAATAATGTGAAAAATTAGGGAAGATATTTTTCCTACGATTTTATTGTATCTTTTGAGAAGAGTTTGGATGATTTGGGAAAGCTAAAACGCGGAAAGAAGAGAAGAAAAAGTCTCGGAACTTGGCATCAAAGATAAGATTATTTTTGGGAAGATTTAATCGGTCAGCTGTGTATATATAGGTTCCTAGGAGTCCTAAAAGGGGTAATCGAGAGTTTGGGGTAGATACAGAAGGTTTCTAGTTCGAAGAAAGAAAGTTGCAGACGAGGACAGTCGCATAAACAGTCTTATTCAAACAACACAACAAAAGTATCGCTGTTCAACAGATCTCATATATTAGAAGCTTGTCATCTTTTCTATGTAACAGTTCAACACCCATTGTAACAGTCTATTTGTAACGCCTCTCTAGCGTTGCAAACTGTCTTCTTTATTGGTTTTCTCTAGTTTTTCACACTTTTGAGCTATAAACACCTATTTGGAGAACGTGAATAATATGAGGAGCTAAACCTCAACACTGGGAAGAGAAGGAAGCCATATTTCATGCGTGTGGTAATTCTATTTATTTCTTGTATAACTTTTTGCATTAATTAATAATTGTCTTATGATTTTTATGGAATGGTTGTGATTTCAATTGATGGGTTATGCTTAGGTTAAGTCTTTTGATATCCCATGCTTTCGGTTTACAGTCATTGCTTTTCAAAATTCTACCTTGGCAAAACATAAAGTCAATATTTTATTATTATTTGAGCTATAATTGTTAAAAGAATTAATATTTGAACATTATATTATGAGTATGGTGGAATCCTGAGTCTCAGTGCCTCTCGATATCATGACAAACTTGTGTATATATTTTATTTTTAAGTCATAAACCAATCTCAACAAGTCCGAGTGAACGACACTCTATTTACCACTTCTACAACACATCAACAACTCTATGTGAAACACAATTAGATTCATTTGATTATCATTCATGATTGATTGATCGTCATAGTTGATCTATAAGTGTTATATGAATGTGGTTAAGACAAAAGTTTCCATATGGCTTCGGTTAATTGTTATTAAGCCAACTCAATATACACATTTAGGTATGGTTACCCATATCTAAATGAATGTATATTTCATTTGTCTGTAACAAGCTAAGACCATCTAACAGTGAAGATATATTATTTTGGGTTTAAGCAAACTCAACTTGAATCTTAAATCAAGATTTCATCTAACAGTGAATATTGAATGCTTTGTTACTAAACTATCTTTGCTTTGATTGTAATCAAACCCTGATTTGAAAGATTATATAAGGGAGAACTCTAGCAACTGGAAAAACTAATCCTGACACTTTCCTGTGTCCTAGTTGCGACTAGAGTCGATTCTCCTTTAACCTAGGTTTTTCCAAAACCATTATAGGTTAGCGACTTGAAGACTTCATTTGGGATTCATGAAGTCAGATCCAATTATTTTCTCTGTAGTTGCGTATTATGATATTACTTATTCTATCGTATTGAGTACTATCGTCTCTAAAATTTTCTCGAGATTTATCTCTGATAGGTAAGATATAAAAAGTAATCACAAAGCTCTTCGTTCATTCTTTGTGATTCCGCAATAAATTCTTCTACTACCATATAGTTAAGTTATTGTGAGGTGATTGATATTTTTAGGCTTCTCTTCGGGAGTATAATACTGGATTATCAATTGGTTCATGTTCACCTTGATTTATCAAAAGACGGAACAAAAATTTCGTAGGTATTTATGTGGGAGACAGATTTATCTATCAGAATAGACTTATCTCTGAGAGACAGATTTGTTTAAAAGTCTCCGACTTTCGGTCGCAGCAACTCTTAGTTGTGGGTGAGATCATCTAAGGGAATCAAGTGCACAGAGTCCGGCGTGTTTCTAAAGGCGTAAAGAATGCAACTGTACCATAATCGGTGTGAGACTTGGTTAGGGTTCAACTGCATTCCAGTCCGAAGTTAACTTGTAGTAGGCTAGTGTTTGTAGCGGCTTAAATGTGGTGTTCAAATCTGGATTAGGTTCAGGGGTTTTTCTGCATTTGCGGTTTCCTCGTTAACAAAACTTCTGGTGTCTGTGTTATTTCTTTTCCGCATTATATTTTTTTATATAATTGAAATATCACAGGTTGTGCGTAGTTCAATCAATTGGTAAATCCGACCTTGTTTGTTGGATATAAATTGATTGACGCTTGAACATTGGTCTTGGTACTGTCCAAGTATTTCTCACATCAATCAGGCTCATAGATTTATATTTGTTTGATTTACTAATTGATTTGCGAAAAAGATAAATAACTCTTTGATATCTTTCTTGGTTTAGCTCGCTTTTTTAAGCTGGTGCTTTCGGAATAATATTGGAGTTAGTCCATACAGATTTCCGAACGAATTATTAGGTGTGGTTGTTATACACCCTCTTTTTCAAAGATATCTTGTGATAATCCATTGTTAACAGACTATGTTCTATGCGTGATTAATGATAAGAGGATTCAAGTTTTTGTGTGCAAGTACTTTAAAGATAATCGAAGATTTGAAGACGAAGAAGATTTATCTAATTATTTTTCGTATCTTGTGAATTTTGTGCACTTATCTTGATCAGCTAAGATCTGATTTAGATCCGGTTTATCTCTTGATAGATCTTATCATAAAGTCGTTTAGATCGGAAACTATCATTTGGTGGTATTTTTCAATATCTTAATCTAATAGTTGTGAATCTGGATCTAAGTTACTGATTCAGATTGATCTAACCAGATAAAGGATTTTATTATATTAAACATAAGAGCCTTTGTCAACAACTCAACAAATCTTTATTCTAAAGATTAATGAAGTGGTTACCAAATAGATTTGTACCTTTATTGTTTGGAAAAAGATCAAAAGGAGTTGAGTACATAAGACTTTACTTGGTAAAGAAATTTAAGATAGTGATTTTTGTCTTATAATTCACGTGCATGACCAAAAGGTCGAAGACGCATGGATACTGAGGAAACTAAGTAACTAGGGGTAGTTTACTTGGTTTCAACTATACGAAGTTGGCTTTTGTTCTTTGTATAGCGGATTAATTATAAGAGTATTCAAAACTGGACTAGGTCCCAGGATTTTTCTACATTTTCGATTTCCTCGTTAAAAAAATCTTGTTTGAGTTATTTACTTTACTTCCGCATTATAATTTCTTTATTATAGTAAAGTAAGTTACACTTGTACGTTAATCTTAATCACTTGACTTTGAGCCTATATTCAATCGATCTTGTACAGTAGCTATTGTCAAGTGAATATCAAGTTGTCGTATTTTCTCGACTTTTTCCATAGATGATCACACTTGGTATCAGACTTAGAGGTTGAAATAAAAGGATTATGGTGTATTTGGGTACCCTCGTCTTTTCAATTGGTATCGGAGAAGGAAGACACGAAAATATATAACAATCTGTGTTTGGTGCAATCCAATCTACTGTATAAAATTTGAATCTAATGGATGATTCAGTTGACGTATCATCAAGATTTGATAACTTTAACTTATTGATAAGCACATAAATACTATATTTTATACCCATATTTATATTAGCTAGTACTCGACATTTTGATTAATAACACTATTTTAGTGCTTTTGCAGAAAGTACCGGTAATTCCGATTACCGAAAGATAAACGGCTAAAGTGGGAGTTATATTTGCGTTACAACACCAAGAGAGCTTAAAATGTGGTTGGCAGTCAAGCCCGGCCCACTAGCGGCTGAAGAGAAACAGTAGATGTGGCCTCATTTTCACCAAAATTCTTAGTGAAATGTGCAAGGTAGGCAGGTAGCTGAAAAACCTATTATGTTCCTTCCTAAAGCAGAAGAAATTCATTTCTAAAGCTAGCAACTTGAGTTTTGTCCAAGAGAATGAACCTGAGCTTCATGTATTCCTCAAGTTGCCGCTGCCGATGAGATGGATACTTCAAGAGTTCAATGGCTGGAATTTTGTTGAACTGAGAACAGAAAGTACACCGGTGTTTTTGGACTGGGCCTCGGCAATTGTTGCTAGGGCTTGGGTGAACTTTCCCCAACAGTACATACGTATATATTGGATGCGATAAGAACAGACAGGGGAGAGGCCGACGCTGGAGTAGAGAGCGGCAACAAAGCTTTTAGGGTTTGAAGTTCTATTTCTCCCATTTTCATTTTGGATTAGCAAGTTCTCTTTTGATTTGTTTATGGATTTTGGGAAAGCCATGTTTTGCTAAGCTTTATAACTAGGGTTTTAGGAAGAAACCAATTTTAATCGTTCAAACTCAACTTAAATTCTCCATAATAATGGCTCAAATGTTTAGTAATTTATCTTCATTATTTGCTTGATTAGTTATTGCATAAATAGTTGAATTGATCACATATGCTTTCCATTTGATGCTTCGTGCTTGGATTATTTTCTTTGACGATGTATGCTTATAAATTGATATGTGATTCTTTAAGACTATATATTAGTTAGATAACTTCACTGATTATTTATGCTTTTAGATTGATGTGCCATGCTTAGTAATGTTTGATGGGATATGCTTTTGGATTGATAAATAATTCTTTAGAACTGTCTACTTAGAAGAGAAGAAAATTATACCGATGCAAAATAATTTTGGATTTTAATGTATTATCTTCCGAGACATGTGATTGATTCCAATAATTGTCTTGAGTTATACCGGAGATTGATTTTAGAAATTGTAATGAGTTTTTAGATGATTAAATTGGTGGAATCCGAAAAATCCTAGTTACGGACTCTCTCTCGACGAATTTACTATATTCGTTTCGTTTAACTTTATTATTTCATTTTCAATTCTAAAAATTCCAAAAACATCTTTATTGGTTTGTTGATTAGGAATATTGGTTACACTAATTTCCACCGCTCATTGTGGGTTCGACCCGTACTTGCTTCTGTCTACTAGTTAGACATCGTGCGATTGCGGTTATACATATAGGCATCTTCGGATCCTATCAATTTTTGGCGCCGTTGCCGGGGAGCGGCTGAGGAATATTGTAATTAGTATTTTTGATTTTGTAAATAGTTAGTTATTTTTATTTTTATTGTACAGTATTTTTTATTTTATTTTTAGGATTTCTTTTTCCTTTTGACTTATTTTGTGCTTTAGAATTTTATTTCAGGTACCTTTTTGAGGATGATGACTTCTTTCGAGGAGACGTCATCTAAGATGACATTGGCAGAATATAAGCGTAGAAGTTCAAATCATCAGGCAACCTCATCAGAGATGACGCTTGGTGAATACATGCATAGGCAACGGTATGGAGTTTCTGATCCACATGTGGTAAGTGAAGAATCGCCTCTAATGATATATGAGAAGTATTATAAATACACACCACTTAGCTTGGAACAAAGATTGAAAATTCAGGAATGCAAAAAATTATATGATGATGATGATCAATCTTGTAGTGACTCCCTGGTCGAGACAGATTTTGCAGATGACCCTGTGGATGATTGTGTAGATGATTTGTCTAATTTATTAGAAGAATATATCTCACAAGATATTTCACCCGACTTAGAGGTTGTTTCTAGACCCCTAGACTTCCGAAAGTTACCTAATTTAGGGTTAGAATTATGTGCTTCAAAATTTTTGTTGGATTACTTTGCATCCAAATACCCAGAGGACGTCCCTATTTCTGATACCGTGCATGAGCCAATTGACAATTTCTCCGTCCTAATAGTATCCACATATTATGTTCTTTATGCACTTCCTTGTGAAGTAAACACCAAATTTGGGGGTAACTTTTTCTTTTTGATAGTTTCACTTTCTTCAGGGAATCAAAACATAAGTGCGAAGCTGTCATATGTAAATAATGTATTTTGGGTTGATCCCCAAATTTTCAGGTTATTAGTTCATGGGGATCCTTTATGTATATTCCAGTAGGTAATTCTATTTTTCTTGTTTTATTTTTATTTGTTTATTTTCGCATTTTATATTATGAATTTCCCATCTTAAATTTTACGTTGGATGGCTCAATTACATTGATGACAATGTAATGTTTAAGTGTGGGGGAGTGGTTAACTGTTACTTTTGTTTTTCAGGAATTTCCTTGCAATTTATGACCAGCTGTGTGTCACTTAAAAAAAAGATGATCAGCTATGTAGCGGGTCTAAAAAAAATTGATATGATATGACCAGCTGTTTAGTGGGTCGGGTCTTTCTGTCTAGCTGTTTAGCAGACATCTTTATACCACTGTTTAGTTGTTTCGTCTTGCTGTTTAGCAGATATTTCTCGGTCTTGTTGTTTAGCGGATCCGTCTCGCTGTTTAGCAGACATTTCTCGATCTCGTTGTTTAGCAGACATTTTTAGACCACTGTTTAGTGGTTCCGTCTAGCTGTTTAGCAGACGTCTGATAGGTGTAGAATACACCTAATTTACTATCTAGTAGTTTATGCTTTCTTTGCTATTTTACTTGTAAATTATGTATTTTATGCGTGTTTTTGAGTTATTAGGTACTTTGGAGTCGCACGGACGAAAAGAAGGAGAAATCACCTAATTTGAGTAAAAAGGGCAAAATTGTCATTTCACAGGGCGAACATTATCCGGAGCTGACCAAAGGTTAAGGGACAACTATATTTGGAGAAGCACTAAAGACAGGCCTAATTGATGTTAAGGGGATGTCATTGGGGTGGCCCCTATCCGCCGTCATGGGTGTGCTATTAGCACCCAAATCTAACCTACCCTAAATACATCAACATCGTCTTTCATTCACAAACCTTTCTATCACCTGAAATTAAAAACAGCGGCTGCTGCTACTGAAACTGAGAGGTGATTATATCGAGAAAAATGGAAGAAGATTGTACTGTTAATGGAGAAAATTAGTTCGTAGAAGGAACTGAGGATGACTAAATAGAAATTAGGGTTCGAAGGAATTGGGGCGGTTCTGAAATAATGGGATCGATTCATGGAGAACGAATTGAAGAAGAACAATAGCTTCTAGATGAATCACAAGAAGAAGATGGTGGTTGTGCTATTATTAATGTTGAATCGGAGACAGATTGGTTAGGGTTTGCGGCAGCAAGATGGGTTGGTGGAAGAAATCAGGGTTTGAGAAGCGGCAGTAAGATGGGTAAAATCAATTCGAGTTTGAATCGAAGACAAAGTGAAATCAGATATTGTGGATGCTCAAATTACAGAAATTAAGAGATGGGTTTGTGGATGTAGATTGAGTAGGGTTGTTGTTGATTTGGAAATGGGTTTATCTGAATTATGAGAAATCGAGATGAAGAAGCAGCTATTGTTGATGTGAAGTACGGCAAGAAATTGTGCTCGAATGAGCTTAATAGCTGTTGTTGCTGTTTCTTTTTAGAAGATTGAACTTGTTTCTACCAGGGGTTGTGGTGTTCTTGAAGCCGAGAGATGAGAATAGGTTGGAGCTGTTTAAGGGAGAACACCCAGAAATAGACGGAACTCTGGCCGGATTTCTATTCCGGTGAGTTAACTCGGTAGCCGACGGGACCGATCCAGACGAGTCCGATGATCGATCCGACCGATCCAACTCAGCCAGTAAGACAGAGTTAGACAGCTGAGTGAGCTTACTCGGTGTCTGATTTCCCCTCCCTTTGACCTTTGACTAACAGTTTGACTGACATTTGACATCTTTGACCGTTAGTATTAACGGTTGACCAACGGAATATACCTTGACCGGGGGAGAATTTTCAGGTAGCCGGCGGCGACGGATTCCGGCCTATTTCCGGCCAAAAACCCAGTTTTCCGGTAAGCCAAAGTTGCAGAATTTTGTGTGGATTTCTCTCATGGGAGGTGAAGAGTTGGACTTGGAATTGAATGAAGAATTCGGCTTGGATTTGGAAAGAGGAGATGGAAGATTTGAGAAAGGCTTGGATTTGGAAATTGAGCTACAAAAGGAAAGGGATTCTATTCCTTGGAAGATATGGAGAACATTGAAGCCTATAAATAGAGAAGTTCTCTACTTTTCTATACACACTTCCACACCTCCATACACATTGATATCTTTTGCACACTTTTACACACATAATACTTTTCTCTTTGTGTGAACTCCTTAATATGAGTAACTAATTTTATTGATTAAGGATGAATTCCTAGTGCTTAACATGTTTTGAGTTTTGTTTCAATTCTACTTTGAAGTTTTTCATATGATTATCGTTTGTTTTTGTTATTAAGAGTGTTTATGATTGATTGATAAGTTGTTTAGGATGCATACTAAATTTATTTGTTAATTTGATCTATAGCTAGTGAAAGTTAGGGGATAAGTAATCGTTTCTTGACTCTTTACATAAGTAGAAAACACGATACCTTGCGGAAGGATTCCGTGGAGCAATTGTGTGTGAAAACAACGCTAGAAAGTGTACCAAGCGAACCGAGTCTAACTACTAGTACTAAACCTAAGTTCATAAATCTTAATGCGTTCGGGGAATTACATCTTGTAAGAGAACCTCAAGGTGGTTCTTTTGAATAGAATCTGATAACTAAGCGGACCTGTTACTCAGTGAAATAAGGAATTTTGGGGTTAGCTAAGCGAACCTGCTATCCTACGGTTGGTGATAATCTGTGACTAATAAAAAGTGGAAAAGAACATAAATTTAATCATTGTTTTGAAGCGAAGAAGGATTCCTTGATCTATTCTCTCTTATTGATTTCAATTTACACTTTTAATTGCTTTGTTTATTTTATTTACTTTCTTAAATTCTTAATCAATACCCCCCTTTGTGTGACAATTTTACAACTAGAATCTCGTGCTCCTCGTGGGATCGATCTTGACTACCCTATATTACTTGTTAATTAGGTAGTAAAGTATTAATTAATTTGTTGTGGTTACGACACGCATCAAATTTTGGCGCCATTGCCGGGGAGCATCAGATGATTTTAGTTATTTTCTTTTTACTTTTTGTTTTATTCTTGCTTTGTTGGATTCTTTATCGTATCTAACTTAGTTTTTGAGAAAAAAAATTCAGGTACCGGTTTTCCATGGATGGTGGACAAGAGCAAGCATATTACAACAATCAATACGGTTTTCAACCTCAACATCATGACAACTTCCAACAATCCTTAGGATACAATCAAAACCAATCTTTTGGCTATGATGAATATCCTATGGAGCCTTATGGATACTCTTATGCATATCAACAACCTTGTAATGAGTATGTAAGTCGAGCGCCAAGGTATGATAAATCTACTTCTAATTGGATTCATAATGAAGATTACCTTTGAATGATTCCTAAAAACCCTATAAACACTAAAGGGCTCTGAAAGTGCTCTGAGAAACTCAAAAAAGCTCAGCAAGACTACAAAAACCTTAGAAAATCTTAAATTTAATTATACTCTGTAGCACTGGGATCTACAAGCTTGGAAATTCGTCAAAGAATGTTAAAACCAAATCCCTAAAAAAGTGAAGATCAAATTTGAGTGTTCTCTTAAAATCCTTGAAAACTCTAAAAAACAGTGAAAACTCTAAAAAGCCACAAAATATCTAAAGAGCTCTGAAAAATTCTAAAAAGCTATGAAAAAGCTTTAAGTTAATTATATTTCGTAGCACCAGTATCTACTAGAAAGGGGATTCGTTAAAGCCAACTGAAAGTAACTTAATTCTTTATAAAGAATGAAACTAACAAAGATCCCTACAATAATGAAGATTATCTTTGAATGTTTCCTAAAAACCCTAAAAACACTAAAGAGCCCTGAAAGAGCTCTAAGAAACTCTAACAAGCTCGGAAAGACTCCAAAAGCCTTAGAAAAACTTCAATTTAATTATACTCCGTAGCACTAGGATCTACAAGCTTGGAAATTAGTTAAATAATGATAAAACCAAATCCCTAAAAAAGTGAAGATCAAATTTGAATGTTCCCTTAAAAGCCTTGAAAACTCTAAAAAACAGTGAAAACTCTAAAAAGCCACAAAATATCTAAAGAGCTCTGAAAAAGCTTTAAGTTAATTATATTTCGTAGCACTAGTATCTACTAGCAAGGGGATTCGTTAAAGCCATCTGAAAGTAACTTAATTCTTTATAAAGAATGATACTAACAAAATTCCCTACAATAATGAAGATTATCTTTGAATGATTCCTAAAAACCTTATAAACACTAAAGGGCTCTGAAAGAGCTCTGAGAAACTCAAAAAATCTCAGCAAGACTACAAAAACCTTTTGAAAAGCTTAAATTTAATTATACTCCGTAGCACTGGGATCTACAAGCTTGGAAATTCGTCAAAGAATGATAAAACCAAATCACTAAAAAAGTGAAGATCAAATTTGAATGTTCCCTTAAAAGCCTTGAAAACTCTAAAAAACAGTGAAAACTCTAAAAAGCCACAAAATATCTAAAGAGCTCTGAAAAAGCTTTAAGTTAATTATATTTCGTAGCACCAATATCTACTAGCAAGGGGATTCGTTAAAGCCAACTGAAAGTAACTTAATTCTTTATAAAGAATGATACTAACAAAATTCCCTACAATAATGAAGATTATCTTTGAATGTTTCCTAAAAACCCTAAAGAGCCCTGAAAGAGCTCTAAGAAACTCTAACAAGCTCGGAAAGACTCCAAAAACCTTAGAAAAACTTCAATTTAATTATACTCCGTAACACTATGATCTACAAGCTTGGAAATTAGCTAAAGAATGATAAAACCAAATCCCTAAAAAAGTGAAGATCAAATTTGAATGTTCCCTTAAAAGCCTTGAAAACTCTAAAAAACAGTGAAAACTCTAAAAAGCCACAAAATATCTAAAGAGCTCTGAAAAACTCTAAAAAGCTCTGAAAAAGCTTTAAGTTAATTATATTTCGTAGCACCAGTATCTACTAGCCAGGGATTCGTTAAAGCCAACTGAAAGTAACTTAATTCTTTATAAAGAATGATACTAACAAAATTCCCTACTATAATGAAGATTATCTTTGAATGTTTCCTAAAAACCCTAAAAACCCTAAAGAGCCCTGAAAGAGTTCTGAGAAACTCTAACAAGCTCAGAAAGACTCCAAAATCCTTAGAAAAGCTTAAATTTAATTATACTCCGTAGCACTTGGATCTACAAGCTTGGAAATTAGTTAAAGAATGATAAAACCAAATCCCTAAAAAAGTGAAGATCAAATTTGAATGTTCCCTTAAAAGCCTTGAAAACTCTAAAAACAGTGAAAACTCTAAAAAGCCACAAAATATCTAAAGAGCTCTGAAAAACTCTAAAAAGCTCTGAAAAAGCTTTAAGTTAATTATATTTCGTAGCACCAGTATCTACTAGCAAGGGGATTTGTTAAAGCCATCTGAAAGTAACTTAATTCTTTATAAAGAATGATACTAAAAAAATTCCCTACAATAATGAATATTACCTTTGAATGATTCCTAAAAACCCTATAAACACTAAAGGGCTCTGGAAGAGCTCTGAGAAACTCAAAAAAGCTCAGCAAGACTACAAAAACCTTAGAAAATCTTAAATTTAATTATACTCTGTAGCACTAGGATCTACAAGCTTGGAAATTCGTCAAAGAATGTTAAAACCAAATCCCTAAAAAAGTGAAGATCAAATTTGAATGTTCTCTTAAAATCCTTGAAAACTCTAAAAAACAGTTAAAACTCTAAAAAGCCACAAAATATCTAAAGAGCTCTGAAAAACTCTAAAAAGCTCTGAAAAAGCTTTAAGTTAATTATATTTCGTAGCACCAGTATCTACTAGCAAGGGGATTCGTTAAAGCCAACTGAAAGTAACTTAATTCTTTATAAAGAATGATACTAACAAAATTCCCTACAATAATGAAGTTTTTTTTGATAAGTCAAAAAATTGTAATTAACCAAAAGAAAACATATTTACAAGATAGTTTTGAGAAAAGAGGTCAAACAACCCCAAAAACTCAAAAAAAAACTATTTAAAACGATAATAAATTACATTTGGATGCTCAATATTCCTTAAAAAAGAAGGTCGACCAAGAAATTGAATTCTCACTCCCTTATCCAACAAACAACCACGCTTTGCCATTCCATCAGCAGCAAAATTTGTTTCACGAAACGCGTGAACAAATCGAATTGAATCATAGTGACCCTTAACCTCCAACCATCTTTGATGTGCAAACCAAGGGACGTTTTCTTCCTCCAAAGCTTTTAGAACACTAGCCGAGTCTGATCTGACCGCAATACGACGGTATCCCCACTGATAAGCCCAATCCAAACCAATCAAAATACCATAAAGTTCAGCAATATAATTAGAAGCAACGCCTAAACCTACAGACATAGCTCCCAACACTTCGCAGTTCACATTTCTGGCCACAACGCCAGCCCCCGCCACTCCAGGATTGACTCTAGAGGCACCGTCCATGCACAGCAACAGCTCATCAATATTAGCAGGCAACCAGAAACACTCTATAGGGTCAGAGCATTTCACCTTTCTATAGCTAACACGAAAAAATTCAAGAATCCTCAAATCCTCCATCGTATTATGCATATAACCCTTCATTCTACCTGAGTACTCATGAATCAAGTTAAAAACTCTTTTTTGGAACAAAGTCCAGCAAGGAGTTTTTTGTTCATACACCTTTTTATTCCTTGTGAACCATAATTCAGATCGGACAACCAAGATAGCCACCAACCATAAGTCTTTAACCATACATATATACTTTCATATTTAGAAACATATATATAATAACCACAATCCCAAGACGTCTGCTATGTAGACATTGGCAAGTACAGATCGAACCCACGGGGAGTGTAAAATGCTACTACTAACTAATATCAAATATAACTAATCAATAAGATGATGTTTTAAGGATTTTTCAAAAATTTAAGATAAAACGAAAAAATATATTACTAGCAGAATAGTTAATGGGTTGTTAGGGTTTTCGGTTTCCGCCAACTAAATCATGTGAACTCTACTAATCTCTAAAATATATTCCTTGTATTCTCAAATATTGTTTCTCCGTTATATTCTCCATCGCTTCACGGGCATTGATTCTAAAGCATTACTTATCAATCCTAAAGCATATCACGTCAAAGAACTTAACCAAAGCACGCACAATTGAAAAGCATAAATAATCAATAAAATCACATGAACAATTAAATACCAAGTTGTATGAAGTGAAACTACTAGTCAATCAAATCATTGTTAAAAATATTATTGTAGAATATACATAATCAAATTGGTTACTACCTAAACCCTAACAAGCAATTTAGTTAAACATGGCTTTCTTAAAAGACACAAATAAATCTAAATGAAATCTCTATCTAATCAAAGCGGAATCGAACCCCACCCCACCCTTTTTTTCCTTTCTTGAATCCCTTATATAAAATTATGTGTAGACTCCAAATAGAACCCGAGCTTTTATTTTCCAAATCCCAATCCAGTATTAGTACCATATTCCAAATCAAACCACAACACCAGTTTCGGAGCCCAAACTCCTTCATACGTCAACCACAAATCATATTTTTACATTCTGTTAGCGGTGAGCATGAATCGCCCAGCCTGCCAGACCAACCAAATCCACCTGCAATATTAGGGGACGATACCCAACCCGCCAATGTGTGCGTTGGACATGGATGCATTTATAAAAACCCAATGTATATTGGGTTGGGTGCTGGAGTAAGTTCAAAAATCTATTGGATACCCGCAACCGCTTGGATAAGGAGTTAATGGTAAAATTTAACAAACATATAAAGGATATTTTGTATTTTGAATGCCATTTGGGGTTCTATATACAAACAAGAGACACTTGAAGGCATTTTATTATCATTTTAGCATTGATATGTTATAATAGCTTAACACTCTTTCGGTTTGAGTAATTTAGTGTGTAGATTTTTTTTTTTGTTATGATTTTACCTATTTGTGTATGAAAATACGAAATTCATAGGTCGACCCATATCCAACCTACCCACCCACGGGTGTTAAACCCGCGGGTAATGGACTTGACATGGATTAGTGAGATTTGCTAGTTGGTCCATGAACCTATGTAGTAGTTATCCCGTAGTCCATTGGGAAAAACCATTTAATAAGAGGTCCAAAAAAGAATTTAAAACATGGAAATTACGACTGAACCCTTCCATATACGTGTGATTATCATATCATAAAGAACAACTAAAAAACAAAAGAGGAGAAGAGAGGCTGCGTTGATGGCATCGGAGAGATCAATTAATTTAAAGTAAAATCTGAGGTGGTGATGTCGGCAACGTTAGATGAAGTAATTGATGGTGGTGGCGTGTGAGAAGGAGAAGCTAGAGGGAAAAACAAAAAAATAGATCTGGTGGAAAAAAAATCATGGAGAAAGAGAAGAGGTGAAATTATTCAGTGGTGTCTGAATGAAGTTTTCGATGGCGGCGGCGGCATATGAAACAAGGAGTAGATATCGGCATGGTGGCGCTGGAGAAACTATGGCTATGTATCACTGTAACCATAGTATATGTACTACTTTCTTTCTAAAATATTTTATCTCTGTTATTCGCCAAAAACAAGTAGTACCCAAAACAAGTCCTGCAAAAATAGATTTCCACTTCTTTTCCTTTTTGTTTTGTATCCTACACAGTACATATTAGTATGTACCGAAAGAAAAATTGATTCGTTGATTTTTTTGTATAAACCTCTTTCATTTTTGCAAATTTATGCGGAAGAAAAATAGCATGCAGTATGTTCTTAAAAAAAGAGGATACATTTTTAATATGTATTGGGTAATACCCTATTTTTTGCTTGAATACCCAACACAAATGTTTACTTCACTTTTTTTTTTTCCTTTTTGATGTGTATGATTCAACACTGCATAAAAACTGAAGTACATATTTGGCTGTATTGACATAAACTAGGTGGGATTTGAAAGTGTTGATTGTCAGTACATTTTTAACTATATTTTTAGTACATATTTGGATGTATTGACAGCAGCGACGGAAACTGCAGTACATATTTGGATGTACTGGCATAAACTAGCTGGGCTTTGACAGTATTAACTGCCAATACATATTTATCAAGGATTAATTGGGGGCCAGAGGTTTTAATTGGGGGCCTGACCAATTTTGTTTACACCCATGGGCGTACCAATAGTACAGGTGAAAATACTGTTTTACCCTTCTTCTTTTTTTAATTTTTTTAAATCAAAAACAAAACTTAAAAAAAAAAATCAAAACTTTAAAATCAAAATCAATTTTTTTTCGATTTTTTTCCTGCTCAAATGTGTATAAAAAGTCGTCATCAATTTTTTTTTAAAATTAACGACTGTCTAGAGTCGTCAATGTTTCTTTGACGACTCTAAACAGTCGTTATTCTTTCAAAAACGACTCTCAAGAGTCCAAGATGAAACAAAGATTAAAAGTCACGAAAGCTCTATATGTAATGAGAGTTAATCACCTTGTTAAATTCCAAAGAAACCCATGCAAGTGGATATCATATGGAAACTCGCACTGATAAGAATGTAATTAATTGCATCTTTTATAGTCTAATGTATTTGGAAGGAAACATACTTTAGAGAGACAAATGAGTTAATTTAGTGAAATGTAAATCACTATAGTATTAATTTGGATTATTGAATTCATATCGATTCCAACGATAAAATGTTGGAAATTGACTCATACAGACTTTGACATAACCATAAAGGAACTTTGGTTGTGACATGATGTTTCGTTTTGAAAGGACTCATACGTACATCGCTGTGTTTGAGTGGATGATACAACGGGAAAAAGATTGACATAACGCAAAGTAATGGCATATCTCTCAATAAGTGTTTTCTAAAGTACCAGATGCACAACCCCCTCCTCTATCCCATTATGCTTTTAAGTAAGAGAGCATATTACTCATTTTACAAAGTCTTCAGTAAAACAGGATCGAGACCATACTAAGATGCAAATGGTAAACAATCCATATTACAAAGTTAACAAGGTGAAATTTAGGAAAATATTCATGCAGAATGCGGACCATTAAAGTGACTGATGGATCTGGTGAATGTTTTGACAATTTGGACTAGTTATAGTTCCCAAAACAAAAAAAATGCGTTTGAAAACTCCTAGCACATATTACACAATGCAAAGTGCAAAGGCTAACCACCCTTGTTAATGCTAGAGAAATTACATCAAAAGGACTTGATGAATATTGCATGTTTAATAGGATCAATGTAGAGCATCTTATACCCAATGGTCTCGCACAGGCTACCATCAAAGGTTACAGATGGTACCTAAGGAATAGGTTATGCGTACCAACCTATCTTTTATTGCTTTGGGGATATGCAATATTACACGCATCTTACTTAATTCGTTTTTAGAACCCAATATTAGTCAACCTTTTTTGCGTACCAGTTGGTAACTGGATTTAAGCCTGACATTCATGTTCTTACGCATTGTTAGTTGCACTATATATGTGCCATTATGACTCAACATCGTACTATGACGGGTCTTCAAAAATGTTAAGTAGTTATGTTGGAAATGAGTTCCCAACAATTCTCCGCATTTTAAGACTTTTGGAAGGAGATCTCTTACCGCTAGATTTGCGGGTTATCACTTTAATGAGACAGTCTTCCCATCGTTAGGGGGAGATAAGAAAAATTATTTTCTAAGGGAACGACAGGAATTGTCGTGGTGTGTTCCCATTGTGTCTCATATTGATTCTTATACTCCACAAATGTAAATGTGAAGTGATAAAGAATATTTGATTTTCAGAATGTACACTGATGTTGATAAAGTGATGAGATCACACATACCAGCTGCAAACCTACCTGCAAAGTTACAAATCCTCAATACGGGATATACACCATGGACTAAGGTGTTGCAACTACACTCAGTGGAAGTGTGGTTGAGGCCGTGGCTCCATAAAGGAAGTTGGAGATACCATTTCGTTCGATCAATCCTCACCTAGAAAGGAAGTAGGTGAGTAAGGCACAACTTATTTATATCATCAGAAATCATCTCATAAGATTGTCTCTGAATATGTCCATGAATCAAACTGGAGGAAGCTCCGAAGTTTTAAATGATTCTAGAGAACAATGAAATCCTGACGGATTATGAGAATGCATATGAGTCAATGGAAGGATCATGCGTGCACATTGATGATATAATCCGTAAATAGTTTCTCCATAATTAGAGCAAAATGAGATCGAACCATGCTTTATTTTGATTAATTTCAAATAAATAGCATATTTGGCCTACACAATCCAGGTAGAACTTAATTCTTTGGCAAATATAGGGGTATTTGGTGTGTTAGTGCTAACCAACCAAGTGTAAAGCCTATTGGACATACATAATTAATTTGTCATAAAGCATAATGAGAAGAAAGTAGTCTTAAAGTACAAAGACTCGCCTTGTGGCGCGAGGTTTCTCACAAAACCCTGGAATTGTTCTTTTATAATGAACGTTATATAGTTCCGCTACTTAGTTAGCTTGGTAATTTCAAAAGGACTTGAAATGCAGCATATGTATGTGGTTGTTACGTATCTCTGAAAGAATCAAGAGATAGAAGATATTTACAAAAGTACTTGATAGACTTTTGTTTCCCAAATCAAATGACTCTAAACCACAGAGTGCGTTTACAGCTAGATATAACGCTCACTTATAGATTCAAGCAATCAAGCGGATGTGGTATACCCGTCTAAGTGGATATTTGATTTGGAGGGGATAGACAAGTAAGTTATTTTATTTTTATTTTTTTCTTGCGTGTTCATAAGAAAGTTCCTGATTTGGAATTGTAGCTATTTATGTTGATGTTACAGACATGATGTGTACTCTTGATGTAACAAGAGACCTTAAAAGCTATTTAAAATCCGAATTTGAGATGAAAAATCTAGGGAAAGCTCGATCGAATACTGAGCTTGTGGTATATTATTCCACCAGTTTGCATATGTCTAAAGTTTTCAGGAAATTTAAGAAAGACATGCATCCTGATAGCACTCCCATGATTAGTCGAGGTTCAAATGTAAGTTAGTAACCATCTTGTCCAAAGGAATATGACGAAGATGTGTTGGGAGATGAAATTCCCATATCTAAGTACAATAGATGCATTGTTGTACTTAGTGTAATAATGTACTCGATTAAATTTTACATCCTCAGGGAACTTGTTAGCTAGATATGGCTCCGCGCCAACGCAACGTCATTGGAATGGTATAGTGAATGTAATCATGTACTTAAAAGTAACCATTGACATAAATTTGTTTTATCCCTACAAAGACATTAAAAGGAATGCTAATGAAAGTGCAATCCAAAATTTGTTGATTATGAAAGAACAATAATCTCTTCTCCAACGAAAGTAATCAGAGAGAGATATGGTAGATTATTTTCTAAGTCATTACCAATACTCAGTTTCGAAAAATACATGACTAAAGGAACTGTCTGGAATAACTCTGAAAGTAATCTAGGGGAGATGCCGACAACAGGGGGAGGATCTAAGGATATGATGTCGACATATTTTACTTCGAAATTGAAGTTGTGTTGTACTCTTTTTCCCTTCGATCGAGAATAGTTTTTTCCCAAAGGGTTTTGTCTCTCGACAAGGTTTTTAGCGAGACAATACTAAAAACATCAAGTATGTTGAACGTTGAAGACATAAAGATCGCCATTGATATTACTGAAAATATCTGAATCAAAGAAATAAAATGCGATATTTTGTTAAGAAACGTAACTTCCAGACTCAACAACATTGTCATATAAAAATTCAAGTCACCAAAGTAAAGTGTGATAAACCCCTTCTGACTGCATTAGACTAACGAAAATTGTCTGACATCAGGGGGAGCATCTAATGGTGTGTTGAACTCTTTTCCTTCATCGAGGTTTCTTTTTCCTAAATGGTTTTGTTACTCGGCAAGGTTTTTAATGAGACAACAACAAACACCGGGAATGTAATTTCCCAGCTAAGGCTATTATATTTCCCACGAGGATTTTCTTCCTTAAGAGTTGTGAAGCAACTAGTCAACTTCAACAGAGCAAAGTGATCATCTGCAATGGATCACCTTTACATGCATCTGTCATGTTGTACTCTTTTCCCTTCGTCAAGATTTTATCCCACTGGGTTTTCCTTGTCAAGGTTTTAATGAGGCAACACATTCGAGTTCAACTATGTTCTGAGTTTGCTTATTATTGTACTCTTTTTATTCAGTCCATGTTTTGTTCCTTTGGGTTTTTCCTGACGAAGTTTTAACGAGGCAATTAACTTAGACTCATAGATCTTTGAAGATCGTATTGCATGTGATGAACTACATGAAAAATACGAGACAACATGTGAAGAGTTGTACCAAGGTTTTGTCCCACTGGGTTTTTCCTTGTTAAAGTTTTAATGGAGAAAATGTCACAGATACAATAGTCATCAAGAAGAGAACTACATTTGAAGACCTACATCTGAAGCATTGTGTGTGAAGTACTACATG
Organism: Papaver bracteatum; assembly: GCA_023529315.1. Taxonomy (NCBI): domain Eukaryota; kingdom Viridiplantae; phylum Streptophyta; class Magnoliopsida; order Ranunculales; family Papaveraceae; genus Papaver; species Papaver bracteatum. The sequence goes on along the minus strand of JAJJWX010002723.1, from coordinate 1,859,191 downwards.
TGAAGTTCTATTGGACCGCACAAGGGGGAGTGTTGTAGGGCTTTAGCCCATGGATGTGCGTCCCAATAATAGCTAGGCCTTATTCCTATTGTATATAAAGGATGTAACACATACTAACTCTAAGTAATGAAATCTTCTTCTCTCCGTGTCTCTTTATCTTTCCCAACCACTACAAAATGATTTTGATTTTAAAGTTTTGATTTTTTTTTAAGTTTTGTTTTATTTAATTATTAATACAATTACAACTCAAAAAGACAATCATCCGGTAAGAAATTGGTCGGAATCCTAGCAACAAGCTGTGCTCCAACACCTTTTTCATAACTACCCCTATCCTATGAAAAAAAAAAATTCCGACGCGAACATTAGCATCATGGCTAGCCATATAATTGCGTACGCGCTTCAGAAAGTCAATAAAAGCATCACCCAGTTCCCCTAAGGTGGTAAAAGCAAGTGCCCCAAAACCAAAGCCATGAGCCGTGCATTTTTCTAAATATTTAGCCTCCTTGCGAGTAACAGCATTCTTGATGGCGAGACCGGGAGCAAAGGTACGAACTCCACCACCGGTGAAGGGAGAAACACCTGTCACATCTAAACACACATCACGAACATTATCCCAATTGAGAACAAGTATGTCAGCTGGTCTCAAAGCAGTGCCATTATTCGCAAGAAGCCCCAAATCAACCTCCTTCCTAGCTGGAAAACCCCCACGGTAGCAAATGTCTGCAATAGTATCTCGTACCAAATCATGTCTAAATTTAATTCCAACTTCATTTGCACAATGCAAGGCATGATCTCCAAAGATGTCCATATCTATTTTGCAGAAGGGACAAGAACCATTCTCCTCAAAAAGCGGAATCCCAAGTCTGTATCGGAGAATTGCAATGAATTGCCTAGCTCCAATAGTTTGGTTAAGGCCCACAATAGGAATCGCCATCAAAAAGTCCCAGGCATGTCTTGTTTGATTGCTTTGCCATAAAACAGAATCACGCTCCGACATAGCATAACTGGTGGGTATGTTTTCCTTCACAGCATCAAAGTAAATGTTTGCCAAGGAGTTCATGGAAAGGGTGGCAAAATTACTTGAGCAAAGAGGAGAAACAGGAACACACAGTGAGTTGAAGGAGTCCAAAGCTTGCTGAAGAGAGTGGCCACTACTACCAATGCTAGCACCTCTCAAAATCGTAGACTACAGCTCTAGGGTCTGTAAACAAGAAGAAAGGAAACAATAATGTTTGGTATCCTGAATAGTATAAACACCCAAACCTCCATGCTTGAAAGGTAACGTGGAGAGCCTTTGTTGGAGAAGTCCGTATCCGGGGCCATCACCAGAAATGATGTGCCTAAGAAACTGAAATAGTCGGTCATCAAATAAGTCTTGAGCTTCCTGTAAAAAGTCAGGCTTGGTTGTTCTCAAGGAAAAATAAAGTCTCGAAACACCGGTGCAGTTCCGGAAAAAAATAAAGGGTAAAACAGTATTTTTACATGTACTATTGGTACGCCCCTAGGTGTAAACAAAATTGGTCAGGCCCCAAATTAAAACCTTTGGCCCCCAATTAATCCTTTATATTTATCTATAATGGTAAAAACTAAGGTACATATTTGGCTGTACTGGCAGAAACTTGGTGGTTTTTGACAATATCAACTTCCGGTACATATTTGTATGTACGGTGAAAAACTGGGTGTGTTTATTTTCTTTCAATACATAATTTTAACATAATGATCATCTAGTATATATCGATATCTATTCATCTGTATATTTAGTATAATCCTATAGTTCATGTCGATATATAGAATAAAACTGTATTACATACCAATATATACCGAGTATCATACTTTTCATGTTTTTGCACAATTGTTCTAGCAATTCGACTACGTGCATGGTGAACCGATCAGAGTAAGATCATTCCCTTTAAGCAAGTTTACCATAGGAAAAAAAAACTATGAACTGTCAGTTGACAGTTCAAAGGCAAGAAAATAATATTGTTTGTGAAAGTAGTGCCGAAGTAAGAACTAATTCAATCAATAGTCAACCGATTTTTTTTGGATAAGAGGACCCGGAGAATAATTAAAAATTATAGTTTATTTTCCTGTATCTAATAAATACAAATGAATTGAGCTTCTATTCTAAGAAAAGAACCATTAGTACTGATGCAAATGAAATAACACAAACATACCAAGTATTACACCAAAACAAAAGTGCAGACGAACAACTACAAATTCTTTCAATTCCCGCCATACAAAAAGTATTATCCATACATAAATCAAAATGGATAAACCCAAAAGTTTCACAAATTACTACTTCCAAACAGATGGTCTTTTCTTTCGGAATTACTATATCTTTTACCAAGTAAAACAAATTTCTGGCTAGTAGTCAAAGAACACTTGTGTCTCAACAACATCCATGAAAGCTTGACCGGGATGACGTCTAGCCAAACGTATATGGCATCCTAGCAAATGCACGTTTAGCAAAAATATACAAATCATAAGTTTTTTAATATTGGTAATATGTTAGCAAAATGGATACATATAACAGCTCATACAACACAATTTACTGGAAACAAAAAATCAAACCACCCTAGCATTGGCACCATATGTACTGAGTGAAATCCTAGTACATATCGATATGTATTTTTTAGGGTCTACTACACTAGTTTCACCCTTTAGTTTCTAGCTAGTAATATTGATAAGTACTGAGTGAAATTCTAGTGCATATCAATATGCACTGAGTAAAAACCTAGTAGATATTAATATGCACTGAGTGAAAACCTAGTAGATATCGCAGTACATATATACATGTACTGAAGAGAGAAAAAAAACAAGAATTGAAAATTTGCAATCCCCGTTGTAATAAAATAATCATTGTGCGCACACAAAAAGAATAGATATTGATATGTAGTGAGTGAAAATATAACAAATTTTTTGTACACACTTACTTCCTCTATATATTCCCTGGCTTCTTTGTAGTTTGTACTACCAACTTGCTAGATAACAACATTTATATGTCCACCACATTAGGACACCCATTAAAATGACAAAAAAGGATGAATGATCCTCTAAATCTATGAATACCTCTCAACACACAGGAAATAAGTGCACATCCAAGGACGTTGGACTCAAAAAAAAACATGAATACATTCCCCGCCATTTTGAAGCTTACTAAAATCGACCTTTTTCAAAAGACAGCGCTGCACTGCAGTACTAGCCGAAATAACTACGAAACTGAAACCAAAAACGAAATTTTTTTTTACACAGCTGAAAAATATTTAAGAACTAGGATATGACCCATGCCGTGATGGCACGGAATTCAACTTGTTCTCATTATTGCCCATTGTTAGTCTCTCCACGTAATAGACGCGATTCACACTTCGATTTATCCCGAAAGGGAATCCGACGGACTAACAATGAGATCTAGCATTTGCACTGGTAAGGGCAGGAGCGGGCCTTATCGGTGAGAATTTTGGTGAAAAACTGAAATAAACCTGGAATTATTCCTTGCAATTAGTATGGCAGGGGCTTTGGGCTGTCTTTGTTACCTCAAAATGTGACTTTTCTTTTAAAATTAACTTTTCGCAAACTGACAAGATATTTCATTTCATTTTTTTTTTATTTTTTTTTTTCATTTCATGTATTTATTTCAGGAAATACCTAAGCAATAGATTCCTAACTTATGGCTTACTCAAATACGCTAATGTCCTAATGAGTCAAATCCATTGGCCAAACGGATTGCATGTATCTTCTTCCTTGATCTAAATGATAAGTAGTATAAAACGTGAGTGGAACTTTTGGTTTTGGGAGGGTTATTTTTTGTCTGAATAATCTTGTAATAGTGTGCATCTATATCTATGAACATAAAGAACATAAGTGTACATCTTGATATATAAACTGCTCTTTTCGATTAACCATAAACTTTTCAAAGTGACGAATAACAAAAAAATCAAAAGAAACAAAGAGGTGTTGTTTACTTTTTGGATGACTAACAAAGACGGACATGTACAGGCATACAACGACCTAAAAATAGCAGATGATGTTGTGGGTTTTAGAAAGCTTGAAATTTGCAACAACATCCTTAATCCGCATATAGAAAGATATGGTTGCAGCCGAAACAGCTGACTGGTGGATGCTATAGCAGTTCAATATGTGTAGCCTATTATTAAATTTAGATCGCAATACTGGAATCCAGTTATTATTATCTATATTATAAGGGACAATGATGTTTTTACCCATCGACGGTTATCTACATTTCAGACACATAAAGAACGGTTTAGATTTAAGTATTTCAATCTACATTTCTAGCATATAAAGAAGGGTTGAGATTGAGCCACATATTTAAGATTTTCAATCTAAATTTTTAGCATACAATATCATTTATTTGGGAGTTAATTTTCTCATTTAATGTAAACCATTACTTTTATTCTAAATTAAATGCCTCTACGTTTTAGCATATAATATCATTTATTTGGGAGTTACTTTTCCCATTTAATGTAAAACCATTATTCTTATTCTAAATTAAATTCTCTTTAACTTAATCTCTTTCATAATAAAAAACTATGATTGTAACAAAAATATTCAAAAATTCAAAAATATGATTGTTCTATATTCATTTCTACTCTTATATTAGGTTTCATAAAACCCATATCATTTAATCTTTTTTTTTTGTTGTCCAATACAAACCTTGAAATTACATCTCTTCATATTTGTAACATTTGGATGGTTTACAAAAAGAGTATTTGTTTATCTTAAATTTGAGACAACAAAAATGGTTATATATATATATATATATATGCAGTTGACAAAAATGGTTATTCTCTTAGCATATGTTCTTAATTTGTTTATACATAGTCAACCATCTTGCTAATACTTCTTTTCAATTCAATCTTTTAGTCAAATTGTTTTCCGTATGGACGGTTATCTACATTTGGGACACATAAAGGACGGTCTAGATTTAAGTCTTTGAATCTACATTTCTAGCATTATAAAGAAGGGTTGAGATTGAGCCACAGATTTAAGATTTTTTATCTACATTTTTATCATAACAATATCTTTTTGTGGAATGTGTCACTGTATTTTTATGTCGAGATTCCATAAATTGTCATTCCATGTATTTTATCATTGGCGTGGATGAAGGAGTTTTGGTATATCATAAGGTACAAGTATATTTGTTTCCATGGGATGTGGTTCATATGCACATCTTTGATTACCGTGAACAAATTGTCAATTTTTCTAAATGGTTTTAGAGAGCTTAGTGCATAGGAACCCATCTTTGATTGCTGTGAACAAATTATCAATTTCTCTAATTGGTTTAAGAGAGTCACCTAAATATACCAACCAATACATAGATGCTTCACCTATATTTTACCCTGTAAATATATCTTTTAATATTTGAGTTTTTTTTGTTCATTGAAGATACCAACTAAACAAACTATATATAACTAGCTTACACTTTGTAGAGATCGATTTAAGAAATATTTTAATATTTAATTTCATGTCCATTTTGTCCTACAAAATTACAAAATTATGGCAATTTTAGGTCTGACTAAAATTAGTATTCACCTATACGGTATACCTATCATACGGAAAATATTGATCATTTCATGTGAAAACTATAGTTAAATAAGCATGGGATTTTACCAAATCAAAGCTAAAGAGAGAAAAGCACAAAGAGAGTAAGAGTACACGGGGAAGAGCCATATATATTTTATTCAATTTTTCTAAATGGTTTTAGAGAGCTTAGTGCATAGGAACCCATCTTTGATTGCCGTGAACAAATTATCAATTTCTCTAAATAGTTTAAGAGAGCTAAGTACATCTAAAGATACCAACTAATACTTAGATCCTTCACCTATATTTTACTCTATAAATATATCTTCTAATATTTGAGTTTTTTCTGTTCATTGAAGATACCAACTAACCAAACTATATATAACTAGCTTACACTTTGTAGAAGTCGATTTAAGTAATATTTTAATATTTAATTTCATGTCCATTTTGTCCTACAAAATTATAAAATTATGGCAATTTTAGGTCTGACTAAAATTGGTATTCACCTATACGGTATACCTATCATACGGAAAATATTGATCATTTCATGTGAAAAGTATAGTTAAATAAGCATGGGAATTTTACCAAATCAAAGCTAAAGTGAGAAAAGCACAAAGGGAGTAAGAGTACACGGGGAAGAGCCATATATATTTTATTCAATTTTTCTAAATGGTTTTAGAGAGCTTAGTGCATAGGAACCCATCTTTGATTGCCGTGAACAAATTATCAATTTCTCTAAATGGTTTAAGAGAGCTAAGTACATCTAAAGATACCAACTAATACTTAGATCCTTCACCTATATTTTACTCTGTAAATATATCTTCTAATATTTGAGTTTTTTCTGTTCATTGAAGATACCAACTAACCAAACTATATATAACTAGCTTACACTTTGTAGAAGTCGATTTAAGAAATATTTTAATATTTAATTTCATGTCCATTTTGTCCTACAAAATTATGGAAATTTTAGGTCTCCTCTGTACTCTTAGGTCAAGGTGTTTCAACGTCTCATACCATTGCCATTTAGATTGAGTCTCTAATTTACTTTTAGATCTCAAACACATATGCAGATAAAGAGAAGCTCTCCCATGTATCGTGTATTTATTCATGTATCATTGAAGACATATTTTCTTAAAGATTTTTGTTGAATTTTACGGGAAAAATTTACCTAGACATTGTAAATTGAATTTAAAAAGCCTATTATAATTGGAACACATTTTAGGTTTAACAGTTGTTCAGTACGAATAGTTACTAGCATATTACACTAATTTTCTTCACATGTTATAATGATAAACCCAAATAACAATGGTGGAAAAAGGTTTAATTGCTAATTCCATTGCTGATAGATCATCAGACCCATTATCAGATCCATCATAACTAACAACAAATTATATAAAGTAATATACATGATACAAATTCATAGTATTGTGAAATCGTCACAATAAAGATGTGTTATTCCACATTGAACTCCTAAGGAGTATAATCTCCAATAATATAACTAATCAAACAAGTGAAGCAAACATTCTGAAGAACCAAAGCCCGTGTTGTTACGGCACGGGTTATATCCTAATAAAAATTATAAAACCTATTGTATATATATCAATAAAATTACTTTTTGTTGTATATATATATATATATATATCAATGTACATCAATATATGGACATCCTAATCACCATTTAATAAAAAACCGCTCCCGCTGATGTTAGTAATATCCACCAATGCTTCGAATTCAATTTAAGAAAGATTATCATTCCCTCATATTTCACACTCTCGGCTCATGATATTCTCCCAAGAAAAAAAATATATAACCAACACCAGAACAACCCATACCCCCGTGCCGTTACGGCACGGGTCATATCCTAGTAACTTCTATAAGAACATTGCAAAAATTTGACTATAAACATCAAGTTTGCATCCTTTTCCCTTCCTAAGAATTTTTATTTATTCTACATCCATTCTGTTATATGTGACCTACATCCAATAGATGAATCTATAAACTACCAAAGAACCTACAACAAATACTAAAGATAAAATACGCAGGATCTCCTATGTCCAAGAGCAGTAATATTTGATAACCTAATATCATTTCATCCAATGTAAGATATTATTATATCCATCACTGATGTAAAATGTGTATATATATATAAACAAAAAAAAAAAAATTTAACTGAAATCACATAGTCGAGCATAAATTGAATTTAAAATTTAGCAAACACAATAGAGTGGATTGAAAATTAAAACACACCAAACCTGCCTACTTCCAAGATAGTGTATGTGATGACTGAGCTCATTGATTGATTTATCACACACAGGGTGATGCTCATTGCTTTTGGGTTTCGTGTTCAAAGCATATGGAATATTTGCACAACACCCATAACATCTGATAATAACATGAAAAAATTAGTCTCAAACTAACATACCCTTAAAATGAAAAACAAACATGTATCCTTAGTAGTCATATACACCAGTTAGATTCGTTAGCAATAGGCTTGATCTCATTATTCCATTTGGAAAGCACATTTTTCGTATAACGCAAACTGGGATTTTCTGTTGCCAGTGTGAAATGATCAAGGCGTGAGGAAAAATCATTACGGACAAAGGGTGGTAACTTGCAAATTAGGTTCTTATATAGGAACGACCCCTATGATTCCTTAATCTGCAATCAAATATATATTATATGTAGTACAAAATAAAAATAGGGAGAAAAGGAAAACAACCTAAACACTGTATATGCTATAGAACTGAAGTATGTATCACAAAATAATCAATTTCATCCAAACTATGATGTTCATCGCACACTAAGAATTTGGACTGTTTGAAAGTAAGAAATAAAAAACAGTAAAAAAATAGATTTTTTTTTGGGTATTTTGTGTTTCACCCTCATAATAAATACTACCTCCGTTTCAGGAAAAGTGTTACTTTCACTTTTTCATTTTAGCCTAAAAATAGGCCAAATTGAAAAAGTGAAAGTAACACTTTTCCTGAAACGGAGGGAGTAGCTAATTTGCATTTCCCCTTTATAAATTAATAATAGGTAAAACCCCCTTTATGTTAACTCTGCTGTTACCATCCAGTTAAATAACCACGTGCAGTTCACGTGTGTCTTATATAAAACATTGAATCCTAAAAATCTAAACAAGAGGTGTAGTAGATCTGTATCCTATTCTAATCCGACGGTATAAACAACAACAAAAAAACAAGCTTGGTAAAGGGGCGTCATGAATTGGTAGAGGGGCGTCAAACTAATAAGACAAAAAGGTCATTAGAAGTAAATTCAAGTGTCCCTTATCAATAAAAAATCTGTAAATGACTAATTAGCCCTTATTGTTAATAATCAAGATTAGTAATGATAATTAAGATTAGTGTTGATTATCAAGATTAGTGTTGATAATCAAGATTAGTGTATTATAACTCTAAAATCAGATTTTTAGAGTTATAAAAAAAAAAATTTGAGGAGAAGAAAACTTATGTGATATTTGTGAAACCTTAGATTTTGATTCACTCTTACAAAATGAGTGAGTCCAGTGACCCGATATACTTCTAAATTAGTTCCAATTAGCTTTTTCACGCTCAAAATTATCTAAATTACATAACAAAATCAAAATTTTGAATTTTCAGAAGAACTTACGGTTGCAATTTTGCTCGTGACCAACCGTAACTCTTAGTTACTGTTAGTAAGTTATCGAATACCAACCGTAACTGGTTAAATTTGAGGAAGATCCAATCGTAAACCCAGTTACGGTTGGTAATTTAATTTAGTTACCAACCGTAACTAAATTACGGTTGGTAACTAATGAATAGAAACCAACCGTAACTAACCTACGGTTGGTAAGTCATCTTAACTTTTGAACCGTACATAACTATTTGATAAGTTGTTAACATTCAGGATGATTTACGGTTGGTAAGTTTAATTGAGTTTCAAACCGTAACTCAATTACGGTTGATAAATATGATGCAAATAAAAACCGTAACTGAACATATTCCCAAAACTAAGAACTTACGGTTGGTATTTGAGTTTAAACCAACCGTAACATCAACCCAAACTACAGTTACGGTTCGTATTTGAGTTATTACCAACCGTAACTAGCATAAACCCAGAAATTTCAATTTCAATTTTCATTCAAAACCCTAATTTTTGATACAAAATTAACTTAAATCCAACACAATAAACTAAACCCTAACTGGGTTTTTCCAAACATTTTTCAAATCGCAGATTAATCGAAGACGATGACATTTTCGGTTTTAATGGAGGTTAGGGTTGATGGATGAGAAGAGAAGATGAAAAAAAAACTGATTTGATTTTGGTTAATTTAAGGTGAAAGGGGTAATCTAGTCATTCTACACACCTATAGGACACCCCATAACCAATAAAAGGGACATTGCTATCACACTTGACGCCCCTCTACCAATTCATGACGCCCCTATACCAAGTTTGAAAAAAAAAACAAGATGAACTCTAAAACACTGTCGCCATCTTCTTCATTGCCTGCTCCACGACCAAGTTCTCCATCCCACGATTTTCCACCACCTCACCAACATCGCTGCTCCAAAGTACCTTACGAAATTAATGGTTTTTGTGGTTTTCCTTGTGTTTCTAAAACAGCAAACAAGCTAGCTACCGAAAAAGAACATAGGAGATTGGGATGTTGAAAACCATCAGAAGAAAGTCATGGTGAGTTCCTGAATAATCCAAAAATGAAATTCTTAATTAGCTTTATTTCCTTGTTAAGCTAAACAATACTTCTGACATCCATAGACCAAGCTTCAAAAATCAAAGGAAGAATATGTAAAATTCTCAATTCAATTAGTGCTTATATAGAAAAAGTAGTTCAGTCTCTTGGGTTCTTTAATCTAATTAAACGAGTCCATGTTGGGTTCCACTTGGAGAATATAATTAATGGATCGATGAAATTTCATAAGATATAAAATTTTATATTGCGATTGTGATGCAGTAGAGGAAATTGACAAAGATGGTGGTGGTCGTGGGGATGGAGGCCGTGGTAGTTGCCGTACCGCTACATTTATGTTGTGTCACACACGTGAACTGCACGTGATTATTTAACTGGATGGTAACAACAGAGTTAACATAAAAGGGAGTTTTACCTATTATTAATTTATAAAGGGGGAAATGCAAATTAGCTATTTATTTTGAGGGGAAAACACAAAATCCCCCTCTTTTTTTTTTTTTGAATTGCATCAATAATAGTAGATTCTGATGAATGCTAGAAACCATAGCAGAAAGTATAAGAAAATAGTTATGCACTAACAACACTCCAACTTCATACACCATCACATGTTAGAAATCAACTAATCGAGGTACATGATTATGGTGGATTCTTAAAAGCTAACCCATAAACTTTCTATTCACTCACAGAGAGTACAACTCTGTAGAGGCTATAAACTTTCTATCTGATTTAGTGTCTTTGAAAGAAAACATAAAAATTGAATCAACTAAATAGGAAGCTTAGATTGTTCTATTCAGTTCATTCTCTTTGGTGCATTTAAGCAAACATTTTATCACAAAAATAGGGATTCATCAAAAATCGAAGCCTGGTAGAATTACAAGCTCGGAAAAATACTTAAGTTAATCTATATCCAGTACTGTAAAACATGGTGAAATTAATCAATAAAAGAAATTTTGCAGAATCCATAGCAATATTTCTTCATTTCCTTAGAATTTCACTTCGAATTACTCACTTAATGATTATATTAGCAAATATATTTAGATAATCTAAAATTGAACATGGTTGCACTAACGCTAAATGCACCATGAACTTTGTACTCTAAAAATACTTTCATTGTGGTTGCGCTAACGTTAGATTATTATTCTTATGTTAAATGCACCACGTAAGAATTACATTCCCAAACTTCATCCATACATCCCATGGCCACACTCACCTCTATTATAATACTACTACTAAATTTTTATACATCCCACCGCCATAACTTGTTCATAAACCACCTCTTAATCCACCATATGTTGTTCCTAATCCACCAACCGACATGACAGAGGATCCATAGATGGCGTAGTTTACACCCGAACTATACCCTGGATTGGCAATCAAAAAACCTATTTTCTATGAGATGGGTAAAATGGAGCAACATCTAAGGATAGTAATGGTGTGTATTATATAGTTATAGAGCATAAATCATTTGCCTCCAACTCTTGTTCTATAGATACTCATCCCGTTGTTTGGATCACAATGTCATGAGGCAACTGGTCTTGCTACAGATATTCTGTTTACAACAGTACTCCTGTTAGCTGCTGGAACAATTTCTCCAGGTCTTGGAGTGCCTAAAGCTTCAACAATATCAGTTGTCATACCTGTGGTGTGAGGGGTTTAAAGGTGGCAAGACAATCATTCTTTGACAAAATAGAAGAAGAACCAAGTCATTGTGGAATTATGTTTTTGGCAAAAACAAAAGAGGTAACATAGTGTACGCTATCTACAGCGGAAATGGTAATCAACGCAAAGACATAAAAGATTTGTGACCTCGACAGAAGATTGTGGATGCATCTAAAGTTTTCCAAGTAGCCATCACATCCACACTAAAATAAAAAAATCCGTAAATAGTCATCAATTCTCTAAGAGTGCATATGAGCTGCCTGCAAACAAAGAGAGTTTAAATTATGGTTAGAAGTATCTTGGCATGCTTAAGCGTCCAAACTGGCCAGTTAGGCATCAGTTAAGAGGTAATAGAATAGGTGATAGATAGAAACCCCAGTTTCCCGCTTAACAATCAATTATTAGTGAACGTCCCTGTAATCGAACTATGCTCATGCTCTTGTACAGGTTGTCAATAACGCCTGATAAACACGGAGTACACAAATGCTTATATTGTAAACAAGGATTTTGATTTAGTCTTTATAACGACACGGGCTTTTGTTTGTTTGCCCTATTACCGAATCTGAATTTACTCACATTGGATTTTTTTAATCTTTTTTACTATTAGAGGATTTGGACGAACATGATTACTGTCATATTACATAATATCCAAATTTTATTTTACATTAAAAGTGACCACAGAATGATTACTGTCCTATAATCGATTTCATTTTGCATAAACCTAAAATAAACATACCTCACTTATAGAGTAACCAAAGCAATGTAGTATTCAAGGCTCACACCTTAAATAGTAGCAAGTACCTATATAAATGGTGTAAGCTTGAGCCGCAACTTGATTTTTCTTGTCAGAGCTATATCAGAGTTGAGATGCTGAATCAACTTGATTTATATAGTTGAGCACCTATATAGATGCTGAATCACTGCATCAGCGACAACAAACAAAATCAGGCAAGAGTTGCTACTGTATAGTTGAGTACCTATATCCTGCTGGGAATCAAGTGCGTAGTATCCCAAAATCAGGCAAGATTAGCAATCTGTATGGGCTAACTCTAATATACTTTTAAGAGAATCAACTAGACAGTCAGACTTAATCTTAATAAAAATTATATCAAAGAGTTAATATCTCTATCTTTTGATTTGATCTATACTCAAACAAATAGAAATACGTGAGTCTTTATCAAATACAAGAGATATAAACTTGGATGGTACCAAAGACCAATATCCAAGGATCAATCAATTTCCAATCAACAACCAAAGGTTGGATTTCACAATTGATCGATACAACGCACAACCTGTGATATTTCAATTATATAACAAAATATAATGCGGAATAGAAATAACACAAACACCAAAAAATTTGATAACGAGGAAACCGCAAATGCAGAAAAACCCCAGGACCTAGTCCAGATTGAACACCACACTGTATTAAGCCACTACAGACACTAGCCTACTACAAACTAACTTTGGTCTGGACTGTAGTTGAACCCTAATCAATATCACACTGATTCAAGGTACAGTTGCGCTCCTTACATCTCTGATCTAAGAAAGATACTATGCACTTGATTCCCATAGCTGATCTCACCCGCAACCAAGAGTTGCTACGACCCAAAGTCACAGACTTAAATAAACAAATATGTATCACACATAAAAGTCTATGATAATAAGTAAATCTGTCTCCCACAGATAAACCTATGAGTTTGTTCCGTCTTTTGATAGAAATCAAGGTGAACAGAAACTAATCGATAACCCGGACTTATATTCCCAAAGAACAACCTAGAATTATCAATCACCTCACAATAATCTTAATCGTATGGTAACGAAACAAGATATTGCGGAATCATAAACGATGAGACAAATATGTTTGTGATTTCTTTTTATCTTGCCATATCGGAGATATAATCTCAAAAAAATTATTCAATTGAACTCGTACGATAGAAAATGGCAAGATCAGATCGCTCAACTACAAGAGAAGTAGTTTCTTTTGGCTTCATAATCCCAATGAAGTCTTTAAGTCGTTAACCTACAGGGTCTCGAGAAGAAACCTAAGGTTAGAAGAGAATCGACTCTAGCAAAACCAATTAGTATCACACATGAGGTATGGGGATTAGTTTTTCCAGTTGCTAGAGTTCCCCTTATATAGTTTTCAAATTCTGTTTGCAATCTAAGTTACCTTGGTAACAAAGCATTCAATATTCACCGTTAGATGAAAACCTGATTCAACCAAGCTAATATCTTTCAACCGTTAGATCGAAACTTAGCTTGTCATACACAAATGAAATGTATTCCATTTAGGTTTGAGTAACCATACCTAAACGTGTACACTTAGTTGGTTTACAAATAGTTAACCAATGGTTAGCCATATGAGCACTTTCATATTAACCGTACTCATCTTTCTCATAACTAGTTCAAATGACTCAATAGAACTAGTTGTTCAATTGCTTAGGTCTTTATGCATAGACACAATTGAAACAAAATAGGTTTGATTCGTTTGAATCAATTCATGAACAATATAGCCCCGGTTTGCAAAGATTGCATTCCTTATAATTTATTGTTTTAAGTCCATGAACTACCGATTTGAGAAATAACCATCTTGGGTATGCGTACGGGTATGCAGACCTTATCTACCGGATTTTGAGTAGGTTTTAGTTTCCAAACTCATCAGAACTTTTTGGGTAGAAAAGTTTTGCTAGTACGCGTACGGGTACGTGTACCTAAGGTGACTGGTTTATGAGTTTGTAAACTCCAAACTCAGTAGAATTTTCTTGGAGGAAAGTTCTGCCAATACGCGTACCCAACCTGTCTCCTTCACCAATACCGCATGCACACATATGCACGCACTTGGTTTCCGGTACATGGATTTATACACTAATTTGCGAACACACTATATATGCTTATATCCATAAGTGGTAATCTCAACCCTACGTTTCAATCATTGAAACATTCTTCTATAATGTTATAACAATCGTTATTCATGACTATCGTCATCAAAGCTATTTCAAGATTGAAACATCATCATGACTTTTTTCATGGATAAAGATGAAAATGGTTAAAGCAAAATCTTACTAACACATATTTCGAGATAAATATAGGCGAGTAAACTCGGCTCGAAATAGCAAATGTGTATGTATGAAAACTATCATACTTATACGACTTTTGTCTCAAGAGTAGGAGATAGAGTATACTTTTGAGTGATATATGAGTTCAATTATCCACTACCTTTTAGTCGGGTAAAGTTCCATTGGTTCCTTGAGTAGTTCTTCGTCTTTGTAAGATAATCGCCATGGAGTCTGGAGCTCAACTATACTTAAATGTCCTAGACCGAGACTAAGCTATAATTAGACTAGAAATCAAAACATTAGTTTTGATCACTAACATTGACAAACATGCTTGAGATAGCAACGCATACGAGTTCGACCGAGCAATGCTCTAACAATCTCCCCCTTTGTCAATTTTAGTGACAAAACTATCAATACATATAGATTACAAAATAGATAAAACTTTGTAGCTTCTCGTCCACATGCTTGATTTACTTGGTGCTTCAACATTACTTGAAAACTTCATGTTTTCCAAGTACTACCATGATTCCATAGTTGTTGAAGATCAGTAGCCATAACAATGAGAAAACGAAAGATCTCAATCATTTTTATACAGTGTCATAGTATTATTACACAACATCAAAGTTCAATTGTATCATAACTTTGACAACAATACTATGGTGATATGTATCACTCCCTCTTAGTCAATACTTTCGTCTCAACACGAAAACCACTCCCCCTTACATAATGATCCGATATGTATTTGTAGTGTGAACTACATATTAATTCTCCTCCTTTTTGTCAATAAAATTGGTAAAGGTACGAAAACGGAATCCTAATGAAATTTTCACGGAGACGCTTCAAGACCAAAAGAAATAAACATATCAACTTTGTTTAGATGCAATCATAAAGCCGAAGATAAATGCATTTATCAAGGAGTTTATAAAAATACAAGATAACCCCTAAAAAAATCCACAGCCCCACTCCTCACAAAGATATGAAAATTAAGAACAAGTTCAAATGAATTCTCCCCCATTTGATGTCATTCTCGAAAGAACAACAAGTATGACCTTACTTTTACGAGAAAAGAAGGATTTATTTGGACACCAAAAACCACAAAATGATTTTGTATCCAAAAATCTCAATCAAACTAATCACAAGAGAACGCATGATTAATTTAATCGGAATACCCAACCAAAATAACCACAAACGAATCTATGATTAGTTTAGTTGGAAATGCTCACACAAGAAGACTTATGGAGCCACACGGTATATACATAAAATATGGATCAGGGAAGATCAATATTGCGGAATAGTCAAGGATTCATTCTATTTTCCATCACTATTTGCACAATGACATACAATAGACATAATCCTTGCAAACAAAAGATTTTAACCTATCTTCCATCAATAAATGACATAATAAGCTTAACTTTTGCTTGTCAAAAGTTCATCGACCTTGTATCAATACTTGCATATCGACATATAAAAGAGATAACTTTTGACATCGTATGGGACAATAAAAGTTCACGGACGCAAACACACATATCCCATAACATATTGCAATATTTGAAACCATAAAGATTAATACTGCAATCATCATCTTCCAAATCAACTTTAGAATTTAAATAAATAAATCTAAAAACATTGCAAGATGAAAACGTTGGACATAGCTATGTGTACTTACAATAATGGCTATTCCAAACCCCAGTAATCATCCTTCTTAAATAAAAACAAAAATAAAAGTTCTTTTAAGAAGTTTCCTATACATTAAGATCTTTGAAAAATTCCTTGTCGTCCCTGAACTCCTTGTCGTAAACAACCATTGGAACATATGGTTCATGGAGGAAGGAGTCAATACCAATAAACCTTCTTGGCTGATGATGTCGAACCAGAGCCTTCTGAATTTCTAATGATCTTAAAATACAAACCTTTATTTGATGAATCTCTTTTCTTTCCAGCTTCAACTCTTCAAGAATATCAGAAAACTTCTGAGAGTTTGAAGGAACAACTCTTGGCTTCCTCGTATTCCTTATTTTTGTTTTTAAAGTTGGAGGCAATTGAGATTTCTCTTTTTCCTTAGTGATTGATGGCTTATCAATCATATTGATATCTTTTCCATCAGAAGACATGATGCTTGTAGTTTCCATGAAAGCACGGTTTTGTGGGAGGAATTCACAATCAAAACTCAACAAACATTCTTAAGATATGAAGAGTATCAGAGAATAAAAAAGGAATGTATGGTTTCTAAACCTATAAAAGGTTTGTGTACGCACATCTCACAACCCTATAAAGACCGGAATTGTCGCAAATAACCCTCTCTTTTTTGGCAAACAGGCCCTTTCCAATATCAACAGTGATATGAAGGAATTCCAAAGACCAAACAACACAAAGCTAGAAAACAAAAGAAAAAATATATTTTTATTATTTTAAAGCCTGAGGTATGCAAGATCTTGTCTCTTTTGAACAGGCACATGACACAAGATGCACAAACACAACATAATCAAGTTGTGTTGTGGTGAACAACAATCTGTCCACCATGAACCTTTTGGATGGAATTCATGGAACCCTGCCTTTCCATATGTTTATACCATGTTTTCTTCTCTAATGGCCTATATCTATCTTTGGAAACTAATCTCTTCAAGGAAGATAAGATCTTACATACCTCAGCTGTTTTCTCCGCGAGTTTAAGATTGGTGGCTAGACAATCTTCTCTTCGTTGAAGCTTGTTGACATATCTCATCTTGTGTTTGTATTTGAAACACTTTGAAAACTCATGTCCCTTAAGAGAACAATAGGAGCATGTCAACGCAAAATATGATTCATGCGCCTTTGAAACGCAAGCTGCTAGGCACATGGTAGATCTTGAAACATTAAACAAGGGGTTTCCAAAAGAAGGGTTAATTGATTCTTCCATATTGATTGGGCTCTCTTCTAAAAGATTAACAAGATTGATGTATGTATTGCTACAATTATCAAAATCAATATTTTCACATAGAAGAGCAATACTTGATTTTTTGTCTAAATCAGAATCATAATTGTCAGACATCTCATCAAGTGTCGCAGCAAGACCTTTATTCGCAGTATATTTTCTACGATTTGGGCACTCGTTTGCAAAATGACCAAAACCTTTACACTTAAAGCACTGAGGCATATCCTCGTCATCAGTTTCATCTGTGTCCCTGTTTTTAGAAGGAATACGATTATGAGGTTTGATTGATGTTTTTGGATTATCTCTGGAGAACCGTTTACTTCTCTTTAACAGAATATCTCTAAACTGTCTTGTGATCATCGAGCCCGATTTTTCAGGATCTTCATCTGATGAATCAGTCTCAGAGTGAACGTCTTCAGAGATATACATATTTTTACTTTTATCAAGTAATTTTGTGTCTTTCAGTGCTTTGAACGCAACATCCTTAAATTTGGATGAATAATCGTGATCAAAGATCTTAAGCTTCCCAACCAACGTATTTTTGGAGAGATTATCAAGGTTATTTCCCTCAATGATGGCATGCTTCTTAGAATCGTATCTAGATGGTAGCGATCTGAGAATTTTCATCACAATGTCCTTTTCAGGAATAGTCTTACCCAATGCAAAAGATGCATTAACAATTTCAGACACTTTGTGATTAAACTCATCAAATGAATCTTCATCTGCCATACGAAGGTTTTCCCAATCAGAATTTAGGTTTTGAAGCCTAGCTTCCTTTTCACTAGTATTTCCTTCGAATACTGTTTCTAAGATATCCCACGCATCTTTAGACCTAGTGCAATTTTACACATGGTGCTGAAGATTTGGGGTAATGTCATGTATGATGGCATTCAAACTGTCGGAGTTTTACTTTGCAGCAAGTATCTTATCAGCATCGTATTCGCCAATATTCTTTGGAACAGTAGCGTATTCGCCACAACGGGAGCATCATAGCCATTAACAACATATACCCATGATTGAAAATCAGGCGATCGAAGAAAATCTCGCATAGCAATTTTCCACCATAAGTAGTTTGAGCCATCGAAGACTGGTGGTACATTAATAGAGATAGCACCTCTATCCATAGATTCAGATCGATATAAACACAGACTGATAAGGTCTTTAAACGTGTTTTCCTGCTCTGATACCAATTGAAAAAGTGGGGGTCTAACAACCTCACCCAATGTTTCGATTAGCAATCTGTATGGACTAACTCTAATATACTTTTAAGAGAATTAACTAGACGGGCAAACTCAATCTTAATAAAAGGTATATCAATGAGTTAATATCTCTATCTCTCGATTTGATATATACTCAAACAAATAGAAATATGTGAGTCTTTATCAAATATAAGAGATATAAACTTGGATGGTACCAAAGACCCATATCCAAGGATAAATCAATTTCCAATCAACAACCAAAGGTTGAATTTCACAATTGATCGATACAACGCACAACCTATGATATTTCAATTATATAACAAAATATAATGCGGAATAGAAATAACACAAATACCAGAAATTTAGTTAACGAGGAAACCGCAAATGCAGAAAAACCCCGGGACCTAGTCCAGATTGAACACCATATTGTATTAAGCCGCTACAGACACTATCCTACTACAAACTAACTTCGGTCTGGACTGTAGTTGAACCCTAATCAATATCACACTAATTCAAGGTACAATTATGCTCCTTAAGTCTCTGATCCCAGCAGGATACTACGCACTTGATTCCCTTAGCTGATCTCACTCACAACCAAGAGTTGCTACGACCCAAAGTCGAAGACTTTAATAAAAAAATCTGTATCACACAGAAAAGTCTATGATAATAGATAAATCTATCTCCCACAGATAAACCTATGAGTTTGTTCCGTCTTTTGATAGAAATCAAAGTGAACAGGAACTATGTAGTTGCAGGAAATCCCATAACTACACCCTCATGAGATTCTATTAATTTGATTTGATGATCTAATTTATTTGATATGAAAATGAAGATTAAAGTACTAAAATTGTAAAAGAGACACAAGAATTTTTACATGGTTCGATCATTGTGATCTACATCCATGGTTCTTCACTAGTGATTGTATGTAATTACATGATTTTACAATTGAGACTCCATTAAAGAATATTTGGAGCTCTAGATTTTTGGGGAAGAAGATGATAAAGAAAATAAATCTCCCTTAAAAACTCTCTCTCTCATCCTCTAAAAGAACTCTCCCCTAAGACTTTTTCTAACACTCACTTCAAGAATCCCCCCTAATTTTAACATTTGAACTACTATTTATAGTGAAATCTGTACAACTGTATGTAGCTTGCGAAGTATCGCGATTTCTATTCGTAAGTTTATTCTATATTCGCAAAGTCTTCACGCCTTTCTCATGTTTTGTCTGCCGTACTTTGTTGCATCATTTCTAATATTTCTTCTGCGTCATTATTAAGTTGCGTCATTAATAAATCGCAAGTGAAGGTTGCTGCGATATTCTGCTCCTACATCTTGCCTCTTTTTTCTTGAATATTGCGTAAAGAGCAATTTTTAAGAAAAAATATGTTGTTGTAGTAGTCTCTGATCTTTGTTGATGAAGGAACAAGCGAAATAATATCAAACTCAAAAAGTATATACTTGCCTCTATTCTTTTGCGAAGTTTTGAAGCTTTAAGAAGTATCATCTTGCGAAGTATGAAGTATGCGAAATATCCTTGAAGAAGTATAAGAAGTATGAAGTATCTCAGAAGAAGTAGAAAAAGTACTCAATCCTCGAAATATAAGAAGTATCTATCCTTGAATAAGAAATATTGCCTCTATTCATGCGAAATTATTTCTTCATTTTTGATGAAAATTCTTGCCCATTTTGGAAATGATTCTTGCTGAGAAGATAAATAACATAAAATATTTTCTTGGTAATCCATAGTTGCCTCTGTTCTTTATCTATGAATGTAGAATCCTTGAGAAAATGTTGAATGAACGAATTGTTTCTTTATTCTTATCTTGCCTCTGTCTCATGCGATAATCTCTTTAAGAAAATAATCACATTCTTAAAATTCTGGATACTAAGAATGATCTGGCTAATTTATGAATATTCCTGCTAGATTCTAACACATTCTTTAAAATTCTGAGTAATTCTGCGAATTTGTAAAGTTCTCTGCGAAATTATGAAGTATTCTGCGATATTCTAAATAATGTTCCTGAAATAGTGCTGCGAATAGTGCTTCGAATAGTGTTGCGAATTTCTGAATATTTTTGCGAAGTTCTGAATATTCTGTAAAGTTATGTAAAATACTTGTGCGAATATAATGCTTATGTTATGAAATGTGTATGCGATGCTTATGCCATGAAATGCTTATGCAATGTTTTTATGATGCGAGTATGATGCTTGTATGATGAGAATGCTTATCTATTGCAATGTATCAACTAATGTTTGTGTTACTTAGCTCATTTCGCCGCGGTAAAATTGATGCAGCTTTAAATTGCCTTCATTCTCCCTTTCTTTGACTTTTTCTCTAGTGTGAGCATTTCTCTTTATTTTCGCAAGTTAATTCGCTTGTGCCTCATTTTCCTGGATCGTTGTATCTCATTGGTTTATTCATGCACTATTAGTCTCGCTTGATATAATATAATTAAAATATTAAAGATGCATAATCTTAATTTCATTTCAGTATATATGTTCGCAAGCTTGCTTGCTTACATATAATCATCTTCGCAAGTTTATTTGCGTATTCTCTTGTGGTCTTATTTTTCCTTCCTAGTTAAAGGTCTTATTTAGCCACGTTTCTTTCTTTTTGCGACAAAATCGCAGGACGTCTTTACATTTGCATGTATTGACCCATTGATCTTGCCTTATCCATTTTTCTTTGAATTTTCTGCGACAATATGACATACCTAAGTTTTCTTGCGAGAAAAAATCCCCATGAAATTGCCGTCTTGCGATGAAATCGCAGGACGTCTTTACACTTTCATGAAAAAACCCATTGATCTCATCTTAACTTCTTTGTTATGTTCTGCGAGTTCTTTTTTTTTTTTAGAAAGCTCGCAGAAATACGATTGTTGCACAAATATGACAAGCCTTTATGTTCTTGCGAACAAAAAGCCTCGTGACATTTGCGTCTTATAGCACGTATCAGCTCCCTAATGGATGGTGCTGCCCTTTATCTTCCCCTTGGTTGCCCCTTCAAGGAAGCGTACATCGACCATACAAGGTTAGCTATTCCC
Organism: Papaver bracteatum; assembly: GCA_023529315.1. Classification (NCBI taxonomy): domain Eukaryota; kingdom Viridiplantae; phylum Streptophyta; class Magnoliopsida; order Ranunculales; family Papaveraceae; genus Papaver; species Papaver bracteatum. The sequence continues at coordinate 1,837,094 of JAJJWX010002723.1, read as the reverse complement.
ATCCGGTTTTGCCAACAACCAGCTTTTTTTCGCAACCTCTTATCCTTTTTGCCTATAAGGCTTATAGTTACGAGGTTGCACCCTATGGGGTATCTTTGGGCCAAGTGCATCATTTGCCAAGACTTGTCAAGAATGGCAGATGTGCTTCAAACCCATCCGGCACTCTTGACTCAACCGTGTACCTCGGCGCCTTGATCGTTTTCTGCACTTCTTGCGAAAGACAGTATGCCTTAGTCGCCCAACCTAAATCATGTTACATCGCAAGATTAGGTTGAGAATCCAAGGTGTCTTACCCGGATAGGTACCCCGTTTTTGGGTTATGTACCCCGTAATGTCCATGTACTCAGGTTCCGTGGTGGTGTTCCGTTTCCCCTGAGCCATGCTTATAGGTACCCCCTTAAATGACGTACTTTAGGACTTTGCCTCTTGCGAAATGTTGCTTCGCGAACTAGGGTGTACGTCATAAAGGTTTTCCTGTGTAAAATTTCTGCGGCTTTCTTTCTTTTTTGAAAGCTGATCACAGTTTGCGTCTTTCTTTTATGAAAGATTAGTAATACCCAATGTGCGATGCACATGCTTGAATTGAATTCTTTTAACAACACCAAATTTGATAATAATGAAGAAAAAAAATCTTAAAATAAAAATTTAATATTCTTGTTTGTACTCATTATGTAGATAATTCAAAGAGCTTTCCAAATATATTAATTTTACAAAAATACGATAGATATTTTTAAAGATATCTAAGTTTTAATTTTTTTTGATCTATTTTTAAAACAATGGTATTCCTGTAAATATTCAAATATTGATTAAAGACTTATTTAATAGGGATATTGTTTTCATGTGAAAAGGTTTCACCAAACAATTAACTCTTTTATTTATATTAGTATAAGATTATTTGAGGTCAATTTAGACATTCCGCAGTGCTACACCAAAACCAACCAAAAAAGGGTCTTTTCTTTATTATAGTATAAGATAAGATGATCGCAATAAATAGTTTTTACCGTAAAAACTCATCACGAATTTTTCATGTTGCGAAATGTCTCATTTCATTTTCATGTTTTTCAAAATACGTTCTGTTATACGTTGCGAACAAATATACTGATTACCTTTGTGTTTCAATCCTTGAAGAAATATGAGAAGTATTCATATCGCGTCTTTAAATCAAAACTGTTCTAAAGAAATATATAAATTTAATTTTCTCTGTTTTTGGTAACTTTGAAGTCTTTGAAAATTTTTGAGATCTTTAATTTTTTGCGATGAATTCATTTTTGAATCTTGCGATTGTATCGCTTTTCACCAATCTAAAAAATCTTTGAAATGTTTTGAAATCTTAGAAATTTTAGAAATCTTGCGAGTATATCACTTTTGGTAAATAAAATCAAAAATCTTTTGTCTTCTGTAAATAAAATATTCAAGGAAATGGTACTTATCTTTTGCGGCTTGTTGTTGTCTCTACCGAAGTATGTGATTTGCTTGAAAATTGAGAAGAAATGAGAAATGAAGTCTTGCAAAATTAACTCTTGATCTGCCTCTTGCGAAATATCTCTGCGAACTGGGTTGAAGGATGCGAACTCTTCTGTGGTTGATGAAGAAAATATTATCATTGCGTCTTTCGTTGTTTTGCTGCTCTTCCCGTTCCACGGTTTATCTCAGATTTTTAAAGCGATCTGGATGGCTGGTTGATGAACTTTCACCGTAATTAGTTGTTAATTCACAATGATCTATCTTCTCTTCGCTGATTGTCCTAGTTGAACTCATTTGCTTTCTTCTTCGTTTGTTCGCTGACTAGTATATCTTCTCTTCGTTCGTTGATAGCTGGAGTTAGGTTTGTTTTTAATAGTAAACTTTGCTACTGTGTACTATTCCCTCGTATTTGCCTTAAGTACAAGAAGTTTATACTGCTGGTACGATTATAATTCACCTTTTAAGTTCATAGCTGTGAACCACAAAGTAATTCAGTGATTAGAGAACCTTTAATCTAACTTACATACTAGGGGTGAAAACATCGCCCAAAATTTATTACTCAATAGTTTCTGGATCCCTTTTATGGGTTTGTAAAAGTAAAACAAGACTAAATGATTGTAACACTATAATCTAAACTAATTTTAAGTTAAGGTTATGTGTGATTTCGCTGAACTCTTTTGGCTTGATCTGTTCATTCAAAAGAATAGTTATGAGGTAAGAATACTCCCTTATGGTTAATGCACTTCGCTGAACTCTGCAAGCTGAGCATGATCATTTTGGACAGCAAAACTCCCCTCTTTAATCTTTAGATTATTTGTTGTATCTATTTATTTATATACTTGCTCTTGGAATTTTGAAGAAGCTTTGGTATTTGCATATTCTTTTTCCCTTCGCAGAAACTAATAACTTCATCAATATTGGATTGGCTTGAATCGAGCTGTGATATAGATTGAGTTGATTACTTGGGACTTAGTTTTTGCGAACTGGATTGACGTGAACTGATATGTTTTTGCGAAGTTGATTAATTCGTCTGCGAAGATCGCCGACAAAGTAAATGAATCCATATAACTATTTGTCTTTCATCTTCACGCCGGTTGTTTTACTTCTTTGGCTTTTGCTCCGACTTCATGAAGACGATGCCTCTTCACTCATTGCTTTGGAATTGTACTCATTCATTTCCTTGCTTTGTTGTTACTCATCCATAAACTCCATGTGCTCCCTTGTGTCATTCGTGAATTAGTTTGTATACTTCGCTGGATTCTGCGAAGATATCTATGTTACTAAATTTTCTCTATTGCTGTTATACTTCTCTTATTACTTCGTTGTTTCTGAAATGGCTGAAGTTATGCTTGACTGTTCTTCGCTGGTACTTTGTTTTCTTCTATCGGTTATTGTTATTTTGTTCAGTTATATCTCTTTGGTCCTCCTTTAATTTAGTTACTCTGTTTTTTCCCTAGCTTAACGTTTTATTGTGAAGTGGGAGCTGCTGACATCTTCATAGGCTATATCGTTCATGTTTGTGAGAGAAAATACTATATGGAGGTTATTATCACAACATTATTATGATCTTCTTCATCTTAGTCCACCATTAGTTTGTTCTCTTCTTGCATGGTACATAATACCGTCCATATTTGGATTTTATTTCTTCATATAAAATGTATCCTTGACAATTGAGAATGCTTTGAGTTGTTTAGTTGAGAACATTTCGTGTTGGCTGGACTTGCACCTTCATTTTGTAGATATCCATTTCTATCGTCCTTATTTCATCTTTAGCCTCTGATTACCTCTGCTCGTCATCTCGAGTCTTATTCTGATCTTTTTTACCTGTTCGGTCTGTTGTTTTCGCTTGTTTATATGCATCTTTGACTGTGTTACACGTACTGGCACCATCTTTGTAACCCGTATTCTCTTATAACTGTTCATTTTTATTCTTCTTTTGGTGAGAAAAATAAAAATATTTGCGAAGTAAATGTTTATCCTTCAAAATGTAGAAATTTCGCAAAATGCCAAAATGTGGGAGTTTCACAAAATATGCGAATTTCACAAACTTCCTTTGCTCACTGTGAATATCCCTCAAAATCTCTCTTCTCCATTTGCTTCAATGGAATTATTAATAAAGCAACTTTGCCGTCGTCTGTCTTGCTACAACTTTATTGATTCGCTTATACTCATATTTCTTCACCGTGGATAAAACAAACTCGACCACTATGATTTTCCTCTTCGCTATTCATTGATGTCTCGCAGCAATTCCGGTAAGATTGTAATTGATACTATGAGCTTTATGTTCATGAGCGAAGCTAACTGTCTTCTTCCTCTACCAATAACAATAAAAATTAAGAGAATCTTCTATTTCAACTTTGTTGCTGACTTTTATCGCAATTTCTTCCCTTTAACATCATATGTTCTTCGTTCCATATCTTCTTCTCATCCGCAGAATTTTTCTTCGCAAAATATTTTTTATCACGAGTACATCCTTCTTTGTTTTTCGTCACATATCTAAACTTTTAAAAGACAAAATAAAAGATATTAGAAGTGAATTCATCATTTTTGAACTGATCATTGACACATCTTTGTTTTAACGCCTTCTCCAAATCTTTATCCAGTCTCCATAATCTCCATTTATTTATTTCTGTGAACTACCGATAGTATCTATTGTTTTAAAATGCAAAAAACGTTTTTTGAAACTTCCAGTTTTGACTTTGACGCTCTTAAATCCAGCGGAAGCCATCATCCATAATAGTTAATTTGTTTGATTCTCCTTCAACAAAAACTAACTTTCTGAAAATGTAAAGAAAATGCCCCTCCCCTCCCAGTTTCTAGCACCAATTATGTAGTTGCAGGAAATTCCACAATTACACCCTCATGAGATTCTATTAATTTGATTTGATAATCTAATTTATTTGATATGAAAATGAAGATTAAAGTACTAAAATTATAAAAGAGACACAAGAATTTTTACATGGTTCGATCATTGTGATCTACATCCATGGTTCTTCACTAGTGATTGTATGTAATTACATGATTTTACAATTGAGACTCCATTAAAGAATATTTGGAGCTCTAGATTTTTGGGGAAGAAGATGATAAAGAAAATAAATCTCCCTTAAAAAATCTCTCTCTCCTACTTAGAATTATCCTCCAAAAGAACTCTCCCCTAAGACTTTTTCTAACACTCACTTCAAGAATCCCCCCTAATTTTAACATTTGAACTACTATTTATAGTGAAATATGTACAACTGTATGTAGCTTGCGAAATATCGTGATTTCTATTCGTAAGTTTACTCTATATTCGCAAAGTCTTCACGCCTTTCTCATGTTTTGTCTGCCGTCCTTTGTTGCGTCGTTTCTAATATTTCTTCTGCGACATTATTAAGTTGCGTCATTAATAATTCGCAGGTTGCTGTGATATTCTTCTCCTACAAACTAATCGATAACCCAGACTTATATTCCCTAAGAACAACCTAGAATTATTAATCACCTCACAAAAATCTTAATTGTATGGTTGTGAAACAAGATATTGCGGAATCACAAATGATGAGACGAAGATGTTTGTGATTTCTTTTTATCTTGCCCTATCGGAGATATAATCTCAAGCCAATTATTCAATTGAACACATACGATAGACAATGACAAAATCAGATCGCTCAACTACAAGAGAAGTAGTTTCGTCTGGCTTTATAATCCCAATGTAGTATTTAAGCAGTTAAACTACAGGGTCTCGAGAAGAAACCTAAGGTTAAAGGAGAATAGACTCTAGCAAAACCAACTAGTATAACATAGGAGGTGTGGGGATTAGTTTTTCCAGTCGTTAGAGTTCCCCTTATATAGTTTTCAAATCAGGGTTTACAATCTAAGTTACCTTGGTAACAAAGCATTCAATATTCACCGTTAAATGAAAAACCGGATTCAACCAAGATAATAGCATTCAACCGTTAGATCGAAACTTAAATTGTCACACACAAATGAAATGTATTTCATTTAGGTTTGAGTAACCGTACTTAAACGTGTACAATTAGTTGGTTCACAAATAGTTAACCAATGGTTATCCATATGAGCACTTTCATATTAACCGTATTCATCTTTCTCATAACTAGTTCAAATGACTCAAAAGAACTAGTTGAAGAGTTGTTCAATTGCTTAGGTCTTTATGCATAGACACAGTTGAAACAAAATCGGTTTGATTCATTTGAATCAATTCATGAACAATATAGCCACGGTTTGCAAAGATTGCATTCCTTCTAATTTATTATTTTAAGTCCATGAACTACCGATTTGAGAAATAACCAGCTTAGGTACGCGTACGGGTATGCGTACCTTAGCTACCGGATTTTGAGTTGGTTTTAGTTTCCAAACTCAGTGTAACTTTTCGGGTAGAAAATTTTCGCCAGTACGCGTACCTAAGGTGATTGGCTTATGAGTTTGTAAACTTCGAACTCCGCAAAAAAATTCGGGAGGAAAGTTCCTCCTGTACGCGTACCCAACCTGTTTCCTTCAGCAATACCGCATGCACACATATGCACGCACTTGGTTTCCGATACATAGATTTATACACTAATATGAGAACACATTATATATGCTTATATCTATTGGTGGTAATCTCAACTCTACATTTCAATTATTGAAATATTCTTCTATAATTTTATAACAATCGTTATTCATGACTATCGTCATCAAAGCTATTTTCAAGATTGAAACATCATCATGACTTTCTTCACGCGTAAAGATGAAAATAGTTAAAGCAAAAGCTTACAAACACATATTTCAAGAAAAGGATAGGAGAGTAAACTCGGATCGAAATAGCAAATGTGTATGTATGAAAACTATCATACTTATACGACTTTTGTCTCAAGAGTAGGAGATAGAGCAGACTTTTGAGTGATAGATGAGTTCAAGTCTCTACATACCTTTTAGTCGGATGAAGTTCCACTGGTTCCTTGAGTAGTTCTTCGTATTTATAAGATAATCACCATGGAGTCTGGAATTCAACTATACTTAACAGTCCTAGACCGAGACTAAGCTATAAGTAGACTAGAAATCAAGACATTAGTTTTGATCACTAATATTGACAAACATGCTTGAGATAGCAATGCATGCGAGTTCGACCGAGCAATGCTCTAACACAAATTAAACCATAAAATGCTATATAAGGAGAAAAACTAATACCATGAGGTCCCTGACATACACTACTGAAGAAAATAAAGTTACCTTTAAATATATTACCTTGCCAAAATGCTAGCCTGGAAAGGCATAGTAGGATAATCCTTCAATAAAACACGAAGCCAAATCTTTATACCCCACGCTGGCACCAGATCGCACTAAGAAGTGCATCAAATTTCAAAGATAAGCGTCACACATTTCTGTGAACAGTTAATTCTAATTCCTTATTTCTAACTATGATGATTTTTTTCCCAAAACTAATTGTGAGTTTAGTAAAGATAACACAATCGAAATATGATGTATCAGATTAAAATTGAACTAATAGAAAAAGATAACTAATGTAAGTCGAAATCTAGAGAGAGCAAATAACCAACCTGGAATTTGAAAGAAGAACCATGACCCAAATAAGGAATAGCTAGATCAAAAGTGAAGCCTGTAAAAAAATAAACCTAAATTCTGGTATGAAATAGAATGAAAGAGATTTTTTTCTGACTGACTTTTGTATTTCAGTTTTCCATACATTATTGCAGCCAAATCAAAGCATAACAAAAGGGGATAGGGTTTTTGTTCAAAACATACGTTATGGATCTTTCTTAAGGGTTTTGACTTTTGAGTGATGCGCGCTGGTATGGAAGATACTAATACGTGGTTATTCCATAACTATGAACAGTTAATTCTCAAATATAAGCGTCACACATTTTTTGTGAACAGTTAATTCTAATATCTTATTTCTAACTATGGTGAATTTTTTCCAAAACTAATTGTGAGTTTAGGTAAGATAACACAGTTGAAATATGATGTATCAGATTGAAATTGAACTAATAGAAAAATATAACTAATGTAAGCCGAAATCTAGAAAGAGCAAAGAACCAACCTAGAATTTGAAAGCAGAACCATGACCCAAATAAGGAATAGCTAGATCAAAAGTGAAGCCTGTAAAAAAACAAAACTAAATTTTTGTATGAAAGAGATTTTTTTTGACTTGACTTTTGTATTTCAGTTTTCCATATATTATTGCAGCCAAATCAACGCCTAAACAAAAGGGGATATGGTTTTGGTTTGAAACATACGTTATGGATCTTTCTTAAAGGTTTTGACTTTAGAGTGATGCGTGCTGGTATGGAAGACACTAATATGTGGTTATTCCATAACTGTTTCACGACCGTATTTTTTACATCTACAATGTGGATCTTCGTCCATTCGGTCTCTTATAGTATTGCTGAATCATTACCGTCCTTTATATACTCAAATTGTAAAAAACACGATCTCGACTGTCCTTTATGTGTCCAAACTGTAGATGACCATCCATACGGGAAAACACCATTATCCCTTGTAATATAGAGAGACAATGGTGTTTTTCCATATGGATGGATATCTATAGTTTAGACATATAAAAGACGTCCCAGATTGATCCTAATTCCTAGGTTTTGAAAATATGGAAGATTTACATTTTGAGTATATAAAGGACGGTCACGATTAAGCCACCAAATAATATACCATCCTCAGAGTATTTGGCTCGATTCATTCAAGAAAAGAAACGTAACGCATGTCTAAAATCTTCTTTTCTCTCGCTATTAACTTAACGCAATAAATGTTTCGATAACTGAATACAGATGAGATTTCTTCCTTTTAGGTTTTTGGTCTTATTCACTTCTGCAAGCCCAAATATCCTAGCTTTAAGGTTTGATTCACTTCTCTTCAAAAGGAACTTCCTTTTTTCATGAATTCATTTGCTAGGGTTACATTAATATATTAATTCCTACCATTCCAGTTCCTCCGATCTCCATATGCAAAAATTAGGGTTCTTGATGGATCTTCCTTAACGAAAGTAAAAACCTACATTCAATGGTGTCAACATCCATGTTGTTTCTCATTCATCATATGAGATTATCTGAAGTATGCAACTAATTCAAAAATCTCTACAACTGTGTATCAGATATGATAGAATAAGCGAACTATTAAACAAGGTATAACTCTCTTTCTCTCTAATACCCTTTTTTTTAATGCTCAAATTAGGAAGTATTTTTTGATTATGGGTTTGTTCCTAATTGTGGGTTCATTTGAAGAAGAACCAAGTCATTGTGGAATTATTTTTTTAGCAAAAACAAATGAGGTATCATAGTGTACGCTATCTACAACAGAAATGGTAATCAACGCAAAGACACAGAATATTTGTGACCTCAACAGAAGATTGTGGATCCATCTAAAGCTTTCCAAGTTGCCATCACATCCACATTAAAATAAAAAAATAATCCGTAAATAGTCATCGATTCTCTAAGAGTGCGTATGAGCTGCCTGCAAACAAAGAGAGTTTAAATTAAGGTTAGAAGCATCATGGCATGCTTAAGCATCCAAACTGGCCAGTTAGGCATCAGTTAAGCGGTTATAGAATAGGTGATAGATAGAAACCCCAGTTTCCCGCTTAACAATCAATTATTAGTGAACGTCCCTGTAATCGAACTATGCTCATGCTCATGTATAGGTAGTCAATAACACCTGACAAATATGGAGTACACAAATGCATATAGTGTAAAAAAGGATTTTGATTTAGTCTTTATAACGACACGGGGTTTTGTTTGTTTGCCCTATTACCGAATATGAATTCACTCACATATTGGATTTTTTTTTAATTTTTTTTTTACTATTAGAGGATTTGGACGAACATGATTACTGTCCTATTGCATAATATCAAAATTTTATTTTACATTAAAAGTGACCACAAAATGATTACTATCCTATAATCGATTTCATTTTGCATAAGCCTAAAATAAACATACCTCACTTTTAGAGTAACTAAAGCAGTGTATTATTCAAGGCTCAAACCTTAAATAATAGCAAGTACCTATATAAATGGTGTAAGCTTGAGTCGCAACTTGATTTTTCTTGTCAGAGCTATAACGGAGTTGAGATGCTGAATCAACTTGATTTATATAGTTGAGTACCTATATAGATGATGAATCACTACATCAGCGACAACAAACAAAATCAGACAAGAATAGCTACAATAGCCAAAATTGGTAAACATGAAAACAAAGGAAAAATTAGATGTAAAAGATGAAAAAAGATAAAACGCAATTCCAAGTTAAACCATAAAATGCTATAGAAGGAGTACAACTAAGACTCTGAGGTCCCTGACATAAAATACAGAAGAAAAAAAAGTTACCTTTTAATAAATTGCCTTGCCAAAATGTTAGCCTGGAAAGTCAAAGTAGGATAATCCTTCCATAATACACGAATCCAAATCTTTATAGCCCACGCTGGCACTAGATTGCACTAAGAAGTGCATCAAATCTCAAAGATAAGCGTCCCATATTTTCTGTGAACAGTTAATTCTAATTCCTTATTTCTAACTATGATGAATTTTTTCCAAAACTAATTGTGAGTTTAGGCAAGATAACACAATTGAAATATGATGTATCAGATTGAAATTGAACTAATATAAAAAGATAACTAATGTAAGTCAAAATCTAGAGAGAGCAAAGAACCAACCTGAAATTTGAAAGAAGAACCATGACCAAAATAAGGAATAGCTAGATCAAAAGCGAAGCCTGTAAAAAATCAAACTTAAATTCTTGTATGAAAAAGAATGAAAGAGATTTTTTTCTGACTGACTTTTGTATTTCAGTTTTCGGGACATTATTGCAGCCAAATCAACGCCTAAACAAAAAGGGATAGGTTTTTTGTTTGAAACATACATTATGGATATTTCTTAAGGGTTTTGACTTTTGAGTGATGCGCGCTGGTATGGACGACACCATAACTGTGAACAGTTAATTCTCTAAGATAAGCGTCACCCATTTTCTGTGAACAGTTAATTCTAATTCCTTATTTCTAACTATGATGATTTTTTTCCAAAACTAATTTTGAGTTTAGGCAAGATAACACAATTGAAATGTGATGTATCAGATTGAAATTGAACCAATAGAAAAAGATAAATAATGTAAGTCGAAATCTAGAGAGAGAAAATAACTAACCTGGAATTTGAAAGAAGAACCATTACCCAAATAAGGAATAGCTAGATCAAAAGCGAAGCCTATAAAAAAACCTAAATTCTAGTATGAAAGAGAAGGAAAGAGATTTTTTTCTGACTGACTTTTGTGTTTCAGTTTTCCATACATTATTGCAGCCAAATCAACGCCTAAATAAAAGGGGATAGGGTTTTGGGTTGAAACATACGTTATGGATCTTTCTTATGGGTTTTGACTTTTGAGTGATGCGCGCTGGTATGGAAGACACTAATACGTGGTTATTCCGTAACTGTTTCACGACCGTATTTTATACATCCAAAATGTGGACCTTCGTCCATTCGATTCTTATGGTATAGCTGAATCATAACCGTCCTTTTATATACTCAATGTAGTTGCAGGAAATCCTACACTACACCTTGATAAGAATTTACTGTAATTAATACATATTTGAAGATTAAAAACAACACTTTATTATTTGATTCTCAGAAATATTTACAAGAAATGGAGGAAATCAAGAATACAACCGCTCCCTTGAATTTTCTCTCTCCTCAAGACTTCCTCAACACTCAAAAATACATCATCCTTTTTTCTGAATTTACTGGGTCTCTTTATATAGGATAGTTACATAGTGGATGAATCTAATATGTCCTTTAATTTTGTATCTGACTCGCGATCTTATCGCAGTAGTTATAATGTCCATTCTCGCAAGAGTCGTGACCATCGCAGGATAATCACGCTCTTCCCGTGTTTTTTTATTCGTCAGCTATTACGTCATTCTTCAAATCATTATGTGACACTCGTGATGTGTTGTTGAAGAACTCGCGATGATGTTCGCAGAAATGTTTTTAATCTCACAAGAGTAATATCATGGCGATATTCTGGTCCTGTATCTTGCCTCTTCTCATGTATTTTCTGCGAAGGAAGAAAGATCATGAGAATTAAATCTTTTATAATGCCGCAACTATTTATCTTTTTGCACTCTTCTGCTTTGAAACGTTTTTGTATTCTTCGCCATCTGTTTTCACGTATTTTTTCTTCCATTCAATTTTTGACACGTCCTTTTCAACCACTGCGATCTGACCGTTCACGTCCTTTCTTTGCATTAATTGCATTCATCTTCTTGAGAACTTTCTTCTTCTATAAATACTTCTTTCATTCTTTTCTTTCCCTCTTTTTACTTTCTTCTTTCTATCTCTCTGCAATTTTGTTGTTCTTCCGTAAATTGCGCATCTGTTACTACTGTGATTTCTTTCTCGTTCTTCAATCTTTTCCTTCATTCCCATACTCAAAAATGGTTGCTCCTGGTCATAAAAATTTGGTTGCTTTTGGTGAGATGCGGGAAAAGCTTAAAAATAAAGGTTTTACTTTGTTTACAATTCCATATCAGAGCCCTAAATCCTAACTTTCTATCAAATTATTTTCTGATCATCAATGTTCTCGCGAGAAAGTTAAAGTATCGCTAGGTCAGCTTGAAGCTGGTCTTCCCATTCCTCTCTACGATCCTGAGCTGCCTTTGTTTTATGAGATACTTTCTCATCCAAAATTCTCACGAGCTATATATCAACTAGGTGGGGATTGCATTCGTCTGCTGTTGGAGTACGCTACTCGCGCCGCTGATAGAAAATCTCGCTACCCTGATACTGCGAAGAATCCTAAATTCAAGGATGTTCCGATTATTACCGAAATGTATACTGTAGATAATTTCTTCATAAACTATGACATAATCCCCATGAAGAGGGATAACACCTTGTATTTGCAGGAATTCCCACACTACACCCTTGATAAGACTCTACAGAAATTGAATTACACTTGAAGATGAATTATGACACTTTTTTATTATTCTAACTTTTAGAATTCTTTACAAAAGATATAAGAACTCAGAAATACAAATTTATTTCTGGAGTTTCTCTCTCCTCAATATCTTATCAACTCTCAAAAACACATCATCATTTTCTGAACCTAACGAACCTTTATATAGGGATTTACATAGTGGATGACAGCTTAGTTTTCCTCATATTTCGGACCTATTCTGCGATCTCATCGCAATCGCTACAATGTTCTCTTTCGCAAGAATGATGACCATTGCAGGATAAACATAATATTCTTGTACCTCTTCCATTGTAAGCTTTTATATTTTTCTTCTGGATATTCTGTGACGCTCGCGAAACGCTGTTAAAGAGTCTTTTGTGACACTCGCAAAAGTGTTGTTAATATTGCAGGAATAGCGTTGTAGCGATATTATGGTCCTACATCTTGCCTTTTTTCATGTATTTTCTGCGAAGAAGAGAATATCATGAGAACTTTTAGAATGCCATAACTGCTTATCTTTTCAGACTTCTCTGTTCTGACACGAATCTGTGTCCTTCGCCAGCTGTTTTCACGTATTCTTTCTTCTAATAAATTTTTGTCACGTCCTTTCTAACCGCTGCGATCTGGCCACCCACGTCTTTTCTTTGCATTAATTGCCTTCATCTTTTTCGAGAAATTTCTTCTTCTAAAAATACTTCTCTCATTCCTTTCTTCTTCTTTCTCTCCATAACCTCTCTGCAAATTTACTGTTCTTCCGCGAATTGCGCTTCTGTTATCGCTGTGATTTCTTTCTTATCTTTCAGTCCTTTTCTTCATTCCCATACTTGAAAAATGGTTATCGCTGGTGCTAAAAACTTGATTGCTTTTGGTGAGATGCAAGAAAATCTCAAAAACAAAGGTTTTACTCTGTCTAAAATTCCAAATCAGGATTCTAGATCTGAACTTTCTCTCAAATTATTTACTGATGATCAATGTTCTCGCGAGAAAATTATATTATCCCTAGGACAACTTGAATCCGGTCTTCCCATTCCTCTCTATGACCTAAAACTTCCGCTATTTTATCAAATAATTTCTGACAAGAGGTTTTCGCGAGCGATATATCAATTGGGTGGAGATTGTATCCGATTGCTGCTTGAATATGCCTCTCGCGGAGCTAGAAAAGGATCTCGCTACCTTGAAGATACGAAGAATCCTCAATTTAAAGATGTCCCCATTATTTCTGCAGATTATACTGTGGAAAACTTCTTTGTAAATTATAGAATAGTCCCTATGAAAAGGGATAGCACTTGCTGGGGTGTTCATTTGAAAAAAGAAAAGGTCGCTGATGATAAAGCTCTTATGCTAGACATTGATTGGCATACAAGTACTAACCAAGGTCCTCGCCACTCTAGCGATGATAAGTGGTTCATTTTTCCGTTAAGTCTTGAAGGTTCTTATATTTCTGGTTCTCGCGAACTACCCGCGAACCTTGTAGAATATCAACCTTGGGTCTTCAATTGGCCTGAAAAAACTAAAGAGGTACATTCTTTCCAAATTTTACATAATTATTATCTGTTATCTTTCTTTTGTTTTCATATTCTCGCTAAATGACTTCTATCTTTTCCAGATTGATAGGATGAAACTCAGTTATAAAATTTTTAGGAAACACAACACTTTCTTAGCTCTTAAATCTTTCACAGATGAAGTAAGAAATATCTCTTCATAAATTTTAACAATATATTGTTGCCCCTATTTCTTATCTTCATCTGTGCTCGCAGGAAATTGAAGAACTAGCGCCAATAAAACCCGTGAGAACTAAGGAGAATCCTTCAAAGGATAAATCTATTGTTCCTCCTAAAGGAAAATCTTCTGCCCCTCGCGGTGGAGAATCTGGCGATCAGGATAAATATATTTTTCCTCCCAAAGGGAAACCTTCTGCCCCTTGCGGTGAAGAATCTGGCGATCCTCCTTTGAAGAAAAGGAAAACCCGACCCTCTTCTTCTTCAACTCCTCAACCCATTCCAGAAAACCCAAGTGTTGAATTTGATAAGGATAATAATGATGAAGATTTTAATAATAATGATAGCGGATTCCCTTCTATAAAGAACTCTTCTTCATCTGATTCTTCGATGGCCCATTTATCTAGAATTTTTGGCGATATTTCCCACAACATAACTTGTAATGACCAGGATGAAGTTATTAACAAGACATCCCAAGCTCTTTCCAATGTCTGCGATGCTCCCATACTGGTGGACAATGATTCTCTCCAAGGAGTCTCACGATCGCTGACTCCCAGTCTCTTAAATTCTCTTGGTACCCTGGTATGCTTTTATTTCTTCAATTTGTTTATGTATTTGCTTCATCGCTAGATCTCAACTTATATTATTCTTTCCCAGGTTGGAAGAGCTTCCTTTGCTGTTGCTTCTGATTTAGATAAAAGACGCGCCAACTCTGAAAAGAAGGCTGGTAAATTTCGCCAAGATAAATAAAAATTAGAATTTGAAGTTGTTGAGCTTCGCAAGAAGAATAAACAGTTGGAGACTGAAGCTTCAGTTGATAAGAAAAAAATCTCTGATCTTGATAAAGCTAATCAGCAACTTTATGGTATGAATTATTTCCCTTCTCTCTTAATTATTCTTACTCTATCGCGGATTATTAGAGCACCCACTTTCAACTTGCAGATATTTATGGTCTTACTGACGAGACTACACTATTTCAATCTTTCCCTGAACCTGTAGATGATAATACTCTTCTTGCTCGCCTTAATAATCCTTTAAGTAATTTCTCAGATGATAATATTAAATCCCTCTCCATAGATGAACTTAGATCCACACTTAATCTCTTAAAAATTGAACACAGATTCAATTTAGGTTTGACCAACAAATATAAGCGCTTTTATCTTGATTCAAAGAAAGAAATAAATAGATTAAGAAAGAGGAATAATGATCTTATTGATGAGAAAGATCTTGCTGTTAAAAATGGTTCCAAGACTCTAGCCAACTTCCATAAAACTCTTCTTAATGTTCAAATGGAAAGAGATAAACTTATCCGCGAGAATGGAGATCTTCTTGCGAGGGAAACTCAAGTTCGATCTCGTCTCCTTATAAATAGCGATGATGAGTTTTCTTGGGCTGCGAAGATTCTTGACAATGCCAGGAATGATTTAGGTGTAAATGTTAGCCTTCAAGTTGAACAAGCGGCTTTAATTAGGGATATGATTTCTGAAAGAGAAGGTTGTTAGATGTTCTTCCTCTTGCTAGTTTCCTGTTTTTATTATTCTTCTTTACAAAATTTCTAACTTTTTGTCATATTCTCGCAGGAGCTGAAAAAAGATATCTTGAAAGAATTGGGGAACTTGAAAATGAGAAGAATCAGCTCGCGAATACTCTTGCTGCTCGCAACAATAAATATTCACGATTGAAAGAGCAGTTTGACATTACTACCGCGAATTTCAATAGATCTCTCATTGTTGTTCGTAATGATTCTGTTAGATTGGTTTGCAATGATCATGGAATTTCCCCTTCTATATATCCTGATATTGCAAAGGAAGTCCCCACAGAAATCCCAAATCTTGACATCTCTGACAGCGAGGCTGAGGATTCTGGCGAGGATGAAGATACTAATGATAATGACGAAGGAGAAAAGTCTGGTGGAGAAGAAGAATCTGATAAGAATGAAGATAGCGATGATGAAGTGGAGAAATCTGGCGATGAAGAGAAATCTAACAAAGAGGATGGTGATGGATCTAGCTAGTTCTTCTTCTTCCTTCTATCTTCTTTGTGCATTTATTTTCTTCTTTCTGTAACATTGCTGTAAGTTTCTCCAATTTTGTAAATTTCTTCTGCTTCTATCTGTATGAATTAGAAAACAATTCTCTTTCTGAAAATTAATCAACCAATGTAATTATTATCTTTTAAATATCTATGCAAACCTATCATTTAATAATCTCTATGCAAATTTTTTTTTTATGATGGATGAATAATAACTTCATCGTTCTTATGCATTCCCATACTTGCCTCTATTATTCATCTGCAATATGAAAAAATTGAGTAGAGATTAGATACTAGTATTTAAATAAAAATTTTCTCAATGTTGGCGATATTATTGCTAACAACAACTGCGTAAAATCGCAATTCTTATAAAATCTGCGAGTATTATCGCAATAATCTTGCGGTCTTATTATGCCTTCCTAATTAAAGGTCTTATTGTGCCACAATTTTTTCTTTCTGCGACAAAATCGCAGGACGTCTTTACACTTGCGTGTGTTGACCCATTGATCTTGCCTTATCTTTATTCTTTTGATTGTATTACGACAATATGACAAGTCTAAGCTCTTTCGCGGGATCAAAGCCTCATGACATTGCCGTCTTGTGATGAAATCGCAGGACGTCTTTACACTTTCATGTAAAAACCCATTGATCTCATCATAACATTTCTCTTGTGACTTGTTGCCTCTGTATAATTTATGTCACGCGAAAATATGACAGGCCTAAATGTTCTTGCGATCATAAAGCCCCATGACATTGCCGTCTTAAGACACTTATCAGCTCCCTAATGGAGGGTGCCGCCCTTATCTTCCCCCTGGTTGCCATTTCAAGGAGGGAACATCGGCCATACAAGACTAGCTCCTCCCATCCAGATTTACCAACAACCAGTTGTTTTCGCAGCCTCTTGTCCTTTATGCCTATATGACTTTATAGTTACAAGACTGCACCCTAAGTGGGGTTTTCTTCAGGCCAAGTGCATCATAGCCAAGACTTACCAAGAATGGCAAGGGAGTTTCGTACGCCCTGGGCAGTCTTGGCTCAACCGTGTACCTCGGCGCCTTGGTCATACTTTGCACTTCTTGGAAGAGATTCTCGGTCGTCCAACCAGGGTATAACTATATATAGTTGGAAATCCAAGATCTCTCTCCCGGATAGGTTTTCTTTAACCCCAAGATCTGCATGACTCAGGATCCAGCAACGGTATAACCTTACCCCTGAATCATGTCAAGAGATACCCCCTCCTATGACACGCTATTAGGTCTTACATTTGCCTCTTGCAAAATTTTATTCGCGAACTAGGGTGCACGCCATAAAGGTTCGTCCCATTCTATTAATCTCTGTGAAATTTCATCCGCTCTTCTCGCGAGTATTGTAACTGTGATAAAATTTCACAACTTTGATCTTCTTTATTTTTGTAAAATCTTGCAATTCTTTCAAGTAGAATACCCTGTTCAATTATATATTCTTCGAACAAATCATTCATTAAGTCTTCTAAAGTTCATCACTTTACCTCTCTACTTACTATTTTCTGCTACGTTTTGTTGTTGTTTTTTCATCTGCGAGATGCTCGCCATAAACTTATTCTTGTCGCTCTATTGTATCAATCATTAACCTTTCACATATCTGTCGTTGTTTGATTTTGTTCTTCCAATTGCTATTCTTCTCAGCTCTTTCTTCGCAAGATTTTATATCAATTTCATAACATTTCTTGCTTTCTCCCCAATCTCCCTTAATAACTCCAACACCTTTAGGATGACGAAATTTAATATACTGGTGATAGGTAGATGCTACACCCAATATCCCATGTAGCCAAGGTCGTCCAATCAGAGCATTGTAAGGTGATTCGATGTTCACAACATAGAATAAGATTTTTGAAGATATCCCTTTTAGTGGAATTCGCATTTCAATCTCCCCTTTTGGTTTGTTATATGTACCATTAAATCCGTAGATTTTATACGTTGATGGTATCAAATCTTCGTCTCTTCCACACATGGTTCTGTAGGTATGATAGAATAAGATGTCGACTGAACTTCCTGTGTCTATTAAGACTCTGTTGATGGCCCAAGAGTCTTCAGCTTTACTGTCATTTTCTTCATCCTCTTCTTGCATTTGTTTTGGATTTATCTCTAATCGTACTACCAATGGGTTGTCGTGATGCTCGCCAAGCTCTGGTACATCTTGCGCAGTGAAAGATAGAGTTTGTTTTTGCCACTCTTCTAATGGCGAGGCTCTCGCTATATTCATTATCTCTCTTCCATCTGTGTCTCTCGCGAAGACTCTGCTTAAAACATTATCATGGAAATCCTCCACAGTTCTGTATGAATGTACAATGGAATTACAAAACAAATTCTTTGCTTTAGCCCCAACTTCTATCACAAATGTTTCTACTCCTTTTACAACATTCACTCTGCGAGTTTCTGGTGCTGGCGGTAATTGCTGAGGTTGTGGATGTCATACTAGAAAGTGATTTAACTTCCCCTGATCAATCATCCTCAAAATTATCATCTTTACTTTTCTACAATCATTTATTGAATGGCCATGAAAGTGATGGTAAGGACGAAATTCTTGACTTCAATTATTTGGATGTGGTTCTTTTCCCATGTTCCACGACGATGGTATATTTTCCATCAAAATGATAGCTTCCCAAAAATTTTCTATGCTAGCATTGAGAAGTGGCATTTTAATTTCCTCCCATATTATCTTCTGGTTTCCTTGCCCTTTAAAGCTGTTCTGCCTTTGTCCACCATAAGTTTCTTTCGGTTGATCAAGTCTTTGAATCTTATTATTTCCACCGAGATTGTAGTAATTCTTTTCCCTTTCATACTCTTCTTGATCTCTACTGCCCATCGCTACCAATTTTTGCTGGTTATCAATTACTACTTTCTCTTGTTGTGCCTGCGAGGTGCTCGCCACATTATTTATCATTTTAGGAAGTAAGCTTCCATTTGCCGCTAGCGAGCTGGTGTTCGCAATTGGGTATGATTCCAGCATCTATTAGAACTCTGCTAATGGCCCAGGAATCCTCAGTTTCATCATCATCATTTTCTTCATATTCTTCTTCTATTTGTTTTGGGTTTATTTCTAACCTTACTACCAATGGGTTGTCATGCATCTCACCAGGCTCTGGTTCCTCTTGCGCAGTGA
The DNA here is from genome assembly GCA_023529315.1 of Papaver bracteatum. Lineage (NCBI taxonomy): Eukaryota > Viridiplantae > Streptophyta > Magnoliopsida > Ranunculales > Papaveraceae > Papaver > Papaver bracteatum. The sequence continues at coordinate 1,817,806 of JAJJWX010002723.1, read as the reverse complement.
AGGAAATAGTTTGCTTTTGCCACTCCTCTAATGGCGAGACTCTCGCAATATTCATTATCTCTCTTCCATCTGCGTCTCTCGCGAAGACTCTGCTTAGAACATTGTCGTGGAAATCCTCAATAGTTTTGTATGAATGTACGATGGAATTACAGAACAAATTCTTCGCCTTGGCTCCAACCTCTATCACAAATGTTTCTGCTCCTTTTACAGTATTCACTCTGCGAATATCTGGTGTTGGTGGTAACTGCTGAGATTGCGGATGTCCTATTAGAAAATGATTTAACTTTCCCTGATCAATCATCCTCAAAATTATTCTTTTTACATTCCTGCAATCGTTTATTGAATGTCCATGGAAATGATGATAAGGACAAAATTCTTGATTTCGATTATTTTAATGTGGCTCTTTTCCCATATTCCAGGGTGATGGTACATTTTCCATCAAAATGATAGATTCCCAATTTTTTTCTATGCTAGCATTCAGGGGTGACATCTTAATTTCTTCCCATATTACTCTTTGATTCCCTTGTCCTCTAAAATTATTTTGCCTCTGACCACCATAAGTCTCTTGCGGCTGATCAAGTCTTTGAATTTTATTATTTCCACCGCGATTGTAATAATTCCTTTCTCTTTCATACTCTTCTTGATCTCGACTTCCCATGGCTACTAACTTCTGCTGGTTTTCAATTTCCACTTTTTCTTGCTGTGGCTGCGAGGTGCTCGCCACATTGTTAATCATTTTAGGAAGTAAACTCCCATTTGCCGTTATTGAGCTGGTGTTTGCGACTGGATATGATTCCATATCATTTTGTTTTTCCTCCAAAGCAATGTATTCTTCTTGTAGTTCTCGTAGCTCAGTCATTGTGATGGTATTTTTGATTCCGAAAATTTGTATGTACAGCAGATTGTTTGCGAACATTGCATTAATGAAAGATAAAATGAGGTATCTCTCATCCACTCTTCCTGCCATTTCACTGCACATTGTCTTCCATCTTATGGGTTAGGTGTTTCAGACTCTCTCCAATCCTCTGTTTTAACCCAAACACATCTTCAATACCGGGCCGCGAAGAATTGTTGCTTATATATGCTCCCAAAAATGTAGCTTGCAAATGGTCGAAAGAGGTTATTGTATTTTTAGGTAAGCCTTCGAACCATTTTAACGCCTCGCCAGTTAAACTAGATGCAAAGTATTTGCATAACACAGCTTCATTGTTTTCCCATTGTAGCATACACCTAACATAAGACTTGACATGTTGAACAACACAGGTAGTCCCATCGAAGATACTGGTAAATTGCATTTTGGGGGGATTCCTCCTAATTGTACTTCTTGAGTGAATGGAGTTCTCGAAGCTTCTTCAATGGCTTCATCAAGTTGCCTTCTGCCTCCTTCTCTTATGTTATTCAACATTCCCCTCATTTCTGCTAACTCTCTTAAAATTTGTTAATTCCCCGCTGAATTTTGCTCAATTGGTCTTTTCAGTGCAGCTTCTCTTCTTCTGCGCTCGTGTCTTTCTTGTCCTGCGAGATTTTGTGCTTCTTCTTCAGCATCTTCATTCTGCCTTCTCCTGCGATTTTCCTCTTCACCTCCTTCTTGAATTCGCAACTGATTATGCCTTCCAATTTCTTCTCTGGGAGTTTCCTCATCATTTCTCTTTGCTGTCTTTCTATTCTCCTTTGTATTCTGTCATATTCCTCATTGATATTATTGCTATGGAAATTTTGTGTGTGTCTCCTTTATCGATTGTCATGATTATTCTGTCGTATTGCTTCTTGAAACTCTTGTTCTTCCACTTCTGATCTTAATCCTTATCTCTCGCAAGCTAGATGTGCTTGTTCAACATAATGCCTCTCAATTTCCTCCTCAATGATTCTTCGATTTCCTTGGATTTCTCGCCCATGTAATATTCTTCTACATTCTTCTCGATTTTCTTCACCATCTTGGTTATTTCCGCGTTCTTGATTTCTATTATCATGTCTATCATTCACAGTTTCACCGTGTGGAACGTGGCGACCATCAATCATCTCTTCTTCTCCCTGATGCTGCTCTTCATTTGGATTTTGCATTTCCTCTCGGATATTTGCTCCAGCATTTCTGATAGGGGAATTTCGCCTTGATTCTTCTCTAAATGTTCTTGAACTTGATTTAGCAGTATTTCTTGATCTCCTACTTTGTAATCTCAAATTCTCCATTCTTAACTCATGATTTTGTCTTGTTAGATTTGCACGTTCTTCCGCCTTTAACCTCCTTTCCTCTTGTATTCTTTGTCTTAAAACCTCTACTGTTTCATTTCCATCATCTCCATGTATTAATCCTCAATTTACTTCTCGATTTATTTCTTCTCTTCTTTCATTTCTTAATTGTCGATCTTCTGCTTCTTCCATCGAATCTGATCACCAAGTATGCACACTCACTCTGTCATAATCCACAGCTCTATCTTGTATTGATGTTTGTTTATTCGGCTGTTGAATTTGATTTTCTCCTTCATTCCTTGTTCTATTTCTTCTTGTTCCGAACCTTGAAGATTCTCCTATTTCACTTGTCTCACCTCCTGCAAGTCTTTTACTCCTCTTTACGGTTGTTGGTGGTTCTGATGTATTTCTTCTTCTAGAGATTAATCTTCAAGAGTTGTTGGAAATTGCGTAAAAATCCTTCACCATATACTCCAAATTCTTATCAATCACAAAGTCAATTCTTATCTTTTTCTTCAGGAAATCAACAATTCATCCCTGTTTCGGGCGCCAAAATGTAGTTGCAGGAAATCCTACACTACACCCTTGATAAGAATTTACTGTAATTAAGAAATATTTGAAGATTAAAAACAACACTTTATTATTTGATTCTCAGAAATATTTACAATAAATGGAAGAAATCAAGAATACAACCGCTCCCTTGAATTTTCTCTCTCCTCAAGACTTTCTCAACACTCAAAAATACATCATCCTTTTTTCTGAATTTACTGGGTCTCTTTATATACGATAGTTACATAGTGGATGACAGCTAATCTGTCCTTTAATTTCGGATCTGACTCGCGATCTTATCGCAGTAGTTATAATGTCCATTCTCGCAAGCGTCGTGACCATCGCAGGATAATCACGCTCTTCCCGTGTTTCTTTATTCGTCGGCTATTACGTCATTCTTCAAATCATTCTGTGACACTCGTGATGTGTTGTTGAAGAACTCACGATGATGTTCGCAGAAATGTTGTTAATCTCGCAAGAGTAATATCATGGCGATATTCTGGTCCTATACTCAAATTGTAAAAAACACGATCTCGGCCGTCTTTTATGTGTCCAAACTGTAGATGACCGTCCATATGGGAAAACACCATTGTCTCTTGTAATATAGAGGGTCAATGGTGTTTTTCCATATGGACGGATATCTACAGTTTAGACATATAGAAGACGTCCCAGATTGATCCTAATTCCTAAGTTTTGAGAATCTGGAAGATTTACATTTTGGGTATATAAAGGACGATCACGATTAAGCCACAAAATAATATACCATCCTCAGAGTATTTGGCTCGATTCATTCAATAAAATAAATATAAAGCATGTCTAAAACCTTCTTTTCTCTCGCCATCAACTCAACACAATGAATATTTCAATAACTGAATACAAATGAGATTTCTTCCTTTTAGGTTTTTGGTCTTGTTCAGTTCTGCAAACCCAAATATCCTAGATTTAAGGTTTGATTCACTTCTCTTCAAAAGGCACTTCCTTTTTTCATGAAATCATTTTCTAGGGTTACATTAATAGATTAATTCCTGCCATTCTAGTTCCTCCGATCTCCATATGCAAAAATTAGGGTTCTTGATGGATCTTCCGTAACGAAAGTAAAAACCCGCATTCAATGGTATTAACATCCATGTTATTTCTCATTCATCGTATGAGATTATCTGAAGTATGCAACTCATTCAAAAATCTCTGCAACTATGTATCAGATATGATAGAATAGATGAACTATTAAACAAGGTATATCTCTCTTTCTCTCCAATACCCTTTTTTTTTGTTTAATGCTCAAATTAGGAAGTATGTTTTGATTATGGGTTTGTTTCTGATTGCGGGTTCATTTGAAGAAGAACCAAGTCATTTTGGAATAAATTACTAGGAAATCCAAAGCACGTGCGAGCCTTGTAATGTAATTCCAAAATTGCCATGTATCTATCTATTTCATTCTCCCCTGCGTATTACTGTGAAAATTTTCTTTTAGCTCTAAAATTTCTCTCTCGTCTTCGAAGGAACAATGAAGATTTTCTTTCAGCTCCAACGAATTGCGAATTCAAGTTCGATTGATTAGATCGGTAAGTTGATTTAATTTATGTTTTTTTTCTTTATTATCTTCATCTGATATTTTTTTTAAGGTTTTTTTGGGTATCATTTAAATTTGAGATCCAAATCTCTTGATTTTACATACATAACAATCTTTGTTTCCTGAAATTCAACCTCCAATTTTTAGGTTAGGGTTCATTTTGGTATTTTTTGGTTGTTTTTTTTCCTAATTTACTGTGTTAGAATTGATATTTTGTTATTGAATTTGAGTAATTCGATCGAAAACGAGAATTATGTAATAGTTTATACATTTTTGAATTGGGGAATGTGTTGTTGTTATAGTGTTGTGATAGATCTGATTGTTTTAGTGGTAGAATTCAATGGTGGAAACATTAAGTGTTTACAAGGTTTAGGTTTTGAGGTTGATATGACGTGTGAAAACATAGTTTTAAACTCTTCGAGGTATGAATTGAAATTATTAGTGGGCGACATGTTAGTAGTTTTGATCATAAATCTTTGAATTATGATTTCGATCCACTTGAGTTGTGTTTCCGTCGTTTAATGTTGAATGATTAGTAAATTTGTACTGTCCTTATCCATTGTTTACTGGGGTCGAGGGGCAGTGCCCCCTCGTTATCAATTCATTTTTAATGAATATCTTTTTGATGGTAAATGTAATGAATGATTTGAGTACATATTCGATGAATATATTTTTGATGGTAAATGTACGATCCATGACACACTCAAATATATACTATCTCCTCCCCTGGTCCTTGGTCATGCAAAGAGATATGAATTGGTTTCGTTTGTATTTTAAAGATGCGCATAGATTCTAGCAAAACAAAAAAGATTAAATTAACTTCTGTAGAAAAAAAATCAGAAACACTAGAAACCAGAGTTAGATGGCTAATTGTGTGGTATACAGTAACGTAAATAGTTAATTTTTGGGTTTCCTTGCTAATTGATTATTGCTAACTGATTTATGCAGTGTTGAATCAAACACGTCAAAAAGGAAAAAAAGTGAAGTAAACAACTGTGTTGGGTATTCAAACATAAAATAGGAATACATATGAAAAATGTATCACCTTTTTTAAGAACATGCTACATGCTATTTTTCTTCCGTATAAATTTGCAAAAATGAAAGAGGTTTATACAAAAAAAATCAACGAATTAATTTTTTTTCCGGTACATATTAATATGTACTGTGTAGGATACAAAACAAAAAGGAAAGACATGAAAATGTATTTTTGCAGGACTTGTTTTGAATACTACTTGTTTTTGGCGAATAACAGAGACAAAATATTTCAGAAAGAAAGTAGTACTTATACTATGATTACAGGGATACATAGCCATAGTTTCTCCAGCGCCACCACGCCGATATCTACTCCTTGTTTCATATGCCGTCGCCGCCATCGAAAACTTCGTTCAGACACCAGTGAATAATTTCACCTCTTCTCTTTCTCTATGATTTTTTTTCACCAGATCTGTTTTTGGTTTTCCCCTCTAGCTTCTCATTCTCACACGCCACCACCATCAATTACTTCCTCTAACGTTGCCTCCATCACCACCTCAGACTTTACTTCAAATTAATTGATCTCTGTGACGCCATCAATGCAGCCTCTCTTCTCCTCTTTCGTTTTTTAGAAGCCATCAATGCAGCCTCTCTTATCCTCTTTCGTTTTTTAGTTGTTTATTTATGATATGATGATAATCACACGTATATGGAAGGGTTCAGTCGTAATTTCCATGTTTTAAATTCTTTTTTGGACCTCTTATTAAATGGTTTTTCCCACGGGATTACGGGATAACTACTACACGGGTTCGTGGACCAACTAGCAAATCTCACGTAGTGTTAGCACCCACCTATATGATGGGTCGGACATGGGTGGCCCCAAATCCACGGGTTCTACCCATTACTCACCCCTACTTTCTGTCCGTCTATCTGTTAGGACACCAACTCCAATTAGTTATTTTAGGAATTAGTATATCTTTCCTTATTTGCTATTAGCTTAGGACTCAAGTCATGTTCTAATATATATGCATAGTTTGTTCTAGGGTTTAAGGAATAAAACCAATCAATTAATACAAAACTCAATTCTTTTATTTGTTCTTTTATTTGTAAATTCTATTTTAGGGTTCTTGTACAGTTGACATCTGTCATCAGAGCAGGTACGATTATTCTAAAATTCAGCAAAAAAATTTTCTCTATTCTATCTTTCCGATACTCTGATCAATATTACAGCTTACTTGGTGTAAAAAGTTTTAAAATACCAATGGCTGTTGTTGCTCGTCTTAGAGATATTATTGCTCAACATGAAAGAAAATTTAAAGAAGATTCACCATCAACTAAAGTTACCGGGACAACTGTTGCTCGTCTTCGAGATATTATTGCTCAACATAAAAGAACATTCAATGAACTTACAAAAGCTACAACAGAGAAAGATGTTGAGCAGATTGCTAAGGCAGAAATTATTATGTCAACAACTCCTTCACACCCCATCCGTATAAATCACTCATGTAAGGATGCAATTAGTACACGCCGATCGCGCTTAGCTGCTGTATTAGAGAAGTGTCTACGTCCAGTTAAAGAAATCGTAGCTACACCTGCTGGGCTACCAGCTCCACTAGAAGATGACCAAACAGAAGATAACCAAAGTATTGTTGAGACGTTAGAATCCGTTAATCCATTACTCTCAATGAAAGCACCATCCAGCTTACACTTGGTCGAAAGTTCGGAGGTATCAACAATTTCTCCAAGTCAAGAAGAAGCTGGGGTTACAGAAGCAACGATTAAGGAGATCACGGATTTCGGACGAGTGACTTCTTTTCCGTTAGAAAAAGTGAAGGATGATATCATTGATAAAGAAACTGATGTTTTCCCTAATGGTGTGAGTTATCAAACTGTAAGAGTTTCAAGAACAGATACAGACAACTTCTACAACATACATCTACCCAAATTTGCTGATATGGGTTGCAAACAAATTGCAAACTCCAGGGTGTTACTTAAAAACAAACTTAATGGTAAGGTTTGCTTTACTCTTTGTTCTGATTATACTCGACTATTATTTGATCGGGGAAAGCAATTTGAACCTATGTGTTTCCATATCAAAAGTATTGATAGGATAGAAGTTTTGAATACCTACAAGCTGACAGGTGAGAAGTGTTTTTATCTTCCTCTTAACTATATTCGTTCATCATTCGACCGTGGGAAAGAGTTTAAACTTATTATACTCCCTCCGTCCCACTATTAAGTGACCTAGTTTAAGTTTGCACAATTTTTAAGGCAAGCAAGGAAAAGAGTATTTTTAAGTATTTTTTACAATTATACCCTTTATGGATAGTAACTAGTGAAATTTAGAAATGATTTATCTCTCAAACTACTCCACGGATGTTCGCAAACTTCATACCATTGAAAAACTTTTAAAACACTTACGTAACGAATATAAACAAGCCTATCAAATTATGCATATTTCTTATATTTTTTATAATTAACTAAAAGGATAATTTTAGAAATATCTCCTTATTTAGTGATATAGGTCACTTATTAGTGGGACAAAATCTAAAATCAAATAGGTCATTTAATAATGGGACGGAGGGAGTAGGGAATTCTGGTTTTGCTATGAGTGTTTCTGTGTTTGGGTATTTGGTTGGAAGTGTTTTACACGAAAAGAAATTTAAAGCCAAAAGTACGCATCACAGTTATTACAAGAAAGAAGCTATAGAATTTGATTTGAAAGATAGTGATAATCTTGACAAAGCTATGGTAGTTAATTATACAACAAACCTTGATAAGGCGCTAACTGAGCTTCCTTCTCTTGTTCCTAGTTCGGCGGTGTTTACTGTAGAGAATTTGCAGCTGGACATGTCAGATTCCGGCAAAAGTAATGACTCTATAGAATGTTCGTCCAACAAAGTGCAGGAATCAGAGATGGTCACTTTTCAAGTTTCTAGTATTTGTATTCCAACACCACTTACGGAGACAAACAAAGACGATGAATTATTTTGTGCTAATTCGAGTAAAAGCGTCATCAACTACATTGCCGAGGAAGAAGAAGCTTTGTTTCTAAAACAATGCCGAGAGTACAAGAAAGTTTCTATGGACAGAGTACTGAAGATTATTTACAAACCTAAAGCAAGTTTTTGCCTGCGTCTTGAAGGCGAGAATACTTTTGCAGCATTCCACACTCATGGAAGAAAACTAGCTAGTGAATCCAATGATAAGTCTATGTGCATATGGGATCTTACAAATCCGATGCCATGGTACACTTGTAGAAGCCATGAAAACAATTTTCTTCGTATTACATTGGCCTGATGGTAAGTGTTTTGTTGCTGCTATCAAGGAGGACAAGGAAGCTGCTACCGGAAAGAGATCTTTGGATTGCGTAATTGTGTTGACACTGATTACGGCTAAAAATGTGACCAACGGGTACTCTATAAAATATTGGTGGGATGCAGTTTTGGCATTTTTGAAAATTTTGGAACCTGTTGTCACAATAAGATTGGTTTGCTTGGATTCGACTTGGAACAACACATATAGCAACTTGCAGAAAGTGAAAACATTGCAAGAGGGTAATACCAATGATGTAATGTTTATTGTTTCTTTCAATTGGTGGGAAGCTGGAACTATAAAAGAGTACGTGCAAAAAAATATAAATAACTACTCTTGTTTAGCTTATTCTTACGACAACAACACTGGACATATGTGGTTGCCAAGAGAATTAATGGATACACAAATTAAAGTACCAATAGGGGCACGTTTATTTCGATACTATGGTGGTTGGGCTGAGATGATTCCTTCTCTAACTGTTCCTGCAACTGCCACTGGGAAGACAATATTTCAATTGTCAGTAGAAAGCCTGAATGCATGCCAGTGTTTTTATTGGAACACAAATTATGATGATGTCTCAACTCCTGAGCAGCTACAACCTTTTACATTACCATCACCAAATTTTCAAGGTCAAGGCTTCAGTACTGGAGTGATATGTCTAGGACAGCTTGAAGTTGTTCAGATCACCAAGTTTGAGTGTGTTTGGAGTGACAATTTATCAAAGGTAAAGAAGGTGGCAAGAGAAGTCGGTGCATCCAAAACTGGTAAGAATTTCCACCATGTGACTGAGCCCCTCGATAATACATTAGCTTGTACAGATGACTGGGAAGATGGTAACCATTACGGTTGTGGTTATTTTTGGCTACCCCAATTAGCGGAGGGCTATAAACCAATGGGATATTTGATCAGTAGTAGTCCAAACAAACTCTCACTTGAAAAAGTTAGATGTGTCTGAGAAGATCTTTTAAAAAAATGCGAGACCTGCAACTTAATTCTTCACATGGATCTGAAATCTGTTAAATTTCCTTTTAAGGTTTGGAAAACAAGACCTTGCCATTGGGAAACAAGATCAATATCCAAGTTCGGAGGCAATCTACCAACTATATTTCCGGGTAAATTTCGTAATTACTACGAGAGAGGTAAGGTAGTCTCAACCACAACGGAGCAATCTGTCATGAGAAAAAAAATAAAGATCAGTTTGCTAACGGGGGATGGTTAAATGACCTCCTTAATACCACAATCTTTTCGCCTCCTGCTGCTGCATCATTGTTGGTCGAGACATTTCTAAATATTTCTACTGATGCAAACGTCCAGTTCGAGACAAGTGGAGACAAAATTCATGATGTTCACAAGAATGTAAGGACTTTTCTAATCTCTGTTTTGATCACAGACGATTATTGTTTGACAGAGGCAAGAAATCCAGAATTACTTGGAAGAAGTTAATCAATGTGTTCTGGATACTGGGAGCACGTATAGACCAGTTTGCCATTGTTATGGGGAAACGCTTAATTGTTGGTAGTGACAATGAGTTTCTCATGGAACTGCATGATGATATGTCCTATTTCAACGAACAAGCAATAGTGGGTTTCGCCAATGTAGGCATACATCAAGTTGACAACTTATATTCCAACATTAGTAAAGCAGTTAGCTTGATGTATATAATTGCAGTCTAGATATGGAAGCCACCTTGGGAATTAATTTCTTTGCGCAAGTCGAGCTTATCAAGATTATGGAAGCCACCTTGGTTAGCCGTTGCAGAATCCAATGATGTTTCTGTGATGAGTTATGGCGATCAACTTGAGGACAAGTTTCATTTCAAGGGGCTGGGAATATCAAGATGTGATTCTATTTTTTGGCTAGATATATTTAGGAATCAATTTAGTCTTATGATCCAACTTGAGGACAAGTTGTGTCTCAAGGGGTTGGGATGTTGGGACACCAACTCCAATTAGTTATTTTAGGAATTAGTATATCTTTCCTTATTTGCTATTAGATTAGGACTCTATTAGATTAGGACTCAAGTCATGTTCTAATATATATGTATATATATGCATAGTTTGTTCTAGGGTTTAAGGAATAAAACCAATCAATTAATACAAAACTCAATTCTTTTATTTGTTCTTTTATTTGTAAATTCTATTTTAGGGTTCTTGTACAGTGGTTTTGGGTTAGAACCCTAACACTATCCACCGCTATCGATTGTTACCAGCTCAAGCTCACACGGATTCAACTCAGTCATCACCCATTTTCCTCGCTGCTGTGCATTTGTCTTCTTGATCGAAACCAATATTTCGCAGTATGAACCACTCAAGTCGGCTGATCCTTATATAATCCCAGTATCAAGAACTCAGATTATCCCGAATTTTCAGACCACATCCAAAACCCCACAAACCCATTGATATTTCTATCAGAGGGTACTGAAAAGATCACCACTACCTGTAATAATCTCAGCCATTCAATCGAGAATAAAATTCAGCATACATACCACTTCCCGTACAGACAGATCCATCTCCATTCACGCTCAAACAACCCCTCCAATACAGATTCCATCTCAATCTCGGCTTCCACCGGCATATTCAAATCAAGTAACAAAAGAAACCAATTTAATTGCACAACTGCTCACGTCTCAAGACTTCAATTGGACCCAAACGAACCAGAAATCATTCCATGCCAAGAACCTCTCAAGCTCAATCAGAACCCCATTAAGGTTGTTGTACATTGCTCCATACGAACCAGCCATCCCCCAGCTAACAGACTCGTCAGTCTAGGCTTTTCTTTCTCAGAAACAACAACCATTAGGGCCGATCATGGACGTCACAGAAAACCCCCAAAATCTGTTATTGTTGTTGTGATACTTCTCAATTGAGAAATTTCACCTAAACCCAAGCTACGGATCCATAAATAAACTCATCTATCTCAAGAACTTCAATTAACCCAAATTCCAGCCCTAAAAGTCTCCATCTCGCACCAAAATTTCATCTCCGTTTTCAGCTGCTTTACAGCTCCATAACTCTACCCAGATCCAGCCCTTGAGAACCCATTCTTCTACCTGTTAATTTCTCATCTCTAGTAAGCATAGCTGGCAGCTGCTTGGATATGAAACCCAAATGCAAAAATAAGACCTTATTTTGTTGATAAAAGCTAGGGCTTAACCCGTGTCGCAAGGGCGTGCATTATCTGACGCATGTTATTTGTGCTTTGCGGTAATTTTTTAGGTGCGAACTGTGAAGCCTAGTTAGTAATTCTCCGAATCATTCCCGAATGATTCTCGAACGTATCCGAACTGACCGAATCCGAATGATATTTCCGAACTATTTGAACTCCGAACCTAGTTCCCGGATTATATGGACCTCACGAATGATTCGCGAACGTATCCGAACTAACCGAATCCGAATGATATTTCTGAACTAGAACTTCGAACCTAGTTCGCACCCAACCTCGCTCTCCCATAAGTAATTCTCTGATCAGAGTTTTGTTCCTTGGTTTTTGTTTGATTTTGAATATACTTTATATTTAAATACAATTATTCAGTTAAATTTTTTATTGATAGTTGTTTAACCAGTGTTTTATGTGTTAATTTTTGTTTAAAAATCAATAAACTCGTTTTATAATACATTTATGCAACTAAACTGTTTACTTCTTGTTAAATAATCACGCTAAAATGTTTTTTTCATCTTATAAATCATATACAAATAAAATTAGTCTTGTAATAAGATCATAATACTTATCAATTTATCATTTATGTAATCCGAATTTTAAGTGCCGAACTCACATTTATAAAACGAATATACACGTACGTATGCCGTTCAGAACTACTGTCCGAACAAAGAACCGTTGACCGGATTTTTGACCGAATCCGACCTATCTGAATCCGTATAATTCTCGTACGTATGCCGTCCCGAACTACTACCCGTACCCCGAATTGCTAACTAGGCTGTGAAGTGAACAAATGACGAAGTATAATAACTGCAAAGCCACATTCGAGTCAATCAAACGTGACTAAAATGGTGTATGAGTTTTAACTCCCTACTGGCTTACTAAAATGAGAACTGTTAATTTAATAGTCCCAATGCCTTTGTTCCATCACACTACTCCAAGTCTCCAAAGATTACAAATAGAGATTGAATATTTTGAAAAGGGTAAAACACACAACTCCACCCTCCATTGGTTGCATCCGATAAGGAAATGCAGAAAGAATTATGTAAAGCATGGTAGCTTCAGTGTACAGAGGCGAATCCAGCACAAAATCTCAGTGGGGGCACAATCTACTCCCCGGTGATCATAACTAAAAATGTAATGGGAAAAATCACTATGCAGATCTAATTTCATTTCATAAGCTTCATTCAAATATACATAGTATGGAATAGTGGAAGAAAAGAACAAATTAAATCAGTTCTGATTGCGAACACCATTAAACTACATGCTAATCATCGCCGGGAACACTCGAGCAATACTATAAAAAGACTGAAGAAAATATAAAAGCTAAACAACACTTAAATAGTAATCCTTCCAGCATCACAACTTCGGTCTTTGAACACCATTTTAGTTATTCTTATTTTCTACAGGCCTATACTCTTGAACAATTCCAACACTCAAACCTCTTGTACATCCTTCTGCTAAACGCATTTGCACGATGGAGTAGATTAAACACTAATTATAAGTAAAACTAAGCAGTATAATTAAGCAGTTTTCCTGTGAAAGAGGGATTTTATCTAATTTGATCCTTAATCTCAAGGTAGTTGTGTAGGTCGTGGAAATGGATATAGGAAAGTTAGTTTCGGAAGTTTTATCTTTATACTTGGTATATGTAGTAAATTCTATGGGGGCGCATGGTTATTTTAAAAGAAAGTTACATTAGGTTTTTTACTTTCCAAAAAATTAGTGGGGGCGGGGCGGTGACCCCAGTGGCCCCACTGTGGATTCGCCACTGTCAGTGTACATATACTGACTTTTAGTATCATCATAATTTGTATCAATAAGATAATAATTTTCCATTATTCATAAAAATGATCGTTCCACATGTATATACTCTCATTGCACAAACGTATCTCTAGAATACAAAACAAAGTTTGGCTAAGTTAGGCTAGATAAAGAGCGGTCGAGATTTATCTAGGAGGGATAAATCTACGGCCGTGGTTTTTTCAACTAACCATTATAAATACTTTATTAATTAGTGTCATATTAATTGCTCATGATGAATGATTAATTATTTTTTCATGATAAATGTTCATTTACAAGGGGGTAGTCAAACAAGATTTCTATGGACTTTCATAGATTTTTAATTTGAGTGACTTCTAGAGATTCTCTGAAAATTTAGAGATTTCTAGTGATTCTCTGAGAGAATTTTAGAGAGACTTTGTGACTTGTGTAGACAAAAAATGAGATTTGCAGGGACAAAAAAATGAGATTTGTAGAAAGTTTATGTGATTTGTAGAGACAAATTGTATAATATCCCGTGATTAATTCCCTACAGTAATAATAAAAGTACCATGACCACCTAATGAAATATGTGTCCATTGTCAAAATAAATGGCACTGTTATCCTTTGCCTAAATTTTCGTTCACTTTATTCCGATCGTCCCACATTTTATTTTCTATGCGGAGAAACAAATCATAACTTCTAAAATATATTTTTTAAAATCATAAAGACTCACATACCCGATTTTAAAATATATATTCTCCAATTTTAAAAAATCACGTTATTCTACATTTTGTCATGATTACCCCTTTCCAAGTGGCCCTTAAGTGTAATAAGGCACAAGGAGATAAAAAAATGGTTCACTCCCAAAACCAAAAAATCTCCAAATTTCCAAGTCTTTAGAAATATCACCTCTTGAGGAGAGATTTCTACCATGCCTATTTTTAAGAAAAAGTCTCTCCAAATCTCTGAAAACAACAAATCAATGACTTTCAATCCTCATTCGAATAATAGGAGCGTTGGAGTAACTCTTATGAAATCCTAATCCAATAACATGGAGTTTCAGAGAATTTAAATGACTTAAAAAAAGAACGCGCAATTGGGGGATAGTTTTATTAATTGGGGGATATAGCTACAGGACAAAATAGGTGTCCCAATAGAAACTCAGGGTTAAACCCTATGTAATTATTTTATTAATTCCTAATCTAGCCCCCACTAATCAGGATTAGTAGTTAACAATAATTAGTAAATTCATAATCATTTGGGGGATAAATTAATGTGTTTTTAGTTTTTTTTTATTTGTGTGGGTTAGTTTAGAGTAGAAGGAGGGAAAATTTTGAGTGATTTTTTTTTTGGAAAATGGAAGATGATTGTGATGAGAGACTTGCAGCTGCACAATCTTTAGCTCAACTACAACAACAATCATATCATCAATCTTCGGTTAATGATAATAACTCACAATTGGAGTTATATGATGAACCAACACCCTTGGATCATGATTTTCGTGAGCATGAAGTGTTTTGTGAAGAACCAACCCAAGAAAGTAAACATGTCCAGCATACAAGCAACCCCAACACACAGGTAATGCTTCAAAGAGGTCGAAAATTTCATTTTTCTGTTTCAAACCGCCATTTTTTCTCTGAAAAAGGGTAGTGCCGGCACACTCGTAGTATCAATACTACGCCGGAACTGGTGGTACCGGCGTCTTATTCATACTCCTTTCCATGCCGGTTCAGTATATCCCCCATTTTTGAAACAGTGCCGGCGTGGTATTCATACCAAATATCCATGCCGGTATACATTTCACTTTTTACCTACCACCGAATATTCCATGGAATATCCATACCGGCATGGTTTACTCCAAACTTACTATGCCGGTACCACAAGTAAAACATACAGGAGTATTTGTTTTTCGATCTTAAGTACCGGCTTTCTATTTTATTTTTCAATAAACGCCTACTTAGTACCTGGCGTAGTGTGTAATATTTCGTGAATGCCGGTAGTATGTACCGGCAGAGAACTTTACATATATGCTATGCCGGTTTTACATGAAAATCATACAGGAGTTAATGTTATTTTGAACCTTTGTACCGGCATCTAATGTAAATTATCGTGGATGCCGGCACAAGGTACCGGCGAGCATTTTATCTTTTCTACAATGCCGGCATCCCTTATCCCGGAATTGCTGTTCAAAAACATACATTGCCGGAACATTATTATGTGGAACTAATTCAATTTTCTTTTCATTCGTGCCTTAGGTTGTGACATACATCGCTCCAACTTCCAAACCTCTCTTTCGGGATACGTCCGAATACTATAAAATGCCTCGAGTATGTTACCAAACAATACTTTCACCTAGTTTTTACAATTTTATGTTGGGATTGCTTGTAACTAACCTTATAATCTTCCCTTTTTGTCCTTATATAGGGAATAAAATCTCTAGATGAAGCTATTGGTTGGGAAAAAGAGACGGATCTTAAGAACATGTGTGTCTTAGTGAGGAATAACCAAGGTTCAAATGTTCGTTTTGAGATGGTTTGTGAACGACACGGAAAATACAAGGAGAATAGCCATAAGAGAAAGGGTTATGTATATGAAAAGAAGACTAATAGGGTATACAAGACTAATACGAAGAAGGATGAGTTCCCCTTTAAGCTTGTATTCCATCTACGAGACAAAGGAAAAGAGGAAGAAGAATGGGATTGTACGGTGTGTTTTGGGCGTCATAACCATCGGGATCCGAAAGATTTTGTTGGTCACTCTGTAGTTGCGAAGCTAAAACCTCATCAATTTGAGGATGTAAGGATAATGACCAAAGCATGTATCAAACCAAGAGTGATTCTCAGAGGCTTCAAGGAAAAGGATGAGACAAACGTTTCTTCCCTAAGTACAATTTATAGCGCACAAGCAACCATTAGAAGGTTGGAATGGGAAGGGAGGACTGTTATGCAAGAATTTGAGAAGATAGTTTGGGATCACAAGTACACGCGAATCATTAAAAGAGGTCTGGACGAGAAGCCTCTTCAAATATTCATTTCGCATCCTTTGCTTTCACAATTGGCTCATACGTGTTGTGATGTTATTATGATGGACTGCACCTACAAGACAAACAAATACAACATGACGTTGTTCAACATCGTCGGGAAAACATCGGACAAGGTAACATTCACATTGGCTTGGTGTTTAATGGAAAACGAGAAGGATTACATTTATCATTGGGCATTGCGACAATTGAAATTATTGTTCCCGGAAAACTGATCACCGAAGGTCATCATAACCGATCAATTTGATGCACTAATGAATGCCATCTCCGACGTATATCCGGATGCACAAAATTTCCTATGTACATATCATATTGGTGAAAATGTGAAAAAACATTGTCATGCTTTGTTCGAACCCTCTAAGGCGGATATTAAGAAGAGAATGGTTGTTGTACTGGAGGAAGATGTTCGCAAAGAGAAACTATCACCCGAAGAAAAAGAAAATGAAAGAGGAAAGATTAAAGAGCGAGTCGACAAAGAACACGGTGAAAATCATAAAAGGTGGTTGGAATTTATAAAGGATTGGGAGAAAGTTTATTGGTCTCTTACTGAGGACATGTATCAAAAGAGATTGAACATGTTTATTGCCAAATATAACGAAGTGTATCCAAGTGCCGTCTCATATTGTCGGGTTAATTGGTTGGATAAGTTCAAGGAAAAATTTGTGCGTGCGTGGACAAATCGTTATAGACATTACGGGAATGAAGAAACTAGTATAGCGGAGTCCTCTTATGGGAGATTCAAAGATCTCATCCAGTCCTGGCAAGGAAACGTGGTTACGGTCACCGAGGCAATGGAGCAACACTTTAAGGCTGATATAGATAGGATCAAGAAGGCTTTTGAGAAAAGCTCAATGGATAGGATTACTCAATTTATTCCACATATTAAGTTGCTCCAAGGAATAGAGTTCAACGTCTCCAAATGGGTAATAAAACATATGATGAGACAAATGCAATACGAGAAAAATTACGGAAAACCGGGTGATGTGTGTATCTGTCCCGACATGTCTTCATTGGGGCTTCCGTGTCGTCATATGCTTGTGAAGTATGAAGAAGTGATACCAATTGATGTTATTGATCCGTTTTGGAAGCAACTAACTTTCGACCTCCCCCCTACGGAAGATCCCGGAAAATCACCATGGGTTACAAAGGAGGCCAAGGAATTCTATGAAGCTTACTCACGAGCCAACTCGGATAGCCGACAAGTGTTGTTGAGCCAACCGAGGATGATTACACGCCCATGGATAGCACCAAGTGAAGAGCCAAGAAAGGGAGATCCGCCCGGTAGACCACAAACTAAAATTCCAAGGAGAAAACAAAGGAAAGAATTGAAAGAAATGAGTAGACGTGAAGAAGAACTCGCGGAAACTAAGAGACGAGATATATCCGCAAGTGAGATTTCGGAAGCCAGATTCGCGGAAGCGCCGGTTCCAAACAAACGTGGTAGGCCAAAGAAGGAACCAATATCAAGTCAACATCAAACGACGGGTTCCGAAGCTACACCCATAGTCGATGTATCTGACGTTCAAAAGAAAAGGGGAAGGCCACCGAATGTACCAACATTAATCTACCAAGGACAACAAGGTGAGCATTCCGAGGCTACACCCATAGTCGATGTATCCGAGGTTCAAAGGAAAAGGGGAAGGCCGCCGAAGGTACCAACATTAAGCTATCAAGGACAAGAAGGTGAGAATTCGGAGGCTACACCCATAGTCGATGTAGCCTAGTTCAAAGGAAAAGGGGTAGGGGAAGGCCGCCGAAGGTACCAACATTAAGCTACCAAGGACAAGAGGGTGAGAATTCGGAGGCTATACCCATAGTCGATGTAGCCGAGGTTCAAAGGAAAAGGGGAAGGCCGCCGAAGGTACCAACATTAAGCTAACAAGGACAAGAAGGTGAGAATTTGGAGGCTGCACCCATAGTCGATGTAGCCGAGGTTCAAAGGAAAAGGGGTAGGGGAAGGCCGCCGAAGGTACCAACATTAAGCTACCAACGACAAGAAGGTGAGAATTCGGATGCTACACCCATAGTCGATGTAACCGAGGTTCAAAGGAAAAGGGGAAGGCCGCCGAAGGTATCAACATTAAGCTACCAAAGACAAGAAGGTGAGAATTCGGATGCTACACCCATAGTCGATGTAGCCGATGTTCAAAGGAAAAGAGGTAGAGGAAGGCCAAGGAAGAATATTCTCCCGTCTAATACAATAGACATTTGGAGTGTAGGGATTGCAGATGATGAGTTGGATATAATTAAGCTAAATAATGGTAATATAAATATGTATAAGGATCCCATAACAGGTAGGACCATTAGAAGTTATCATACGAAGATAAAGTTTTACATAGACCAACTTCCTGAGGTTATTCGCGAGTTTATTGTGTACACGGATGATGTCGATGGAGATGGAAATTGTGGCTATCATGTCGTGACCGAACAATTAGGAATCTTCGAGACGGCCGTTACTAAAGGAATGACACCATGCCGATATGCTAGAATGAGGATGGCCGATCAACTTGTGAAGAAGAAGAGCTTTTACGAGCAACTGGTTGGTCACGACGAGGTGTTTGATGATATGTGTGCTCAAGTGTTAGGACCCGAGAAGGAAATGACATTTCTTCCTTCTCAATATTGGATAAGGATGCCGCTTTGTGGGCATATAGTAGCGGATACATTTAATTGTGTTGTTCATTATTTTTCCCCCACCGTAGTCACAACATTTACACCAAAGTGGCAAAAATGCGAGGGATCCCTTAAGACGAGAAGAGTTGTTTTGGCGTACATGAACGGCAATCATTTCGTTATTCTGAAACTCAAGGACAATTGTCCATTGCCACCGGTTTGTGGGATGGTTAAAAACAAGGAACTAGATCCGAGGCTATGGAAGGGATGGATAGAATTGTATGATGAGAATCACCAATTATGGGATGCTTTGGCCTTATCAAAGAAACCTCTTGAAGAGGAGGAGGGCAAACTTCATACGTGTGGAGGCGATGATGAGTAATTTGGATATATGTGGTTTACTAATACTCCACCTTTTGTTTTTTTGGAAGTTTGAATTGTAATCATTAAACCATATGCCATATACATGCCAATGTGATTTGATTCAAACTTTACTATGCCGGTACTCGTACCGGCGTTGCAATATATGTTCTCTTTTGTGCTGGAATAACGCTATAAGTAAACAGATTTCCGGCATAGTTTTAGCGCTATTGGCTATGCCGGAACTCTATTCTTTTAAATTCTAGAACTAAACAGAATTCCGGCATAGTACACACGATATAG
Source organism: Papaver bracteatum (assembly GCA_023529315.1). Lineage (NCBI taxonomy): Eukaryota > Viridiplantae > Streptophyta > Magnoliopsida > Ranunculales > Papaveraceae > Papaver > Papaver bracteatum. Next base: position 1,797,977 of record JAJJWX010002723.1, on the reverse strand, counting down.
TCTATGCCGGTTTTGTATAAACCAAAGTTAGAAAAAGTGAATTGCAATACACATAAAATAACAGAAGCAAAGACTTAATACCATAAAATAGCATAAGCAAAGTTTTACCAAACGAAATGTAAAGTTAAGAAGTTCTAAACCTAAAACAAGTGAATGAAAGATGTTCAAATTTTAACAAGACACACAAATAAAGTAACTCTAATTATTCAAACCAAAATAATACTATAAAAGAAACACACGATCACTCAGTTCTTGGCCTCTTGTGTACCCTCTTCTTCCTTTCGCCCCACAAGTCTTTTGCCTCCGGATCTTCAATTTGGTCTATCTTTTGGACGATGTTCTCCAGTTCTTTCTGGGTCATCAACTCGCCTTTCTTGGTCTTCTTCTTAAAGAATCTTGACAAGTTTCCAATCCTCTGACGCTGTTAAGGGATTTTTCAACATGTATTTAGTATGTACAATTGTATAAGTTCATACATATAGATTTCAAAAATAGTAATGCACAAGACGTACGTACCAACAACGTAACGAGCTGTAGAAGGTCGTGCATAGTTGACGGAGTTGTGGAGGGATGTGATGGTTGTGGAGGAACTTATACGGTATCCGGGCGCACAACATAAGGATGCGAGTACATACGATGACCTCTTAGGAAGGTTGGATCACTCTCACAACCATTCTCAGCCAATTCCCAATCGGCCACATCCAAAACAAGTCCTTTTTCTTCCCTTTCAGTCCAATGTGCAAGAACAGGTTTAGGGTCATAAACTATGAGAGTATGGTTCTTATCTGATTGGCATTGCGGAAAGTCATGAGAGAATTTCTGATATGATGTATCCGTCAGATCTTTTTGCTTATACCCAAGTTGCCGCATTACACGGCAAGGGTTGTGCATAACAAATCCTTTAGGATGAAATAAAGGTCCGTTGTAAAATGAAACATTATCACGCCTTTGTAAATGAACTCCTCTGGCATTCCTGTACGGGTCAAACACAACGTCTTCCTCAGCCACCGAGTCCAAATGCATCCTCATTGCAATTAAACGTTTCCTGTTATTGGGCCTCGGGGTATTTTCGAAGTAGTATTTCTTAGCTAGATCCTTATTATGTTCATATCCACAGACAGTCTTCAATCTTTTATAACCTACGAACAAACTTCGGAAGTGTTCATAAGCCCACACCTGTGCCAATGAAAAATCCTTTTAATGAAATGTGTAAGAAAAAAAAAGGCAACTACTAAATTTAATGATAACGATCACCAAATGGATAGTTATCTATACCTGAATGACAGTGAAATTCCCATTAAATTGACGGGCATTTTCCTTAGAAGCTCGACGCATTTCTGCCAAAAAATGTGCCAAGAAAGCAGTGCCCCAAGAATACTCATGAACCTTTTCCAACGGATCCAAGTATTGTAGGAGGTTCATATGCACCCTATTACCATTTACGTCTGGGAATATAGCGGATCCCAAGATAAACAACATATAGGCAGCGGCACTTTGCTGAACTTGTTCGGGAGTCAATACTTTGTTCTTCGTATCCCCAAACGATTCAAAGAGTTTGACGAATGTAATAGTCTTCGTCTGGGAAGTCCTTGTATTGTACATATTTGACAAAGTGGTTTCCTTGTTCCATCCAAACAACCTTTCAGTGAGCTCATAGATCTTGTCCCATTCTAGGTCCTTAGAGTCATCTCCCACCTTAACGACTTTCCCAACAACCTCTAAACCTATTATCCTTTGGACATCTTCAGGGATAATGGTCATCTTGCCAAAATGAAAATGCATGGTGTCAGTTTCAGCATAAAACCTCTCCAAAAAGCAGTTTGCCGTTACGGTATCAGTGTCCACATAATTCTTTATCGCAGGATACAACCCGGATGCTTTGACTATCGCTTTAACAACGCACACTCATCCTTCAAAGTCCATACATCCGATTGTTGATGGAGGCTAACACAGAAATCTTTCTTGTGGTCCTATAAAAACACACCAAACTTAGTTGAATTCACTTGATAGCAGATGAATATTGTAATAACAAGATGGAAACGTCTTACATAATTTGATAGATCCAACGAGCCCAAGAGTCTTTGTAGGAAAATAAGAGTTGCGGGTTTTTCGGTTGACCCCAATGTTTGCCATCAACGAGGTCTGGAATTATGTCATCTTTATTAGGCATGTGGGCTGGGGGTGCCTTTTCATCATCCTTAGATGATTGAACTCCCACATCAGCTGCTTGTGAGGATGAGCCACCAGCTCGTTCTGCATCGCCCGCTTTCCAGTCATCTTCATCATCATCACTACTGGTTGAGTCCCTTATAGGTTGATCCCGAATTGTGACCTTAGCAGTAGCCGGATCAGGACGTCTAGGTTGAGAAGACTTACGTTTTTGTTGTACAACAGCTTTACCTTTTCCTTTGTCCTTTTTTGATGATTTGGACTCATGTTCCAATACGTTAAACTGAGTTACACACTGGATTCCGGCATAGAAATGAAACCAAAAATGATTGCCGGTACTAGAACCGGCATAGTAGGAAATACAAAACTGCATGCCGGTTTTTTGTAATTCTATACAGAGAATAACATGTCTAAGGAAACAAAACCAGCATATATAGTAAAACTATCGAGGATGCCGGAACAAGTGTCGGAATTGTCGTACATATTTATGAGTATGCCGGAACTTTGTGATTTTTGAACAGAGTTTTTAACAATGAAGGCAAATAAATACGGCATAATACTGATCAAATATACAATTTCGGGACCTGTTACCGGCATATAGTTTGTCTAATTTCAAATGCAGGCAATATCATGCAATACAATCGGGATTGAAGACATAAAATCCGGCATGATTTTCAAATTGAATTCGACCACGAACAGAATAGATTTTCAATTGACTAGTTTGCAATTTCAAAATATAATTGTGGTGTAGTGTAAGGACTAAAAAATAAATGATGACTTTGTGTTATATATTATGGGATAAACCCTAAAACAAATTCAATTCAACAAATACTTCACTTACCGTATCAAATTTGTTATGGTCGCCTCACCCACAGACTCTTCAGGACTTTCTTGCGGTTCATCTACATGTTTTTGTGGACTGGGTTTTTCACGAGATTTGCGAGGACCCATTGTCTTTGGTATGGAAGATGAAATTATGAAGATTGAATACAATGGAAGATTGAATAATTTCTTAGACAAAACCGTCACTTAAATAGATTGAGAAGTTTGTAACCGACACATTAAGGATTTTGTAACCGTCCAATAAATGGGTTATAGTGGTTTGTAACCGTCCAACTAGTGGATTTTGTAACCGTCAAACTAGTGGAATGATTTTGTAACCGTCCAATAAATGGGTTATAATGAGTTTCAAATTGTAACCGTCAGAATGCCGGAATTCTGACAATATGTTTAAATTGTCAATATGATGCCGGCTTAGTAATTGGTGCACCGTTCAATGCCGGCACTTGCAATTAAAAATAATTTGGTGTATCTATCAATGCCGGTATGTGAATGAAACTTGATGAAATAAACAACATTAACCACAAACCAAAGAAATTTTATATTAATCATAAGTAAATAGACTTAAAAGCATTAAACACTTGAACAACCTTACACCTAAAATGAAAGACCTCAAGGTAATTGCGACTAACATCATTTCTTGGTACGAGATTCAACAAACAAAGCGGCTTCGAAATGCCTAAAAGGCTCTTTTCTCCACTTGGTGTATGCGACCTGAGATTCAAACCTATTGTCTCGGTATCTTGCAAGAAACTCGTTGTATTTGCGACATAATTTTATGAGGGCAGTAGTCCGATGCGATACAAACTCATCCCCGTAAAATATTTTACGTTTTTTGCACTTATCATCCACGAACTCCCGCATATAAGGACCATCCGCAATAAGACCCCAAAAAAGGTTTGGAGGGCGGTGATCTTCTTGGAAATCAGATACTATGTAGTAATTTTTGATCCATTTGGTTTCTTCCTCAACATCCGCTTCAATCTTCGATTGTTTTACACGTTCGTATATTATCTTTGTTTCTTCGCGATAGTAATCTTCCTTTGCTGCCTCTTCTTCTTCTCTTTTCCTTATAAGTATCTCTTCTTCCATTGCGGAAATTGACATGGTGGTTTGGTCCTTCCTTCTATGTTTTTCTAGTATCATGGGAATTGAGTTGGTGGTGGATGATGATTGATTCCCTACCGGAGTTGAGACTCTTCTTTCATATAAATATTCTCTGAAATCGGTAGCCGGTTTTTTTTTTTTTGCCATCATAGAAATGTATCAACTGCAATAGGTGTAGCCACTTTAAATAGATGAGTACACAACGGCTCTTTTCCACTTTATGGTACCGGCATTGTTGGTAACCTAAAATCTACGCCGGCATTTTACTTTACAGGTTTATAGTTTGAAAAAATAGCCGTTGGGCATTGATTATGACGTACCGGCATTGATATATGGTTTACGATCATGCCGGCACTATGTACCGGCAATCGTTTTTTTCAAAACTCTATGCCGTAAATACGTAAATTGTACACAGGAACAACAAAAAATTAGGCACCTACTACCGGCATTCAAATATATATTAATACTATGTCGGCATTGGTTAACGGGTTTACATAGATATCTATCCACTAAAAAACCTAAGAAATTACCACTAAACTATCAATATTATTAAGAAGAATCCGTCTCCGATTCACCTAGCTGGCGGAACTCCGTGACTTTGGTTACAATGTGGTTGCCGTTGGCTTCAAACAAGAATGGTTCTCCCTTTTCTTGTAAGTAACGCATTTTCACGGCTTCATGCTACAAAAACAATGCACACATTATGGTTGTTACATACGAATTCCAAAATAGTTAATTATGTCGAATTAATCATACAAAATACTTACAAGTTGTTGAGGAGACAATCTATTGTGGTTAGCTTGATGAATCCGGTGTTTCAATTTTAGATACTCAACCACCGCATTTAGGATGATGTCGTGTCGTTCCTCAATTTGTTTAGCACTTCTTCATTTTGGGTTACCATAGTCGTGAACAAATTTTTTAAAAATATTCAACCACATGGAATCCCGCGTGCTGTTATCTATAATTGAAGGACGAGTTTCGGCATACCATGCTTGGGTGATTGCTAAATCTTCCTCCGAGTCAAACGATGCCATTTGTTGAATGACGGGTTAGGTACTATACTAAGTTATTTATAGATGATTATTCTAGGGTGGATGGTTTCTAAGTTAAGAGGCTAAAGGAGATATATAAGAACACAACGGTTTGGGACTTTTGGGTCTAAGTATTAGCTCTCTTTATATAGTGAGAAACCTCAACGACTAGTTTTTTTGAAAATAACCAGAATCGGAATTGATGTCATTGTGGACAACCATACCGGTACAGAATACCGGTTTTGATTTCCATAAGATTACAATGCCGGTTTTCATTCACAGAGATTCGGGCAAATATTTAACCTATACCGGCATTGAATCTTCAATATCGACTATGCCGGTATATGTGAATGATAGATGTAGAATACACCTAATTTACTATCTAAGAGTTTATGCTTTCTTTGCTATTTTTCTAGTAAATTATGTATTTTACGTGTGTTTTTGAGTTATTAGGTACTCTGGAGTTGCACGGACGAAAAGAAGGAGAAATAACAAAAATTGGGCAAAAAGGGCAAAATTGTCATTTCATAGGATGGACCCTATCTGGAGTCACGTTAATGTTAAGGGGCAACCTAATTGGATAGCCCTTATCCAAAGAAGAGTGCTTGTTATAAGATATCCAAATGGGTGGTTTGTATCCATGGTCTATGCCCAAACCCGAACCCGTAAACCGGACCCGGACCCGAATCCATCCCAATGATTAAACTTAAACCTAAAATTCCGAACCCATATCTTGTTTTCAACTTTGAGCTGAAACTCAAAAGCTGCGCAGCATCCATGGAAGAAGAGATGGAACTGGTTAGGGTTCGATCTGAGAAGGGGATGGAGCTCATGGGTGAAGAGAAAATCGTGAAGTTGAGGTCGAGTGATTAACTCAGAAAAGGGTCGGATCGAGAATATGATGAATCGAATATGGGTGTGGTTTATTTTTGTTCAACAGCAGACGCAGATGATGGAAAGAGCAAAGAAGAAATCGATGAGGGTTTTGGTTGAATTCGGTTTTGAGGGTGTTTGCTGTTGGTGGAAGATGGGTTCAATAAAGAGCTGATGGATTTTAGCTATACATAGAATGGAGAAATACATGAAAATGAATGAATGGCAGCTTAGATTTTTGAATATGAGTTTGTGGTTGATTTGAGTTCAGCCCAGTTGAGATTACAGGGGAGATGATAAATCTGTTGCTGCCAATGAATGAAAGCTGTTGAAGCAGCAATTGTGCAAGAATGAAGTAAAGCTGATAAATTAGATGTATGCTTGTTAGGTTAGTGAATTCCAAAAAAAAACGGCTAGTTTTTTTTTTAAATAAGACCGTTGGAGAATCATTTGTATATAATACCCCCATTCCTTGGCGAAAATATATACAAACCACACACAAAATAACAAAAACATTTCTCTCAACAAATCAAGCACAGTTAAAGCTTCACAAATCGATGGGAGATTCATCAATTAGCTCTATTTGCAAAGTAAATAGATTAATCATTACTAACAATACAATGTTCACTACAATGACGCATAACTAATATAATTTTCTGTTACAGAGTCATCATTGCAAGTGTCAAATTTGTAAGTCACCATCTCATCTAGCAATGGACTGCCATTTTATTTATTCAAAGTGCAGAAGCTGTGATGGGACACGCCGGTTTTGGATTGAAAAAACTGATGATGCTGAAAATGGAAGAATGTTTATAAGGTGTTTGAATCACCCAAAGTGCGATGAGTTTGAATGGTTTGACAAAGCTGTTGACCTAGCGGAGTCAAGAGAAAACCACAAGGGCCAATGCAAGCCTATGGATGGGTGTGATGGGTGTTATATGAAGGGAAAGGAATATGTTGAAAAAGAAGAAGAACAAGTGAAGATGATCCTTGATACCCCAATCCCGGACGATGTCTTCGAACAGATTCGGGAAAGGCTCAAAGGTTCCGCAATTGTTGAAAAGGGATGGAAATAGATTATCTCTAACAACGTGCAATCCATTGAATGGTTTCTATCATGTTTTAATTAAAAAGAACCAATCCAATGTAATAGATTACTTAGGAATGAAATCAAATAGCAGCTGAAATAAATTTTTAGAAGCGTACTGGCATTGATTGAACCGACATATCCATGCCGGTTTTCTGTCAAGAGAAGGAAGTAAGGACTAAAATTACAATACCGGCATTGAATTAAAAAAAATTACTATGCCGGTAGTTGTCAAAATCTACACAGGAACATGAAATTTTTTAACTTCTTGTGCCGGTATAGAATTAGAGACAATTCCAATGCCGGCACTATAGAGCCGGCATTGAATTAAAAATTTAAAGGACGCCGGTGTTAGTGTGTTTAATTTTTTTCATAGAAATCCAGACATGTTCAACACAATTGCAAACCAAATAACTAAAGATTTAAACACATTAAAATAACCACCCATTGTTTAAACGAAAACAAGTTGAATCGAGACATGTTCAACACAATTACAATAACCACCCATTGTTCACTTGGTCTTTAGTTTCTTGTTGGTGGGCACCTTCCTCATTTCTCCAAACAAAGCTTTTGCACTAGGGTTGGTTTCTTCAATTCTATCAAGCTTTTGCTCGACTTCCTTGATTTCTTCAAGGGAGAGCACCACTCCTTCATTGTACTTGCAACCAAACATCTTCTTCAAGTTGCGAACCCGACGGCTCTAGTTTAATACATAAACACATAATTAATATCTACTAATATATAACATTATGTTGACATTAAACAACTAAGCAATTAATAAAACTTACTAGCAATCCAATAGTCTTATGAAGTTGGGCCGTCGTAGGTGGTGGAGGTGTAATAGTTTCAGCAGGAGGTTTTTTTTGGGGAGGAACTTCGACGGAGGGAGGGTGCACGACATACGGATGTGACCATTCCATGCAATCTTCCATGTAAGCGTTATCAGATTCATCACCATTTTCCGCAATCTCCCACTTACTAATATCTACCAAACGTCGTGGCTCTCTGTCCCTCCAATGTGTTGGTTTCGGTTCCGGATCATACACTACATGCAACTTGTTGGGAGTTGAATTGCACCGAGAAATGTAAAGACGATAATTATCAACAGAGACCGACCAATAACGGGATAATTGCTTAAATCCATGTTGGCGCATCACACGGCATGGATCAGCCATGATATATCCTTTTGGGTGGAACAACGGGCCATTGTAAAATGCAACGTTACCAAACTTCAAAAGTTAACGGTTTTCTCTATCCTCCTTATATGGGTCAAACACAATGTCTTATGTACTCAATTCTTCGAGAGCCAATCTCATCTCGATCAGTCGACCTTTATTACCGGGCTTTGGAATGATGTTATGCTCGAACTTCTTAGCTCTAGGAGCATCGGGTTCGGGACACTCAATGGTCTTCATGAAAGGGAAATTCTTGAACAAGGTTGGGAAGTGTTCATAACACCACACCTATTTCAATGTGAAACAGTAAATTTTTATTCTAAGTTCATGATGAATATATACATGTGAACAATATATATAAGAAAATAAGTTAAGAAAATATTTTTACCTGCAATAGAGTGAAATTCCCGACAAATTGGTTTGTTTTAGCCAAAGCGGCCCTTCTCATCTCCGCCATCGATGGGCCATTACATGGTGCCAAGAATAGATATAAACATCTTCCAACGGGTCCAGGTACTGAAGAAAGTTTGCACTTACCATGTTTCCATTAGTGTCGGGGAATTCCCTAGTGCCCAGGATGTATAACAGGTATGCAGCGGCGGTATATCGAATCTGTGCAGGGTCCCATCCATCCTCCAAACTTCTTTGCTTTGTATTTTCAAACCTCTTCTTAAGCATCGTCATCTTGAATGTCTTCGTCTTACTAGACCGGAAACAATGAAAGCTCTCCGTTGAAGTTTTGAAGTCCCAACCAAACAGCTTGTTAGTCAAAGCGTGTAGCTTCGACCAATCAAGGTCCAAACACTCAACTCCTTCTGCAATTGACTTTCCGATTACGTTCAAGCCTAGAATGTTTTGAGCATCATCTGGGATCAAGGTCATCTCTCCCCACGGGAAGTGCATTGTATCAGTTTCACCATGGTAGCGTTCAACGAAGCAATTGACATCACAATATCTGGCTTCAAATAATTTTCCACCAAACCATACAGACCAGATTCCCTTACTATTGTTTGCACATCATCATGCTCCATAGACAAATCCCAATGGGCAGCGGCTTGGTTTCGGCAGACACGAACAGCCTTAGTATGATCCTACAATTAGAAGATAATAAGATTAAGATATTTCGCATAAATACAAAACAATACATATGCACAAAATAAAATATGCTTACATATGTTTGATAGATAGTACGAGCCCAAGAGTGCTTGTATCCAAATAGTACTTTCAATTTCGGAGCTTCACCCCAAATTTGACCACGTTCGAGGTCGGGTAACATGTCATCAATGTTAGGAAGGTGACAACCTTTAACTTTGTGTTTGCCCTTGCCCTTGACCTTGCCTTGTGTTGGTTGTTCACTCGGCCCACCAACTTCGTTTTGGCTTGCTAATTGACTCGTGGGAACCTCATCATCTTCCTCCTCACTTTCACCTTCATCATGCTCATCCTCCTCAACTGTTCCAGTACGTTCACGGATTACAAGTGCACTACGGTCACCACCACTCTTCCAAATTGCCCCTCTTGTTTCAAACCCCAAACGCTTCTTGCGACCTACATCTTTCCCACGTGGAGGCAGAGACTGAGGAGTATCAAGACCGTCCTTCCTCTTTATCTTAGTGAGAGCATCTTTATTATTTACTTTTTTACCTTCCTTGGATTTTGACCTATAACATAAGCACACGAAGCAAAAATATGCTCAGACATAGTGGAAGTTTAAGTACCGGCATTCCCCATGGGTAAAAAGACGAAGCCGGTTAAGCTTTACCGGCATTCAAACTTGGCTGTCGAGAATGCCGGTAAATAAAACACAACTAACGGCACTCTGAAATTAAATCATTTCAGTGCCGGTACACATAGTACCGGCATAGAATTGAAGCGACAAAGAGTGCCGGTACTGATCAAAATATCATATGTGTTCTTGTATGTTTATAGTTAACTACCGTCATACAAAAATTCAATCATATATATGCCGTTTTTAAAGAACCGGCATGCAAGAAATCTAGATTCAATGTCGGTACTGGTGTCAAACTACAGAATGTTCCTGTGTGTTCTAAGCTTACTGCCGGCATACACGAATTACAATTAATCAATGCCGGCACATAAAACCGGTATGGTATTCAACCCTATTTGGATGCCGGCACTACACATTCACTTTCAGAATTGATACCGGTATGATATTCATCCCAGATTGAATGCTAACACTCAAACCTAAGTGGTATTCATCCAAGATTCAATGCCGGCACTCTATCAACCTCGACTGTTTTAGCTTTGTTTTGCGATTCTAACCTAAACCCATTGCTATAAATCGATTAAAACAATCATAAACGAGTTCAAAATCACTAACCTTCTCAAAGAAGCCATGAGTGCGAGTGTTTGATCGTCCGAGTTCGCCAGCTGGACCTCTTCTTGTTCTTCAGCAATCGAACTAATTCTTTGTTCGTGTTTCTGTTGAGAAATCGATTTGGTTTTCGGTTTGGCTTTTACTTTTTTTCATGGAGCCATGGTTATGATTCGGGTAGGTAGGTTAATCGACGAAGAAACTATTGATTTAACGATTAATCGTCGATGAAGAACGATGAAGAACAATGAAGAAGATGAAGAAAAGAAAAAAAAAACCTAACCTAACTGTACCGGCACAAAACTGAAATGGGGGGATAAAATGTTTTGGTTTTTGATTTTAATGTTTTAGGGGAAAGGGTATAACAGTCTTTTCATAAAGGATTTTAATTATGGAAAGGGTATTTTGGTATTTTCATAATCAAAAGTTACCCCTTATCAGCCACCCCTGGTTGGGGGAAGTAACTCATATCCCCCAATTAATAAAACTATCCCCCAATTGTGGGTTCTTTAAAGTCTCTAACCAATAACAAGAGATATTAAGAGACTCTCCAAAAGTCTCTATGGACTAACAGTAGATTTGCGAACTCTCCAGAAGTCTTTCAAAATCTTATTTGACTAACCCCCTGTTAATGAATCTAACAAATACATATTTTTATTAATAAATAAGTTTATTAAAAACTATATACTCCCTCCGTTACGATTTATTTGATGTTATAGAGTTTTTCACGCAGATTAAGAAACAACATAGAGAGTAAAAATTTTCCAAATTTTTCCATATTAATAGCTTCATAGAATTTTAAACCACCTAGTTTTTAGTTTCTATATTTAATGTAAATTACGTATCCCATTGTAATTTACTTGGGATAAACCAAATATTCCTTCCAAATCCTTGGAATAATCATTTATCTACTAATTACAATAAGAATTAATGGTATGATGTGATTCCAATGCAAGGGTAAATCAATGAGAATTTAGGAAAAATACTTAAACCTTCATCTATTTTGGAATACAAAAAGGGTACATTATTTAAATGCCCCTATTATAGAGGCCCAACACAAATACCCTTATATAATAATATAAATACCATTATTATTTAAATACCTTATCCATTACAAAATAGATTACCTTAATACCCTTACTTACAATATTATTTTCATTTAAGAATTTTATCCATTAGAAAATAGATTTTCTATTATTTCACTCTCCATCACCAACAGCACCACCGCCGCCACCACTCCGCCGCCCTCACCATTCCGCCATTACCACCATTCCGCCACCACCACCGCCGCCGCCACCACCACCACTCCGTCACCGCCACCACCATTTCGCCGCCACCATTTCACCATCACCAACAGTACCACCACCACCACTCCGCCGCCGCCGCCATCAATGTTAGGTGACAACAACTGAAGATCCAAAAAATCAAAAGTTCAAAAATATTTGTCAAATTTGGTTGTTGATTCCATTTTTCTATTGTTGATACCCAAATATTGGTTGTTGATACCATTTTTCTATTGTTGATGCACAAACCTTGGTTGTCGACTCCCTAAACTAAGGTCGATTTCTATTGTTGATACACAAACATTTGTTGTTGACTCCTAACACTAAGATCAATTTCTATTGGTGATACCCAAATATTGGTTGTTGATACCATTTTTCTATTGTTGATACACAAACCTTGGTTGTTGACTCCCTAAACTAAGGTCGATTTCTATTGTTGATACACAAACATTTGTTGTTGACTCCTAACACTAAGATCAATTTCCATTGTTGATACACAAATATTGGTTGTTGATACCATTTTTCTATTGTTGATACACAAACCTTGGTTGTTGACTCCCTAAACTAAGGTCGATTTCTATTGTTGATACACAAACATTTGTTGTTGAATCCTAACACTAAGATCAATTTCTATTGTTGATACACAAATATTGGTTGTTGATACCATTTTTCTATTGTTGATACACAAACCTTGGTTGTTGACTCCCTAAACTAAGGTCGATTTCTATTGTTGATACACAAACATTTGTTGTTGACTCATAACACTAAGATCAATTTCCATTGTTGATACACAAATATTTATTGTTGACTCCTTACACTAAGATCAATTTCCATTGTTGATACACAAATATTGGTTTTTTATTTCAATATTTAATTTAAACAATTTAATTTACCATCCAACATGTTCTCTAATCTAAATAAACAATTTAATTTACCTTGAAGAACCTACTGCATAAACGAAAATTCTAATAACGGGCTTCTCAAGCACCAAATTCACTTTTGACCCACTATGTTAGTCAAGAAAATCACTATGCTTAGATGGACATCAATGGTCCACAAAAGCAGTAGATTGGTGTTATTTACTAAAGAATATCTTATCACCATTAACAACTAATTTCATATCTGGATGATAAGAACAAACAAACTTATATAATTCCCCATATGAACAGAAAAACAAAGGAGCAGAACTAACCTGTTGATGACACCTCTACAAAACAAAACCTTTCTGCCAGCAGATTGGGAGGAATCTGAACCCTTAACGCAGTTCCTCTCTAAATCCAACCCACACATGGCTCTAATGCTGCAAATAGAACAAACACAATGGCATTGTTAATCAAATTATTTCACTACCAATATGGAGAAAGTTAGGCCAAAATTCAATAAATAAAAAATAAGCTATGAATGTATGTGATCACCGAGAGCACTAATGACTAAACCATATCGTATTGCACATCTTACAATGAAATATATCCTTGCATCTCTACAATTAGACTCATTAAATTGAGGACCATCGAACATACAACAAATGAAATACATGAATCTTGGTGTAAAATAGAAAAAAGAAATGACAATAAGTAGTAGTAATAACCTATTGGGATGTGAAATCTAAGCTTTGCTAACATCCATTGGTCCGACAAACGCTCGCAAATCAACACATTCTCCAAAACCATTACAAACACAGGACCACCAACAACAAAATCAATTTCTCTTGATAAATACAAATACTCAAAAACACCAGTCTAATTGGAGGTACATGGGTCTGTCTCCTTATTCCATTTCTTCAAGAAATTCCTTGGATCCTTCAAATTCTGCTCGACTGCTAGTAATGCAGTCACTGTACACAAATTTGGCTACTCCAATTAAACACAAAGAACAATTTTCAAAACACAAACACCATATCACTTTCGAGTTGCACTAATCATTGAACTATATATATGAGTTGTAAGTGTCATACCTTCAATGGGATCGGTAAGCTGAGCTCCACTAGAAGAGAGAGTAGTCAACAGCAACACCACCAGGAGAAGAAGAAGGTTGAAATCAAATGTTTAAACTTAAATGTAATCACCACCAGCAGGAGAAGCTTGAAATTAAGAAATGACAATGTTTGCCTTTCAAATCAAAGCTTGAAACTTAAACTTAAATGTAATCACCACCACTGCTATAACAACACCTTCCACCACCACCACCACCACCACCACCACCGCTATCACAACATCAAAGATTATGCATTAAAAATCAACGATCTCTATAAATATCATGAAATTACTTAATCACATAAAAAATCAAATTACATGTAAACCAAATTGATCACTAAATCCATTCTCATAAATTTGCGAACCAAATCAGTAACATCGATGAATAAAGAAAGAAGAAGAATTAGTATACCGTAAAGTAATGACTTTAAAGTTTGATTTCAGATCGTGTTGATGATTACCTAATTTCGATCCAAACAAGCAAACAAAAATCAATCGAAGAAGAAGACGAAAGCAACTGCAAATCTCTGAAAATCTAACAAAAATATCTCGGGGAATCTCACTTAATTCTCACCAACAAAAACCCCTCTTTTTGTTGGGGACGGCGAAGATGGTGGGATATGGATTACCGTTGACTGTGAAGATAAATATGGTGTTGATGGCGATGGAGATGATTGTGGTGATGGTGTTGGTACATTGATTGTGGAGGTGACGGTGGTGGCAGCGATGGAGCCGCTGGTGGTGAATTCGATTGATTTTTCTCTAAATGAGAAATGGAGAAGAAACCGAAGTATAACACATAAAAGGTTAAAAACGGAACTTTGAATTTATTTATTTTTTGTGATAATTTCAATTATGCCATTGATGGTATTTATAAAGACTCATGAGAGTAGTTTTGAAGACCCATCAAAAGGGAGGGTATTTATATAATTCCCCTAAAACATCAAGTAAATTGGAAAGGAGGGAGTATAAATATATATTGATCGGTAAAGAATCTGGTGCTAGCGAGTTTTGAACTCAGGTAACCGGTATCATCACCCAATAACTTTACCGTTGTACTACAGTGACCCCGCTTAAAAATTATATTAATAATTTTTAATGTTGGTAGTGAAAGAAGCAGTGGGTGGTGGAAACAGTGGCGGGTATTTGTGAGTGGTGGTGGTGGTAACATTACTGGTGGTGGAATTAATAGTGGGCGTGGCTGGTTTTTACGTACGGTAGTGGATGTTAGTAAATAGTAGTGGACAATAATAGTTTTGTCTTTACAGAATAGGCAACATTTTATTGTGATAGATATAGTTGGTTGTTTTTAGCACAACTGGTAAGGAAAAACACAAATATTTTGAGGAAGATACTAAATCATATAAGACAATATGATCATGACCGCTGGATCACCCAAATGGGATCCAAGCTATTTATAATACTTGATCGAATAAATCACAGTTTTTAGTATTAAAATAAAAATTAATTACATTTCGAGAATACAAAACAAAGTTTGGACAAGTTAGGTTAGATAAAGAACGATGAAATTTATACTTGCAGAACATAAATCTACAGTTATAAATGATCACGTTTAATTAAAATTTAATAATAAATGTTCAATTGATATTTCATAATAAATGTTTATTTAATTAATCAAATGAATATATTTTTGATGATACATAATAAATTTATTTGATATTAACCATATCAGTAAGCATTAATGGTGGTTGTGATGGTGGCCAGTGGTGGGGATAATGGTGGTGGGTATTGGTGAGACTGGTGGAGTGGTGACGATAATGTGGTGGTGGAAGAAGTAGTGGTAGTAGGTTGAGAAAAGGGGTCCTAAGATAGGTAAATTAAACACTAATGGTGGTTGTGATGGTGGTGGATCGGCGGTGGGGATAATGGTGGTGGGTATTGGTGAGACTGGTGGAGTGATGGCGATAATGTGGTGGTGGAAGAAGTAGTGGTAGTAGGGAGAGAAAAGGTGTCCTAAGATAGGTAAATTATTTAGTCACCCTTGGTTAATTTTTCTTTGTTTTGTTTTAATTTGATTTTAGTTTTCAAATTAGTTTTTTTATTATTTTTTAAAATAAAAACAACTTTTAAAGGCCAGATTTTTCCAAAAAATAAGATGTTGTGATTTTAAGATTTGTCGGGTAGGGGGCAGGAAAAAAAATGAAACCTATAAAAAAATTGACCAAACACAAGGCTACACACGAATTAATTATAATCGGTTCAGTTTCACATCTCTCTTTATTCCCCGTTTTTTTTCATGGTTTCTGTTTCTGTCATTATTTCTCCCCTACTTCATGGGATTATGCAAGGCTACGCGTGAATTGATTGTAATCGATTCAGTTTCTCACATCTCTCTTTATTCCCCTTTTTTGTCATGATTTCTGTTTTTGTCACTTCTCCCCAACTTCGTGTAATTATGCATGCTTGAAAAATAGTTCATGATAACAGGTGGAGAGACAAGAAAAAAAAAGGATCAAGAATTAAATATTATTATAAATTTTAGGAAAATGAATAAACACAAATCTATGTAAATTGGGAACCCAACAATTTATATCAAAGAGAAAAATTAAATTCGAATGCTAACAGATTTTGCAAGATTAATCTAATTGATTTTAAAGTAATTTTAGGTGTTTTTAGTTTTGTTACAAGTTTGGTGAACGACCTTTGATGATATTTTTTTGAAGTAGTGAACGAAGTAATGTTCTACTGCCCATAGGATTTGCTCTAACGATTAACTATGTTTGTCCAAAAGGGTTGTATAACTTACATACACAATATTAAAATATTCGAGGATAAGGACATGTTTATTAACCAACTCCTCAAAATATTTAGACCTGGATCGATCATTTCGATTCTTTTCAGACAATCACGACATGTATGAATCGATGGATACATTTGAAACACATATCCTTGACCATGCCGTTACGGCACGGGTTGAGACCTAGTATATCAATATAATGCCTAATAGGCTAGACAAATGCTATCCCACACGACTTTGCGGGATGGCTTCCAGCAAAAACGGCTTCTTTACCGTTGGATGATCAAATCAACGGTTAAATTCACATTCAGGAAAGGACCCACAATTTCCCCTAAAGGGTTCAAGACTGTTAGATCTGGGTTTTAGCATGATCTAACGGTAAAGAAGCTGCGGAAAGCCATCCCGCAAACTCATGTGGGATAACACTGCTCTGCACACCACATTTGTCTCCATGTAATTCACCTTGGGTGGGTATGCTCCGGTCATCAGCTTCAGACACTTGTGGTATAATTGCCTCGCGTCACCAGCTTATTTGTCCAAAACATGTCGACTGATTCCATGTGTTGGCCTGCAAACAACAATAGTCGGCCTCCCATGGTAAAATAACATTTCTTTGAAGTTTAAACTTCGCTAGCATGAACAATATTTACATTAGTTACACACATAGATATAGTTTGGTGGTTAGTTTGCATAATACGGTTCTAGTTATAGTCGACTATATGCATCATGTTAAACTTCATTGTTTTAGAATTCTTTAAGTTGCATCCTTAAAGCACTTCGTTATCAATCAAAAACGTTTAAGCTACATGGGATAAAAATTCATTGCAAGCCTTGAAGGATGTAAAAGGGAGCTTAGTTGAGTACACAATAATATGTGCACCATCGGTGCAAATTGTATGACCACCAGACTTATAATACATCCAGAAATGATAGAAATCGTTGTTTATTTTTAGGCATTGGTAGTGTCAGCATCCTATTTCTTAACTAATACTGGGCATATTATGCATCTTGCAGCATGAATTGATGCATTCAGTAATGGAGAAAGGCAATACCTGCATTTCTAGTTCTGAGTTGATAAGCTTTTCACTTTTAAGCTCATTGGTATATACGTGGAGTCATATTATGCATGTGTAGGTTACCTCTTGCAGCATGAATTGATGCATTCAGTAATTCAGTAATGGAGAAAGGCAATACCTGCATTTCTAGTTCTGAGTTGATAAGCTTTTCACTTTTAAGCTCATTGGTATATACGTGGAGTCACTATTGGGTGGGAAAGAAGTTCATTCACCGGTTCATGTTAATTCCATCGAGCAGAATTTGGAACATTGTTTGTTGGTACCCCCCTAGGATTTCTAATAACTCAGCCACACCATTTACCTGTATTACTTAATCCAAATAAGTTAAAGTTGGGAAACCTCTAAATGCCCAAATGCATCCATTATTAGATTAACAAAGTGATTGCGAAGCAGTGCTGTGACATTTATAGGTTTAAAAAATAGGGTAAAACGATGACCATTCTAAACGCCACCTGATTTTTCTAAGATACCTTACTGTTTCCAGTAATTCATAAATATTTCTACATAGTACAATTCCCAAGAAACACCCTACAAGTTTTCTTATTACAGTGATAGAACAGATTATCGTGCAAAAGTGATGTAACAATTAATATATCCTGCATAGATGTTGGAACAACTTACAATGAAATGGTCACAACGAACTTGGCTCACAGTTCATCAGCTTTTCGGCAAAATGGGTTGCAGCGACAGTTGTGGCCATGGACATTTGTTGAAGGAATTTTAATGGTCTCGAGTCTGGACGAAAACCATGTCCTTGTTGGCTGGAAAACACCACCTACATATAGTGGAATTATATTGTTAGACATCAACTACTTTTCAGCATATTTCTAAGTATTATCCATTAGTCCATTTAAGGATTAGTTTCTATATGGGAGGTACCCATTTATACCAATTAATCCGTTTATATTTACCATAATATGAGGGACAACGAATAAGATGTGGTGGTTAAAGAAACAATACCAGATGTTTATGGGATTGAAAGTTACATTGCCACTGTCAGTTCCTACAACTAACAACGACTGCCCTAGCTTTCTTTTCTTCTGAAACATGCATAGGAAATCTATCAAAAAATTTGCATGAACAAAATATAAAAGTTCACATTTAACGAAGTATCAAGAATTAGAGTGAACGATAAACCTTCTCCCTGATTTTTTTTATATCATTAGCTACAACACTGGCTGCAATGTACCCAAATTATGTCTGGACCTGACTTTTTATAGTGTCCCTAACCTGCAAAAATAATAAAAAAACCATTTCCTAATGAACGTCCTCACCATCTAAATAAACTTCCTCACAAAGTGTTACGCTCAGCCTTTATAAACTTTTGCTTATCTTAATCCCACCATCACCATAACTAATTGCAAAGAAATCAGGACCAAATGATGTCTGCGAAGAATACTCCATATTCCTACAATCAATAAATTTGACATTCATTTAACTATACTGCTCTAAAATCCCAAATAAAAAATGTTAGATAATCAAAAAAATAATATAATTTTCGAGATTCATTTTCAACTGACCCATGATTTGGTGGTACTTCTCCATCTTCTATGGAGGAAGAGCAACTTCTCATATTCCACTTAAATCTTTGATTCATGAATCACTATTAAACATTATAACCTCCAAACCATTAATAAACTACTAACATTATGCTTCAATCTTTGACAACATAACCACAGAACCTTGAGAAGTTGTGCAAGGGTTTCTGTAATCACTTAAACAACCGAATTCAGCAAGAGAATTGTTCACTAATATAATCACAACAAAGCATAGTAAAAGAGATTCAATAAGTAGAAATGGAAGTAGCAGAGAGAAAATGGAAACCAAAGATTTGATTACCCGGTCTTAGAGGGAGGGGAGAGGTACCTGGAAACTGAGAAGTCTTTTCGTTTTTTCTCATCTAGAATCGATCGCCGCTAAAGGATTTTATTGCAAATTTTAAACAGATTAATGTTACAAAAGATGTTTATCATTGAATCATCAAAGTGGGAAGAAATAGCACCTTTCCTGAAATCATAAGCCAACAATCTTTAGTATTGTTGTGCTTCCAAACATCCTCCGTTTGGTTCCGACATCCTCAAAGGTATGAACTACCTGAAGCCATTTCTCTTCCGATTCCTGTAAAATATAACCAGAAGTGGGAAAAAAAACTTTTATTCAAAAACAATCTTTATTCAGATCTTCAACTGGAAAAATCAAAATCCAATTTCAGGAAAATATGGAAAGCATCATATTCTGAATACTCACTTAAGAAGGACCCTAGAAATCTCTTACCTTACTTTGGAGCACCAAAATTTAACCTTGGGTGTTTCAGGAAAAAAAAAACCCTTCAGATTAACTAAATAAAAATGTAGTCACAAAAACCGTAATTACACGGAGAGGAATATGGTTATACTTACTGATTTCAATATTTAGTTTTGTTTACTCTCTCAACTTGCTCAACTTGTAAACTCAATGTTTGGGTCCGAAGAAAGATGATGAATTGAAGTTAAAAATTTGGAAAGGCTGATTTTTGGCAGGGATATTTAGGGCGACCCCAACGCGACATAAAAAGATAAAAAATGTTGATATGTCTCTTCATAATCGGTAATTTAGAAGAAAAAAATTACCTACCGATTGTGACTATGTTCTTCTCTTCCTAGATTTGTTTTGAAATAATTAAATTTTGGGGATACTACCATAATCGGTAGGAAATAAACATCATCAAACTACCGATTGTACAATCGGTAGGCAATAAACATCATGAAACTACCGATTGTGAAAACAAAGAAATCTAAAATTCCTATTGGTTTTTGAAAAATTCCAATTTGGGACTACTACCATAATCGGGAGGCAATAAACATCATGAAACTACCGATTGTGAAAACAAAGAAATCTAAAATTCCTATTGGTTTTTGAAAATTTCGAATTTGGGGCACTACCATAATCGGGAGGCAATAAACATCATGAAACTGCCGATGTACAATCGGTAGGAAATAAACATCGTGAAACTACCGATTATGGAAGATTTCAAAATTTTGGAAAAAATGGATTTTAGAAAAAACTCATTTTGGGACAACCTATAATCGGAAAGTAATGTAACCAGTTAAACTTCCGATTATGGCTACGTCTCAAACATGAACCAAATGGTTAGGAGTGGCTCTGCACCCTAAAACCTGTGGAAATTTGGCAAATGTTCGATGTGGGGCTACTTATAATCGGTAGCCAAATATCCTGCCGATTATGGAAGATTTCAAAATTTTGGAAAAAATGGATTTTAGAAAAAAACTCATTTTGGGGCAACCTATAATCGGAAGGTAATGTAACCAGTTAAACTTCCGATTATTACAATCAGTAGTTTTACAGGTCCAATTAACTACCGATTATAAAAGGGAACATTAGCTGAAATATCCATACATTAATCGGCAGCTAATGATTCATTTTAAACTATCGATTGTTTGTAACCTACCGATTGTGGTTTTGGCTACCGATTATGTAAGGGCATAGTTGCCATTTCGAAAAATCGCGGATAAGGGGTAGCTTAGTTTTACGTTTGGGTGACATTTTTTGTCTTTTAGTGTCGCCCCTAATTGCGTTGGGGTCGCCCCTAAATATGCCAGGGATTTTTGGCGTTTCGTTTCAATAGGCAGTGAATACGACATTAAATGAAAATAAATGTGGGAATTAAGTGTTTGACCCTCCCCTCACTCTCTTACTCAAATGGCCTTTGACTTAAAACTCAATTTTAAAAAAATTAACCCATTTTATTGAAATGACCCTAAAAAAAGAAGGAGGGTCATTTGGATAATGATGTTTCATGATGTTATCAAATGATAAACTATATCTTTTAAGGGTATAATCGTCATGCCAACTTAAACATAACATGTCTCACGAATCATACATAAGAATTCGACAAATTTTATATATTTGGAAAACTTTTTGAAAGATCTACACAACGAGCGTAAATACAACTATCAAATTTTCATTTCATATAATTTTTGTATTCTTTAAGTATTTTTTTTAATTTTCTTCATATATTATAGTGTGCAGACAATATGCACACTGATTTTATGTGCAGAAAATATGCACACTGATTTTTGTAAACAATTTTTAAAATTTTCTTCATACTTTATAGTGTGAAGGAAATATGCACACTGATTTTTATAAACAATTTTATTAATTTTCTTCATATTTTATAGTGTGTAGACAATATGCACACTGATTTTATGTGCATACAATATGCACATCGGTTATAATATTTCAGGGCCACTGGAATAATTTGCAAATTTTATTAAATAACCCCGGAGCTAAAAGAGTAAGACCCATAATTTCCAGGGTCATAAGGATAAATTTCCCAAAATAAATAGAAAGCGAGTGTAGATGTATCTTTGTAAGGACAAATCTGGACGGCCACTTACACACACAAACTTAGCCAAACCGTATAAGTCTTCCTACATCACCAGATAAAATCCATATGTTACACAGACAAAATCCATATTTATTATAGTTATCACCCGCGATATTTTGTATACAACCAAAAAGACTAATTCATGATCACAGGAGCTAAATCCACCACTATTGCAATAGCATTGATTATCAAAACATCAACCAAAAATAAGTATTAGGAAGAAAAATAAGATAAAACAAAAAATTCTGAAAAAAATACACATTATGCACTTGGGTGCAACCTGTAGAAATAATATTTTTTGTCAGAATATCTATTATACACCCAGGTGCATCTTGTATAACCAGCTCTATCAAAAACCTCATACAATTCATGACTCAAAAAACACACTTCCCATTGCCAAATTTCACATCCAATAAGTACCCCCTTCATGATTTAATGAAACTTTATTGTTCCCACTCTGTTTTCTGACTTCCGTTATCCGAAGTTAGTAGTACCAACTTGTTATTTTCGATGCATTTTCCAACTGTTTCTGCAAGACTGGTTCAGGCATAAATACAAACACTTTGTGTACCTGATGCTGGTGATAATGGAATGAGTTTATCTGAATTATGGAACCCTGAACACAGCTCCTTCCTGCAAAATTCCAATCAATCAAGTGTGTAATTACATATTATAATGGGAGACAATCTAATAGAGATTCAGGTTATCATTTTTGTACTTTGATACCAGAGTTAAATGCATGGGCGTGTTACTTTGATACTAGAGTGATTAGTGGAGGAAATTAATTGGACATGATATTACCTAGGTTCCTAAGTGAGGCTCCAAGCTACACACCAACTTCACAAAAATTGATCAGTGGTGCTCTTGGTGTACGTTAACATTCATCGTATGAAGGAAATTCAATGCATCATATCATACACAGGAGTCATCACTTGGTCGTCGATAAATGCAGACATATTTTTCTAAAAGAACAAAGAAACATTTATGCATTTCTACAAACACCTGCTCTACGTGACTTGATGTGGCCATGGACGAATTTGGTGTTCTGTTAAATATTGTTTCATCTCCTTCCCTGCAATTTAACTACAAATTAAGAAGGAAAAAAACATATCTCTCATATACCATTCAACATTAATAATTCATTATTGCTTCAATAACGAAATTGGAACCAGATTGAAATTTAACAAAAAAAATTTAGCCAATTTAAAAATAACTTCGAAATCAGGTTGCATTAGATTAAAATTCCTGGGATTTGTGGCGGTGATGCTATTGCTGGTAGTGATGGTAATGGCGGTGGAGGTGGGTATTGATGGTGGCAGAAACTGGAATGGAAAATAAAAACGAAGAAAAGATCAAATTTTGAGATATAATACCTGGTATACGGATGCTAACATTCTCTAGCTGAAAATATTACCGAAGGGATACACCATCAACGATCAATTTCTGGTTAACCGGAGGTGGTGGATGAGAGGACTAGTCTGTTTCAACCAGGATATTATAACTAGAGAAGAAGAGAGGGTATCTTAGTCATCTTTACTAAAATTAATGGGGTGAAAGAGCCGCATGGGATAGTAGAACCATTATATTTGGAATTTGGTTATTTGGCCCATAGCCATATTTTACAAGTCTTTTACACCCAGAAATTTGAATTCAAGGGCTAATAAACCAAAAAACTGGATGACAAACAGATGGTACATTGACAATATAAATTGTTAACTAGGAAGACATAGTTGATTAAACTTCCTATTTGTAATGTCGTGCGTCGCAAATGCTATTTTAGCTTTTATTTAGGTCGTTTTTTCAACGATGATCAGAATTGCTTGTACTTTCTGCAAAAGTCTAAAACAATCTTATTAGCGGAATAACGATGCCTAGCTAATATAATTATGTTGCACTTACGTGCTTATCAATTTCATATGATGATTATTTAATCCCGTAAAGCATTCAAGATAGGAAAACATTTTCTTGGTTAAATAGAGATTCAATCACACAGTTTAATGCCTCATTTGCCTAAATTGGTTGAGCAACATCAGAAACAAGACTATTTTTTTCCATACTTTAAAATTAGACAGATATTTAACGAATAAAAACTTGTAAATCATAAATTATTATTAGGGTTTTTGCAATGAACATTCAAAAATCCTCTACATCTAAGTTCATAATAGGGTTTGAAGAATGAGAGAGAGGCATGGGTTCAAGAGCCTCTCCCTCCTCATTTTTCTTTAACCTCCCCTCTTGATCTCCTTATTCAAATCTCCTTTTATCTCTTTCTTCATATTAATGGAGTAATGCAAATTGTAAAGGTTATTTACGGATAAAGAAAAATAACTAGATAAGGGACACTATCAGGATTCAGATTTTTTTCTCCTAGTAAATTTACGCTATATGAACTTTTGTAGTGCCCCATTTGTCTTTTAATAACATATACGTGAGTTGGTGTGTAATGGTTAAGTTGTCCATATACATGGTCAGGAAATGGCATGTGCAACTTTAAAATGCGTTTTCATCCAGATTTTGAACCTACCCGCAGTAAACATTTTAGACCTCAGATGATGTTTATTTAAATTAAACAGTCCCATTTACGAATTCTCATGATATGCCGAATTGTGATGCCATAGGCTATGATCACATTCCATTGTACATTCTACTTTCAAATTGGGATTGTTAACTATTGATACATGAAAATGGTTACCCCTTAGCATGGGTAGGTAGCCCTTAAAGGGAGGATAAGCCCACCATGAAACATAGGGGACTTGGGGACTAAAGCCCAAGCCCAATAGAATATATCCATAGAATAAGAAGGATATGGAAGGAATTATTAGGGAAGTAGAAGGTCACATTAGGAGGAATGGCAATAGTTGTAATTAAGGGAGATTCTATGACATGTGGCATGATGTCATGAGAAGAAGGGTTTTTGGAAAAGCCTAAATAAGGAAGGATATAGTACAATGGAAAGGAAGCTCTCTCACATACTATTCTAGGAAGGTGTTGTCATTGTTGTGACTAGGACGTGTAGGACCAATTTCATATTCACCCATCAATATTTGGCGACCACACCCGAATGCTCGTCTCTTGTCCACCATAGCACACCAAAAGGGCACTTCAGGAAGACAGACGACCGATCGACCGATTAATCTCGATGATATAACAATAAAAGAAGGAAACGAATATAGTGTGGAGGAAACACTAGCACAGAACGCGGTTACGCACCTGACGATACAGAAACCCCAGACTTAAAAGACGAGAGTGATGCAGAAGAAAGACACACAACGAGTGACCAAGGTCATGATCCCATCATCATTAACTTTACAATACATGCAAAAAAGAGCTAGAAAGTTGTATCCGAAGAAAATAAGAGTTGAAAGAATTGATGGAACAAGCAACAGCGACAGACCAAGGCATTATCAAAGAGGTAGCAAAGAACGACGGGAACAAAGAAAACGCGCTCACAACAATGTCACAAGAGGCGATAGCGAAGTACCTAGAGACAAACTACCGCGTAGTAATGTAGGATAATTATGACTTTATGAACATCCCGTACTCCACGAGAGTTATCGAATATCAATATCCCGATATGTCACCGAAATTTAGAATATACGACATGCATGGAAATGCGCGTGAACACCTTAGTCGATTCTTATCAGCAATGAATGACAAGGCCTCGGATAAAAAGTTATGTTTTAGGGAATTCCCCAAGTCACTCACATGTACAGCGTTCACCTAGTACGATAACCTGAAATCGGGAAGCATAAACTCATTGCCAGCCATGTCCACTATTTTCTTGAGAAAATTTATTCAGCCAAGAGAAAAATTACATCAATAGACCTGAGTAGATGCAACCAGCGGATATGAGAATAAATAGGGAAATACATCACTCGGTTCCGACACTTCGCACTAGATTGCCATGAAGACATCAAAGAAGAGGCGCTAGTCGAAATATGCATACGCGGAATGTCACCCGCTTTCAAAAGAAGTCTAGTCAACTTTAGGTTCCAAACCTTTGTCGATTTAGAAAAGGCGGCTGAAAGGATTTCCGACCGTGTCGATGAAACATATGCGGATCACGCCTGACGTTACACGATTGACACAGTATCTGAAGCGCCACGTAATGTACGATCCAACACCAACCAAGGCATAGGAGAAGTGCATGCGCTTCAATTTACTAACGGAAACCCAGGGGGAAACAAATGGGAAAAACGAGATTTCCCCCCACCACCCCCTCTACCATGCAGTCGAGAACAAATAATCAGGCTTTTGGGACAGTGGATAACAAACAAAGAAATCGAATTGCTACCAACAATAGTAGACATGAACAAGATAAACAAAAGCGCCGTTAAGTATTGTCACTATCATCGACGACTAGGACACCCAACATTGGAATGCTTCGCCATTAGAAATATCTTCGACCGCAAGCGCATGGTTGGGGAGATCGAAACACCTGACCAGGAAATTCAGCATGATCCCCTCCCCCGTCACTGAATCACTAGGAAGAAGGGTACAAGAAGAACAAGCGAGACCGGCAACAACACGACAAAGTTTTACGAATTGTGTATACAAAAGAAGGTTTGCATCATCTCATAATAGAGGAAAGTTGTACCTTCTCATTTTATTTAATAATTAGATATCACCGGGGCCTTACGGCCCCATATCAACCTTTACTTTTAGTGTAATATATTGGTCATACGTAGCAACCCTGACTGGATAACAAAACGTAAAACCCGTCATCTATGTTTGATGGGGCAACCATGTATGAAAACAATCTAATCTTGCTTTTAAAGGGTGAAACTTTCGGTACACACAAATTACAAAAAAATAAAATAAACCATTTCAAGGTATCACCGAGGTCTTACAGTCCGACTCAACCTCTGGTTTCAACAAACAAAGTAAGTCAATGTTTTTGACTACGAAACAAAACATAAAGAGAGAAAATAGTATACTAAAACCCATTACGATTGTTTCCTTTGTCATCACATGTTTACAGTAAAATGAAACATAAAAATGGAAACTATATCGAATTAAATAGCTTTTGTATTGTTTTTATCATTCAAAAAATGTGAATTGCAGATAGAAATCAAACTTGCAATATTTGAATTGCATAATAACTTCTCAAAGGAATTATTATTAGCTAACACCCGTTCAAGTACATCAACAGATAAAACCCACAATCAATATCTCTTTTAAATGATTTTTATTATTTAGTCAAAATCGGATGGTTTACACAGCCCAAAGCCACCCAACGTCCAATTGAAACTTTAATACCTCATGCCATTATAACTGTTTATATCAATATCTTGAAACAAAATATCAATCACCTGATTTAATTTCATCAATATTTATTCCTTGTTATTTTGAAAACCAACCATCTTTACGTAAAGACGAAATAGAGAAATCAAAAGAACAAATGGATCCATGTTTACAACAGAGACAATTGTTAAAAGGTTTGACAAAAAACGATATTACAACAATAACTAACAAAAAGATTCATTAAGTAATAGAGTCGTACTGTGACGAGGTTACCCTCGTGACAATTTTCCTAAGGGTGCACCTTGTAGCCTTTGGATTTCAGATCTAGGAATATTTGCATCTCAAGATAATATCCAAATACTAAAATAATTTTATTCTTTTATTTTCTGCCATCACATCCCTTTCTTTAATTTTTGTTTTATCTTAGTCCCTCTGGTAACACCATCGTTTTGATAATCATGATTGCCTGATTAGTAATCATGATCATGATCAAAGGTGATGCTCATTTTTCGTATGAACACAATCAGTATTGCATGCGTACATAGAAAACGAAGGCATCCAAAATCAAGAACTACATATGCCCACTAAGAAGTACTAATTAACAGAACGTATTCCATTCGTGAACGAACATTAGTTTGCTGGTACACTCATTCATAACTTTGAAGGATATAAAATATAAGTCCAAATATATCCCCGTTGCGGACCAATCTGTTTGAGCAACTTAGAAGCGTGATTAAATGAACTGTGGCAAAGATACAAAAATGCGAATTTGATGCATTTTTATATGAAACTATCCAATCAATTTTTTTCCATGTTCGAATTTTTTTTCCTTCAGAAAACCTAGGTTTCTAGCGGGTGAGGTTGGATTTAGTTCGTTAGAAGTACCAAAAGGTAAATAAAATTAAATTATGGATGTGAAAAAGAAATAAAAAATAATTTAATTTCTTATATATTACCTCGGGATGCAAATACGTCTAAGATATATTATCTAACGGTTATAAAGTGCACCCTTACAAAAGCCGTCACGAGGGTGACCTCGTCACAACATGACTCTTAAGTAATATGATTCTATACAAAAATTTGCGGAAACTCATTAATAAAATTGCATAAGATAAAAATTAACTCTTATAAAACAGTAAACCAATAAATGAAAACAACCTTAAAATTTAAGAAAGTAATAATATATGTAGACAAAAAAAAATATGAAAACAACCTTAAAATTTAACGTAAAGCTTAGCATGAAATTCATTTTAATCCTATTTGACTTTTGGTAGTCATTTTACTTGAAACCAAATCTACATGTCTTTCAATTGCGCCCGACTTCCCATATTCTTTTTTCAGTTTTTTACACTATAAGACCCTTTTTATCCATGTTTACATTGGATTTTTTTTGTAGATATTATTTAAATATTAACATCTTATATTCTTGTCTTTTTTTTACTCTCCGTTCATCTTTGTAATAATATGTTTCAAACTCTTATATTTTTCTAATTTTAATATTGTCTAAACTTTGTCTGCTGGTGTTTTTGTCTTCTCTTTTTGGTGTACATATTGTAATGATCTTTAATCTAATCATATTGAGATTAACATTCAATCGAATAATATTGCGAAAATATGGCCTCGTACCCATATCGTTCTCCATGTTTATATATACTGTTCCAACTCATATTTGTCATCAGAATCCATCGGTTTTCTATTAAAGAAATAAAGGCACCGTGTGTATGGTTTCTTTTGTAGTGTTGTACCTAACATCAGTTGTTTGATAACGATATGTTCTTCATCTATTAAACTATTTTGATTTGAAGTTTGGAGAATCTTGTTGTGGAAAGATATTTTTCTCTTTATACTATTCTCCAAAACTATATCTTTTATTGTTCTCAAACTTTAGTTGTTGTAATACGAAAACTTTGTTATTTTGCTCGTTTATGTAGCAGTAAACCTTATTATTTTGTTGGTTTATATAGCCTCTATTTGATGTTATATATGAAATTCTGATTGAATTTGGAAATCTGATCCTAGCCTTACCTTGGTTTGTATTCGATCCCTATTCAACCTGGCTAATTAAGGAAATCATTATTTCCATATATTTAAAATGTTTGTTCCTCCATATCAATTATTACTATTTGAGCATGTTTCATACAAAGATTTTGGTTGGTAACCTAGCAACAAGCTGGACTCCAACTCCTTTTTAAAATTGTATTTGTTATTTAAATAATGATATTGGGTATTATAAGATACCTAAAACCGTAGTAGCTTTCATATTTCCAGGTTTAATAAATTTGCTTTATTAATTATCTGGTTATAGTGACCTCAATAATTAGAATCTTTATATGGAAATATTAGAGGTTTAGAAAAAGAGTTTTTTCTTTCTTTTTTCTGATAGATTTTTCCCCACTCATGTTCAGGATGGTGAGTATTTGGACGTGGATACAGCTAGCACAATGTAGTGCCCCCAAATATAGCAGCTGACTAATCCAAGAGATTAACTAAATAAAGAGGCACTAAGGATCTAAATCATTTACTTAAACATTCAATTAAGAATTATGCTACAAAACTTAACCCAAAATTAACCCCTCTCAGAAATATATAAACAAGAACCCCTTTCAGATGATACATATACAATAGTCATTTGGTTTACAAATAAAATATACAACATAATAAACATAACAGAAGTTAACCAAATAACTGACTCAAATCCTCGAAGCTTCCGATGCGCAACTTTGATCTGTCTCTGAAACTGAAAGTGGGAATGGGTGAGCACATCATCCCTAAAAGGGGTGCCCAGTAGGAATAACATTTAACTTTCAAGTAATCATGGGCAAGATTTGGAAAACAATAATGTTTTCCCAAACATTAAAAAGTGACCAAGTCACTGAAATAAACAAACATTTATATGGACAAACTCTTTTTTCAGACAATTTACTAATATGGTTGTAAATTCCGTGTAGTTGCAGGAAATCCTACACTACACCCTTGTTAAGAATTTGTAATAACCAACTCAAATTTGAAGATTAAGAACGACACTTTATTATTTGATTTTCAGAAATGTTTATAGGAAATGTAAGAATTCAAGAATACAACTTTTCTCTTGAAGTTTCTCTCTCCTCAAGACTTTCTCAACTCTCAAAAATACATCATCCTTTTCTGGACATATTGGGTCTCTATTTATAGGGTAGTTACATAATGGATGACAGCTAAGTTTTCCTCTTATTTCAGATTTGTTCTGCGATTGTACCGCGATAGTTACAATGTTCATTCTCGCAAGCTTTGTAACCATCGCAGGACAAACATGATTTTCTCATGTTTTCTTCAATCGTCAGCTATTATGTCACTCTTTTGACTGCTTTTGTGACATTCACAAAGTGTTGTTAAAAAGCTTGCGGTGATGCTCGCTGGGAAGTGTTGTTAATCTCGTAGAGAAGTGTTGTAGCGATATTCTGGTCCTACATCTTGCCTCTTCTCATGTCTTCTTCGCAAAGTGGAGAGGATATGAGAATATTCAACTCTTCATAGTGCTCGCAACTTCTTTTCTTTCCATATTTTATTCTCGACATAGCTCCGTTATTTTAGCTTGACTGCCTACACGTGTTGTAAATTCTTCTTTTTAACGACACGTCTCTAACCAACAGGTCACCCCATTTTGCCTATAAAAGGTAGGATTAGGTTACAAAACTAATTTTCTTCTTTTACTTTTCTATCTTCTTCATCTGTTTGTTTTGTTTTCCGTCTGCAACTTTTCTCCTTCCTCATATTCTCCTGCTACTGTTCTAATGGAGTCATCAAGGTATGCTTTTCAATTATGATATTTGTTTGAGCCAATTTTTACTCAAATCTTCCAATCTTCTCTATTTGATTCTTCATAAAATATTATGTTTTCTCTTCAGTGGAGCTACTCCTAATGCCCAGTCTGTAATTCAAAACCCTAACTCTCGTAAAAGACCGACTGAAAAGACGAAGAAGAGTTCTGCGAGTAATAAGGTAGTAAGAAACACATTTTATCTCTTAATAACAATATTGTTGCCTCTGTTTCTTATCTAAGTTATTATTCGCAGAATGACGAGCGTATCGCTAGACCTCCTAAAAGATTTCGCCAAAACAAAACTCTTGAGGTTGATTTCATCATTCCAGAGTTAACGTCTGCGAGAGCCACTCCCATTTCCTTGCAATCAGATCTTCATTCTTCTGTTTGCGAGAATATCGCTGTTAACATCCCTGATTCTTTGTTAAATAAAACCCCCACAGTTGTTGTTAATAATATTCCCTCCAGTCCTTTACAACCTTTAACTGCTACTTTTCCAAACACCCCTCCTTATGATGATGCCACCATTACAAATAACCCAAATCTCCAACTCGCCATTCTTAATACTTCTTCCTTTACGCCTCTTCCTTCATCTAAAGAAACATCAATTGGGGTCGATGTTGCTTTTGAAGTTCTATCTAATATTTTAGATGATGCTAGAAAATCTTCTATTGATCCTCTCAAACATATTGTTTGCGATACTTTAATCAAATATTTTGGTTCTGATGGCTCTGCCTCGCGAGCGTCTTTAGAAAATGAAATTGAAGTTTTAAAGAGAGACCTTCACGTTAAGACTTCAGAATGTGATGTTCTTCATCAACAGCTTCGCAACTCTTCTCTTGATCATGAGAATCTTCACAAAAACAAGGAGCTGAAAGGTATAATCTTCTTGCCTCTGTCTTTTTGTTTTTCTGTTTCTAGTAAATTTTCATCTTCCCTATACTTAAGTTTCTTTCTTAAATTATTGGCTTGCATATTTAGTTTTAAATCAGAGTCGATTCATTGAAAGACTTAAATTTGAATCTATCGCTGAAGAAGCTCGTGTTGAAAAAGATTCTTGGATGGATCAGTTTAATAGACTAGATAATCTCTACATATATTCAGTTGATCAAATAGATAATCTCACTAATGAAAATAATCAATTATCACAGAGCCAACATTTATTAAATAGCGAGGTTACTCGCCTCTCATACGTTAATCAAAGCTAATTTGGCGACGAAATCTTTATCAGATGAGAATAGAACTTTATCTCAAGAAAAACATAAATTTTCAAGCTTGATGGTGATTTCCTCGCAACAATGAAGTTATCTCCATAGAATATGCGATAATCAAGAGCAATCTCTACGTTCTCTTAAGGATGAACTCAAGGAAGTAATTGAATGATATGCCGCTGAGAAGGATAAACTCATCAAGGGTAGGTTAGCTCTTAGTTTAAAGGCCAGCAAGCTTCAAGATCAATACTCCCAATTAAAATAATCTTATTCTTTATTGGCAAAAGAAAATTCATATCTCCATTCCAAAGAAGAAAATATAAAATCTCGCTTGAAGGGTATAGTTGGGGATAAGTTTGACGATGCCATTAATCAATGGGAGAATTGTTGTTCATTAATTCAAAATTTAACTTCTCAAAAAGAAGGTAGTCATTTGACTGCCTCACTTGTTGATTTTTTTTTTGTCAAATTTTATGTTACATTTCTTGCGAGATCTTTGTCTGAATAATCTTTTGCCATTTTTGTTGCTCGCAGAATCTTAAAGAAGCCTTCACTCTACTATCTCTGATTTGACTGATAAACTGGACAAAGTTCCTAAAGAAAACATGGTTCTCACTTCTGATCTTGTAAAATATCGCGATGTGGCAGAAAGAAGACTTGATTATCTCGAATACTTCAAAAATATAGAGATTAGAAATCATGATAGAGGTTTCCTTCGCAAGGTCCACCTTAGTGCTGAAGTTCTCGTGAAAAAGATTCTAATTTCTCAATCTCTCCCTACTGTATATGTCCCTCCTCTAGAAGTTGATGATGATGAAGTTCCTCTTCCCATGGATAAGGAATTAGAATATGCCAACGGTGAATAAGATAGTGAAGAAGATTTTTCTCAGGAAGACCCAAAAGAAAAAAGTCCTCATAGAAAAGTAACTACAGGTGGTGAAGCAACTGTAAACAATGAAGGAGAGACTCGCAAAGATAGGAATGTTGATGAGGCTGATCATGCTGGCAAAAATAATGAATCTGGCGAGACCAACGCTGAAGTTTAAATTTTATTTTTGCTCTTCTTTTCCTTCTTCTTCCTTGCGAGCAATGTAATCTTTTGCAACGTTAGAATCTAACTTTTACTTTTGCTATTTTGAATGTTTCAAGAAAGATAATGAGATTTTTGTTTATCCACTCCTATACTTGCCCTTCATTATCTTTCTTGCGATAGTGAATTATTTCCTGTATCTGCGATTATAGAAATGGATATGCGATGTAATGAATATTTCTTGCGATATCTTCCGCTAAAAATCCTGATCTGTAAATAATGTTTCTGTAAAATCTTGAAGGAATCTTCTTTCTCATATATTATCCTGAGAGAAACAAATAAAATAGTTAATGTTTGAGATTATTCTGTTGGTCTTATTTTTCCTTCCTAGTTAAAGGTCTTATTTTGCCAAAATTTTCTTTCTGCGACAAAATCGCAGGACGTCTTTACATTTGTATGTAAAAACCCATTGATCTTGCCTTATCTTTGTTTCTTCGAATTTTTTGCGACAATATGACAGGTCTATATTCTTTTGCGAGAATGAAGTCTTATGACATTGCCGTCTTGCGATGAAATCGCAGGACGTCTTTACACTTTCATGTAAAAACCCATTGATCTCATCTTAACTTTTCTCTTTTGGCTTGTTGATTTTATATAATTTTCGTCACGCGACAATATGACAGGCCTAAATGTTCTTGCGATCATAAAGCCCCATGACATTGCCGTCTTAAGACACTTATCAGATCCCTAATGGAGGGTGCCGCCCTTATCTTCCCCTTGGTTTCCCCTTCAAGGAGGGCACATCGACCATACAAGACTAGCTCCTCCCATCCATATTTGCCAAAAACCAGTTGTTTTCGCATTCTCTTGTCCTTTATGCCTATATGGCTTATAGTTACAAGACTGCACCCTAAGTGGGGTTTTCTTCGGGCCGAGTGCATCATATCCAAGACTTTCCAAGGATGTCCAGGGTAGTTTCGTACGCCCCGGGAACCCTTGACTCAACCGTGTACCTCGGCGCCTTGGTCATACTCTGCACTCCTTATAAGAGGTTCTTAGTCGTCCAACCAGGGTATAACCTTATATAGTTGGAAATCCAAGATCCCTCTCCTGGATAGGTTTTCTTTAACCCCAACATCTTCATGACTCAGGTCCAAAGAAGTATAACCTTATCCCTGAGTCATGTAAAGAGATACCCCTTATATGACGCACTATTAGGTCTTACATTTGCCTCTTGTGAAATTTTATTCGCGAACTAGGGTGCACGCCATAAAGGTTCGTCCCATTCTATTAATCTCTGCGAAATTTTTATTCTCCTTTCTTGCGATTATGCTCGCAGCTCTTGTTTTGCTTTGTTATCAGAAGAACCTCTCAGTTGTAACAGAGAAAGAAGAATTTATTATTTGTTTCATCATACAACGTACCAGTATCTCTTATCTCGCAGAAGTTGTCATTGATAATACCTTTTCATAAATAGTCTATTCCATGGTCTATCAAGTCTTTGACCAACATCTCTCCCTCCAGGGTCCATTAGTTTGTATGCCCCGGTTCCAACTATCTCTTTAATGATGTACGGTCCATCCCATTTCCTCGCCAAATTTCCACCATTCTATCGCTGATAACTTGGTGTTTCTCGCAGCACTAAATCGCCAGGTTGAAACTCACGTTTCTTAACACGTTTGTTGTACTCGCGAGCTAATCTTCGCTGGTAATTTTCCATATGTTGTAAAGTCTTTTCTCTTTTTTCTTCTAATTCATCCAATTTATTTAAAATCACTCCATCACTTAGATTTCTTTCCCAAGCCTCTCTTTTTGTTGTAGAAATAGCTACTTCTGTCGGTAACACAGCTTCAACTCCATACGTCAAACAAAAAGGTGACACTCCAGTAGCTTCTTGTCTAGTTGTATTATAAGACCATATTGCATTATGCACCTGTTCGCACCATGCTCTGTGGTATCCTTCTAGCTTCTTTTTTAAGATTTCTGCGATTGTCTTATTAGTTGCTTCAGCTTGACCATTTGCTTGTGGGTATAAAGGAGTAGATTTTCCACACTTTATCTTAAATGCATTGAGTAGCAATTCAATATTCTGCCCTTCAAATTGATTTCCATTATCAGACACCAACTGTGCTGGAATCCCAAATCTGCAAATTATATTCTCAAATATGAATGTAAAAATATCTTTATCGCGGATATGTTGTATTGCCTTTACTTCTCCCCATTTTGTGAAATAATCTGTTGCGATAATTAGATATCTTCTTTGTCTAGAGCCAGGCACAAATGGTCCCACAATATCTAATCCCCATTTCCCAAAAGGCCATACACTTGTTGAAGATGATAATGGTGCTCCTGGTGCATGTATCTTTTTTCCATATCGCTGGCAATCTTCGCAATGCCTTGAGAGTTGTTTTGCATCTTCATGCATATATGGCCAGTAATAGCCTTGCATTTTTGTTTTATATGCCAAAGATCTTCCTCCACTATGATTACCAACATCACCATTATGCAACATCTTCAATATTTTTTGTCATTCCTCCCTCGTCAAACATATTAGCAATGGTCCACTAAAAGATCTGCGATATAATACTCCATCTCTTAACTCATAATTGGTTGCCCTACTTTTTAATTTATGTGCCTCTAATCGATTTCATGGGATTTCTCCTCTTGCCAAGTATGCATGAAGATATGCTCGCCAATCTGTAATGTTGCTATTTAATTCTTCTTCGCCAACTTCTACCATCATCATATCTTCCTCTTCTTCTTCCTTGTT
Source organism: Papaver bracteatum (assembly GCA_023529315.1). Lineage (NCBI taxonomy): Eukaryota > Viridiplantae > Streptophyta > Magnoliopsida > Ranunculales > Papaveraceae > Papaver > Papaver bracteatum. The sequence goes on along the minus strand of JAJJWX010002723.1, from coordinate 1,761,826 downwards.
TATCGCTGGTAATAAAAGTGTTTGAATTTTTATGCATCTCGCAGCTGGATTTGTCATCATACTGGATATGAAAGCAAAAGCATCTGCGAGTCTATTATCTTTCCTTGATATGTGTCTCCATTTTATTTTTGGAATTCTCGCAGATAATTCTTCGACTAATCTTTTATACTTTCTCAAAGATGGTTCGTTTGTTGTGTATTCTCCTTTTATCTGGCGAATAACCAATTGTAAATCACTGGTGATTCTAGCATTTACCAACTTCATTTCTACCGCAAATTTTAAAGCATGAATCACGGCCTCATATTCTGTCTCATTATTAGTGGATGCAAATTCCAATCTAAATGAAAAAGCTGTTTTTTTCTCCTTCTGGCGAAATAAAAACAACTCCAATCCCATTTCCTTCTCCATTTGATGATCCATCCACCAATATCTCCCATATGTCGGGTTCTGTTAATAGATGTTTTGGATCTCCATGTTCCTCTTCTATATCCATCATTTCTTCCACAGCTTCATCATCTTCTAAAGGAAATTCAGCTAAAAAGTCTGCGATAACTTGTGACTTTGGCAAGGATAAAACTTCATATTGGATATCAATGTGTACTACTTGTGCATTCCATCTCTCAACTCTGCCTGATCTTTTTGAATTTTTCATTACTGATTCAATTGGCACTTTTGTTAACACTTTGACCTTATGTGCTTGAAAGTAGATGCGAAGCTTAAAAGTTGCATGCACTAACGCTAGAATTAGTTTCTCAATCTTTCATGGGTTGGAGCCCAGCTTGTCGCTAGGCTGACAACTAGTTACTTGTAGTCCGTTTGTTTTGAGTCGGATTTTTCATGGATTATTGGTACCCTGACCATGAAATTAAAAAGTAAGAGTAGAATACGATACGCAACTTCCCACAGAAAAAAATAAAATAAAAATCTTTGAATAATTTCTCTCTGCAGAATTGAACGTTTTGCTGATGTAATACATTGGTTTTTCTACCCATGTATCTACTCGCAGTACCACACCACTTAGCGCATATGTGGTTGTTGCGAGATAAATCAATATTCCTTGAAAAGCCTTTTCACATTCATCTGTCCACTTGAATTTTGTTCCCTTCTTGAGTATATCGAAAAAATGTTTGCACTTGTCTGAAGATCGCGAGATGAATCTTCCTAGCGAGGCTAAGAGTCCATTCAACTTTTGCACATCTTTTACCGTCGCAGGCGTTGGCATATCGCGAATTGCTTGCACTTTTTTCGGATCAACTTGTATTCCTTCTTTTGATACAATATACCCCAGAAATTTTCCTGAAGTTACTCCAAAAGTACACTTATCGGGATTCACTTTAATATTAAATTGTCGCATTTGATCAAAAATCTCTTTCAAATCTTGCACATGATTCTCAGCTTCTTTGCTTTTGATCAGCATATCATCTATATACACTTCTAATGTTTTATGGATTCACTTTGGAAACACCTTCTCCACCATTCTTTGATATGTTGCACCAGCATTTCGTAAGCCAAAGGGCATCTTTGTATAACAATATAATCCTCTTGGAGCAAAAAATGCGGTATGTTCTTGATCTTCTTCAGCGAGAGGGATTTGATTATATCCTTTATATCCATCCAACGAAGATATTATTGCATTTCCCCATGCTGATTCAACCATCTGTGGGATATCTGGTAACAGAAAACTATCTTTAGGACAAGCTTTGTTTAAATCAGTGAAATCTATGCAAATTCTTATCCCCTTGTTCTTCTTTGGGACCACCACCATATTTGCAATCCACTCTGGATATTTTGCTTGCCTTATAATTCCTGCGTCGAGCATCTTCTGTAATTCTTATTCTATTTGAGAATGGTATGTTGTTGCGATTTTCCTTATTCTTTGCTTAAATAGTCTTATATTTTTGTTGATTTCTAATTTATGACATGATATTGATGGATCTATCCCTGGCATCTCATCCATGCTCCACGCGAAGATATCTTTATATTCTCGCAAGAGATTTATAGTTCTTTCTTCCTCACCTGCCTCTATTCTAGTCCCAATTTTTAGCATTTTAGGCTCTTCTTCACTCCCAATATTTACTTCCTTTGTTGGTTCTGTTGCAGTATAACTGGCTTTAGGTTCTCCCATTGGTGTTGGTGTTTTCATAACTCTCGCGAGTTCATCTCCTTCTCGCGAGATTTCGCTGGGTATTCCTTTTCCTTCTTTTGCTCTTATCATGTAAACTTTAAATTCTTCTTCCTTCTTTGTTTCTCTCGCCAATTTTCTGCGAGCCTTTCGCAGCTTTGGACGTTCTTCACAATTTCTTACTTCAATTTGGTAACACAATTTCGCAAAATCGGTGTCTCCTTTAATTTCTCCAATTTCACTAGGTATAGGAAATTTGATGCATTGATGCAATGTTGATGCTACAACCTTGATTGCGTGTATCCACGGTCTTCTTAATATCATGTTATACGGTGATTCCACGTCTACCACACATAATGTTACTTGTGTTTCAATCTCTCCTAGTGGAATTCGTACCACTATCTCGCCTTTAGGTTTTGTTAAAGATTTTCCAAAGCCATGAATATGATATGTTGAACAAGACATTTCTTCATCCTTATATCCCATTTTCTTAAAAGTATAATTAAATATTATATCCACAAAACTTCCTGCATCCACCAAAGTTCTATTCATAGCCAATTCTTCTACAGATTTTATTGATTCTTCCTTTCTCATTGGTATAGTGGATACCGTGATTACCAAAGGAAATGTATGACCTAGATTTTCTTTTGGTATTTCTGTTGTTGTAAATGTGATCTTTTTATTTTCCCAATCTTTCAATGATGATATTTTTTCCACCGTCATAATTTTCCTTCCTTCAAAATCCCGTTTGTGTATCTTCCCTTTAATATTTTCATGAAATCTATCAATCATTGTTCTTGTTACCATACCACACTCCAATTTTCTACAATCTTCTTTGATTCTGACCATTCTTCCTTCAAATATCTCACCGATTTGTTTTATGATTTTCTTAATCTTGAACAATTCTTATCTTCTTCCTCACTTTTTCTATGATTTCGCTAATTCAATCCCTGTTTCGGGCGCCAAAATGTAGTTGCAGGAAATCCTACACTACACCCTTGTTAAGAATTTGTAATAACCAACTCAAATTTGAAGATTAAGAACGACACTTTATTATTTGATTTTCATAAATGTTTACAGGAAATGTAAGAATTTAAGAATACAACTTTTCTCTTGAAGTTTCTCTCTCCTCAAGACTTTCTCAACTCTCAAAAATACATCATCCTTTTCTGGACATATTGGGTCTCTATTTATAAGGTAGTTACATAATGGATGACAACTAAGTTTTCCTCTTATTTCGGATTTGTTCTGCGATTGTACCGCGATAGTTACAATATTCATTCTCGCAAGCTTTGTAACCATCGCGGGACAAACATTCTTTTCTCATGTTTTCTTCAATCGTCAGCTATTATGTCACTCTTTTGACTGCTTTTGTGACATTCACAAAGTGTTGTTAAAAAGCTTGCGGTGATGCTCGCTGGGAAGTGTTGTTAATCTCGCAGAGAAGTGTTGTAGCCATATTCTGGTCCTACATTCCGAACTCGCGAATTCACACCTATATATCTATGGATGTCGACAACTTCGATCTCGCAAACTGACGACCAATAGAAACATAAAAGCTCGAAAGTAAGTAGGTATAAATGCGAAGGAGCGTATCCTATATACCACAGGTGGAAATTCTTATTTCCCATAACAATTCATATGACAAACAAATATTACAAGTCCTTTCCAAACCATGGAAAGATAAAAGAATCAACTGAACAATCATAATACAAACTAAACAATGCATGAAATGCACAAACAGACAATGCATGAGTTTATAAACATAAACCTTTGTAAAAGAAACAACAATGGTTTCAAAAGAGTTAAATGCAAATTCCCACCTCTTTTGATGACAAGCCACGCCTACCTCGAGATCCAAGATCCACTGGTTCATCCTTTGAATCGATCGATGTTAATAAAGACTAACTATTAATTACACAAGAACGTTAAGAATCTATCCAAAATGGCTCATACAAGAATCATACAAGTCTATCTAATTGTTCTAACTCCATTTATGACTTTACACCTTTTCGTTCTCTATCTTTAGCATAGCTAAGGCTTATTAATTGAATTAAATTAGTTCTATAGTTTATTAGCTAAGTCTTAAGAATATTTGCGACTTTGTAGAAGGAACCAAAGACTAATTCAGACCATAAGGGTCCAATACATCAAAATAGGAAAAACTAAACCTAAGCCCAAGTCCACCAAACAAGTCCATTAACCAGTCTACCAGAGTCAACTAACGGTCAATAACAGTCAAAGGGTCTCAAACAGTCAACGCCATTCAAAGTCAAGTCTATAGTCCACTGGTCAACTAACGGTCAAAAGAGTCAACCAATAGTAATCGTCAGTCAACTGAGTCAAGGTCAGGTCAAATCTAAAGTCAGAGGGTCAACTGAGTCAATTTCGGGTTATCCTGATTCAACTCAGTCAGGTGGTCTGAGTCAGGTAAGTCATCTAGACTGACTGGAATGACTAACAGGTCTAAACTCTATTACAATTACAAGATCACAACCATCCTAGTTCTATTCAGTTGATCATTACACAAGTTAGGCATGTTAAAAGAATTCTACAACTTCAATATAAATACAGAACAACTGCATAATCATTACCAACCTGAATTCAGGCTTGCATCATTACAGCTGATTCCATCTCCCTTCCACAACAATACAGGGAACAACACCCAACATTATACACACAAAACTCTAATTCCAGATCAACTTCAAACAATTCATTACATCAATTACAAACTCTGCTTACCTGACATTGCAGTTGCAAGCCTTCCCTTAGAGGTTTAACTCAACACAATCACTAAACTCTTATTCTAGCAACACTTCACCTCAAGTAAACTCATTCACCCCAAATTCAGTTAACACCCTTCAATTTCATCTCATAAATTCATCCACAACTGCAGCTCAACACATATAACATCTTAGCATATCACCATACCTTGTAACTCAATTACAACACTGACACAAGTCAATACTCATCTGTTGAGCCATACCACCTGACTCAATCTCTAACAACATCAACATAAGTCAATACTCCTTATTCATCACCATTTCAACTACAATATACACATCTTCATATTTATCAATCTCATTATCAATCAGATATTCCTTGTAAATCTAAAACAAGTCTACTCCACCTGCAACTCGATTTAGCTTCTACCAACAACTGAACATCAGCAACATCATTTCCATTTTAGGCAATCTACTTATTCCATGTAACTCAAAAAAGAGTATAACCCTATTCTACATCTATATCTCCATCACATACCCATCACATAAACTCAGTCATATTAACAGTTTTATACAATATGTTCAAATTTCAGTAATTCAGAATTTACCCAAGTACCAACATCCTCTGAATTGTTGTTCACCAACCACATCTCCAGAAAGACACCAAATCCAACAATCTTCATTACTCTTATTTATCCTCGGAAAGATTCTAGGATAATCCACAAACCTCTTCAATTCATTTCATCACAACCAATCCCCAACCGACTTCATTAACACAGAAACAAACCTCATTTCATCGATTCACTACTAAAAACAACTCTTGAATCTCAATTAAACCATAACCCTTTCGTTATTCATCTCTTAATAACTTAATAAACCTTTTATTACCATTCAAGCTCATAATAAAGACAGAACCCTAGCTCTTGATTCAAATACAGAACAACACAATCATGACAATAAAACAACAACCATCTTCTTATTCATCTATCAGCAACTCTATTCACATCTCAATTCAGACTCAATCCTAATTCATCTGCATCAAACCCTACTTCTAATTTCAACAACATCCACTCCTTCTTCTCTAACCCTAATTCATCCAATTGATCAATTAAATGATAATTCCTTTGTTCTTCATCTATCAGCAACCTAATCAACTAATTCATTCCATACGAACTCAATTAAATAGTTCTACAAACCCAACTTCAAATCCAGAAACCTTAACTTAATCTTATCTAACTTGTCATTTATTTTAAGTCAGAACCTACCACACCACAATCAACACCACCAGCAACACAACCTTGATCTTTTTACTCTTGATTTGATCTCAAAATCTTCATGCACGACTCATAAATAATCGGCAGGCGAAGAACAAGGGAGAAGCAGAAGAAGAAAGAGGAAAGAATAAGAAGAATGAATTCTTCGATCGGGTTTTGGTGAAGATAAGGCCAACAAAAATTTCTAAAAGCACCCGTCCAAACGATAAGGGAATCCAGGAGGTTTAAAACGAAATGACTAATTTGCCCGTCATACAAAACTGATAATATCTTCTTCATATGATATCCGATGGACACGTTCGAGTAGTCCATTCCGCGTAACTTTTCGAGATCTATCCAATGGTACTAGTTTCGTATTTAGATCGTTGTTAGATAAATTTCTATTAATTAACGTTTGTTTTAAACTAATCGAGTTATTAGTGGTTAAACGTCTCTTGACTAGTCTAATAGCATTGATGAGCTTGAGGGTCTTTACATTCTCCCCACCTTATACATTTTCGTTCTCGAAAATCAAACCATCCTTTTGGTCTTCAAAAACTCCCCACCTTAAAGAATAATCATATTTCTTGTCTAAGCGCAAAACAACACGATAACAAAGCACAAACCTATATGGCTTCTAACAACCAAAATTTGTGGCTCTAGGTTCAATATACTAGTTTATATTTTTGAAAGATAATTATCCTAATTTTTAAGGAAGAATCCTACGAATCTTTCTAAGTGAAATTATATCTATCGGTTTCGAAAATAATTATACTAAACTTCGATGATCAGTCATCTCTGAATGCAGTTGCCCTGTCAAGGTTGGCTAAGCCCAACAATGCCTTCCTACGAACAGAGAAAACACAACCTTCACTATTCCCCAGTGCTAGATTAATTAAATACTAACTTATTATGACTAATCAATCTCTAAATTCTATTGTAACTAATTTTGCTTAAAATTTTTTACTTCAATATTATATAAATAGATTACATCATTTTAAGCAATTTAATCATCAAAATTTATTTAATCATTATTATTATTTATTTATTTTAATGAAATCTAATTTTTAATTCCAAATGAAACTATATTATTATAACTAAATAATTTTTAAATTCATGTACTATTTAAGAATAACTTAATTTTATAACAAATATCCAAATGTTATTTCTAATGTATCTATTTGTTTATTTCATTATGTGACGTGATATAAGTAAATAACTGCTAACAATTTTTTTCCATAATCATTTGATATTAATATTTTATTATTATTATTATATTTATTTCTTATTTCTTAGGCTGATAAAAGTTAATCATAATTAATCATAATGCGAAGTTTAATTTTATTATTAATACTAAATTTAATTTGATCTAACTTTATTTCCTTAAATTTTTATTATTGCTAAGTAATCCTTAAGTTGTACTATTAATAAAATTTACATTTTGCTAATACTATCCTATAATTATTATCCAAATGATATTTACAATAACTCTAAATTTAAAATACTTAGTATTATATAGTATTATTATTTTCTTATCATATCAAAAATTATTGTCTTAGTTATATTATCAATTTCATTATTCCTAAGTTAACAGTCCAGTTGGTACACTAAGCCTTAATAATCTTCTAAATATAACTCTACATTCACGTAAAGATTGATATAATAGATTTTATTTATTCATATTGAATCCGTATTTTATATCTTGTCAAATCTTGGCGTTGGTAATTTAATATGATTTAAATTTGAATTTGTATAAAATTATAATATATCCTAATAGTCTTTAGATTTTGCTATTAATGTAAAGTATCCTATTAATATACTTATTTTATTTTAACTATAATCTTATACTAAACATCCGAATACTATTATTGTTACTTCATTTATTAGAAATTTACTATTATTGTTACTATTATTGTTTCATTTTAGAAATTTACTGAGTCATTTATTAGATTAAAATAATTTTAGTATAATAATACTAACAAGTTAAGTCATTTTATTTTGTACTTTATATCCTCATATTTTACGTCTACCGTCTAGTAAGTATTATATTAACTAGCTAATTTAAACGCAAAACATATATTTCTAATTTGTCATTAGTTTAATTTACAAAATTTAAGCGTAGATAAATAATTTATGTTATAAACGTGTAATTATGTTAAGAATATCTAGGGCAAATCCCGTTTATTACTGGGATGCCCTTGTGTCTAGCCCTATAAATAGAGGCTCTAATGTTAATCTATTATACACATAATAATAAGATTTTTCTCTTCTTCTTCCCCTCTACCTTGTGTCTCATTCTCTATTTTCTAGTTCCACAACACGTTATCAGCTACGTTGCTCCACCAACTGATCATGGAAACAGAAAAGATTCCCCGTCTATACTCCGTTTATATCTAAAGAAGCGGAGAACAAGAGGGGAGTCGTATTAAAATATTTTTCACTATCTTTTATTCTCTATTTTTTTTCTCTCCTACCGCCTATCCTAGCACTTGGTTTCACATGACATGTGAATTCAATTGGTATGAATCTAGGGTTTGCTTTCACTGTGTACTAATTTATCTCTTTGTTTTGTTGTTTTTCTTTTCGCATGTTCTCATCTGAATCGGTATAAACTTGACGATAGCATCCACTACAGCGCCAATAAACACCATGTGTGATGTTATTTTAATAACTTCTTCCCGAACATCGGTGACAGCACAGGTGTTTTTAATCAGTTATTTTTTTATTTATTTTTAATGGCACGTAACTTCATATTACTTTCTTATATATTGTTTATCATTCTGTCTTTGATCACTATCAATAACTGAATTTCATGTACAAAAATATGATGCGAGCATCGTGGATAGTTTTTCTATCATGGTTGTGTTCCTTGCACCGGCCACCAAATATGATTTACTCTCGAAGTTTTCGGGTATACTTGAAATCCATTGGCAATATCATAGTGCATACTTTTGAGGCACGGGTGATCAATATCAAATTTGATCTTTTGTCTTCTCTATTTTTTTTTTCTCTTCATAGAGAAAGAAAAACAAATCCATTAAAATATGGCTTACAGTTTCATTAAAAGAATAGAAACTGTAAATTGGTGTCACCGTAATCTAATTACTTTTACGATAATCAATCACGTGCATGGTTGAAACACCTCCGGCCAATTAATTTGGTATCTTTTATCCATTTGGATTTAGATCCTGTGATTTTATCTGTGGTTTCTATTTCTTTACAAGAAACCATACATGGACCACAAAAGTGAATTTTTCCATTGTGATGAAAATAAATAAAAAAGACGATTTTTATTTTATTTTGTCGATACAAATTTGGTAAATAGTAGAAACTAATCGATGTTGATTTTCTCCATCGCTTCTTTAAGATAAGAGAAAATATATTGGCATATTTTCTAAATTTCGCCAATATGGTTTGATTTCGAAAACGAACTTGCACCATCAAATATGGTTTTACTAAATAATAAACCATTGACTTCTATTTCTCTAAGAAAACCATTCAACAGCCACAAAGTGGATTTTCTCTAAAAATCATAACGATAACGATTTCTATATTTTCTCAAAGAAATCAATTAGCCAATTAAGTTTGGTTTTTCCCTATCAATCTTAAAGGGATGTAGCCATAAAATGTCGTTATTACAAATACCTTAGGAATTGTAGCATTCCTTAAGGATATTGAGCAATTATTGTTTCCTTATGATAATCTCCAAAATTCGGATCACTCCACTTGTTGGAACACCGAAAGACACATAAGATCAAAGGGTGCACCCGGCTTGTTAGCCTATATTATTAGTCCTTGTAGTGACTAAATTGATCTTCAAATTAATTTCTTTTGATGAAATATAGTGTCCAAGATTTTATTCAAAGGTGAATGATTATTTATTCGGGCTCGTAAGATCGCCATTTTTTTTGGAGAGTTTACATATTTTACATGCTTTTCTACCAATTAATTTTGGGTTCCAAACGTATCCATGGTTGCATATAATAGTATATGTCAAGCAACAATTTTTTCATGTCGATAGACATATTCCATAATGATTATATGTCCTTGAGTAAATCTGATAATACTTTATGATTGTTTTCGTATATGAGACGAAAATATTTCCGCCATAATCAAGGGGAGACTATACACCACTAGACGTTGGTGTTCATTAACTTAAGAGTTATATCAATTTCTCTCCCATCACGATCAAATCGATTAAGGCTGTCATTATATGATTGGCGTGAAATTTCGTATTTTGCTTTTATATAAGCTTTTACCTCTAAAGAGGAAATCCAGTCACATGTAGAAGATAAGTAGCGTTCTATAAAAGGCTATAGGTAGTTCTCCAATTGATTCTACCAAATTATGATTCACGTTCTCAAATTAAATATATTCTCACTTTAATGATGAGGTTATAATGCCCGAGGGCGCTGGTACCAGTTGATTGAATTTTTCTTCTTCAAGATATGCATACACTGTGTGGGACTGTGAAAACCAAATATGGTCGAATATTCATTTAAAGTAGCTACTGAAGTAAATGATGGTGGTTTTGAACCCCTCTGCAGAGGAATATCGACATATGTGTGTATGCGTGTCATAACCACAACAAATTAATTAATACTTTACTACCTAATTAACAAGTAATATAGGGTAGTCAAGGTCGATCCCACGAGGAGCACGAGATTCTAGTTGTAAATTTGTCACACAAAGGGGGGTATTGATTAAGAATTTAAGAAAGTAAATAAAATAAACAAAGCAATTAAAAGGAAATCAATAAGAGAGATTAGATCAAGGAATCCTTCTTCGCTGCAAAACAATGATTAAAGTTATGTTCTTTTCCACTTCTTATTAGTCACAAATTATCACCAACCGTAGGTATAGCAGCTAGATCAGTGCTAACCCCAAAATCCCTTATATCACCGGATATGGAAGTTCTCGACTACCGGATTCTATTCACCAAACCACCTAGTAGTAGATCACTCAAGATGTAATTTAGTTAAACGCATTAAGATTTATGAATTTATTAGGTTGATATTAGTAGTTAAACTCTTAGATCAAGGTCCACTTGCTAACGTTGTTTTTACACACAATTGCTCCACGGAATCCCTCCGCAAGGTCTTATGTTTGCTACTTATGTGAAAAGTCAAGAAACGATTACTTATCCCCTAACTTACACTAGCTTTAGATTAGACTAACAAATCAATCTAGTTGTACACCTAGATAATCTATCAATCAATCATGAATGTCTTTAAGATCACTCCTATTAGTAAAAACAAACGATAATCATGTGAAAACTTCAAAGTAGATTTAAAACAAACTCAAAACATGTTAAGAACTAGGAATTCATCCTCAATCAAATTAGTTACTCATATTAAAGAGTTCACACAAAGAGAAAAGTATTGTGTGTGTAAAAGTGTGCAAAAGATATTGTAAAAGATGTGTGTATCTAAGTGCATCTATATGTATGGAAGTGTAGAAGTTCTTCTTCTATTTATAGGCTTCAATGTTCTCCATATCTTCTAAGGAATAGAATCCCTTTCCTTTTGTAGCTCAATTTCCAAATCCAAGCCTTTCTCAAATCTTCCACCTCCTCTTTCCAAATCCAAGCCAAATTCTTCATTCAATTCCAAGTCCAACTCTTCACATCCCATGAGAGAAATCCACACAAAATTCTGCAACTTTTGTTCGCTGGAAAACTGGGTTTTTGGCCGGAAATAGGCCGGAATCCGTCGCCGCCGGCCACCCGAAAAATCCTCTCCGGTCAAGGTATATTCCGTTGGTCAACCGTTATGACTAACGGTCAAAGGAGTCAACCGTCAGTCAACTGTTAGTCAGCGGGTCAAGGAGACTGAGTTAGCCATCTAACTCAACTGAGTCAGGGCTGACTGGGTTACTAGGCCACAGTTGCAAAAGCCATATTGGCCAGCCATCTTGGCTGTGCATAATTTTTGCATCCATCTTGGCTGTGCCTTCCCTGTAAGATTCACACCAACCAAGTAAATTGCAACAGCATCTCAAACCCATTAATCCAATTTTCCTTGTCTAATCCTTGGTTGTAAATCATAGCCAACCCCCATTACAACACCAACACTGCCATCTTGTTCTCCTCTCTCTAGTTTTCAGTCTGAACTGCACATACTAGCTTCAGTTGCAACATCACATTCCCACCGCAACTCTATCTTAGCACCACCTGATTCATGTGCACAAACTCATTTCCATGTCCAGTTAACTATCTTATAGCAGTTCATACATTCTCCATGAGTTTTTCTCCTTAGCCCATTCTTCACACCAAACACAGCTTCTTTAACATCTCCACACAACAACATCTATTGTAACTCGGGCATTAGACGCATCAAAGCTTCAATTAACCAACAGCTACACCCATCTTAATTCCCACTGAACAACTTCACAATTGCAGCTTTGTTCTCACCAATTCATATCGGCGTCACCATCTCTACCACCAGTAACAACAATTCCACCAAATTCATTTAACACCCCATTATTTTCAATCTCGCCAAACCTTTTACAACCCAATCAACACAAACACCAACGAAACCCATTCTTCCTTTATCACTTTCCAATCGACAAAGACAAACCTCAAACTGCCAAAATCACTTTTTCATACAACCCATTTTAGTACTCACAATCTATCTTGATTATCCACCGTCTTCTCTATCTGATTCCCAATCGAACTCTCAAATCAATCCCAAATTCAAAGCACACGATCCCCTTCCTCTCTTGTTCAAATCCCAAAATTCTTCGTCAACATATGTATTACTTCTCTAATTCACCACCGGCAACTCAATCATTATAGCTGCCTTTTCTCTCTTCTTTCTCAATCTCATCCTTATTAGCCAAACAAACACACACACAACATCATAGCAACTCAACAGCTTCCACTGCCATCTCAGTTCCAACCTTGTCCTAGCATTCATCTAGTCATAGTTGTAGGCCATTAGCTAAGCAATCCAGTACCACCAACACTTCTCAATTCTAGTTCAGCACAAATCTCAACTTCAAACCTTCTCCATCTTGGCTTTTCTCCATTCTTTGCAACTGCTTCTCCACCATCCTTGATTCACTTCCATTGCTAGCAGCAACACCCTGTAATTCTGGCCGCCCCTACTGCACCACAGTAACCCTTGTAATTCTCCAGTCCAGCTTACCATGATTTCCATTAGTTCCAGCTATTTCCTAACCTTGCAGTTGTGGTACCCAGATTCAGTCCATGATCTTTCAATCAACAACAACAATTATATCTTCCTCCTCCTTATCTCGACAACGAATCGAACCCATATTCCATATCATTACCACCATCTTTAATAACTCTCAGATTCAACATCTCATTCATTTGTAACCACCAACAGCGAATTCAATCAAACCAGTTCTTCGCTGTCAATCAGCTCAATACGCTGAAACCCAACTCAATTCTTTGCCTCTGAAATCAATTGCAACATCAAATCATCTAATTCATTCATTCTATAATCGATATTCAATTATGTAACAATAAAACTTTCAGCTCCCTCCTTCTGTGTACGATCTGATTTCGTCTCTCAATTTCATGATTTTCTCTCTTGATTTCTCACTTCAATTTCCGTAATTTTCAGGTGAATCATTTCTTATCGGCTGCAAAGGGGAAGAACATAACTAAAATGGGAATTGGTTCCCTTTCTCGACCTAATTAAGAGTGGGTCGGCTATTTGCTCCCCAGTAAACTACACCCAAGCTAGTGCTCCATAATAGTTGATTACTTTGATAAGGGCTAGCCTATTGGCCTCCCCTTAACCAAAACTAGGCTGTCTTTAACACTTCTCCAAAACAGAGTTTCCCCTTAACCTCGATTGGGATCCGTATAGTGTCCACCCCTGAAATGACCTTTTTTTTTGCCCTTTTAGCTCAAATTGAACAATTTCTTCTCCGATTCCTCCGTGCGACTCCAGAGTACCTAATAACTCAAAAACACTCGTAAAATACATAATTTACAAGAAAAATAGCAAAGAAAGCATCAACTACTAGATAGTAAATTAGGTGTATTCTACACCTATCAAATTCCCCCACACTTAGACTTTGCTAGTCCTCGAGCAAATCAAACCAAAACTCACAACTTTCAAAGCGTTCCAGCGTCCCAAGCATCCTAAGAGCTATGAGGACATAGAGTTTCTGCATGCTAGTAATAAGAAGTTAGAAATATTAAAGAACATATTCTTATTCTTAAATGTTGAGTGAGAAATAACCACACCATAATGAGAGAACACGTGTTTGAGAAACGATCAATAAGCATTTCGCCTCGACTTCTACCTCACCAAAAGGGTTTTATGATAATTGCACTAAAAAAAAACGGCTTTTTTTATGGGTCTCACATGTGTGCAGGTAGGAATGAAGAGAGAATTCCTGCAACACGTTGAATGGTGGGAAGGATAACTTCCGAAATTTTGAAAAACCCACATCTTTTAACATTTTGAAAAACCATTTTTCTAACGATCTCTAAGAAAGGAAATCAACCATTTATATTGAGGATGAGATTACTTACTTACCTTCACATCCGATTGCCAATTATGATAACACCACTCTCACGGAATCCAAAAGAAACGTCTTCCGCTCCTTGTCTTCATCTTCTTGGTCATCGGCTTCAACTATTGATGATAAACACTTGAACTTCATAAATCCTTAACAATTTGTAACCTTTTTCCTCAAAATCCTTGTTGCTTGAAACTTCATTATAGATTTTCCTTCCCCACGGCTTATTCAAAACAAAACAATAATAGATATTTCTCTTGTCTCATATATATATTTTCTTCTTTCTTTTTTTTTTTTTTTTTTTTTTTTTTTTTTTTTTTTTTTTTTTTTTTTTAGACAAGAGAAACACAATACAAATAAAAAAAAATAAAAATAAACCATGGCCGTGGAAAAGTACTTTACCGCTTGATTCTTCACAACTTGTATCGTCTTGAAATCATAAACTTCAATAATTCTCACCTTTTACTTTCTTCGCTTTGTAAATAAGTCTTAACACTTGGATATAGAATTACCTCATTGCATTTTAAGTCTTCAACTTTGATATAAAATTATGCTCTTTTTCTTGTTCCATTGTTGCTTTCAAACCTTGAACCTTTTCAACTTTCCTTGTAGATTTTGATGTCGCTCCCTTGTTGTTGATGATTATGGTGTTTCTATGGACCCGTTGTTGTCGAGTGAGAGAATGGTGCTAACTGCAAATCGAACTACAAGAAGGTAGCTTTCATCTATAAACGTCACCCTCATGATTGACAAAGATTAGCACTCAAGAGATCAAAATAGTGCTGAAATTGGTGTGAAATTGGGTAGCTCACCATTCTACCCGGAATTAACGTACGGTGACACACACTCAAAAGAAGCTCTTTAGTAAAGGAAGAATTTTTGGTCGGTGCCTTGGTTGATATGAAAATGGGTAGTCTCCACTAATGATTGATCAGCAACTCTAATAACGCACTTCTCCCTGCACCAAATTTGCATCACCGGCATGATTAAATCCATTATTTAACACTCTAACAAGCAAGAAATCGAACGTAGTTCCCTAACACTTCCAAGTTCAATTATGTCGGTCAGAATTCTCTATGTAATCATACCTAGAAGCATGCTAGTGACTCTAAAATCTCTAAAAGTTGAAAGTTTTAATGCAAAATTATTTTTCTCTTTTTTTTTCTATGCAAAAATATATGCTTAGCCACTCCCCCACACTTAAACTTCACATTGTCCTCAATGTGTAAAACCGAAAGTTCTGAATTCTGACGTAACAGCTGATAAAACGCAAAAACTGTGCAAATTGGTAAGGAATTTGGAAAAACTCCATTTCACAAAAGTTGTTCACCTACGTGTTTTCTACACAGTGTCAAAATTTCATAGTGTTCTGATAAACGGTCTGACAGTTATGGTCTCTGGACTGAACTACGCGCAGTCTGAAATTTTCTGACGAAAAGGTATTCATCATAATTCTCTTCTAAGATAGATTATGGACTTAATGAAATTAAATATGGGGATGCAAATATGATATAAAAACAATAAAAAATAAATAAACAAAACAAAACAAAAATAAAAATAAAAGCAAAAGCAAAAGGATAAGAGATACAAAACCGGTGGGTTGCCTCCCACTTAGCGCTTGTTTTAAAGTCGACGGTCCGACATGGCTCTTGTAAGATTCATTCCCCATATATTAGCAATCGGAAAATTTGGGGATCCTCCCATAGTACCTGTTTTGCAAACAATAGCTTCATACAAATATTAGCACAAGAAAATAATAGTAAAGTTATAGCTCGATAGAAATTTCCCCCACACTTATTCTTGTCCATACTCGGAAGTGTATAAAGAACATAGAATTTGGGAACTTCCATGCATTCCTCTTGGCAAACCTGCATAGTATTAGCATCAAGTGTTTCCAATGGTGGATATCGAGAAACAAAGTCATTCAAAAATACTTTCGAAGCACATACATTCAAACCAATAAGAGGTAAAGGAGAAGAATTAACATGCAAAGGGTTAGACAAACCTTGCACAATTTCTTGTATTACGGTATCCTCCTCATTCTTAAAAAATTCAAGTGAACTACTTACCTCTTGTATATCGTGGTCCTCTATCAAACTTTGCAACCATTCTTCATCATTTTCTACCTTAACCAAAGTCTCGGCATCATCATAATCATTAGCAAGTTCAATTGGGTCTTCCACAAATTCAATCAATTCGGTTTCATTATCGAGCATCACCTCTTCAACATCTTCATCATCGGAATCGGGCCATTCACTAAAGTGATTTTCGTCGGTAAAAATTGTAAGATCTTCTTGTGAGGGTGTTACACCTTTTACAACAATAGGAAAATCACATCCAATCTCCTCCTTTTGAATAGGCGAAGGATCCTTAGTATGATCCGGAGTTGAAATAACTTCCTCATTGTTGCAACTTTCATACACTTTTGCGGACTCATAATTTTCCCTAAGGAATTTTTTCCAAGCACTAAATGCATCTTCCTCAAGCTCTACCTTTTGAATAGGTGATTGATCATTATTAAGATCAAGGCTCGAGTAATCTACACTAGCGTCATCAAAAGTTTCCAAAGGTTGGTCCTTTTCAACACAATCATCTTCATTTTCGGAATCACCATAATAAGAATCTTCATCGGTTTCATAACCTTTATCCCGACGTCGTTTAAGTTCCATATGAATGGTCTTACTAATTTCTGCGACAAGCTCTTCCGAGTCTCCATCATCTTCCAATTTGTATAACTTTTGTGCAAGTTTACGGACATTAACACGCTTACCACCGTGTATAGAGTTTCTAGATTGTATATCCTTAAAAAGTGAAGGAAAAACACGATGAAGAGGAGTATATTCCCAACTCTCCGTCTGCACATTACTAGAAAACAATGTATTAGAAGCATAATTATCCGTCCATCCTTGTGATTGTCTACTTACATACCCGTCATAAGGTTGTTGATATGTATGAGAATATCCATAAGGTTCCGTAGGATTTTGATCATAGCCAAAAGATTGATTTTGATTGTATCCTAAGGATGGTTGGAAATTGCCATGATGTTGAGTTTGAAAATCGTATTGATTGTTGAAATATGCTTGCTCTTGTCCACCATACATGGAAAACCGGTACCTAAAAAACAATTCAAAAACTAAGTTAGATACGATAAAGAATCCAACAAAGCAAGAATAAATAAAAAAGTAAAAACAACTAAAATCATCCGATGCTCCCCGGCAACGGCGCCAAAATTTGTATGCGTGTCGTAACCACAACAAATTAATTAATACTTTACTACCTAATTAACAAGTAATATAGGGTAGTCAAGGTCGATCCCACGAGGAGCACGAGATTCTAGTTGTAAATTTGTCACACAAAGGGGGTATTGATTAAGAATTTAAGAAAGTAAATAAAATAAACAAAGCAATTAAAAGGAAATCAATAAGAGAGATTAGATCAAGGAATCCTTCTTCGTTGCAAAACAATGATTAAAGTTATGTTCTTTTCCACTTCTTATTAGTCACAAATTATCACCAACCGTAGGTATAGCAGCTAGATCAGTGCTAACCCCAAAATCCCTTATATCACCGGATACGGAAGTTCTCGACTACCGGATTCTATTCACCAAACCACCTAGTAGTAGATCACTCAAGATGTAATTTAGTTAAACGCATTAAGATTTATGAATTTATTAGGTTGATATTAGTAGTTAAACTCTTAGATCAAGGTCCACTTGCTAACGTTGTTTTTACACACAATTGCTCCACGGAATCCCTCCGCAAGGTCTTATGTTTGCTACTTATGTGAAAAGTCAAGAAACGATTACTTATCCCCTAACTTACACTAGCTTTAGATTAGACTAACAAATCAATCTAGTTGTACACCTAGATAATCTATCAATCAATCATGAATGTCTTTAAGATCACTCCTATTAGTAAAAACAAACGATAATCATGTGAAAACTTCAAAGTAGATTTAAAACAAACTCAAAACATGTTAAGAACTAGGAATTCATCCTCAATCAAATTAGTTACTCATATTAAAGAGTTCACACAAAGAGAAAAGTATTGTGTGTGTAAAAGTGTGCAAAAGATATGTAAAAGATGTGTGTATCTAAGTGCATCTATATGTATGGAAGTGTAGAAGTTCTTCTCTATTTATAGGCTTCAATGTTCTCCATATCTTCTAAGGAATAGAATCCCTTTCCTTTTGTAGCTCAATTTCCAAATCCAAGCCTTTCTCAAATCTTCCACCTCCTCTTTCCAAATCCAAGCCAAATTCTTCATTCAATTCCAAGTCCAACTCTTCACATCCCATGAGAGAAATCCACACAAAATTCTGCAACTTTTGCTCGCCGGAAAACTGGGTTTTGGTAGGAAATAGGCGGAATCCGTCGCCGCCGCCACCTGAAAAATCCTCTCCGGTCAAAGAATATTCCGTTGGTCAACCGTTATGACTAACGGTCAAAGAGTCAACCGTCACCAAACGTTAGTCAACGGGTCAAGGATACTCAGCCATCTAACTCAACCGAGTCGTGGCTGATCAAGTTACTAGGCCACATTGCAAAGCCATATTGGCCGCACCATCTTGGTTGCTTTCATAATTTTTGCATCCATCTTGGCTGTGCCTTCCCTGTAAGATTCACACCAACTTCTGTGTAATTGCAACAGCATCTCAAACCCATTAATCCAATTTTCCTTGTCTAATCCTTGGTTGTAAATCATAGCCAACCCCCATTACAGCACCAACACTGCCATCTTGTTTTCCTCTCTCTAGTTTTCATCAAATCAAATACTAGCTTCAAGCAACATCACATTCCACCATGCAACTCTATCTTAGCACCACCTGATTCATGTGCACAAACTCATTTCCATGTCCTGTAACTATACTGCAGTTCATACATTCTCCATGAGTTTTTCTGCCTTAGCCCATTCTTCACACCAGACATGAGCTTCTTTAACATCTCCACACAACAACATCTATTGTAACTCAGGCATTAGACGCATCAGAAGCTTCAATTAACCAACATCTACACCCATCTTAATTCCCCTGAACAGCAGCAGCAATTGCAGCTTTGTTCTGCAGCAATTCATATCGGCGTCACCATCTCTACCATCACAACAGCAATTCCACCAGCCTCATTTAACACAATCCATTATTTTCAATCTCGCCAAACCTTTTACAACCCAATCAACACAAACACCAGACATCCCATTCTTCCTTTATCACTTTCCAATCGACACAGCAGAACAACCTCACAACTGCCAAAATCACTTTTTCATACAACCCATTTTAGTACTCACAATCTATCTTGATTATCCACCGTCTTCTCTATCTGATTCCCAATCGAACTCTCAAATCAATCCCAAATTCAAAGCACACGATCCCCTTCCTCTCTTGTTCACTGTAATCCCAAAATTCTTCGTCAACATATGTATTACTTCTCTAATTCACCACCGGCAACTCAATCATTATAGCTGCCTTTTCTCTCTTCTTTCTCAATCTCATCCTTATTAGCCAAACAAACACACACACAACATCATAGCAACTCAACAGCTTCCACTGCCATCTCAGTTCCAACCTTGTCCTAGCATTCATCTAGTCATAGTTGTAGGCCATTAGCTAAGCAATCCAGTACCACCAACACTTCTCAATTCTAGTTCAGCACAAATCTCAGTTCAAACCTTCTCCATCTTGGCTTTTCGCCATTCTTTGCAACTGCTTCTCCACCATCCTTGATTCACTTCCATTGCTAGCAGCAACACCCTGTAATTCTGGCCACCCCTACTGCACCACAGTAACCCTTGTAATTCTCCAGTCCAGCTTACCATGATTTCCATTAGTTCCAGCTATTTCCTAACCTTGCAGTTGTGGTACCCAGATTCAGTCCATGATCTTTCAATCAACAACAACAATTATATCTTCCTCCTCCTTATCTCGACAACGAATCGAACCCATATTCCATATCATTACCACCATCTTTAATAACTCTCAGATTCAACATCTCATTCATTTGTAACCACCAACAGCGAATTCAATCAAACCAGTTCTTCGTTGTCAATCACTCAATACGCCGAAACCCAACTCAATTCTTTGCCTCTCAAATCAATTGCAACATCAAATCATCTAATTCATTCATTCTATAATCGATATTCAATTATGTAACAATAAAACTTTCAGCTCCCTCCTCCTTCTGTGTACGATCTGATTTCGTCTCTCAATTTCATGATTTTCTCTCTTGATTTCTCACTTCAATTTCCGTAATTTTCAGGTGAATCATTTCTTATCAGCTGCAAAGGGGAAGAACATAACTAAAATGGGAATTGGTTCCCTTTCTCGACCTAATTAAGAGTGGGTCGGATATTTGCTCCCCAGTAAACTACACCCAAGCTAGTGCTCCATAATGTATGATTACTTTGATAAGGGCTAGCCTATTGGCCTCCCCTTAACCAAAACTAGGCTGTCTTTAACACTTCTCCAAAACAGAGTTTCCCCTTAACCTCGATTGGGATCCGTATAGTGTCCACCCCTGAAATGACCTTTTTTTGCCCTTTTAGCTCAAATTGAACAATTTCTTCTCCGATTCCTCCGTGCGACTCCAGAGTACCTAATAACTCAAAAACACTCGTAAAATACATAATTTACAAGAAAAATAGCAAAGAAAGCATCAACTACTAGATAGTAAATTAGGTGTATTCTACACCTATCAATGTGATTGGTTGGCATATAATCCAAATTAGATTGCATTATTCTAGTTTCTCGATCAATGCAATATAAGGATCCTAGCTAGACTCGACACCTTAAAATTGCCAATCCTGAAGCTTACAGGTTGGTGTTAGTCATATTGCGCATTAAGAGAAATAAATAGTTTTAAGAGCGGTTGAGGTTTATATGTTTAAAACCTGGGATTGTTCAATAATACTTTGTTCTTCCTATAAGATGCATTTGGCGTGGTAATCCTTGAAGGATTTATATTGTGTTCATACAAGAAATGTAGTCGGAGAACATATTCAATTTAAAATCCATATAAGATTCAAATTAATTTTGGCAGCCACCTGATTTGATTATGTTAGGTCGAACAATCCTCTATGTATTTTTTTTTATATTAAAAATTGGTTCAAAACCAAAAATCCAGATTAATTAGTTGATGCTATCAACTTTATGGGTCTCTTGAAGAGTCCTTAAAAACACCAAAATCCACGCTTTAGCAGCATAAATTCTCTATCTATTTTTTATTTCTTAAATCTGCAGTTGGAATTATGCTAGCTTAAACTCTTCTTTAAGATAGACTAGAGTTATTATTTTGATGCTTATCATGTAGTTGAGTTAGCATCGATAAATATGTCAAAAGTTGTACTCTTTTCCCTTGGCTTCAGTTTTTTTCCCATGTGGTTTTCCTGACAAGGTTTTAACGAGGCAACATCTGTGACGTTTAATATATATATATGTATTATGTTGATATTTATGCTCTTTTTCCTTCGTCCAAATTTTTTCCCATTGGGTTTTATTGGCAAGGTTTTAGTGAGGCAATTTATTCAACATGGTGGTCATCCAAGGAGGAGTTGTATAATTTTGGTTATTCGGTGGATTCCCACCATTAATTAGGTCATTATGTTTTATTAGACCACATCAACATAAGAACCCTTAGGAATTTGGTTATCATTATGATCCACTAGTAAGGACACATGTGCGATGCACATGCTTGAATTTTTACTCATCCAACAATACTAAATTTGAAAGCCATGATTTTTTTTTCTAAAACAAAAATTTACCATTCTTATTTGTACTCGTTACGTAGATAATTGAAAGAGCTTTTCAAATATATAATTTACAAAAAAATCCGGTGTGTATTTTGAAAGATATTAAGTTTTTAAATTTTTTGATCTATTTTTAAAACAATGGTAATTATGTAAATATATAAAAAGTAGGGACAACTAAGTAATTTAGGGGGTCTCCTACCAAAAAGAGCTCTTTTCTTTATATTAGTATAAATATAGATAAGATATATGGTATGATCACAAACTTTACTCACCTATGGTACTATAACTGCATATTGGCACTTTGTTGAAGAAACTACATCAACTACTTTTGCAAATCATCTCCGGGAAGCTAGGAATCCAAGAAGCAAGTCCTCAATGTACTTAAAGAAGCGTGAAGACTCGAGAACACTACCATTTGTAGGATCAGAATATTTCCACAGTAATATTCTTGCGAAAGTTTATTAATAACATTTCTGCGAGCCTCTCAACAACACTCTGCGAGTGTCGCAGAATAACTAAAAGAATGATTCAAAGAATGACGTAGCGGATGACGGTAGAATAAACACGAGAAGAGTATGAGGATCCTACGAAGATTACATCATCTGCGAGAATTAACATTACAACTTCTGCGAGAGCACCGCGAGCCAGATCCGAAATTAAAGGATAACTTAGCTGTCATCCACTGTGTACTTACCCTATATAAAGAGAGCCAATAGACTCAAAAGAAGAAGTATCAATTTGGAGAGTGTTGAGAAAGTCTTGAGGAGAGAGAAAATTCTTGTGAGCGATTGTATTCTCGATTTCTTCCATTTCTTGTAACATTTCTGAGGATTAGTCAATAAAAGTGTTGTTCTTAATCTCCAAATATGTGCTGATCATGGTGAATTCTTGTATGGGGTGTAGTGTAGGAATTCCTGCAACTACATTTTTGGCGCCCGAAACAGGGATGAATTGATGATTATTTGAAGAAAAAGGTGAAAATTGACATTGTGATTGGAAGGAATTTGGAATAATTAGTGAAGGATTTTACGCAATTTTCAATAGTTCACTAAGATTAATGGCTAGAAGAAGAATAAATACGTCAGAACCACCAACAACCGTAAGAAGGAGTAAAAGACTTGCAGGTGGAGAAACAAGTGAAATGGGAGAATCTTCAAGAGTAAGAACAAGAAGAAATAGAACAAGGAATGATGGAGAAAATCAGGTTCGACAGCCAAATCAGCAAACAACTATACAAGATAGAGATGTGGATTATGATAGAGTAAGTGTGCATACTTGGTGATCAGATTCAATGGAAGAACCACAAGATCGACAATTAGGAGATGAAAGATGAGAGGGAAGAAATCAAGAATTAAATGGAGGATTAATACATGGAGATGCCGAAAATGAAACAATAGAGGTTTTAAGACAAAGAATATAATAGGAAAGGAGATTAGAGGCGGAAGAACGTGAAAATTTGGCAAGGCAAAACCATGAATTGAGAATGGAAAACTGATAGGTGTAGAATACACCGTATTTACTATCTAGTAGTTTATGCTTTCTTTGCTATTTTTCTTGTAAATTATGTATTTTACGTGTGTTTTTGAGCTATTAGGTACTCTGGAGTCGCACGGAAGAAAAGGAGAAAAAATCGTTCAATTTGAGCTAAAAGGCCAAAAAAAAGGTCATTTCAGGGGCGGACACTATACGGATCCCAGTCGAAGTTAAGGGGCAACTCTGTTTTGGAGAAGTGTTAAAGACAGCCAGTTAACGGTTAAGGGGTTGTCAAATAGGGTCCCGTTATCATTTAGAGGCTGTAATTAGAATGGGATATCATTGGGCGACCCGTATTAATGCCCAGGTCTGGACCCAAGTTTTATAACCTAGAAAATTTCTCTCGCTCAATCATTGCATCCTTCCCTGAAATAAAGCAAAAGGCAGAGCTGCTGTTCACTGCCAAGATTAAGATCGAAAGAAAAATAGGCAGAGAGACGATGATGAAATTCAAGCTGTGAAAGAACAAAAGGGTGTTGCTATTATTACCACCAGAAATTGAGAGATTGAAGTATTTTTGTGGGCTTGTTCCAAAGCAGTAATTGAATATGAGATCGAGATTTAGATAAAGAAAATGATTTTGGGTTCTGGCTGTTGGTGTCAAAATTGAGTGTTTTGAGCTCTCTGAGAAAAAAAATCAAAGATGGGTTTCAGATCGGGAACTCAGTATAGATGGGTTTGTTGACGGTCTATAGTTCTTCTCTGAGAAATAGAGATGGTGGTATTCATTGAGACGAAGAAGAAGATACAGGTGATAAGAGATGGGTTTTGTTTAATTTCGAGTTAGTAGAGCTGTCGTTGCTGCAATCGAAGCGAGAAGTGATGACCAGTGGTGCTGCTGTTACAGGGGTTTGAATCAATTAGGATTTGTTGGTTTATTTGGGTTTATCAGATTGAATTGGTGAAGTTAAAATGGGTCTGTGATTAGGTGAAGCAGAAGAAAGAATTGAATCTGTAAACTGCAATCGCAGCAGTTGTGCAATGAGCGAATGATGCTGTTGAAAACAATAGATGTATGCCTAGGAATTGCGCAGGAGAAGACCAAAGAATTGAGGCCTGAAATTTGGCCGGGAATGCCAGAAAATAAACAGAACTCGTCGGATTTTCTTGCCCGACGAGTTGACTCGACCCTGACCCTACGACTTGACCCGGTTGATTAAGACTGACTCAGATGACTCAGTTCTGAGTTAGACGGCTGACTCGAAGCTGACTAACCCTCTTCTTTGACCCGGTTGACTGACGGTTGACTTATTGGACCGTTAGTCTTAACGGTTGACCAACGGAATATTCCATCACCGGGGGAGAATCTCAGGTTGCCGGCGGCGACGGATTTCGGCCTATTTCCGGCCAAAAACCCAGTTTTCCGGCGAGCAAACGTTGCAGATTTTTGTGGCTTTCTCTCATGGGATGTGAAGACTTGAACTTGGAATTGAATGAAGAATTTGGCTTGGATTTGGAAAGAGGAGATGGAAGATTTGAGAAAGGCTTGGATTTGGAAATTGAGCTACAAAGGGAAAGGGATTCTATTCCTTGGAAGATTTGGAGAGCATTGAAGCCTATAAATAAAGGAGTTCTCTACACTTAGATACACACATCTTTATATATCTTTTGCACACTTTTACACACACAATACTTTTATCTTTGTGTGAACTCTTATTATGAGTAACTAAATTGATTGAGGATGAATTCTTAGTTCTTAACATATGGTTTGAGTTTTGTTTCAATTCTATCTTGATGTTCTTCACATGATTATCGTTTGTTTTTACTAATAGGAATGTTTATACATTCATGGTTGATTGATAGATTGTTTAGGTGCGCAACTAAATTGATTTGTTAATTTGATCTATAGCTAGTGAAAGTTAGGGGATAAGTAATCGTTTCTTGACTCTTTACACAAGTAGAAAACACAAGACCTTGCGGAGGGATTCCGTGGAGCAATTGTGTGTGAAAACAACGCTAGAAAGTGGACCAAGCGAACCGAGTCTAACTACTAGTACTATACCTAAATTCATAAATCTTAATGCGTTCGGGGAATTACATCTTGTAAGCGAACCTCAAGGTGGTTCTTTTGAATAGAATCTGATAACTAAGCGAACCTGTTACTCAGTGAAATAAGGAATTTTGGGGTTAGCTAAGCGAACCTGTTATCCTACGGTTGGTGATAATCTGTGACTAATAAGAAGTGGAAAAGAACATAACTTTAATCATTGTTTTGCAGCGAAGAAGGATTCCTTGATCTAATCTCTCTTATTGATTTCCTTTTAATTGCTTTTTTTATTTTATTTACTTTCTCAAATTCTTAATCAATACCCCCTTTGTGTGACAAATTTACAACTAGAATCTCATGCTCCTCGTGGGATCGACCTTGACTACCCTATATTACTTGTTAATTAGGTAGTAAAGTATTAATTAATTTGTTGTGGTTACGACACGCATACAAATTTTGGCGCCGTTGTCGGGGAGCATCGGATGATTTTAGTTGTTTTCTTTTTACTTTTTGCTTTATTCTTGCTTTGTTGGATACTTTATCGTATCTAACTTAGTTTTTGAATTGTTTTTCAGGTACCGGTTTTCCATGTATGGTGGACAAGAGCAAGCATATTTCAACAATCAATACGATTTTCAACCTCAACATCATGGCAACTTCCAACCTTAGGATACAATCAAAACCAATCTTTTGGCTATGATCAAAATCCTTTGGAGCCTTATGGATATTCTCATGCATATCAACAACCTTATGATGGTAATGTGCATACGGAGAGTTGGGAATATACTCCTCTTCATCGTGTTTTTCCTTCACTTTTTAAGGATATACAATCTAGAAACTCTATACACGGTGGTAAGCGTGTTAATGTCCGTAAACTTGCACAAAAGTTATACAAATTGGAAGATGATGGAGACTCGGAAGAGTTTGTCGCAGAAATTTGTAGGACCATTCATATGGAACTTAAATGACGTCGGGATAAAGGCTATGAAACCGATGAAGATTCTTATTATGGTGATTCCGATAATGAAGATGATTGTGTTGAAAAGGACCAACCTTTGGAAACTTTTGATGACGCTAGTGTAGATTACTCGAGCCTTGATCTTAATAATGATCAATCACCTATTCAAAAGGTAGAGCTTGAGGAAGATGCATTTAGTGCTTGGAAAAAATTCCTTAGGGAAAATTATGAGTCCGCGGAAGTGTATGAAAGTTGCAACCATGAGGAAGTTATTCCAACTCCGGATCATAATAACGATCCTTCACCTATTCAAAAGGAGAAGATTTGGTGTGATTTTCCTATTGTTGTAAACTATGTAACACCCTCACAAGAAGATCTTACAATTTTTACCGACGAAAATCACTTTAGTGAATGGCCCAATTCTGATGATGAAGATATTGAATAGGTGATGCTCGATAATGAAACCGAATTGATTGAATTTGTGGAAGACCCAATTGAACTTGCCAATGATTTTAATGATGCCGAGACTTTGGTTAAGGTAGAAAATGATGAGGAATGGTTGCAAAGTTTGATAGAGGACCATGATATGCAAGAGGTAAGTAATTCACTTGAATTTTTTAAGGATGAGGTGGATACCGTAATACAAGAAATTGTGCAAGGTTTGTCTAACCCTTTGCATATTGATTCTTCTCCTTTACCTCTTATTGGTTTGAATGTATGTGCTTCGAAAGTATTTTTGAATGACTTTGTTTCTCGATATCCACCATTGGAAACACTTGATGCTAACACTATGCAGGTTTTCCAAGAGGAATACATGGAAGTTCCCAAATTCTATGTTCTTTATACACTTCCGAGTGTGGACAAGAATAAGTGTGGGGGAAATTTCTATCGGGCGATAACTTTACTATTATTTTCTTGTGCTAACATTTGTATGGAGTTATTGTATGCAAAACAGGTACTATGGGAGGATCCCCAAATTTTCCAATTGTTAGTATATGGGGAATGAATCTTACAAGAGCCATGTCGGGCCGTCGACTTTAAAACAAGCGCTAAGTGGGAGGCAACCCACCGGTTTTGTATCTCTTATCCTTTTATTTTTATTTGCGTTTTGTTTTGTGTGTTTATCTTTTCTTGTTTCATATCATATTAGGATTTCCCACCTTGACTTTACTTGGATGATTCAATTACATTGAGGACAATGTAAGGTTTAAGTGTGGGGGAGTGGCTAAGCATATATTTTGCATAAAAAAAAAAGAGAGAGAAAAAAAGAGAGAAAAAATTTTTGTATAAAACTTTCAACTTTTAGAGATTTTAGAGTCACTAGCATGCTTCTAGGTATGATTACATAGAGAATTCTGACCGACATAATTGAACTTGGAAGTGTTAGGGAACTACGTTTGATTTCTTGCTTGTTAGAGTGTTAAATAATGGATTTAATCATGCCGGTGATGCAAATTTGGTGCAGGGAGAAGTGCGTTATTAGAGTTGCTGATCAATCATTAGTGGAGACTACCCATTTTCATATCAACCAAGGCACAAACCAGAAATTCTTCCTTTACTAAAGAGCTTCTTTTGAGTGTGTGTCACCGTACGTTAATTCCGGGTAGAATGGTGATCTACCCAATTTCACACCAATTTCAGCACTATTTTGATCTCTTGAGTGCTAATCTTTGTCAATCATGAGCGTGACATCTATAGATGAAAGCTTCCTTCTTGTAGTTCGATTTGCAGTTAGCACCATTCTCTCGCTCGACAACAACGGGTCCATAGAAACACCACATCAACAACAAGGAGCGACATCAAAATCTACAAGGAAAGTTGAAAAGGTTCAAGGTTTGAAAGCAACAATGAAACAAGAAAAAGAGCAAATTTTTATATCCAAGTAAAGCAACATACAATGAGCAGATTTTACATACAAGTTGAAGACTTACAATACAATGAGGTAATTCTATATTCAAGTATTAAGACTAACTTACAAGAGCGAAGAAAGTAAAAGGTGAGAATTATTGAAGTTTATGATTTCAAGGCGATACAAGTTGTGAAGAATCAAGCGGTAAAGTACTTTTCCACGGCCATGGTTTATTTTATTTTTCACTTTTGATTTGTATTGTGTTTCTCTTGTCTAAAAAAAAAAAATGAAAGAAAGAAAGAAAATTGAAAAAAAAAAAAAATGGAAAAGAAAAGAAAAGAAAAATATATATATATGAGACAAGAGAAATATCTATTATTGTTTTTGTTTTGAATAAGCCGTGGGGAAGGAAAATCTATAATGAAGTTTCAAGCGACAAGGATTTTGAGGAAAAAGGTTACAAATTGTTAAGGATTTATGAAGTTCAAGTGTTTATCATCAATAGTTGAAGCCGCAGACCAAGAAGATGAAGACAAGGAGCGGAAGACGTTTCTATTGGATTCTGTGAGAGTGGTGTTATAATAATTGGCAATCGGATGTGAAGGTAAGTAAGTAATCTCATTCTCGATATAAGTGGTTGATTTCCTTTCTTAGAGATCGTTAGAAAAATGGTTTTTCAAAATGTTAAAAAATGTGGGTTTTTCAAAAATTTCGGAAGTTATCCTTCCTACCATTCAACGTGTTGCAGGAATTCTCTCTTCATTCCTACCTGCACACATGTGAGACCCATGAAAAAGCCGTCTTTTTGAGTGAAATTATCATAAAACCCTTTTAAGTGAGGCAGAAGTCGAGGCGAAATGCTTATTGATCGTTTCTCAAACACGTGTTCTCTCATTATGGTGTGGTTATTTCTCACTCAACATTTAAGAATGAGAATATGTTCTTTAGTATTTCTAATTTCTTATTACTAGCATGCAGAAACTCTTTGTCCTCATAGCTCTTAGGATGCTTGGGATGCTAGAACGCTTTGAAGTTGTAAGTTTTGGTTTGATTTGCTCGAGGACTAGCAAAGTTTAAGTGTGGGGGAATTTGATGGGTGTAGAATACACCGTATTTACTATCTAGTAGTTTATGCTTTCTTTGCTATTTTTCTTGTAAATTATGTATTTTACGTGTGTTTTTGAGATATTAGGTACTCTGGAATCGCACGGAAGAAAAGGAGAAGAAATCGTTCAATTTGAGCTAAAAGGGCAAAAAAAAAGGTCATTTCAGGGGCGGACACTATACGGATCCCAGTCGAGGTTAAGGGGCAACTCTGTTTTGGAGAAGTGTTAAAGACAGACGATTAACGGTTAAGGGGTTGTCAAATAGGGTCCCGTTATCATTTAGAGGCTGTAATTAGAATGGGATATCATTGGGCGACCCGTATTAATGCCCAGGTCTGGACCCAAGTTTTATAACCTAGAAAATTTCTCTCGCTCAATCATTGCATCCTTCCCTGAAATAAAGCAAAAGGCAGAGCTGCTGTTCACTGCCAAGATTAAGATCGAAATAAAAATAGGCAGAGAGACGATGATGAAATTCAAGCTGTGAAAGAACAAAAGGGTGTTGCTATTATTACCACCAGAAATTGAGAGATTGATGTATTTTTGTGGGCTTGTTCCAAAGCAGTAATTGAATATGAGATCGAGATTTAGATGAAGAAAATGATTTTGGGTTCTGGCTGTTGGTGTCAAAATTGAGTGTTTTGAGCTCTCTGAGAAAAAAAAATCAAAGATGGGTTTCAGATCGGGAACTCAGTATAGATGGGTTTGTTGACGGTCTATAGTTCTTATCTGAGAAATAGAGATGGTGGTATTCATTGAGACGAAGAAGAAGATACAGGTGATAAGAGATGGGTTTTGTTTAATTTCGAGTTAGTAGATCTGTCGTTGCTGCAATCGAAGCGAGAAGTGATGACCAGTGGTGCTGCTGTTACAGGGGTTTGAATCAATTAGGATTTGTTGGTTTATTTGGGTTTATAAGATTGAATTGGTGAAGTTAAAATGGGTCTGTGATTGGGTGAAGCAGAAGAAAGAATTGAATCTGTAAGCGCAATCGCAGTTAGATTGTGCAATGAGCGAATGATGCTTTGTTGAAAACAATAGATGTATGCCTAGGAATTGCGCAGAGAAGACCAAAGAATTGAGGCCTGAAATTTGGCCGGGAATGCCGAAAAAATAAACGAGAACTCTGTTGGATTTTCTTGCCGACGAGTTGACTCGAGACTGACCCTTGCGACTTGACCCGATTGATTAAGATCGACTCGGATGACTCGATTCAACGAGTTAGACGGCTGACTCGAAGCTGACTAACCCTCTTCTTTGACCCGGTTGACTGACGGTTGACTTATTGGACCGTTAGTCTTAACGGTTGACCAACGGAATATTCCCTCACCAGGAGAAGAATTTTCAGGTGGCCGGCGGCGACGGATTCCGGCCTATTTCCGGCCAAAAACCCAGTTTTCCGGCGAGCAAACGTTGCAGATTTTTGTGGCTTTCTCTCATGGGATGTGAAGACTTGAACTTGGAATTGAATGAAGAATTTGGCTTGGATTTGGAAAGAGGAGATGGAAGATTTGAGAAAGGCTTGGATTTGGAAATTGAGCTACAAAGGGAAAGGGATTCTATTCCTTGGAAGATTTGGAGAGCATTGAAGCCTATAAATAAAGGAGTTCTCTACACTTAGATACACACATCTTTATATATCTTTTGCACACTTTTACACACACAATACTTTTCTCTTTGTGTGAACTCTTATTATGAGTAACTAAATTGATTGAGGATGAATTCCTAGTTCTTAACATATGGTTTGAGTTTTGTTTCAATTCTATCTTGATGTTCTTCACATGATTATCGTTTGTTTTTACTAATAGGAATGTTTATACATTCATGGTTGATTGATAGATTGTTTAGGTGCGCAACTAAATTGATTTGTTAATTTGATCTATAGCTAGTGAAAGTTAGGGGATAAGTAATCGTTTCTTGACTCTTTACACAAGTAGAAAATACAAGACCTTACGGAGGGATTCCGTGGAGCAATTGTGTGTGAAAACAACGCTAGAAAGTGGACCAAGCGAACCGAGTCTAACTACTAGTACTATACCTAAATTCATAAATCTTAATGCGTTCGTGGAATTACATCTTGTAAGCGAACCTCAAGGTGGTTCTTTTGAATAGAATCTGATAACTAAGCGAACCTGTTACTCAGTGAAATAAGGAATTTTGGGGTTAGCTAAGCGAACCTGCTATCCTACGGTTGGTGATAGTCTGTGACTAATAAGAAGTGGAAAATAACATAACTTTAATCATTGTTTTGCAGCAAAGAAGGATTCCTTGATCTAATCTCTCTTATTGATTTCCTTTTAATTGCTTTTTTTATTTTATTTACTTTCTCAAATTCTTAATCAATACCCCCCTTTGTGTGACAAATTTACAACTAGAATCTCGTGCTCCTCGTGGGATCGACCTTGACTACCCTATATTACTTGTTAATTAGATAGTAAAGTATTAATTAATTTGTTGTGGTTACGACACGCATACAAATTTTGGCGCCGTTGCCGGGGAGCATCGGATGATTTTAGTTGTTTTATTTTTTCTTTTTGCTTTATTCTTACTTTGTTGGATTCTTTATCGTATCTAACTTAGTTTTTGAATTGTTTTTCAGGTACCGGTTTTCCATGTATGGTGGACAAGAGCAAGCATATTTCAACAATCAATACGATTTTCAACCTCAACATCATGGAAACTTCCTACCATCCTTAGGATACAATCAAAACCAATCTTTTGGCTATGATCAAAATCCTTTGGAGCCTTATGGATATTCTCATGCATATCAACAACCTTATGATGGTAATGTGCAGACGGAGAGTTGGGAATATACTCCTCTTCATCGTGTTTTTCCTTCACTTTTTAAGGATATACAATCTAGAAACTCTATACACGGTGGTAAGCGTGGTAATGTCCGTAAACTTGCACAAAAGTTATACAAATTGGAAGATGATGGAGACTCGGAAGAGTTTGTCGCAGAAATTTGTAGGACCATTCATATGGAACTTAAATGACGTCGGGATAAAGGCTATGAAACCGATGAAGATTCTTATTATGGTGATTCCGATAATGAAGATGATTGTGTTGAAAAGGACCAACCTTTGGAAACTTTTGATGACGCTAGTGTAGATTACTCGAGCCTTGATCTTAATAATGATCAATCACCTATTCAAAAGGTAGAGCTTGAGGAAGATGCATTTAGTGCTTGGAAAAAATTCCTTAGGGAAAATTATGAGTCCGCGGAAGTGTATGAAAGTTGCAACCATGAGGAAGTTATTCCAACTCCGGATCATAATAACGATCCTTCACCTATTCAAAAGGAGGAGATTTGGTGTGATTTTCCTATTGTTGTAAACGATGTAACACCCTCACAAGAAGATCTTACAATTTTTACCGACGAAAATCACTTTAGTGAATGGCCCAATTCCGATGATGAAGATATTGAAGAGGTGATACTCGAAAATGAAACCGAATTGATTGAATTTGTGGAAGACCCAATTGAACTTGCCAATGATTTTAATGATGCCGATACTTTGGTTAAGGTAGAAAATGATGAGGAATGGTTGCAAAGTTTGATAGAGGACCATGATATGCAAGAGGTAAGTAATTCACTTGAATTTTTTAAGGATGAGGTGGATACCGTAATACAAGAAATTGTGCAAGGTTTGTCTAACCCTTTGCATATTGATTCTTCTCCTTTACCTCTTATTGGTTTGAATGTATGTGCTTCGAAAGTATTTTTGAATGACTTTGTTTCTCGATATCCACCATTGGAAACACTTGATGCTAACACTATGCAGGTTTGCCAAGAGGAATACATGGAAGTTCCCAAATTCTATGTTCTTTATACACTTCCGAGTGTGGACAAGAATAAGTGTGTGGGAAATTTCTATCGGGCGATAACTTTACTATTATTTTCTTGTGCTAACATTTGTATGGAGTTATTGTATGCAAAACAGGTACTATGGGAGGATCCCCAAATTTTCCAATTGTTAGTATATGGGGAATGAATCTTACAAGAGCCATGTCGGGTCGTCGACTTTAAAACAAGCGCTAAGTGGGAGGCAACCCACCGGTTTTGTATCTCTTATCCTTTTGTTTTTATTTGCGTTTTGTTTTGTGTGTTTATCTTTTCTTGTTTCATATCATATTAGGATTTCCCACCTTGACTTTACTTGGATGATTCAATTACATTGAGGACAATGTAAGGTTTAAGTGTGGGGGAGTGGCTAAGCATATATTTTGCATAAAAAAAAAAAGAGAGAAAAAAAGAGAGAAAAAAATTTTGTATAAAACTTTCAACTTTTAGAGATTTTAGAGTCACTAGCATGCTTCTAGGTATGATTACATAGAGAATTCTGACCGACATAATTGAACTTGGAAGTGTTAGGGAACTACGTTTGATTTCTTGCTTGTTAAAGTGTTAAATAATGGATTTAATCATGCCGGTGATGCAAATTTGGTGCAGGGAGAAGTGCGTTATTAGAGTTGCTGATCAATCATTAGTGGAGACTACCCATTTTCATATCAACCAAGGCACAAACCAGAAATTCTTCCTTTACTAAAGAGCTTCTTTTGAGTGTGTGTCACCGTACGTTAATTCCGGGTAGAATGGTGATCTACCCAATTTCACACCAATTTCAGCACTATTTTGATCTCTTGAGTGCTAATCTTTGTCAATCATGAGGGTGACATCTATAGATGAAAGCTTCCTTCTTGTAGTTCGATTTGCAGTTAGCACCATTCTCTCGCTCGACAATAACGGGTCCATAGAAACACCACATCAACAACAAGGAGCGACATCAAAATCTACAAGGAAAGTTGAAAAGGTTCAAGGTTTGAAAGAAACAATGAAACAAGAAAAAGAGCAAATTTTTATATCCAAGTAAAGCAACATACAATGAGCAGATTTTACATACAAGTTGAAGACTTACAATACAATGAGGTAATTCTATATTCAAGTATTAAGACTAACTTACAAGAGCGAAGAAAGTAAAAGGTGAGAATTATTGAAATTTATGATTTCAAGGCGATACAAGTTGTGAAGAATCAAGCGGTAAAGTACTTTTCCACGGCCATGGTTTATTTTATTTTTCACTTTTGATTTGTATTGTGTTTCTCTTGTCTAAAAAAAAAATGAAAGAAAGAAAGAAAGAAAATTGAAAAAAAAAAAATGGAAAAGAAAAGAAAAATATATATATATGAGACAAGAGAAATATCTATTATTGTTTTTGTTTTGAATAAGCCGTGGGGAAGGAAAATCTATAATGAAGTTTCAAGCGACAAGGATTTTGAGGAAAAAGGTTACAAATTGTTAAGGATTTATGAAGTTCAAGTGTTTATCATCAATAGTTGAAGCCGAAGACCAAGAAGATGAAGACAAGGAGCGGAAGAAGTTTCTATTGGATTCTGTGAGAGTGGTGTTATAATAATTGGCAATCGGATGTGAAGGTAAGTAAGTAATCTCATCCTCGATATAAGTGGTTGATTTCCTTTCTTAGAGATCGTTAGAAAAATGGTTTTTCAAAATGTTAAAAAATGTGGGTTTTTCAAAAATTTCGGAAGTTATCCTTCCTACCATTCAACGTGTTGCAGGAATTCTCTCTTCATTCCTACCTGCACACATGTGAGACCCATGAAAAAGCCGTCTTTTTGAGTGCAATTATCATAAAACCCTTTTAAGTGAGGCAGAAGTCGAGGCGAAATGCTTATTGATCATTTCTCAAACACGTGTTCTCTCATTATGGTGTGGTTATTTCTCACTCAACATTTAAGAATGAGAATATGTTCTTTAGTATTTCTAATTTCTTATTACTAGCATGCAGAAACTCTTTGTCCTCATAGCTCTTAGGATGCTTGGGATGCTAGAACGCTTTGAAGTTGTAAGTTTTGGTTTGATTTGCTCGAGGACTAGCAAAGTTTAAGTGTGGGGGAATTTGATGGGTGTAGAATACACCGTATTTACTATCTAGTAGTTTATGCTTTCTTTGCTATTTTTCTTGTAAATTATGTATTTTACGTGTGTTTTTGAGATATTAGGTACTCTGGAATCGCACGGAAGAAAAGGAGAAGAAATCGTTCAATTTGAGCTAAAAGGGCAAAAAAAAAGGTCATTTCAGGGGCGGACACTATACGGATCCCAGTCGAGGTTAAGGGGCAACTCTGTTTTGGAGAAGTGTTAAAGACATCCAGTTAACGGTTAAGGGGTTGTCAAATAGGGTCCCGTTATCATTTAGAGCCTGTAATTAGAATGGGATATCATTGGGCGACCAGTATTAATGCCCAGGTCCGGACCCAAGTTTTATAACCTAGAAAATTTCTCTCGCTCAATCATTGCATCCTTCCCTGAAATAAAGCAAAAGGCAGAGCTGCTGTTCACTGCCAAGATTAAGATCGAAATAAAAATAGGCAGAGAGACGATAATGAAATTCAAGCTGTGAAAGAACAAAAGGGTGTTGCTATTATTACCACCAGAAATTGAGAGATTGAAGTATTTTTGTGGGCTTGTTCCAAAGCAGTAATTGAATATGAGATCGAGATTTAGATGAAGAAAATGATTTTGGGTTCTGGCTGCTGGTGTCAAAATTGAGTGTTTTGAGCTCTCTGAGAAAAAAAATCAAAGATGGGTTTCAGATCTGGAACTCAGTATAGATGGGTTTGTTGACGGTCTATAGTTCTTCTCTGAGAAATAGAGATGGTGGTATTCATTGAGACGAAGAAGAAGATACAGGTGATAAGAGATGGGTTTTGTTTAATTTCGAGTTAGTAAAGTCACATTTGTTTCAATCGAAGCGAGAAGTGATGACCATGGTGGTGCTTTTTATTAGTGGGTTTGAATCAATTAGGATTTGTTGGTTTATTTGGGTTTATCAGATTGAATTGGTGAAGTTAAAATGGGTCTGTGGTTGGGTGAAGCAGAAGAAAGAATTGAATCTGTAAACTGCAATCGCAGCAGTTGTGCAATGAGCGAATGATGCTGTTGAAAACAATAGATGTATGCCTAGGAATTGCGAAGGAGAAGACCAAAGAATTGCGGCCTGAAATTTGGCCGGGAATGCCAGAAAATAAACAGAACTCTGTCGGATTTTCTTGCCGACGAGTTGACTCGATGACCAGCGACCAACCGACTTTGACCCAGTTGATTAAGACTGACTCAGATGACTCAGTTCTGAGTTAGACGGCTGACTCGAAGCTGACTAACCCTCTTCTTTGACCCGGTTGACTAACGGTTGACTTATTGGACCGTTAGTCTTAACGGTTGACCAACGGAATATTCCATCACCGGGGGAGAATCTGAGGTTGCCGGCGGCGACGGATTCCGGCCTATTTCTGGCCAAAAACCCAGTTTTCCGGCGAGCAAACGTTGCAGATTTTTGTGGCTTTCTCTCATGGGATGTGAAGACTTGAACTTGGAATTGAATGAAGAATTTGGCTTGGATTTGGAAAGAGGAGATGGAAGATTTGAGAAAGGCTTGGATTTGGAAATTGAGCTACAAAGGGAAAGGGATTCTATTCCTTGGAAGATTTGGAGAGCATTGAAGCCTATAAATAAAGGAGTTCTCTACACTTAGATACACACATCTTTATATATCTTTTGCACACTTTTACACACACAATACTTTTCTCTTTGTGTGAACTCTTATTATGAGTAACTAAATTGATTGAGGATGAATTCCTAGTTCTTAACATATGGTTTGAGTTTTGTTTCAATTCTATCTTGATGTTCTTCACATGATTATCGTTTGTTTTTACTAATAGGAATGTTTATACATTCATGGTTGATTGATAGATTGTTTAGGTGCGCAACTAAATTGATTTGTTAATTTGATCTATAGCTAGTGAAAGTTAGGGGATAAGTAATCGTTTCTTGACTCTTTACACAAGTAGAAAACACAAGACCTTGCGGAGGGATTCCGTGGAGAAATTGTGTGTGAAAACAATGCTAGAAAGTGGACCAAGCGAACCGAGTCTAACTACTAGTACTATACCTAAATTCATAAATCTTAATGCGTTCGGGGAATTACATCTTGTAAGCGAACCTCAAGGTGGTTCTTTTGAATAGAATCTGATAACTAAGCGAACCTGTTACTCAGTGAAATAAGGAATTTTGGGGTTAGCTAAGCGAACCTGCTATCCTACGGTTGGTGATAATCTGTGACTAATAAGAAGTGGAAAAGAACATAACTTTAATCATTGTTTTGCAGCGAAGAAGGATTCCTTGATCTAATCTCTCTT
The DNA here is from genome assembly GCA_023529315.1 of Papaver bracteatum. NCBI lineage: Eukaryota > Viridiplantae > Streptophyta > Magnoliopsida > Ranunculales > Papaveraceae > Papaver > Papaver bracteatum. The sequence goes on along the minus strand of JAJJWX010002723.1, from coordinate 1,723,840 downwards.
ATTGATTTCCTTTTAATTGCTTTGTTTATTTTATTTACTTTCTCAAATTCTTAATCAATACCCCCCTTTGTGTGACAAATTTACAACTAGAATCTCGTGCTCCTCATGGGATCGACCTTGACTACCCTATATTACTTGCTAATTAGGTAGTAAAGTATTAATTAATTTGTTGTGGTTACGACACGCATACAAAAACATGAGGTTACAAAATAGAAGATCAAGAAGTATAACGAGATCAAGTTAGAGAACAATCATAAGTGAGATAAGAAGAAGATCACCTATAACAAATATTGAAGAAGAAAAGCATGATCCAAATGGGGGACGTCGCGAAAGGAGAGAAATACGGGAAGATCGTTATATACCACAAGGTGAAATTCAACAAAACGAACATAACAATCGAAGGCAGGAGAATGAACATCGTCAGGCACGAAATAACCAAGATTGCGAAGAAAATCAAGAGGAAGGGAGGAGGATATTGCATGGAAGAGAAACTCTAAGAAATCAGCAGATAATTGAAAGAGAAATCGAGAGACATTATGCTGAACAAGCACGCTTAGCTTGAGAAAGGGAAAGATTGAGAGCAAAAGTAGAAGAGCAAGAATTCCAAGAGGCAATTCTCTAGAATAACCATGATAATTGAGAAAGAAGACGCGAACAAAACCGCAATAATGGAAATATTGACGAAGAATACGATAGGGTGCAAAGAAGAGTAGAAGAAAATCACAGAAGAGAAAATGAGAGATATAATGGTGTGCGCATTTGTGAAAGAAATGTAAGAGAAGATAGCGGAGAAAGACAAGAAGAAAATAATGGAGATGGAAATCAAAATCTCGCAACACAAGATAGGCAAGAACGCATGAGAAGGGAAGCTGCACTGAAAAGACCAATGGAGCAAAATGCAGCTGGGAATGAACAAATCTTAAGAGAGCTAGCAAAAATGAGGGGAATGTTAAATAACTGAAGATAAGGAGGCAGAAGGTAACTTAATGAAGCCATTGAAGAAGCAGCGAGAACTTCATTCATTCAAGAAGTACAATTAGGAGGAATACCCTCAAAATGCAATTTACCAGCATTAACCAGTATCTTCGATGGGACTACCTGTGCTGTTTAACATGTCAAGGCTTATGTTAGGTGTATGCTACAGTGGGAAAACCATGATGTTGTATTGTGCAAATATTTTGCTTCTAGCTTAAATGGCGAGGCGTTAAAATGGTTTGAAGGTTTACCTAAAAACACTATAACTTCTTTCGACCATCTACAAGCTACATTTTTGGGAGCATATATAAGCAACAATTCTTCGCGGCACGGTATTGAAGATGTATTGGGGTTAAAATAGAGGGTTGACGAGAGTTTGAAACACCTAATCATAAGATGGAAGAAAATGTGCAGTGAGATGGCAGGAAGAGTGGATGAGAGGTACCTCATTTTATCTTTCATTAACGCAATGTTTGCAACCAACCTGCTGTACATATAAATTTTCATAATCAAAAATACAATCACCATGACGGAACTGCGAGAGTTACAAGAAGAATACATTTCATTGGAGGAGAGACAAAATGAGATGGAATCATATCCCATCGCGAACACCAGTTCAGTTGTAGCAAACGCAAGTTTACTTCCCAGGTTAATAAATATAGTAGCGAGCACTTCGCAGGTGAAGCAAGAAAAGAATATGAATAATAATCAACATAAATTAGTAGCTATGGGGAACATAGATCAAGAAGAGTTCGAAAGAGAAAGAAATTTCTTCAGTAGAGGTGGAAATAATAAAATTCAGAGACTTGATCAGCCACAAGAGACTTATGGTGTTCAGAAGCAAAATCATTATAGAGGGAAAAGAATTCAGAAGATAATATGGGAAGAAATTAAGATGCCACCTCTAAATGTTAGCATATAGAAAATTTGGGAGGCTGTAATTCTAATGGAAGACGTACCCGTACCATGGAATATGGGAAAAGAGCCACACCCAAATAATCGAAGTTCAGAATTTTGCACTTATCATCAGTTTCATGGTCACTCAATAAATGAATGCAGGAATGTAAAAAGAATCATCTTGAGAATGATAGATCAAGGAAAATTAAATTATTTTTTGATAAGACATCCACAGCATCAGCAATTGCCTCCAGCTACTGAAATTCGCAGAGTAAATACAACTAAGGAGGGAGAAACGTTTGTAATAGAAGTTGGAGAAAAGGCGAAGAATCTGTTCTGTAACTCTATCATACATTCGTACAAAACTATAGAGGATTTCCATGACAATGTTCTAAGCAGAGTTTTCGCAAGAGATGCAGATGGAATAGATATAATGAACATTGCGAAAGCTTCGCCATTAGAAGAATGGCAAAAGCATACTATTTCTTTCACTGTGCAAGAAGTACCTAAACCTGGCGAGATGCATGACAACCCACTGGTGGTAAGATTATAAATAAATCCAAAACAAATGGAAGAAGAAGATGAAGAAAATGAGGATAATGATGTTCTTGGGCTATTAACAGAGTTCTAATTGACACTGGATGCTCAGTGGATATCTTATTTTATCATACCTACAAGACCATGTGAGGAAAAGATGAGGATCTGATACCATCGACCTATAAGATCTATGGTTTCAATAGTACCGCCAACAAGCCCAAAGAGGAAGTTACAATGCGAATTCCATTAAAGGGGATATCTTCTAAGATTCTATTCTGCGTTGTTGATGTTGAATCACCTTACAATGCCTTGATTGGCCGACCTTGGTTACATGGGATATTAGGTGTAGCGTCAACTTTCTACCAGTGTATTAAGTTTCCTCATCCCAGTGCTGTTGGAGTTATAAAGGGAGACTGGGTTGATGGAAAAAAGTGCTATGAAATTGATATGGAATCTTGCGAGGAAAGGTCTGCGAAGAACAGAATCTGGAAACATAATATCAAACAAAAGCAAAGAGGTGATAAGTTGATGGTTGATACAGTAGAGCGACGAGAATAAGGAATACTACGAAATCAGTATGAGATGCAACCAATAGATGGCGAGCGTCTTGCAGATGGAGAAAATGTAGCAAAACTCAACAAAAAATCATAAGCAGAAGATAGTAAGTAGAAAAGGTGAAATTTCTAAAGTAAGAAATACAAGAGATGTATAAATGATTTGTTGAAGTAAAAAATCTACAAAAAATATTTGCTTTTATTCAATGAAGAAGATGAAATTAAAAAATTATACAAGAGTTGGCGATATTCGCAAGAGATATAAGAATGGGACGAACCTTTATGGCGTATACCCTAGTTCGCGGATAAAATTTCGCAAAAGGAAAATGTAAGACCTAAAGTACATCATATAAGGGGGTATCTGTTTGCATGGCTCAGGGATAAGGTTATATCGTTGCTGGAACCTGAGTCGTAGAGAAGTGGGGTCCATCTCTGTGAGAGATACCTATCCAGGAGAGGTACCTTGGATTTCCAACTATATAAGGTTATACCCTGGTTGGATGATCGAGGGTCTGTCCTAAGGAGTGCAGAATATGACCAAGGCGCCGAGGTACACGGTTGAGCCAAGAGTGCCCGGGGCGTACGAAACTACCCTGGCCATTCTTGGCAAGTCTTGGCTATGATGCACTCGGCCTGAATAAAACCCCACTTAGGGTTCCGTATCATAACTATAAGCTATATATGCATAAAGGATAAGAGGCTGCGAAAACAACTGGTTGTTGTTAAGACTGGATGGGAGGAGCTAGTCTTGTATGGCAGATGTACGCCTCCTTGAAGGGGAAACCATGGGGAAGATAAGGGCGGCACCCTCCGTTAGGGAGCTGATAAGTGTCTTAAAGAATACAACTATACAAAGGAAAAAAATCCATAAGAAAAAAGATAAGATGAGACCAATGGGTTTTTACATGAAAATGTAATGACGTCCTGCGGTTTCATCGCAAGACGGTAATGTCATGGGGCTTTGTTTTCGCAAGAAAACTTAGGCCTATCATATTGTCGCAGAAAAATTGACAAAGCATGGATAAGGCAAGATCAATGGGTTTTTACATGCAAGTGTAAGGACGTCCTGCGATTTTGTCGCCAAAGACATAACATGGCTAAATAAGACCTTTAACTAGGAAGGCAAAGTAAGACCTCAAGAGATCATGAGATTATACAGATATGACCTGCGACATTTACGCAGAGATCATAAAATTATAAAGATATGACCTGCGACATTTACGCAGAAACTGAGGCAACAAATTACAAACAGATCTTATTCAACATTGGTCTGCTCAAATTTTCATATTGCAGATGAATAACAGAGGCAAGTATGGGAATGAACAGAATGATAGAATTATTATTCATCTTTAAGCTGGCCTTTAAGCTGATTATTCTTCCTTCAAGTTTTCATATTAGTAACAACCTTCCTGATCTACACCTAAGTTATTTCTGGCATTATCAAGAACCTTTGCAGCCCAAGCAAACTCATCATCGTTACTAATGAGAATGAGGGAACGAACTTGGTTTTCTTTTACAACAATAGATCTATTCTCGCAGATAAGTCTATCTCTTTCAACTTGAACTTCAAGAAGACTTTTATGGAAATCCGCTAAAGCTTGAGATCCTTGCCTAGAGATGCGATCTCTTTCATCTATGAGATCACTTTTTTGGGCTCTTAGAATCTTGATTTCTTCTTTAGAGTTAAGATAGTGACGCTTGATGTATTAGCCGCTTTCAAACTAGATCTGTGGTCAATTGCTAAGATATGGAATTTGGATCTAAGTTCATTTATGGAAAGGGATTTAATTTTGTCATTTGAATAATTGTTTAAGGAATTGTTAAGGCGATTGAGGAGAGTATCATCATCTATTGGATTTGGAAAATAACGAAGGAATACAGCTTTGTCAGAGAGGCCGTAAACATCTGCGAAGAAGAAAAATAAGAAAATGTAAAGGAATACAAGGTTAAAGAAAAAGAGAAAGATTTCTCACCATAAAGTTGATTGTTCGCAGCTTGGAGACTTGCAACCTTATCTTGCGAAGAAGAGAGTTCAGTTTCCAACCACTTGATTTTGTCATGAAGCTCAGCAGATCCTAATTCCAATTTTCCGCGAAGATTAGAAGTTTCAGATTTTAATTCTTCATTTTCTTTGCGAATATTAGCAGACTCATATTCCAATTTTTCATTATTCTGGCGAAGAATAGTGTTTTTCTTTTCAAAGATTTTACGTCTCCGCTCCAAATCCGAGGCAACAGAAAAGGAAGCTCTCCCAGTCTGTGAAAGGAAACAAAAAAAATTGTTAAGATAAATATAAATTAAGACCTTGCGAGGATATAAGAATACATATGCGTGGCGAGGAAATGAGAACGTACCAGAACACTAAGTGAATGCAAGAAACTTGGAGATATGGATTTAGAAATCCCGCGAAGAGATTCATTGTTCTCCAAGAGAGGGGCATCACAGATAGTTGCCATAAATTTGCAAGCTTCAGTAAGAGGAGTATCACCAATCCCTAGCATATGATCAGAGAATATACTAGAGAGCTGAGACATAGAAGACTCAGGATGGGAGGTTTCCTTTGCGGAAGTGAAATCAGCATTACCATCATCGCCATAATTCTCGCCAGATTGAAAAGTTAAAGGAAGAGAGGATTGTGTTTTTCTTTTCTTCAAAGGAGGGTCATCAGATTTATCCTTGCGAGCAGCACCTTTACCTTTCCCTTTGGTCTTTGCAACCTCAGCAGGTTCTATTTCTTCAATAACCTTCAAACACAGATAAAGATAAGAAATAAGGGAAAAAATATATTGTTAAGAATCACAAAGGAATATTTCTTACTTCATCTGTGAGTAACTTAAGTGCGGATAAAGTACTGGGTATCCTAAGCTTCTGGTAGCTAATTTTTAGCCTGTTAATCTGGAAAAATTGGAGTAATTAGTGAGAGAATGAAAACATAAAGATGATGATAATGATAATTTATGCAAAAAATTAAGAGAGCGTACTTCTTTATTCCTTTCAGGCTAGTTAAACACCCATGGCTGGTACTATGTGAGATTCGCAGGAAAATCATAAGGACCACAAATGTAGGGACCCTCTAAAAATAGTGGGAGAATACACCATTTATCATCCCTAGAATAGCGCAGACCTAGGTTATTACCCGGATGCCAGTCAATATCTAACATGAGAACTTTATCCTAAGCAATGTCATCCTTCTTTTGTAAGCGGACACCCCAACAAGTGCTATCTTTCCTCATGGGGATTATATCATAATTTGCGAAGAAATTCTCTACAATATACTTCACTGGAATAATAGGAACATTTTTGAATTTAGGATTCTTCGCAGAAGGAGGGTAAAGAGATTCTTTACCAGCACCGCGAGTAGCAAACTCAAGCATCAGACGAATGCAGTCTCCACTCAATTGATACACAGCCCGCGAGAAATTTGCGTGAGAAAGAATCTCGAAGAATAAAGGAAGTTCAGGGTCATAAAGAGGAACGGGAAGGCCAGCTTCAAGCTGACCTAGTGAAACTATAATCTTCTCACGAGAACACAGATGATCAGAGAATAATTTAATGGAAAGTTCGGCTTTAGGGTTTTGATCAGGAATGGTAGATAAAACAAAACCTTTGTCTTTAAGTTTCTTCTGTAGTTGCTCGAAGGCGATAAGATTTTTATGGCCAGGAGGAGTCATCCTTAGTATGGGAATGAAGAAAAGATCGAAAGAGAAAGAAAGAAATTACAACAGTAGCAGGTGCAGAAATTGCGGAAGAACAGTAAAATTGCAGAGAGAAAGAAGAAGAAAGTAAAAAGAAGAGAAGAGATGACTAAAGAAGATATATATAGGGGATAAGAAATTTTGGGAAGATAAATGCATTAAATGCGAAGAGACGTGAACGGTTGAAGCGCATTGGTTAAAAAATACGTGTCAAAAATTGAATGGAAGAAAAGATACGTGTAATAAATTTGGCAAAGAATACAGAAACGTGTCAGAACAGAAGAATGCAAAAAGACAAACAGCTGCGACATTTTAAAAGGATTCAATTCTCATGATCTTTTCTCCTTTGAAGAAAAGACATGAGAAGAGGCAAGATGTAGGATCAGAATATTTCCACAACAATATTCTTGCGAAAGTTTACTAACAACATTTCTGCGAGCCTCTCAACAACACTCTGCGAGTGTCGCAGAATAACTCGAAGAATGATTCAAAGAATGACGTAGCGGATGACGGTAGAAAAAACACGAGAAGAGCATGACGATCCTGCGAAGATTACATCATCTGTGAGAATTAACATTACAACTGTTTCCACAGCACCGCGAGCCAGATCCGAAATTAAAGGATAACTTAGCTGTCATCCACTGTGTACTTACCCTATATAAAGAGAGCCAATAGACTCAGAAGAAGAAGGATCAATTTGGAGAGTTATTTCATGAATAATTTGAGTCTTAGGTCTTGATAGTTGTCAGTCTGAAACAAGTGAAGACAGTTAAATGGTCTTTCTTCCTTTTTCTGATTTTGCGTCATCGCACTTGCCTGCGGCTCTGTCATGTAATACGATTATATCTTTTTTATAAATGGATATTCTTGAGTGAAATATTATTGAATAACTTCAATACGGTTTGGAATAAGTATAAATTATAAAGTGAAATCAGTGTTTTATCAGACTGGAAGAATGGTACACAGTACACGCATCGTTGCAGTTACGTTTTACATGTTTTGGAATGTAGTTGCAGGCGCATCGTGAGTGCATATTTGCTAGTTGATTATGATGTTTTAAACCCATTAAGATCTAAACTAAAACTACACTATCAGATGTAACTCTCAATTACTTATTTCCATAGTTTGGTAAGTGATACAGATTCAATAAAATCAAAATAAACTGATAAAATACTCTTTTAACTAAATCATATTATCTCAAACGAAAAAGAAAACTCGAGTAAGAAATATATAGGGTTTTAATTAGAACTTACAGTAATGAATTAACAAAAATTGAAACTATGGAATTCGAAATTGAAACTAAGAAACTTGTAAAACCAATGTTAAGGATGCTTATCACTTACCGGTGATCAACAAAATTGAACCATTGACGAAGCAACCTGAGAGTTAAGTGAGTAGGTTTGAAATCAATCAAATTCCCAATATTGAGTGGATTCTCAGGCAACTTTTATGTAAATCCGACAAATTTTATGACTTGAAGTTTGGTATGAACCCAAATCTTAGAATCGCATACAGAATTATGCTTCAAATTTCAATGGCTGAGGTTAGGTTTTTTTTATTATTCTATGTGAGACGGAAACTTGTTGATTTGAGTTTTTTAGGAAGTGAATAGAATGGTAAGACCAAATTCAAATGACGAAAAGGACCTTAACGCTTCTCCTAAGATAAGATTTATGACAGGGGTCTTCGTGTAATTTCATGGTCCATGTAAAATTAAACAGCCGGTCGAAAAGTGGACCTTTTTTTTCTTATATGTCTATGTCTATGTTTATGTCTATAATATTTTCATCTATTTTTTTTTCCAAATTAATTTTCAAGCGAACTTTGATTTTTTACAATTCAATGTTCCCGCTCAATTTCACTCCTATAGTTTCACGGGTGAGGGATATTTTTTTAATTTTTGAAGCGGCTGGAGGAAAATCTACTTTGCCTCCATGTTTTAGTTTTTTTTTTAATTATTTCCTATTTATAATCCTATAACAATTTTTGGTAGTTTTTATTACTAACATTTTTATTAAAATAAATAAGGCAAGTAATTAAGGGTCGGAATGTAAACTACTCTGGTCTCCTTAATATTTGACAAAGTCAAACCGGACTGTCTTTTTGAAACGGAGGGAGTAAATGTTATTACTACTGGGCACCCCTTTTAATGATGATGTGTTCACCCATTCCCACTTTCAGTTTCAGAGACAAATCAGAGTTGCGCAGCGGAAGCTTCAAGGAGTTGAGTCATTTATTTGGTTAACTTATGCTATGTTTATTGTATATTTTATTTGTAAACCATTGACTATTGTATATGTATCATCTGAAAGGAGTTCTTGTTTATGTAGTTGCAGGATTTCCCACACTACACCCTTGTTAAGATTTTGCTATAATCAACTCATAATTGAAGATGAAAAACGACACTTTATTATTTTGGTTTCAGAAATGTTTACAGAAATGGAAGAATTCAAGATTACAACTATTCTATTGTAATTTCTCTCTCCTCAAGACTTTCTTAACTTTCAAAAATACATTATCCTTTTCTGGACATATTGGGTCTATATTTATAGGGTAGTTACATAGTGGATGACAGCTAAGTTTTCCTCTTATTTCGGGTTGATTTTGCGATTGTACCGTGATAGTTACAATGTTAAATCTCGCAAGTTTTGTGATCATCACAAAACAAACATACTCTTCTCAAGTTTTCTTCAATCGTCAGTTATTATGTCACTCTTTTGAAGGCTTTTGTGACACTCGTGAAGTGTAGTCGAAGATCTTGCGGTGATGCTCGCTGGGAAGTGTCGTTAATCTCGTGGAGAATAGGTGTAGCGATATTCTGGTCCTACATCTTGCCTCTTCTCATGTCTTTTCTGCGAAGAAGAGAAGATCATGAGAATTTGAAAATGCTGCAACTATTTATCTTTTCAGATTTCTCTGTTCTGACACGTTTTTGTACCCTTCGCCAGCTGCTTTTACATATTCTCTCTTCTAATGAATTTATGACACGTCCTCTCTAACCGCTGAGATCTGACCATTCATGTCTTTTCTTAGCATTTATTGCGTTTATCTTCTCGAGAAACCTCTTCTTCTATAAATACTCCTTTCATTCTTTTCTTTTCCTCTTTTTACTTTCTTCTTCTTTCTCTACGTAACTTCTCTGCAAGTTTATTGTTCTTCCGTGAATTGCGCGTCTGTCATCGCTGTGATTTCTTTCTTATTTTTCAACCTTTTCTTTCATTCCCATACTCAAAAATGGTTGTTGCTGGTGATAAAAACTTGACTGCTTTTAATGAGATGCGAGAAAAGCTCAAAAGTAAAGGTTTTACCTTGTCTACAATTCCAGGTCAAAGCCCTAAATATGAACTTTCTATCAAACTATTTTCTGATCATCAATGCTCTCGCCAGAAAATCATAGTATTGCTAGGTCAACTTGAATCTGGTCTTCCCCTTCCTCTCTATGACCCAGAACTCCCATTATTCTATCAAATAATATCTGACGAGAGGTTCTCGTGAGCAATATATCAATTAGGTGGAGAGTGTATCAGATTGCTGCTTGAATATGCTTCTCGCGGTGCTGATAAAGGATCTCGCTATCCTGAAGCTCCGAAGAATCCTCAATTCAAGGATGTTCCCATTGTATCTACAGATTATACTGTGGAGAATTTCTTCAAAAATTACAAGATAATTCCTATGAAGAGGGATAGTACTTGTTGGGGTGTCCGCTTAAAGAAAGAAAAGATTACTGATGATGAGGCTCTTATGTTATACATTGATTAGCATACACCTACCAATCAAGGTCCTCGCCACTCCAGCGATGATAAGTGGTTTATCTTTCCGTATGTCTTGAAGGTCCTTATATATCTGGTTCTCTCCCATTACCTGCGAATCTCTCAGAGTATGAACCATGGGTCTTCAACTGGCCTGAAATATCTAAAGAAGTATATCCTCTCAACTTTTTGCATTATTATTATTTACTATCTTCTTCATGTTTTTATATTCTCGCTAATTATTTTGATCTTTCTCAGATTGAGAGAATGAAGCTCAGCTACCAATCTTTTAGGGATCCCAGCACTTTCTTAGCTCTTAAATCTTTCACGGATGAAGTAAGAAATATCTCTTCATAAATTTTAACAATATATTGTTGCCCCTATTTCTTATCTTCATCTATGCTCGCAGGAAATTGAAGAACTAGAGCCAATAAAACCCGTGAGAACTTAGGAGAAACCTTCAAAGGATAAATCTACTGTTCCTCCTAAAGGAAAGTCTTCTGCCCCTCGCGGTGAATAATTTGGCGATCAGGATAAATCTGATGTTCCTCCCAAAGGGAAGCCCTCTGCCCCTCGTGGTGAAGAATTTGGCGATCCTCCTTTGAAGAAAAGGAAAACCCAACCTTCTTCTTCTTCGACTCCTCAACCCACTCCAGAAAATCCAAGTGTTGATTTTGACAAGGATAATAATGACGAGGATTTTAATGATAACAGCTTCCCTTCTATAAAGAATTCTTCTGATTCTGATTCTGATTCTTCGATGGCTCATTTATCTAAAACTTTTGGCAAGAATATGTTTGGTATCCCAAATGAGTATGGAGATGAAGCTATTAATGAAATATCCCAGTCCCTCGCCAATGTATGCAATGCTCCCATACTAGCTGACAGTGATACTCTTCACGGGGTTTCAAGATCGCTGACTCCAAGTCTTTTAAATTCACTTGGCAGCCTGGTATGTTTTTACTTATTCATCCCTTTTGTGTATCTATTGATATTTTTGTCAGAAATTGATTTATATAGTTCTATCGTAGGTTGGAAGAGCCGCTTTTGCTGTTGCTTCTGATTTAGACAATAGGCGTATTACCTATGAAAAGAAAGCTGCTAATCTTCGTCAAGATAAAGAAAAACTAGAAGCTGAAGTTATTGAACTTCGCATAAAAAAAATAAGCAGCTGGAAACTGAAGCTTCAGTTGACAAGCAAAAAATCTCTGATCTTGATAAAGCCAATCAACAACTCTATGGTATGATTTATTTATTTTCTCTTTTAATTCTTATCACCCTATCGCAGCTTATTCAAGCAACCATTTTTGCAGATATTTATGGTCTTACTGATGAGGCTACACTCTTCCAATCTTTTCCTGACCCTATAGATGATAATACCCTTCTTGCTTTCCTTAATAATTCTTTAAGTAATTTCTCAGATGATAAGATTGAATCCCTCTTCATAGATGAACTTAAATCCAAATTTAATCTCTTAAAAATTGAACACAGATTCAATTTAGGTTTGACCAACAAGTATAAGCGCTTTTATCTTGATTCGAAGAAAGAAGTAGATAGACTAAGAAAAAAGAATAGTGATCTTATTGACGAGAAAGATCTTGCCATTAAAAATGGCCCCAAGACCTTAGCAAACTTCCATAAAACTCTTCTTAATGTTCAAATGGAAAGAGATAATCTTATCCGCGAGAATGAAGATCTTCTTGCGAGGGAAACTCAAGTTCGATCTCGTCTCCTTATTAATAGCGATGATGAGTTTGCTTGGGCTGCGAAGATTCTTGATAACGCCAGAACTAATTTAGGTGTAGATGTTAGTCTTCATGCTGATCAAGCGGCTTTAATTAAATACATGATTTCTGAAAGAGAAGGTTATCATCACTCTTATGATTTCCCTGAATTATTTCCTAATTGAATCATCCTTATATGTATTAATTTTGTTGTCATTTGCTCGCAGCATCCGAAAAGAACTATCGTAAAATATTTGATGAGTTAGAAGCAGAGAAAATCCAACTCGCTGGAAATCTATCTTCTCGCAATGAAAAGTATTCTAGATTGAAGGAAAAATTGAAAATCTCATCTTCAAATTTTAGCAATGCCCTTATCCGTGTTCTTAATGACGCTGTTAAACTAGTCTGTAATGATTATGGTATCCCTCATTCTACATACCCCGATCTTGCAAAGGAAATTCCAGCTGATTCCCCAAATTTAGTTATCTCTGATAGCGAAGCTGAGGAGTCTAGCGAATATGATGAAGAATTATCTGGCGAGGAAGAGAGATCTGACTTGGATAGAGATAATAATGATAATGATGGAGAAGATAAATCCGGTTATGAAGAGAAAAAAAAGAGCTCTGATAAAAATGGTGATGGATCTACTTAGTCTTGTTTCTTCTCTGTTTCTTCATTGTAAATTTTGTACATTTATTTTTGCTTCTCGTAACATCGTTGCGAGCTTCTCCAACTTGATGTGTAAACTTATTTTGATTTTATCTATTATGAATTAGAAAACAATTCTTTTTCTGCAACATAATCAATCAATCATAATTATTATCCTTTAATTATTTGTATAAATGTATTATCTATGCAATTTTATCATATGATGGATGAATAATAATTTCATCATTCTATGCATTCCCATACTTTCCTCTATTATTCATCTGCAATATGAAAAAATTGAGTAGAGATTAGATATTAGTTGTGAATCAAATTAAATTTGCCTCATTATCGGTGATGTTATCGCTAGAAATAATTGCATAACTTTATGACTTTTGCGTTGAATCGCAAATTTCATAAATTCTGCGATCATTATCGCAATAATCTTATGGTCTTATTATGCCTTCCTAATTAAAGGTCTTATTTTTCCATATCTTTTATTTCTGCGACAAAATCGCAGGACGTCTTTACATTTGCATGTATTGACCCATTGATCTTGTCTTATCAATATTTTTTCAACATCTATGCGACAATATGATAAGTATAAACTCTCTTGCAAGAATTAATCCTTATGACATTGACGTCTTGCGATGAAATCGCAGGACGTCTTTACACTTGTTAAATGTAAAAACCCATTGATCTCATCTTAACTTTTTCTCTTTTGGCTATTTGCCATTGTATAACTTTCGTCACGCGAAAATATGACAGGCCTAAATGTTCTTGCGATCATAAAGCCCCATGACATTGCCGTCTTTAGACACTTATCAGCTCCCTAATGGAGGGTTCCGCCCTTATCTTCCCCCTGGTTGCCCCTTCAAGGAGGGCACATCGGCCATACAAGACTAGCTCCTCCCATCCAGATTTGCCAACAACCAGCTGTTTTCGCAGCCTCTTGTCCTTTATGCCTATATGGCTTATAGTTACAAGACTGCACCCTAAGTGGGGTTTTCTTCAGGCCGAGTGCATCGTAGCCAAGGCTTACCAAGAATGGCCAGGGTAGTTTCGTACGCCCCGGGCACCCTTGGCTCAACCGTGTACCTCGGCGCCTTGGTCATACTATGCACTCCTTAGAAGAGGTCCTTAGTTGTCCAATCAGGGTATAACCTTATATAATTGGAAATCCAAGATCCCTCTCATGGATGGGTTTTCTTTAACCCCAACATCTGCATAACTCAGGTTCCAGCAGCGGTATAACCTTTTCACTGAGTCATGTCAAGAGATACCCCCTTATATGACGCACTATTAGGTCTTATATTTGCCTCTTGCGAAATTATATTCGCGAACTAAGGTGCACGCCATAAAGGTTCGTCCCATTCTATTAATCTCTGCGAAATTTTATTCGCGTTTCTCACGAGCATTGTAACTCTGATAAAATTTCATTTCTTTGATTTTCTTGTAAAATTTTGCAATTCTTTCAAACATAGTACTTTTTTCAATTGCATTTTCTTTAAACAAATTATGCACAAGTTTCTTTAAATTTCATCATTTTACCTTTTTACATACTATCTTCTGGTTCTGCTTTTCTGTTACGTTTTGCTCTTTTTTCTTTATCTGCGAGCTGCTCACCATTTTCTTCCTCTCGCTGCTCTATTGAATCAATCATCAATCTTTCACATCTCTGTCGTTGCTTGATGTTGTACTTCCAATTGCTCTTCTTCTCAGCTCTTTCCTCGCAAGATTTTATATCAATCTCATAACATTTCTTGCTTTCTCCCCAATCTCCCTTAATAACTCCGACACCATTAGGATGAGGAAATTTAATACACTGGTGGAAAGTAGATGCTACACCTAATATCCCATGTAGCCAAGGTCGACCAATCAGGGCATTGTAAGGTGATTCAATGTCAAAAACTCAGAACAAGATCTTGGAAGTTATCCCTTTCAATGGAATCCGCATTTCAATTTCCCCTTTGGGTTTATTGGCAGTACCATTTAAACCATAGATTTTATATGTTGAAGGAATTAGATCTTCGTCTTTCCCACCCATGGTCTTATAGGTATGATAAAATAGTATATCAACTGAGCTGCCTGTGTCTATCAGAATTCTATTGATAGCCCAAGAGTCTTCATTTTCATCATCATTTCCTCCATCTTCTTCTTCTATTTGCTTTGGATTTATCTCTATCCTTACTACCAATGGATTATCATGCTGCTAGCCAGGTTCTGGTATTTCTTGTTCAGTAAAAGATATAATTTGTTTCTGCCATTCTTCTAATGGCGAAGCTCTCGCTATATTCTCTCTTCCATTTGTGTCTCTCGCGAAGACTCTGCTTAGAACATTATCATGGAAATCCTCTATTGTTTTTGTAGGACCAGAATATCGCTACAACGTTATTCCTGCAATATTAACAACGTTTCTGCGAGCGTCACTGCCAATTCTTTAACAACATCTCACGAGCGCCACAGAACATCCAAAAGAAACTGACGATGGAAGAAATAAAAGAAGAATGTGTTGATCCTGCGATGGTCATCATTCTTGCGATAAATAATATTGTATCGATCGCGTTGAGATCGCAGAATAGATCCGAAATAGGAGGAAAACTTAGTTGTCATCCATTATGTAAATCCCTATATAAAGGGCTCGATAGATCCAGAAAAGGATGATGTATTTTTGAGAGTTAAAAGAGTCTTGAGGAGAGAGAAAATTCAAGAGAATATTTGTAATCTTGATTTCTTCCAATTACAGTAAACATTTCTGAAATTTGAATAGTAAAGTGTCGTTTAAATCTTTGAAGTTCAATTGATTTCCAATAGATTTCTATAGAATCTTAACAAGGGTGTAGTGTGGGAATTCCTGCAACTACATTTTGGCGCCCGAAACAGGGATTGAATTAACAAATTGAAGAGAAAGTGAAGAAGAAGATAAGAATTTCTCAAAATTAAGGAAATCATTAAGTAAATTGGTGAGATAATTGAAGGGAGAATGATCATAATCAAAGAGGATTATAGAAAATTGGAGAGTGATGTGGTAACAAGAACAATGATTGATAGATTTCATGAAAATATTAAGGGGAAGATACACAAACGGGATTTTGAAGGAAGGAAAATTATGACGGTTGAAAAAATATCACCATTGAAAGATTGGGAAAAGCAAGAAATCACGTTTACAGCAGCAGAAATACCAGAAGAATATATAAGTAATACATCTCCATTGGTAGTCACATTAACCACTATACGAATGAGAAAGGAGAAATCAATAAAATTTGTAGAAGAATGGGTTATGAATAGAACTTTGGTGGACACAGGAAGTTCTGTAGACATGATATTTTATCATAATTTCAAGAAAATGGGATATAAGGATGAAGAAATGTCTCATTCAACGTATCATGTCCATGGCTTTAGAAAGTCTTTAACAAAACCTAAAGGCGAGATAGTGGTACGAATCCCACTAGGAAAAATTGAAACACAAGTATCGTTATGCGTGGTAGATGTGGAATCACCATACAATATGATACTGGGAAGACCATGGATACATGCAATCAAAGCTGTAGCATCAACATTGCACCAGTGCATTAAATTTCCTATGCCCAGTGGAATCGGAGAAATTAGAGGAGATACGGATTTTGCAAAATTATGTTACCAAATTGAAGTGAAAAATTGTGAAGAACATCCAAAGCTCGCAGAAAATTGGCGAGATAAACAAAGAAGGAAGAAGAATTTAAAGTTTACATGATAAGAGCAAAAGAAGGAAAAGGAATACCCAGTGAAATCCCACAAGAATGAGATGAATTCGCGAGAATTATGAAAACACCAACACCAATGGGAGAACCTGAAGCCAGTTATATCGCAGCAGAACCAACAAAGGAAATAAATATTGGGAGTAAGGAAGAGCCTAAAATGCTGAAAATTGGGACTAGAATGGAGGCAGATGAGGAAGAAAGAACTATAAATCTCTTGCGAGAGTATATAGATATCTTCGCGTGGATCATGGATGAGATTCCAGGGATAGACCCATCAATAGCATGTCATAAATTAGAAATCAACAAAAACATAAGACCATTTAAGAAAAGAATAAGGAAGATCGCAACAACATATCATTCTCAAATAGAAGAAGAATTACAGAAGATGATCGACGCAGGAATTATAAGGAAAGCAAAATATCCAGAGTGGATTGCAAATATGGTAGTGGTCCCAACGAAGAATAAGGGGATAAGAATTTGTATAGATTTTACTGATTTAAACAAGGCTTGTCCAAAAGATAGTTTTCCATTACCGGATATTCCACAGATGGTTGAATCAGCAACAGGAAATGCTAGAATATCATCGTTGGATGGGTATAAAGGATATAATCAAATCCCACTCGCTGAAGAATATCAAGAACATACTGCATTTTTTGCTCCAAGAGGATTATATTGTTATACAAAGATGTCATTTGGCTTACGAAATGCTGGTGCAATGTATCAAAGAATGGTGGAGAAGGTGTTTGCAAAATGGATCCACAAAACATTAGAAGTGTATGTAGATGATATGTTGATCAAAAGCAAAGAAACTGAGAATCATGTACAAGATTTGAAAGAGATTTTCGATCAAATACGGAAATTCAATATTAAAGTGAATCCTGATAAGTGTACTTTTGGAGTAACTTCAGGGAAACTTTTGGGGTATATTGTATCAAAAGAAGGAATACAAGTTGATCCATAAAAGGTACAAGCAATTCGCGATATGCCAACACCTGCGACGGTAAAATATGTGCAAAAATTAAATGGACTCTTAGCCTCGCTGGGAAGGTTCATTTCGCGATCTTCAGACAAGTGCAAATATTTTTTCGATATACTCAAGAAGGGAGCAAAGTTCAAGTGGAAAGATGAATGCGAAATATCTTTTCATGGAATAAAATAACATTTAACGAACATAACTATTTTACAGAAAGCAGAACCGGGAGAAGAATTATTGATTTATCTTGCAACAACCACATATGCGCTAAGTGCTATATTGCTGCGAGTAGATGCAGGAGTGGAAAAACCAATTTGTTACATTAGTAAAACATTCAATTCTGCAGAGAGAAATTACTCAAAAATTGAGAAACTAATTCTAGCATTGGTGCATGCAACTTTCAAACTTCGCATCTATTTTCAAGCACATAAGATCAAAGTGTTAACGAAAGTGCCAATTGAGTCAGTAATGAAAAATTCAAAGAGATCAGGCAGAGTTGAGAGATGGAATGCACAAGTAGGACACTTTGATATACAGTATGAAATTTTATCCTCGCCAAAATCACACGTCATCGCAGAGTTCTTAGCTGAATTTCCTTTAGAAGATGATGAAGTTGTGGAGGAGATGATGGATATATGACGAGGATGTCAACCTATCAATAATAATTCTCTTATGCTACACAAATTTATAAAGAAGTAGTGAGGCAAGTCGAGTTCGTATCCACAGGGAGAGTTGAGTCTAAGTTGTTGATTCAATTTATGAATAAGAAATGCAAATGAGGATGAGAATGATCAAGGACTTCTTCTAAGTCACAAAACATGAATCTTAATGATATAGCTAATTTCTGCAAAGTACGCATTACTAATAACCCTAGAATATTTAGTACGCTCAAATATCCCGCAATATCTCCTAAGTTCACCGGACACGGAAGCACTCGACTACCGGATTCTATTTGCCAAGTTTCCTAGAGGTACGCTTACTAGGTGTGACTCAAACAAGTGCATTAAGCTCTGTGAGATAGGCTATTCCTAGTGACAAACACATAATATCGATTCATCTACTAGTGTCATTCAATACATATGATTATTTAACAAAATCCCATCGTCAATAACCATATAGTGCTACTTGTGTTCGGAACATCTAGACAATTACGGGTCGAAGAGTTCTCAACTAGCAATAAAATCATCAAACAACCATTCAATTTGCAACTTAAACGATTGAGAAACAACTCATATGACAATATTGGCACGGTAGTGAATGAACAATAACAATATATATTGCAAGAAAACAGGCATTTTAAATATCAATTGGAATTCATGTCGGACGTCGAAATCGCCCCTAACCAAGATGCAATTAGCTACTGGAGTTCATGGTATACACAGCAAAATATATGTGTCTAAACAAGCAAACCAAAAGTAACAGCAGCAAGGGGAGTGTAGATATAGACTGATGGTGTTGGCGAAAGTATGGCCTGGTAATGATGGAGTGGTGGTATGCGAACTGCTGCTACCTTGTGGCTGTATTGTCTGTGCTCCTAAACAGATAACTCCTCCCAGCTAGTGGTATAGATGAATTGCACAGGAACTCATCTCACTGCTGTGTTGATGGACGCCAACAGGTAAATCCTCCCAGCTGGTGGTAATGGTATATGCAGTGGAGATGTTATGCAAACTGATGGGTGATGCACTGGTGGAGATGTGGTGATATGGATTGGATGGATAATGAATACATGTGATGGTGATGAGTTGGAGAGGGTATGCTGTGGATGTATGCTATGTAGTGGGTATATGCTGATGAAGTGGATATGCAGAAGGTAAAGGTTATGCAGTGGATGGAGGTATGCAAGTGGTAGTGTATGCACTGGTGATGATATGCAAGTTGGTGGATATGCTGGTAGATGGAATGGTGAAGGAGATGGTAATGGAATGGGATGATATGGTATGCTGATGCAGCTGGGAATGGTTGGAGAGGAGCAAAGAGCTCCTCTCTGCTGGTGATGAAAACTGCAGTCGTGAATGGGTATGAGATTATATGATATAGACCTAGTTTCAGTTTTATAGCTCAATGCCCTTGCTACAATCCCACGCAACCAAAACTCTTATTCCATCGCAACTTCTAAATCACAATACCCTTCTCCTTGTAATCACATATGAACGGCGAAAAGTTCAATTTCCTTGCTGGTTTCTCGGTTATTCTGAGCTCCGAATCTTCCCTGATTTCTCGGTAGGAAAATAGACCCACAACTTGGCTTGAATCTGCAAGTCACTGTACCCAGTATTCTGAATCCTTTTCATCTTCTAAACCGTGTCCTAGCTGCTGTCTATAAACTCCCGTATACTGCTGAACCATGGCAACATCACCAGCTCTTTTACCTGCCAAAACTTGACCCAGCCCTTACTAACTCGAGCCATGCTACTGGAAAATCCCTGTAATACTCGACCAAGATCATGTAAGCTTCTAAATCACCTCCCAGCTGCCAAACACAGCAGCAACAGTCTATCCTGTCATTGGATCATGTATCCACTTATAAAATAAGTCCTGGACATTGTCGACTGACCCTTGTACACACTAACGAACAATTCTTCCCTTCTCCAACTGAACTTGTCTACCGGACTCATGGACAACTTGGTGAAACTAAACTGGCCGCGACTGAACTTGGAGTTGTGAAAACTACTCATTCAGTTCGTTTTACAAGCACTCTGTGCGCGAGAAACTGGTGATCCAAAGAAATGACTTCGTTGTTAATGTATATATCTCAATGTATCGCCTTCACTGTAGCATACACACAAAACCCATACTTCACAACCAATCACAGAATCTAAACATTCAAACAATGGTAAACAACATCAACTCTTCTTCCCGGTTCAACGGCAGTAAGAACTCCCATTCTTCCCGTTCATTATTAAGAATCAGACGGCAAAAACTTCTTAAATCATCGAGCATACCCCAACGAACCATGGTAAGCTAACGGGACCCTCTTATTGCAGCATCGAGCACAGACTTGGGCGAGAACCGGTTGTGAAACACACTGCTCAACCTAGTCTCCAGCTGCTCGGTCATAAGTTATAAAAGATAGTGGGCCTATAAATACCATTAAGTTCCTTCTTGTTTAAGGTATAAAATAGTGGGCCTAGGTACAGACCCAGGTGCTCTTGTACTTTCCCAGCTATATCACTTGGTTGCCCTCTGTAATCCAATGGACCTTATGTGTGTCATTGCTACACTTCAAGTGCATCAACACCAATGCCTAAGTAATGAATTGAGACTCCAATTGCCTTCTTTCTTGTCGCGTGACTCCAAAATGCCTGCAAAATAGAAAACAAACGTAATATACAAAATACAAGAGAAAATAGCTAAGAAAAGCTTAAGAAATTGATATTCAAAAGATATATTTTAAGCATTTATCAATATAGAAGAGGAATGCGGAGATCCAAAAGAGCTATTAACAGAACCCAACAGATGGGAAATATTAGTGGATGGATCATCCAACGGGGAAGGAAATGGAATTGGAGTTGTTTTCATATCGCCAGAAGGAGAAAAAACAACTTTTTCATTTAGATTAGAATTTGCATCCACTAATAATGAGACAGAATATGAGGCTGTGATCCATGCTTTAAAATTTGCGATAGAAATGAATTTGGAAAATGCCAGAATCACCAGCGATTCACAATTGGTTATTCGCTAGATAAAAGGTGAGTACACAACAAATGAACCATCCCTGAGAAAATACAAAAGACTCGTTGAAGAATTATCTGCGAAAATTCCAAAAATAAAATGGAGACACATATCAAGGAAAGATAATAGGCTCGCAGATGCTTTCGCTTTCATATCTAGTATGATGACAAATCCATTGGAGAGATGCATAAAAATTCAAACACTTTCATTTTCATCGATAAACAAAGAAGAAGAAGAAACAGATGTAATGATGGTAGAAGCTAGTGAGGGAGAACCCACGAGCAATATCACGGATTGGCGAGTAGATCTTCATGCATACTTGGCGAGAGGAGAAATTCCAAGAAATAGATTAGAAGCACACAAGTTGAAAAGTAGGGCAACCAATTATGAGCTAAGAGATGGAGTGTTATATCGCAGATATTTTAATGGACCATCGTTAAGATGTCTGACGAGAGAAGAAGGACAAAAAATATTAAAGATGTTACATAGTGGTGACGCTGGTAATCACAGTGGAGGAAGATCTTTAGCATATAGAACAAAAATGCAAGGTTATTACTGGACGTATATGCATGAGGATGCAAAGCAACTCTCAAGGCGTTGCGAAGATTGCCAGCGATACGGAAAAAATATACATGCACCAGGAGCACCATTATCATCTTCAACAAGTGTATGTCCTTTTGGGAAATGGGGGTTAGATATTGTGGGACCATTTGTACCTGATTCTGGACAGAGAAGATATTTGATTGTCGCAACAGATTATTTCACAAAATGGGGAGAAGTAAAGGCAGTACAACATATTCGTGATAAAGATATTTTTATATTCATCTTTGAAAATATAATCTGCAGATTTGGGATTCCAGCACAATTAGTATCTGATAATGGAAAGCAATTTGAGGGACAGAATATAGAATTGTTACTCAATGCATTTAAGATAAAATGTGGAAAGTCTACTCCTTTATACCCACAAGCAAATGGTCAGGATGAGGCAACTAATAAAACAATCGCAGATATCTTGAAAAAGAAGTTAGAAGGATACCACAGAAAATGGTGTGAACAGGTGAATAATGCAATATGGGCCTATAATACAACTAGACGAGAAGCTACTGGAATGTCACCTTTTTGTTTGACATATGGATTTGAAGCTGTGTTACCAACAGAAGTCGCTATTCCTACAACAAAAAGAGAGGCTTGGGAAAGAAATCTAAGTGCTGGAATGATTTTAAATAAATTAGATGAATTAGAAGAAAAAAGAGAAAAAAACTTTGCAACATATGAAAAATTACCATCGAAGATTAGCTCGTGAGTACAAAAAACGTGTTAAGAAACGTGAATTTCAACCTGGAGATTTAGTGCTGCGAGAAACACCAAGTTATCAGCGAGAGAGTGGTGGAAAATTGGCGAGAAAATGGGATGGACCATATATCATCAAAGAGATAATTGGAAATGGGGCATACAAACTAATGGATCCTGAAGGAAGAGATGTTGGTCAAAGACTCGATAGACCATGGAATAGATTATTTCTGAAAAGGTATTATCAATGACATCTTCTACAAGATAAGAGATACTGGTATGTTATATGATGAAACAGGTAATAAATTTTTCAATCTCTATTTACAACTGAAAATTTCTTCTGATAACAAAGCACAACAAAAACAGCAAGCATTATCGCAAGAAAAGCGAATACAAATTTCGCAGAGATTAATAGAATGGGACAAACCTTTATGGCGTGCACCCTAGTTCGCGAATAAAATTTCGCAAGAGGCAAATGTAAGACCTAATAGCACGTCATAGGAGGGGGTATCTCTTGACATGATTAAGGGGTAAGGTTATATCGCTGCTGGATCCTGAGTCATGCAGATGTTGGGGTTAAAGAAAACCTATCCGGGAGAGATCTTGGATTTCCAACTATATATGGTTATACCCTAGTTGGACGACCGAGAATCTCTTCCAAGAAGTGCAAAGTATGACCAAGGCGGCGAGGTACACGGTTGAGCCAAGGGTGCCAAGGGCGTATGAAACTCCCTTGCCATTCTTGGTAAGTCTTGGCTATGATGCACTTGGCCTGAAGAAAACCCCACTTAGGGTGCAGTCTTGTAACTATAATCCATATAGGCATAAAGGACAAGAGGATGCGAAAATAGCTGGTTGTTGGTAAATCTGGATGGGAGGAGCTAGTCTTGTATGGACGATGTGCCCTCCTTGAAGGGGAAACCAGGGGGAAGATAAGGGCGGCACCCTCCATTAGGGAGCTGATAAGTGTCTTAAGATGGAAATGTCATGGGGCTTTGTGATCGCAAGAACATTTAGGCCTGTCATATTGTCACGTGGCGTAAATTATACAGAAGTAACAAGCCAAAAGTTAAGATGAGATCAATGGGTTTTTACATGAAAGTGTAAAGACGTCCTGCGATTTCATTGCAAGACGACAATGTCACGAGGCTTTGATCTCGCGAGAGAGCTTAGACTTGTCATATTATCGCAATACAATCAAAGAAGAAAGATAAGACAAGATCAATGGGTCAATACATGCAAATGTAAAGACGTCCTGCGATTTTGTCGTAAAAATAAAAAAGTTTGGCAAAATAAGACCTTTAACTAGGAAGGTGAAATAAGACCAAAAGAATAATCTTACCAATTAACTATTCTATTTTAAAGATTGCAGGAAATATTCATTCATCGCAGAGTAATGTATAACCAGGCAAATTCTTAACATTGTAGATTCCTTCAGAATTTTTCAGAACAGTATTCATCGCATCGCAGACACAAATAAAAGGCAAATTCAACATTTCAAGAAAGATAATAAAAGGCAGATATGGGAATGGAGAAGTATATTTCATTATCTTCCTTGAAAATATTCCAAGTAAACTAAGTTGAAAGTTAAATTCTAAATGTCTCAAAAGTTACATCGCTTGCAAGAAAGAAGAAGAAAAAGAAATCAAATATAAAGTTCAAGTTTCAGCGATGCCTTCACCAAATTCATTCTTCTTGTTCGTCAAAATTATTATTTTCACCAGAGTTATCAGCTTCATCAGCATCCTTTTCATCATGAGTCTCTCCTTCTCTTAACTCTTCATCAACATCTACTTCGCCACCCGCAACTGCTTCTTTGGGAGGACTTCTTTTTTCTTCTTCTTCACCATCTTCTTGAGTAGTATTTTCTTCATCATTGGTAAACTCTAAATCTTCATCCATGGGAAGAGGAATTTCATCATCATCAAACTTTAGAGGAGGAACAGATACATGAGGAAGAGAATTGGAGAGCAGAATCTTGTTCACAAGAACTTCAGCATTGAGGTGGATCTTGCGAATGAGACTTCTATCACGATTCCTAATCTCTATGTTTTTAAAGTATTCGAGATAATCAAGTCTTCTTTCTGCTTTGTTGTGGGAATCAAGATAATTGGAAACAATATACTTATTTTCTTTGCGAACTTTATCTAATTTAGTGGTCAGATCAGCGATGGTAGAATGAAGATTTCTTTCGGATTCTGCGAGCAACAAAATAATAAAAGATCAGTTAGACAAAAATTTCACAAGGAATATAACACAAAATTTTATAAGAAGATCAACAAGAGAGGCAGTCAATTGACTACCTTCTTTTTGCGAGGTTAAGTTTTAGATTAATACAAATAAACAGTTCTCCCATTGATTCATGGCATCATCGAATTTATCGCCAACCATACCCTTCAGACGAGATTTCATGCTTTCTTCTTTGTTGCGAAGATATGAGTTTTCCTTTGCTAGTAAAGAATGAGATTCCTTTAATTTTGAGTATTGGTCTTGAAGTTCGCTGGCTCTTAAACTAAGATTTAATCTACCCTTGATAAGTTTATCCTTCTCGGCAGCAGATGATTCAGTTAATTCCTTGAGCTCATTCTTGAGAGAACGAAGAGATTGCTCTTGATTATTACATGTGCTTTGAAGATTACTTAATTGCTGCGATGAAATCGCCATCAAGCTTGAAAATCTATGTTTTTCTTGGGACAAAGTTTTATTCTCATCTGATAAAGATTTCATCGCCAAATTAACCTTAAAAAACAAGTATGAGAGGCGATCAACCTCGCCACTTAATAAATTCTGCCTTTGTAATAATTGATTATTCTCATTAGTAAGATTATTTATGTGATCAGTGGAATAAGTGTAAAGATTATCTAGTCTAGTATGTTGATCCATCCAAGAATCTCTTTCAACGCGAGCTTCTTCAGCGATAGATTCAAATTTGAGTCTTTCTATGAAACGAGTTTGATTTGAAACTAATATATGAATCAATAATTTAATAAGGAAGCCTGAGTACAGAAAATATAAAAGTAAAACAGAAAAACCAAAGAGAAGAGGCAAGAAAAATGTACCTTTCAACTCGTCATTTTTTATGCGAAGATTCTCGCAGTCTAGAGAAGAGTTGCGAAGCATATGATTCAAAGTATCACATTCAGCAGTTTTAACTTGAAGGCTTTTCCTCAGAGCTTCAATCTCATTTTCCAAAGATGCTCGTGAAGTATTACCATCAGAGCCAAAATACTTGAGTAGAGTCTCGCAAGCTTCATGCTGGAGAGGGTCAGTAGAATATTTTCTAGCATTGTCTAAAATGTTAGACAAGCTTGATGAAGGAAGGGGTGTAGAAGATGAAGTAGTAATGAGAGAAAGTTGACGATCATTTGTGATGGTTGAGTTGTCAGGAGGAGTATGTGGAAAAACAACAGTTGAAGGCCGTAAAGGACTATAAGGAGTCTCAGTCACAACAATCTTAGAAGCCTGATTTGTCAAAGAAGTAGAAGTATGTGTAGCGATATTCTCGCAAACAAAAGTAGAATGATTTGGTTGCGATGGTGTGGGAGTAATATTCATGGATGTTAATGTGGGCATAAAGAGATCTTCCCCAAATGTCTTAAACTGGCGAGATATTTTGGGAGGCTTAACAGGGTTCTCGTCATTCTGCGAACAATAACTCAGATAAGAAACAGAGGCAACAATATTATTATTAGGAAATAGAATATGTTTCTTACTACCTTATCATTCGCAGAACTCCTCTTCTTATTCTCTACTAGTCTTTTGTGAGTATTAGGGTTTTGAATCGTCGATTGTTTAGTTCCGCTGAAGAGAAGACATAACATGGAAGTAATGAAGAATCAAATAAGAAATATTGGAGAATGAAAGTAAAAATTGGCTTAAATAAATGTCATAAGTCAAGAAAC
Organism: Papaver bracteatum; assembly: GCA_023529315.1. Taxonomy (NCBI): domain Eukaryota; kingdom Viridiplantae; phylum Streptophyta; class Magnoliopsida; order Ranunculales; family Papaveraceae; genus Papaver; species Papaver bracteatum. The sequence goes on along the minus strand of JAJJWX010002723.1, from coordinate 1,697,484 downwards.
ATACCTTGATGACTCCATTAGAAAAATATCATAAGAATATGAAGAAGAAGAAAAGTTGCAGACGGAAGACGAAGTAGACAAATAAAGAAGATGAAGAAACGGAAGAAGAAAATTAGTTTTGAAACTTAATTCTACCTTTTATAGGCAAAAAGGGTGGGCCTATTGAGCAGAGACATGTCAATAAATGAAGGAATTCACAACACATGTAAGAAAGGCTAGATTAACGGAATCATGTAGAGAAGAAAGTATAAAAGAGAAAGAAGTTGCGAGGGTAATAAAGAATATTGGTTCTCATGATCTTCTCTTCCTCGCAGAAAAGACATGAGAAGAGGCAAGATGTAGGACCAGAATATCGCTACAACGTTATTCCTGCGATATTAACAACGTTTCTGCGAGCGTCACTGCCAATTATTTAACAACATTTCACGAGCGTCACAGAACATCCAAAAGAAACTGACGATGGAAGAAATAAAAGAAGAATGTGTTGATCCTGCGATGGTATTCTTGCGATAAAGAATATTGTAGCGATCGCGATGAGATCGAAGAATAGATCCCAAATAGGAGGAAAACTTAGCTGTCATCCATTATGTAAATCCCTATATAAAGGGCTCGATAGATCCAGAAAAGGATGATGTATTTTTGAGAGTTAAAAGAGTCTTGAGGAGAGATAAAATTCAAGAGAATATTTGTAATCTTGATTTCTTCCAATTCTGTAAACATTTCTGAAATTTGAATAGTAAAGTGTTGTTTAAATATTTGAAGTTCAATTGATTTCCAATAGATTTCTATAGAATCTTAACAAGAAAATAGTGTGGGAATTCCTGCAACTACAGTTTTGTGTGAATGTACAATGGAATTACAAAACAAATTCTTTGCTTTAGTCCCAACTTCTATTACGAATGATTCTGCTCCTTTTACAGTATTTACCCTGCGAATTTCTGGTGCTGGAGGTAATCGCTGAGATTGTGGTTGTCCTACTAAAAAGTGGTTTAGCTTTCCTTGGTCAATCATCCTTAAAATTATTCTCTTTACATTTCTGCAATCATTTACTGTGTGACCATGAAAGTGATGGTAAGGACAAAATTCTTGACTACGATTATTAGGATGTGGTTCTTTTCCCATATTCCATGGAGAGGGTATATTTTCCATAAAAATGATATCTTCCCATATTTTTTCTATACTAGCATTTAGAGGAGGCATCTTAATTTCTTCCCATATTATCCTCTGATTTCCTTGGCTTCTTAAATTGTTTTGCTTCTGTCCACCATAAGTTTCTTGCGGCTGATCAAGCCTTTGAATCTTATTATTCCCACCGCGATTGTAATAATTCTTCTCCCTTTCATATTCTTCTTGATCTCGACTTCCCATTGCTACCAATTTCTGCTTGTTATCAGTCTCCACTTTCTCTTGTTGTGCTTGCAAGCTGCTCGCCACATTGTTAATCATTTTAGGAAGTAAACTCCCATTTGCTGCTACTAAATTTGTGTTCGCGATGGGATAGGATTCCATCTCATTTTGTTTCTCCTCCAAAGCAATGTATTCTTCTTGTAGTTCTCGTAGTTCAGTCATAGTGATTGTATTGTTGACTCTGAAAATTTGTATGTACAGTAGATTGGTCGCGAACATTGCATTGATAAATGACAAGATAAGATATCTCTCGTCAACTCTTCCTGCCATCTCGCTGCACATTGTCTTCCATCTTATGGTTAAATGTTACAGACTCTCGCCAACCCTCTGTTTTAATCCAAACACATCTTCGATACCTAGCCGTGATGAATTGTTGCTTATATATGCTCCCAGAAATGTAGCTTGTAAATGATCAAAAGAAGTTATAGTATTTTTGGAAATCCATCAAACCATTTTAGCGCCTCGCCAGTTAAGATAGATGCAAAATATTTACACAATACAACATCATGATTCTCCCACTGCAACATACACCTAACATAAGCCTTAACATGTTGTACATCACAGGTAGTTCCATCAAAAATGCTGGTTAATGCTGGTAAGTTGGACTTTGGAGGTATTCCTCTTAATTGTACTTCTTGAGTGAATGGAGTTCTCGCAGCTTCTTCAATAGATTCATCAAGTTGCCTTCTACCTCCTTCTCTTTTGTTATTTATTATTCCCCTCATCTCTTCTAATTCTCTTAAAATTTGCTCATTCGCCGTTGAATTTGGTTCCATTGGTCTTTTTAATGCAGCTTCCCTTCTCCTGCGTTCATGTACCTCTTGTCTTGCGAGATTTTGTGTGTCTTCATCTTCACCCACATTCCTTCTTCTACGATCTTCTACTTCACCTTCTTCTTACAATCGCAGCTGTACTTCTCTGCGAATTTCATCATTTCTCATCATTTTTCTTCGCTGTCTTTCTATTCTCCTTTGTATTCTATCATACTCTTCCTGGATATTATTATTATACCAATTTTGTGTACGTCTCCTTTCTCGATTTTCATGATTATTCTGTCGTACTGCCTCTTGGAATTCTTGTTCTTCTACCTCTGCCCTTAATCTTTCTCTCTCGCGAGCTAGTCGTGCTTGTTCAACATAATGTCTCTCAATTTCTTCCTCAATTATTCTTCGATTTCTTTGGATTTCTCGCCCGTGTAATATCCTTATATCCTCTTCTGTATTATCTTCATCGTTTTGGTTGTCTCTTCCCTCTTGATTTCTGTTGTTAAATCTATTATCCAAATTTTCGCCACGCGGATCATGGCAATCTTCTATTACCTCTTCTTCTCCATGACGTTGTTCTTCATTTGGATTTTGCATTTCCCTGGATATTTCCTCTAGCATTTCTTATTGGATAATTTTTCCTTAATTCTTCTCTTAATGATATTGAATTCTATCTAACAGTACTTCTTGATCTTCTATTTTGTAACCTCAAATTCTCCATTCTTAACTCGTGATTTTGTCTTGTTAAATTTGCACGTTCTTCCGCCTCTAATCTTCTTTCCTCTTGTATTCTTTGTCTTGGATCATCTGCTGCTTCATTTTCGCCTTCTTCATGAATTAATCCTTTAACCATTCCTTGATTTCTTTCTTCTCTTCTTCTGTCTCTTAATTGTTGATCTTCTACACCTTCCATCGAATCCGATCTCGAAGTATGCACACTCACTCTATCATAATCCACATTTCTATTTTGTATCGATGTTTGTTGATCAGGTTGTGGAATTTGATCTTCTCCTTCAATCCTTGTTCTATTTCTTCTTGTGCTTATCCTTGAAGATTCTCCTAATTCATTTGTTTCTTCTCCTACAAGTCTTTTACTCCTCCTTACAGTTGTTGGTGGTTCTGACATATTTCTCTTTTTTTCTAGCAATTTCTTCAACTCTAACAATTTCTTCAAATCTTCAAATTGTAATTAGAGATTTTTTAGCTTGATTCTCCCTGTTTCGGGCGCCAAAATGTAGTTGCAGGATTTCCCACACTACACCCTTGTTAAGATTTTGCTATAATCAACTTATAATTGAAGATGAAAAACGACACTTTATTATTTTGGTTTCAGAAATGTTTACAGAAATGGAAGAATTCAAGATTACAACTATTCTCTTGTAATTTCTCTCTCCTCAAGACTTTCTTAACTTTCAAAAATACATCATCCTTTTCTGGACATATTGGGTCTATATTTATAGGGTAGTTACATAGTGGATGACAGCTAAGTTTTCCTTTTATTTCGGGTTGATTCTGCGATTGTACCGTGATAGTTACAATGTTAAATCTCGCAAGTTTTGTGATCATCGCAAAACAAACATACTCTTCTCAAGTTTTCTTCAATCGTCAGTTATTATGTCACTCTTTTGAAGGCTTTTGTGACACTCGTGAAGTGTAGTCGAAGATCTTGCGGTGACGCTCGCTGGGAAGTGTCGTTAATCTCGCGGAGAATAGGTGTAGCGATATTCTGGTCCTATAGTTTATATATTTCTGAGAGGGGTTAATTTTGGGTTAAGTTTTGTAGCAGAATTCTTAATTTAATGTTTAAGTAAATGATTTAGATCCTTAGTGCCTCTTTATTTAGTTAATCTCTTGGATTAGTCAGCTGCTAGCTTTAGGGGGCTACAATGTTGGTATCAGAGCTCACTATTAGATCTTATATGGGAAACAATAGAGTTAGCCAGTGCCTGTTAGTGAATTAGATTAGTTTATAGCTGGGTTGGGGTGTGAGATAAATCTTAATCACTAAAATCTATCAATAATTAAAATATTTAATTGATTGATTGGTTTGTTTGGGTGTTTGTGTATGTAATGAAGTAAAAATTGTACGGTACACCAATAACTTTAGATAATAAAAATTAGAGAATAATTGGTCTAAAAAGTATGAGCACGTACACATTCCAATATTAAAAATAAATAAAATGAGATTAGTATTATTGATAGATCTTGAAAGTCACACAAAAATTTAGTGAGTACCTTGACTCATGCGTAGGGTCAACAATTTATAATCACGTAAATGTTAATAATATTTGTAAGAGTAGTTAGAATAATAGTTCGACCGTCAACGTTAATAATAAAAATATTTTAATAGTACTTATAAATGAAAATAATAGTAATAATAATTTTAAGAAAGTAGTGTTAGCCTTTATCAATTAGTATCATATTGAACTTAACTAAAATCTCATTAAAGATATATAACGATAAAAATAATAAATTGTTGTGGAACTAGAAAATAGAGAAGGAGACACAAAGTAGAGGGGAAGAAGAAAAGAGAAATCTTATTATTATGTGTATAATAGATTAACATTATAGACTCTATTTATAGGGCTAGACACAAGGGCATCCCAGTAATAAACGGGATTTGCCCTAGATATTCTTAACATAATTACATGTTTATAACACTCCCCCTGATGACATTGTGTCTAAGCTAATTATCTCGTTAAAACCTTGTCAGGAATTCCAAAAGGACAAAACCTGATCGGGGGGAAAAGAGTACAATTGAGAAAACTTAGAAAAGATTTGGACACACAAATGTTACCTCATTAAAACCTTGACAAGGAAAACCCAATGGGAAAAACCTTGATGAAGGAAGAAGAGTACAACGTGATAGTCTAGTAAAATACCTTCTAATTTGATACTCCCCTTGTTAAGTACTTTAGTTAAATCTTGGCTTGCAAATCTTCGAGTCGAGCCAATTTCGGTAAACGAATTTATTGAATGCTGGAGATAGCAATGCTTTCGTGAGAAATTTCCAAGTTGATGAAGTCTTATTTTGTGTCAGCCTTCTAATGGTGTAGTTGCAGGAATTCCTATACTACACCCCATACAAGAATTCACCATGATCAACACATAATTGGAGATTAATAACAACACTTTTATTGATTAGTTCTCAGAAATGTTACAAGAAATGGAAGAAATCAAGAATACAATCGCTCACAAGAATTTTCTCTCTCCTCAAGACTTTCTCAACACTCTCCAAATTGATCCTTCTTCTTCTGAGTCTATTGGCTCTCTTTATATAGGGTAAGTACACAGTGTATGACAGCTAAGTTATCCTTTAATTTCGGATCTGGATCGCGGTGCTGTGGCAACAGTTGTAATGTTAATTCTCACAGATGATGTAATCTTCGCAGGATCGTCATGCTCTTCTCGTGTTTTTTCTACCGTCATCTGCTACGTCATTATTTGCTAGTTGATTATGATGCGCCTGCAACTACATAATCAACTAGCAAATATGCACTCACGATGCGCCTGCAAATACATTCCAAAACATGTAAAACGTAACTGCAACGATGCGTGTACTGTGTACCATTCTTCCAGTCTGATAAAACACTGATTTCACTTTATAATTTATACTTATTCCAAACCGTATTGAAGTTATTCAATAATATTTCACTCAAGAATATCCATTTATACAAAAGATATAATCGTATTACATGACAGAGCCGCAGGCAAGTGCGATGACGCAAAATCAGAAAAAGGAAGAAAGACCATTTAACTGTCTTCACTTGTTTCAGACTGACAACTATCAAGACCTAAGACTCAAATTATTCATGAAATAACTTCTCAATTCAAAATAACAATATAAATAATTAAGTCAAGGGCTTCCACAGAGATTGGATGACAATCACTGCCAAAGTCGAGCTTGCTCAATGATTTTAGGGCTCCAACGAAGATTCTCCACTGAATGACAATGAAATGTAACTTGACAAATATATGAACTGAAAAATGCTAGAATATTAACCTGATAATCAAATGATGAGAATCCTTGCATTAAATTTGTCCACTGAATTCGACTCATCTGTAATACGTATTTTCTTTCAATTTTTACAATGTTTTACTCAAGTCTCTAACTCATTTGAGCTATCAGATTTTCTCAGTCCAAATATTAACATCAAAAATTAATATTCAGATGAATACCATACACACAAATAGAAAATCCATTGAACATAAGTTTTAAATTCAGACAGTTAAGAACCAATATACTCCTAATGAACACATCAAACATCAGCAAATCAAATATTGACTTCATAATAGGGGATGTCAGAAACTTATGTGTATAAGTATGTAAATCATAAATTGCAAAGTTATTAAGTGATATGAAACAGATTCCTGCTACAAGACAACTCAATCAAAGATGACAAGAATTCTTACTAATGGATACTTTTTTGCTATATAGATTTATTGATGATGTTTCATGCACATTATACTGCTTACTGATTGCATGTGAATTTTGGTTTGTAATTGAGCTTAAACGTGTCTCTTCTATTAGGAAAACTTACACTTCTATAATATATGCACTGCTTACTTATTGCATGTAAGCAACTTATCATTGAAATTAAACTTTAAACGTTTTCCTTCTTTCAGGAAAATCATCCAACAGCTGAAGTCCAAAAATTATGGTGTTAGGCATTTGCTTAAAATCCAAAGCCTTACCTTTCGTTGTCATCTGTAAATCAAAGAGAAAAGTGAATCTAAATGTTTTGACGAAATTTAACAGAGAGTTTGAATTAAACATTATGATTCATTTTCTTCCACCCCCTTTACCAAATACTTGTATAAGAATGTTATAAGTTGTTGCACCTGGTACTGTTTCATCTCCAGGAAGAGGTTGCACACATCATCATACCTCCCGTTTCTCCCATACAAAAAAACATACTATAAATCTGTAAGTTACAGCGATCTGCCTACACCCTGCATCTTGTGAAATACACCAATGGTTTCATATTAATACACTGAGAGGTGCCAAATTGAGAGAAGCACTTTCTTAAACTTGTGCCACTTAGTCACCTAAATCATGAAATAGGATATCATCTCTAGATTTATCATTGAAATCTAAACATTTATATTCTGTTAGGAAAATCGAAAACAAAGAAGTACACAAATTAATTTTTCTTAGTCATTTCAACATACAACAAAAGATCGAACACTAATTAAAGCTTCATGCTTAAAGCTTCATTTCACAAAAAAAACATCCAAATAATTCATATAGAAAATGTAGAATTCCATGAACACCCATTTGATTCTTTAACCATTCTCCTATATAATGGTTTCCGCTAGTTTAAAAATTCACAGTTACCTATTTTATTTATTTTTTAATCACACTCGGTAATCCATCCATGACTACCTTCAAAAGCTTCAGTAATCAGTTCCCACCATTTGGGTTCTCTAACTAGATGTTTTAAAATATGTTTTACATCAATAACTTAAAGTCCCCACCTCTTCATAAAGCACATCTATAACTATCCAAGATTTGATAATTGATCCATCCTTTTTATTTACTGGTTCAAGAATTGACCTTGAGCGATCAATTGGAATTAGTGATAGAGAAAATCCAAATATGTTTTGTTGTTGTTGTTGATGGTTAGAAGGTCATCTAGAAATTGCATCGGTTTGATCTATACTAATTAGAATTAACAAAAATTAAAACTAAGGGACTCGAAATTGAAACTAATGAGGATGTTTATCACTTACCAGTGATCAACAAAATTCAACCATTGACGAAGCAATCTGAGAGTTAAGTGAGTAGGTTTGAAATCAATCAAATTCCAGTACTGAACGACTTCCCATAAAAATTCGATGAAAATCCGACAATTGTTATCAAAATCGAAGTTGGGTATGAACCCTTAGAATCACATACTGAATTATGCTTCAAATTTTGGTAGGTGAGGTTAGGGTTCTTCGTCTGTAAGAGAAATTTAGTCAATATGAGACTGTTGGGAAGAGGAAAATAACAAAGCAGATGTCGTAAATGGCCCCAAGGCTTCTCATTAGGTATAAAATTATTACGGGGGTATTCGCGTAATTTTGCTGTCCATGTAAAAAAGGTTCCGGTCGAAAAGTCGACCTTTTATTTATTATAGTATAAGATAAGATAAGATATGAAGAATTAACGAACTGGAACTCTCATACATTTGGTCAAAGGTTGAAGTCCCCTCTCTAAAGCTTATTGATCACTTGAAACATCAAAAGTAAACCATGAACTAATCAATTTAAGAAAGTTAGAGAAAGGAAGAGAATACCGTCCAAAGGGAGCCTTCAGCAATGGCAACACCAGACCCAAACAAGAATTCAGATACTTCAACCACAAGACCTTTAGAATACTTATTACCATAGTTTCTTAAAACATGTTTAGCAATAAGAGGATCACTAGCTATAACAAAATTTCTAGGAGCAGCTGCAAGACGATAAATTGGTCCATATTCTTTCATCCATTTAAACAATGGAAGAAAACGAGCACCACCTAAAAGGTCAGAAACATCATCAAGTTTAGCACTTGCAATTGGTATACCTGAATCATCATTACTATTGTTACTAAGTGATTTTGTGATTGATGTTAACCAATCTGGACTAACCCATGAACCATTTTTGTTACTGGTCTCCTCATCTTTAGATGACTTAATGGAGAGAATTTGAGGTGGGTTTTTTCTGGAAGAAGTGAAAATGGGTTTCAGGAGGATTTGGGTTTGCTGAGGGTTTGCAAATGAACAGACTGAAGATAGAGAAAGGAGAGAAGTTGATGAAGTCATGGTGGAGGAGAAGAAAAGAAAGAACTAAAAAGTCTTCAGTTAAAATCTTCAAGTTAGAGAGATTTTCTATTTTATCCATTTTTGTTCTCCCCAATCCCTCTTGTCCAGATTGGGTCTCTGGATCCACCTCATATAGTGTATTACCATAATGTGTATTTTCCAGTGATTAAAATTGTGTATACACCTCATATAGTGTATTACCATAATGTGTAATTTAAAATTTCTATTGAATTTCTTAAAAACAAATAGATTCATTTTTCCCTTTGATTTACTGTTTACAGATGACAATTGAAGGCAAGGTTTTGGATTTTAAGCCACGTCGAAGTCCAAGATTTATTGAGGTTGCTTGACTTCATGAGCTAGCTGAGAATGATAAAGAAAATGAACATCAATGCCAAAGTCAGGATAATTCATAACAAAGAGATGTTCGCTTACAACGGCGCCGTGAATTATACAAAGCAAAACGAGATTCAATGACCATAAATGAAAGCAAAACGCTTCTTCAACAATGGCGTAATGATAATGAGAGGCGAAAAGCAAGAATAATATGTGGAAACAAAGATGACTATATAGCAGAAACAAGCAAACAACTCCTTACCACCACTCGACTTCACTCACAAGACCATGAAGAGGGAACAATTGGTAAGTGATGCCATACATATAATCATATGACATTTAGTACACAATTATTCTTCCAACTTTCCATCCATTGTTACTCTAAGAATAACATTAAGTGATGATACTGCTTATAAATGCAGATACTCAACTACTTCCCACAACTCAAATGGTTACATCAATAGGGTCTGGGAATGTTTTTCGGAGCCCTAAAATCATAGAACAACTTCAGAATCAAGCATTAGCAGGTACATCGATTGAAAGAGCCACGAAGCGTCGTCATGAAATTGATCCAGTATTGGCGGCTACTGAAAATGAAAGAAGACAGAAGTCTCGACATGAAATTGGCACAAAACAACGAGAACTTAAATTACAGGAACTCCATGTTTTATAGAAGGCAAAGAGAAGTTCAATGTCTGAATTTGACCTAGAACAAATCCGTGAAAGACATCGTAATGCTTATCACGCAAAGAAACTCCATCTGGGTAAGAATCTAACTGTTCATAAAATTATATATTGTAAAGCGTTTACATCATTCTTTAAATCCAGTAAAGTTTAAGAATAAATTCCTTTGGTTAAAGAGATTTGCGTTGAGGTTTTAGTTTAATGTATTGAACTTAGAATTGAATATCTAAACAAATAAAATACACATTTAATAAATCTCAGTAAGGACATCATATGGTGGTCATTTAATAAATTTTGTGTCTCCAATTTTTGTAGCAATGGAGGGCACTCGGGCTGCCAGCTTAAACCTTCGCATAAGTCCTCGATTCACACAACACATTCAAACACACCCTGAGATATGTAAGCATTCTATCACCATGTATTATGTAATCAAGTCCCAGTTTTGGTTTTGATATTCCCTTAAATCATGTCCACTGTCGATATTGTTTTACATTCTGTTTTGCATTCTTTGTCTTTAACTCTTTTATGTATTTCAATTATTTGTTGCAATTGAGGGGAACCTATAAGCTAATGTTTCATCTTATGAGGATTGAACAACTTATAAGCTTATTATGTATGTCATTGTTTTACATGTGCAGTAAGTGTAGAACTTTCTAAGTCAACTGGAGATGATAGAGAAGAATCAAGTAATGGTACGTGAAAACAAATTGCATCTTACTGAATTCTCTTTCTCCATGGTGGACGGATGTTATGTTCAAAGATTTTTTTTCTTCTTATGTAGCAAATAAACAACTAATTACTTAACTGACCTTTTTTTTGGTTATTTCTCTTATGCAGCAAATGCGATATTCATTCCTCGAAGCCCTAGAATTGCTGAGCAAGAAAAAGGTCAAGAACGTTCAGATGATATTAAGAAAGAAAGAGGAAAGAAACGCTGCCGCGAATCAGTGGACTCGGATAATGAAAGTCACGAAAGAAAGAGACAAGAAATGCATCGTATTGCACAAAGGGAAAGAAGATGTTCACTAACTGAAAAGGAAAGAGAGCAGATTCTTGAAAATCGTTGTTCCACTTAACAAATGAAAAGAAAAAAAGTAGGTGATGCAATTAATAATGAGGCCAGAGCGGGAACAAGTATTGGTAATTCTCCTCCCTACTACTATGTTCTTCTAATTGGTGGAGTTTCACTTTTGCTATCAAATATTTATGTAAATTTTTCTTGCTGAATGGATGGAGACAATGCAAAAAATAAAAACATTAAATTGGCTGACAAATGTTATTTTTAGCATGTAAAGAAATATGGATTAAATTTCGAAGTTCCTTACCATGAAATTGACTGTGTTGATTTGGACCAATCTTTTGACAAAATGCTATTTGAGTTGGATTGTTAGTGAAATGTCCTTTTCCACTTTTGTGGGGGTAGGGGAGAAATGTAATCCCTCATTCATGTGTATTAGACAGGAAATTGGACTGTGATGTTTTGGGAGGTTTCCTACCATAGTGCAGAACTTGGGTTAGAAGTTAAAAGTGGCAATATGTCTATCTTGATCTCTTTTACCTTATTTTATAGAGGAAACTTTTAGTTTGCTGCTTCCTTAGTATATTTATACTCTTTCTGTCTCTGATCATCTCACTTGCAATTCAGAAATGAAATAGAAACAGGGCTTGGATTGATAGGGTTTGGTAGTAAGCGAAAGTGCCTAATTTTTTGTTGGTCCAAATTTTGCAGCAATGGCGGGCACTCACGCCGCTGACTTAAACCTTCATAGAAATCCTAAACTCACAAAACACTTTCGAACACAACCTGAAATATGTAAGTGGTTTATCACCATGTAAATTTATTTTCTACTACCATACTACTTTGTAAGTGAAGAGTGATCGGGCCCGATCAAGTATTAAGTAATATCGGGTCCCAGTTTAAGTAATATCGTCTATAAATCTAAAGACAATAATGGAAGAAAGATGTTATGCCGTGAAGAGTGACCGGAAGAAAGATGATTTTCATGTACTAAGTATTAATTAATATCGGGTCCCAGTTTACTACAATAATGGAAGAAAGATGATTTAAATAATATCGGGTGGGACATAGCAAGCAAATACAATAATGGAAGAAAGATGGCATGCCGTGGATACTATTCGTACATTCTGCATGTACTAAGTATTAAGTAATATCGTCTATAAATCTAAAGACTTGAACCCACATTTTTTAAGTGTCTTTTAATCAATTTTTGTGGTGTTTTTTAATTGTTGGACAAATGCGCAACAATCATGATTCACTTTTTCTTCGAGGCGGGCGATTATTGCAATAGTACGTTGTGGATAATTGGGTTAAAATTGACTCTGCTAGGCTCAGATGGGTTACATGTCATCAAAAGAAATTAAGGGCGGAACTCTACGAAGGATTACAAGATGCACAAAGAGCGGGCGAGACAAGAGTAGGTAAGTTATAAGTTGAATACACATGTGCATTTTGTTTTTTTTTGCTAAAATCAAATTCAAAGTCAAAGCTTCATAATCCACTTTAGTTTTTTTTTTTAAAGCAAAAAACTTGGTATGTTTCTAATTTTATATTCTAAGTACATCAAATATGCATGAGTTCTTGATACGTTTTTTTTTATCTCAATAGACGAACTAGGCAAGAAGATAGTACTACCTTCTTCATATATTGGTGGGCCGCATGATATGTACCAGTGATACCAAGATGCGATGGCACTGGTACAAAAATATGGGTAACCCGATATGTTTCTTACAATGACTTGCAATCCACTCTGGCTCGAGATTGTAGCTAACTTATGTCCCAGTCAATCCCCATCAAATAGACCTGATTTAACAACTAGGGTATTCCGTGCTAAATTTAAAGAGTTGAAGGAAGATATCTTCAACAAGAATGTGCTAGGAAGAGTAGGTGCTCATGTTCATGTGATTGAGTTTTAGAAAAGAGGTCTACCTCATGTCCATATGTTGATCATATTGGAAAAAGAAGACAAGTTACAAGGTCCTGATGATTATGATCGTATAGTTAGAGTAGAAATACCCGATAAGAAGAAAGAGCCCGAATTGTATAAGCGTGTGAAAAAATGGATGATTCATGGTCCGTGTGGCAGCAAGTGCATGGGGGAAGGGAAGTGCAATAGAGGGTTTCCAAAATAATTTTTTGAATGCACCGTGCAGGGCAAATATGCTTACCCAGTATACCAGGGGAGAGATGATGGAAATACTATACAAATGAGTAAGAAATTCATAGAGGATAATAGATTTGTGATACCTTACAATCCTTGGCTTCTTCAGAAATACGATTCCCACATCAATGTAGAAGTTTGTTTCACTGTCCAAAGTATTAAGTATCTTTACAAGTATGTCTACAAGGGCCCAGATTGTATTTCCTTTAGAGTGCAACCAGTGCAGCCAAAATCCGAGAATAACGAGGTAACACGTTACATCAATGCAATATGGGTGTGTGCTCAAGAGGTAATGTGGAGGATATACAGGTTTGTGATGAATAATATGTGTCCATCAGTTCAACGATTGCACTTGCATCTTCCCAAACAAAATAGTGTCATGTTATATGAGCATCAAACAGTCGATGAGGTCTTATCAAATGAAAATAATTCCAAAACGATGTTAACGGTGTATTTTTTTACAAATGCATGTGATCCTATGGCTAGGCGATGGTTGTATCGAGAGTTTCCTGAATACTACACATGGGACAAAGCAATTAAGAAATAACATAGAAGAAGAACATAATAGAGGGTGATTGGTAGGGTATATTTTGTGCCCCCTATTGCGGCTGAAAGGTTTTTTCTGGGGATCATACTTATGCATGTTAGGGGTGCTACTTCATACGAAGATTTGTTGACAGTTGACGGCAGAAGATATCATACGTTTAAAAGTGCAGCCGAAGCACGAGGATTGTTGGAGAACGATAATATTTTAAGGGCATGTATGGCCGAAGCAGCAACAAACAAGATGCCATCTGCTTTAAAACCCTTTTTGGTAGCATATTGGTTTTTTGTAACTCGGTGGACACAAGAAAGCTTTGAGAGGAGTTCTACATCGACATGGTTGAAGATTATTCAAGTTCAAGTGATACAATCTCGGCATACTTATCAGACCGTCTTCTCAGAGAGTTAGGTCAAATACTTCATCAACATGGCAAGCGTCTAAAAGATTATGATCTTCCGAAAATTGTCGGCATATTAGACGATAATTTACAGGTGTCTGATTTGATCGAAGAGGAGGTATCCATTCCGGTTTCCGAAGAAGATATGATGAATGTGGACAAGTTGAATGAAGATCAGTCCAAGGCTTATGATATAATTATGGGTGTCGTCCGAAGAAAAGAAAGTAGAGTCTTCTTTGTTGATGGTCCAGGAGGTACCAGGAAGACTTTTCTCTATCGTGCTATTTTGTCGACCGTTACAAAAGTAATGGTATTGCCATAGCAAAATCTACGTCTGGAGTTGCATCTACTATGTTACTTGGTGGAAGAACTGCACACTCGAGATTCAAGCTTCCATTTACCCCCAGTAACAACTTCTTCATGTGACATCGCCAAAAATGACAAGTTGGTTGATCTTATCCGTCAAGCTACTATGATTATGTGGGATGAAGCTACCATGGCACATCAGTATTCTGTCGAGGCATTTGATACGACTATGAGAGATATAATGGGTAACAAGAAGCCGTTTGGTGGTAAGATTGTTATTATGGGTGGTGATTTCCAGCAGGTTCTTCCAGTTGTACCAAAAGCTTCAAGGGGACAAATGGTGGATTCGTGTCTTGCCCGGTCGGATCTATGGAGACATGTATAGGTTCTTCGTCTGAATAAGAATATGCATGCAGTAGGCGATGCGTCTTATTCTGATTTCTTGATGCGAGTTGGTGACGGAAATGAACCTTCCATGGCCAATGACATGATAAAGATGCCAGATGATATGGTGATACCCTGTACTGGTGAAGATTCAGTGTCCCAACTGATAGATGCAACCTTTCCCGACTTGGCAGATAATTCTGAGGATAAAGATTCCTTGCTTAACCAGGCACTTATCACACCACTGAATGAGCATGTCGATAAGTTAAATGATCGAGTGGTTAGCATGTTTCCCGGGCAAGAGCATATGTATTATTCATTTAATTCCGTGGAAGATGATTTCCAAAACCTCTATCTTCAAGAACAGTTGAACGGAATAGCCCCTGGTGGTTTACCTCCTCATGAGTTGAAACTTAAGCTAGAAGCACCCATTATGTTACTGAGGAATGTTAGTGCCAAGAAAAGATTCTGCAATGGTACTAGGCTTATCATAAAGAAGTTGTTTCCAAATTGTATCGATGCAGTGATCCTCAGTGGAAATTCAGTGGGTATAAGAGTATTCCTCCATAGATGCCAATGAGCCCGCCAGAGAATTTTGAGATGCCGTTAAAGATGATTCGCAAGCAATTCCCAGTATGTATGTGCTTTGCATTCACAATCAACAAAGCACACGGACAAACAATTGAGAACACCGGTATTTATCTTCCCGATCATGTCCTCAGTCATGGACAATTGTATGTTAGGCATTCAAGGAGTGTTTCGAGAAATGACACTAAGGTATTAATCAAGAAAGAGAGCGTTGATGTTAAAGTTGGAACGTTCACCAAGAACGTTGTGTACAAGGAAGTTCTTACGTCGTCCTAGCTTAGGTATACATCTTACGAATTAATGTCGTCCGCAAAGTTCTTAGTCGTTGTATTTGTTTTTTACTTAATATTTTTTTATTTTCCTTTATTATTTTACATTTTGGTGTCTATTGCGTATGAATTTTTCACTCGTTGAAATGTAAGTCGCACCTATTCTAATTGATTACAAGAGATAAAATTGTGAAACAATATTTTTTATTTTGAAGGCGGATTTTCCGCCTTAGTATTATAGTTTGTTATCCCATAAATTTTGTAACGGAACGATAACTCGGCAGGTGCATCGCACGTGCATATTTACTAGTAGACATAAAAGATTGTATACTTATGGAATATAACCTTTATAAGGAATTTAATTTGGAACCATATATATTGTCTTTAAAAACGAATGAAGGATATATTTGTTTCCTTAATTATATAGATTTCATTAATATTTTAGATTGGGTCCCATTAAAAAATAATTTATGAATATAAAAAACTTAAGGGTATATCAGAGAGTTCATTGGAAAAATATGACTATAAACATAAGATGGACACATTTTTGAAACAGACCAAAATGGAATAGAGGACGGTCTTTTTGAAACAGAGGAAGTAACTTTCAAGTAATCATGGGCAAGATTTGGAAAACAATAATGTTTTCCCAAACATTAAAAAGTGACCAAGTCACTGAAATAAACAAACATGTATATGGACAAACTCCTTCTTCAGACAATTTACTAATATGGTTGTCAATTCCGAACTCGCAAATTCACACCTATAAAGCTATGGATGTCGACAATTACGAACTCGCAAACTGACGACCAATATAAACATAAAAGCTCGAAAGTAAGTAGGTATAAATGCGAAGGAGCGTATCCTATATACCACAGGTGGAAATTCTTATTTCCCATAACAATTTATATGACAAACAAACATTACAAGTCCTTTCAAAACCATGGAAAGATAAAAGAATCAACAGAATAATCATAGTACAAACTAAACAATGCATGAGTTTATAAACATAAACCTTTGTAAAAGAAACAACAATGGTTTCAAAAGAGTTAAATGTAAATTCCCACCTCTTTTGATGACAAGCCACGCCTACCTCGATATCCACGATCCACTAGTTTATCCTTTGAATCGATTGTTGTTAATAAAGACTAACTGTTAATCACACAAGAACTCTAAGAATCTATCCAAAATGGCTCAAACAAGAATCATACAAGTCTATCTAATTGTTCTAACTCCATTTATGACTTTACACCTTTTCGTTCTCTATATTTAGCATAGCTAAGGTTTATTAATTGAATTAGATTAGTTCTATAGTCTATTTTCTAAGTCTTAAGAATATCTACAACTTTGTAGAAGGAACCAAAGACTAATTCAGACCATAAGGGTCCAATACATCAAAATAGGAAAAACTGAAGCTAAGCCCAAGTCCACTAAACAAGTCCATTAACTTAAGGCCCAGTATATCTGAGTCAACTAATGGTCAATAACAGTCAAGGGGTCTCTAACAGTTAACTCAAGTGAAAGTCAAGTCTATAGTCCACTGGTCAACAATAACGGTCAAAAGAGTCAACCAACAGGAAACATCAATCAGCCGAGTCAAGGTAAGGTCAAATCTAAAGTCAAGGGTCAACTGAGTCAATTCTGTGTTAAACTGATTCAACTCAGTCAGGTGGTCTGAGTCAGGTAAGTCAGCTAGACTGACTGGGATGACTAACAGGTCTAAACTCTATTACAGTTACAAGATCACAACCATCCTAGTTCTATTCAGTTAATCATTACACAAGTTATGCATGTTAAAAAAACTAGATTTGTGCCCGTGCTACACACCGGTCATATTTTTTCTTTTATCTTGGTGTGGGCAGGGCTTCTGCCCTCCCTGTGACAATACACTTTTGATTTGGTGTGCCCGTGGCTTCGCCCGCCCCGTGGCTTCGCCCGCCCCGTGGCTATGTATTTTGGGTTCGTTGTGGCGTGGCAAATACATTAAATATGTGCAGTATATGTGCAAATTTTATTTATTTTTTCCTTTTAACTTGGTGTGTACGGGGTTTCGCCTCGCCCCATGGTAATGCATTTTTGATTTGATGTGCGGTGGGATTCTCCCCGCCACGTAGAGATGCATTTTTTATTAGGTGTGCGCGGGGCTTCGCCCCGCCTTGCCCCATGACAATGTATTTTTGATTTGGTGTGGCTGGGTAATTATATTAAATAGGTGGAAAATATGTGCAGATTTTTTTTTTCCCAGAAAAGATAGTAGATATTCAATTTCCAAATTGAATTTGGACTTTCATAAACTTACAAACATGGTGAGTTAGGTTTTCCTTTTAATTTTGTAATTTTAAACCAATCATACGTTGCCAAGTGTCCTCACCTAAGAGCTTCTCTAATGGAATGTATGTGAAGATAAATGTCTAAGTCCACATAGGATAGACATTCATTTATCCTAAAATTCTTCTCCAACCCCAACTTCTTAAATCAATGTGAAGATGATGTGGCTTAATTTTTGTTAGACATTGTCAAGGTGAATGTCAAGTTTTAGGAATTCACCTTGACAATGTCAAGCTATCCTAGTAAGCTTTTGCTTACCTAAATTAATTTTAATATATTAAATAACCACTTTTAGCTCTAATAAAATTTAAAAATTACTAAAAATACAATTTACATTTAATTCATAAAACATCACAAACAACACCATTGGAGATGAACTATTTTTCCTACCTAAAATTAAGGAAAAATTGGAATGAGGATGTCTTGTTTGTGTTGCCACCTAGGAAACACACACAACCACCATTGGAGAAGCTCTAAATATGTCACGTCATGAATTCCAAATTGAATTCGGTTTCTTTTTTTGTTCTTACCTAAATATGTCACATTATGCATTCTAAATTGGATTTGGTTTCTTTGTTTTAATCTTTTCCCTATTATTTTTTAAACCAATTATACGTTGTGAAGTGTCCTCACCAAAACGCTCGTTTCAAAAAAACTCAAAAAGGTCTATTTCGGCCAATAGGAAGCGAGGGTTTCCTCACCGTTCAACGTGAGAGATTTATTTGTCTAGGACTTTAAGTCTTTAGATTCTACAACTTCAATATAAATACAGAACAACTTCATAATCATTACCAACCTGAATTCAGGCTTGCATCATTACAACTGAGTTCCATCTCCCTTCAACAGAAATACAGGGAACAACACCCAACATTATACACACAAAACTCTAATTATAAATCAACTTCAAACAATTCATTACATCAATTACAAACTCTGCTTACCTGACATTGCAGTTGCAAGCCTTCCTTGGAGGTTTAACTCAACACAATCACTAAACTCTTATTCTAGCAACACTTTACCTCAGGTAAACTCATTCACCCCAAATTCAGTTAACACCCTTCAATTTCATCTCATAACTTCATCCACAACTGCATCTCAACATATATAACATCTTAGCATATTACCATACCCTGTAACTCAATTACAACACTGACACAAGTCAATACTCATCTGTTGAGCCATACCACCTGACTCAATCTCTAACAACATCAACATAATTCAATACTCCTTAGTCATCACCATTTCAACTACTATATACACATCTTCATATTTATCAATCTCGTTATCAATCAGACATTCCTTGTAAATCTAGAACAAGTCTACTCCACCTGTAACTCAATTTCGCTTCTACCAACAACTGAACAACATAAACATTATTTCCATTTTAGGCAGTCTACTTATTCCATGTAACTCAAATAAGAGTATAACCATATTCTACATTTATATCTCCATCACATAGCCATCACATAAACTCAGTCATATTAACAGTTTTATACAATATGTTCAAATTTCAGTAGTTTAGAACTTACCCAAGTACCAGTATCCTCTGAATTGTTGTTCAACAACCACATCTCCAGAAAGACACCAAATCCAACAATCTTCATTACTTCTTATTCATCCTCAGAAAGACTCTAAGATAATCCTCAAACATCTTCAATTTAGTGCATCACAACCAATCCCCAACTGACTTCATTAACACAGAAACAAACCTCAATTCATCGATTCACTACTGAAAACAACTCTTGAATCTCATTAAACCATAACCATTTCGTTATTCATCTCTTAATAACTTAATAAACCATGTATTTCCATTCAAGCTCATAATCAAGACAGAACCCTAGCTCTTGATTCAAATATAGAACAACACAATCACGGCAATAAAACAACAACCCTCTTCTTATTCATCTATCAGCAACTCGATTCACATCTCAATTCATACTCAATCCTAATTCATCTGCATCAAACCCTAATTCTAATTTCAACAACATCCATTCCTTCTTCTCTAACCCTAATTCATCCAATTGATCAATTAAACGATAACCCCTTTGTTCTTCATCTATCAGCAACCTAATCAACCAATTCATTCCATACGAACTCAATTGAATAGTTCTACAAACCCAACTTCAAATCCAGAAACAGTAACTTAATCTTCTCTAATTTGTCACTTCTTTTAAGTCAGAACCTACCAAACCACAATCAACACCTCTAGCAACACAACCTTGATCTTTTTACTCTTGATTTGATCTCAAAATCCTCATGCACAACTCATAAATAATCTGCAGGCGAAGAACAAGGGAGAAGCAGAAGAAGAAAGAGGAAAGAAGAAGAAGAATGAATTCTTCGATCGGGTTTTGGTGAAGATAAAGGCCAACCAAAATTTCTAAAAGCACTTGTCCAAACGATAAGTGCAGCGAGGATGTTTAAAATGAAATGACTAATTTTCCCTTCATATAAAACTGATAATATCTTCTTCATCTGATATTTGAATGACACGTTCGAGTAGTCCATTCCGCGTAACTTTTCGAGATCTATCCAACGGTACTAGTTTTGTATTTAAATCGTTGTTAGATTAATTTCTACTCCCTCCGTCCTAGTTTACTTGCCAAAATTGGTTTTTGCACACAAATTAAGAAATGTAGAGAGAGTGGATTTTTTTTCCAAAATTACCCCAAGCTAGCATTTAAGATACATAGTTTTTACATGTCTAGTTTTCTGGTCTTTACTTGAAGAACTCAAAAAAAAAAAAAAAAAAAAAGGATATAGAGAGAGATGAGAATTTAAAGTTGTGTATAGGAAATAGAATTACACAATTCTCAATAATATGACATGATTCCAACAGAGGGGTATATTAGGATAAAAAGTGGAAAAATATGAAACTTGGCAAGTAATTTAGGACAAAAAAAATCCCCAATTTTGGTAAGTAAATTAGGACGGAGGGAGTATTAATTAACATTCGTGTTAAACTAATCGAGTTATTAGCGGCTAAGACGTCTATTGACTAGTCTAATAGCGTTGACGAGCTTGAGGGTCTTTACAGGCAGGAACCATTCTGGAAGGCGGAAAGAATATTGTTGAAGGAATGAGTATAGCAGGGAGGAAGGGTGTGGTGACACTTAAGCGTTGTTAGATTAATTTCTATTAATTAACGTTCGTGTTAAACTAATCGAGTTATTAGCGGCTAGGACATTTTTTGACTAGTCTAATAGCGTTGACGAGCTTGAGGGTCTTTACATGCATGAACCATTCTGGAAGGCGAAAAGAATATTGTTGAAGGAATGAGTATAACATGGAGGAAGGGTGTGGTGACACTTAAGAAAAGAGCTTCGAGAACATACATTCGGCTGTTGCAGGGATTCCTATTGCAGTTATATTTCCCTATAGTTCATTACCAACAGCGAGAAAACAACGGTAAAATTTGAAAATGACAATGTAAGAAGAGAGTTGTGTATTATTCTACTTTTTTTTTCCTGATATTTTTTTTTCCAATCAAAACTGGATAACATAATATGAAAATCACCCAGTTCATTCTTATCAGAATCTTCCAGCTGGAACTGAAGATATTGATCGGGAAGGATCCTCATATGTATGAAAAAACTCAATGATTTTCTATACTCATAGAATCATGCTCTCACTCTATAAATTACTTGAGCAATATTATCTCCGTATGTTATCTTATTTTATCATTGATGATTTCTTCATTTTTTTATCTTATTTGTTGGGTATCTAGCAGTTCTCAACCTTTACGGTTTCATTGTCACCGCAAAATACACAAATCTACCCAATATGTATAGCGATGAGTCTCATAACTAAAAAAAACGCGATAAATGACGTGAAAAAATCTAGTAGTTTATGTTGTTTGTGCATTTTTACTATATTGCATATAATATTGACAGTAAGATCCCAAATGATTAGCTTGATAAACGGTATGAGTTTGTAATTTGGGATTATTATTTTTTGTTTTGTTTTTGTATTGCGTGTATATGTTTATTTTCAATAGCTATCAAAAGTAATCAACATAAATTGATTGTGTATTTAATTTGCAAGAGCACCTTGAAATTAAAAAAAAACTAATAATCTGTTTGAGCCTTCCATATTTTCAGATCTTATTTCTTTAAGGATAGAATTTAAAGGATAAAATGTACATAATATCAAGGAACATCAATTGATACGAAATTGTTATTAAAAGCAAAACATTGAAATTTAACAAATAAAACTAACCTAGAGCAGCAAGGAAATTAAATTCCAGGTATCAAAAATTCAACTTGTGATGACGAATTAGTCCAACATGAGTTTCAACAATTTTGCAAAAAGATACATTTTTTCTTTGAACGTTCTTTAATTATTTGTAAAATTAAAACTTCATATACTTGCATATAAAAAATTATCTTGAATATTCTTGCTTTCTTATTTTGTATAACTATTAGCAGGTGTGACTTGTTCTTGTGCACGCTTTCAGTGGTTTGGGTTATGATAATCCCTTATTTCACATAGAGAACTTTACTGTTTAGTCCAGTAAACCCGACCCGGGTTACTGACTAGTCCAGCGGGAAAACACATTTACTCGTTAGTCCAAAAAAGTTTTGAAAAGAGTAAAATTACTCTACTAACCCTAACATATAAGATTACGTATATTAATACATATGTAGTAGTAACTAGTATGTAGTATGTAGTAATAACATATGTAGTATGAAGTATACTAGTAGTAACTAGTATGTAGTAATAGCATATGTAGTATGTAGTATACTAGTAGTAATATGTTATGTATTGATACTACTGCATATTGATATGTAGTACGTTACATATTGATATGTAGTATATGTTTGATATGTAGTATGTTATATATTTATACTACATATTGATATGTAGTATGTTATATATTGATATGTAGTACGTTATATATTAATACTACATATTAATATGTAGTATGTTATGTATTGATACTACATATCAAAAAATTGTTATGTATTGATACTACATATGTTACTACTAGTATACTAGTTACTACTAGCATACTATACTATACTATACTAGTATACTAGTTACTACTAGTATAGTAAAGTAGTTACCTAATTTACTAGTAACAATAAGATATTTTTGTTACTACTAGTATAGTACATATTAATATCTAGTATCACCGTATTGATATTACTAGTATGTAGTAACATACTACTAGTAACATTTACATGTGTCGATACTAATTAGACATGGAAGGGTGTTTTAGGCATTTAGAAAATATACTTTTTCATCTCCACGAAGTTTTTGGACTAGGGAGTAAATGTTTTTCATGGGTGGATTAGCCATTAATTGTCATGAAAAAGTGGACTAAACAGTAATTCCTACTTTCACATATAATGTGACTTGTCTGTTGTTTGTTGAGATTAAAAAGGGTTAGTTTTTGGATTTCTTACCCGTGCTTCTCCCAGCTGACAACATGGTTCCTCTTTAACGACGTGTTTATTTCTCAAATGCCCTTCTATCGACCTGGAAAGTCAAATCTCCAACTGGTGTCAAAGGTACCAATGATGGATTTGCACGAGATACAGACTGTTAAGCGTAGTCCATCACACACCCCTTAAGTGAACACGTGCTCAACATTTTGATACGTCTGCCATGTCAAATCTTTGCGAAATTGAAGTGTAATCTTAGTGTTGATGTTGGATTTTCATTTAAGGCTAAAATTGTAAAAGCCAAAATTATGCGCTAACATCTTGCAAAAGATAAAACCATTAATAAGTGATGAATACTTCTTCACTTTACTAATTCACCTAGAATGGAGCATGTGGCAACAATCCCAGTATTTTGTGAATTAAATATACGAAATTCATCCAGGTTGGAGCATGTGGCAACAATCCCATATACCCTGTAAATTTACAACATTATTAATTAATGCATGACCAGCCTTGTATTTCCTATACTCATTATCGGTACGGCATGACGACTGAGTGTTGTTCTCAGCAGAGAAACACGAACCTCCAAGCATTAATAATGAAGCAAGTACGAAATACCCGTACAGGCTGCAACTCTCGGTGTGTTATACTAACCCGATTGAGCATATTCGAATCTGTACTGTCCATATTAGTCTCAGAAACGATCACGACCATCCAACTTCACCATCATGATTGGATAACTTAGATCGAATCCATGACCCCAAGCAGGTATTGGAATATTCACTACCGACCCAACGGGGGCCACGCATGGTCGGCCTCCCCTAAAGGATGGCATAGCTTGCCAAACCGTCCAAGCCAAAGCAGTATGGACGAAAAAACCCTAAATTAGGGTTTGCGGCACATTACATGTGTCGCAAAACAGTCTCAACCATCCATCTTCGCAGGCATAGATGGAGGGTGTAGATGTAGATTCAAAGGGCCCGGAACATGTCAACATAATCACCGTGGGCCCACCTACATACCTGACTGATCGTCAGGACCAACTATAGTTGGTCGTCTTGATTCGAGCACCCCAAATTGGGTGTGACACACGGCCGGCAAAACCCTGACTAGGGTTTGTGTCGCGATCACGAGCGTCCATCTTATCCTGCTCAGATGAAGGGTCCAGGAATAGACTAAGCAGGTCCGGTAAGTATCAACACGATCACTGCAGACCCACTAATCTCCACACCCAATCGTCCAAGACCGAACTTGACTATACACTTCAATTCGCGCGCCCAAATTAGGCGTGGTCGCACCTCCTAATTGTAAACTGATCTCGACCACTCAACTTCGCCGGACAAATTGAGTGGCTTAGATCACGTTTCTATGAGGTAATAAAGTACAGGCGTGAACACCAGCCTACCACCCATACGCCGAACCAATCGGCCGGAACCGACCAAGCCTGGCCGTCTTGAAATGTGTGCCCAATATTGGCATGATGCGCGGCTTTTACGGCACCAGATATCTGTCACAAATTGATCTCGGCCACTCAACTCCTCCGAAAAAATTGAGTGGCCCAGATCACACTTTCACGGGACAGTGAGGTATGGGCATGTATACCGGCATGCCATCTACACGCATGCCCGATCGGCCATGCCAAAATCGTGTCCCAAGCTTGGATTCGACCAAGCTGAAAAGTGGTGCTTGCGCACCTTTTCTAAAACCCTAATTCCACCAACGGTCACAGATGAGTGTCTCAAAGATCATCTCGTCTGTCCAACTTCACCGTCTTGGTTATACAACCATGGAAAGAGTTAATTGGTCAGTGAGGCATCATGGTGATCACCACCCGTCACTCTACCACACCATGTGGTCAGAAAGGGAGGACTTGCTTGCGCAACCTCCAAACCATCACATGAAGTAGGATGGACATTAGGCTTTTTGAGATGCTCAAACAACGATGCTTCATACATGCTGAGTATACTCGATGCAGTATCTGCATAGAATACACACGATACTTCACAAGTATCAACTTCCTAAATAACCTAGTTATTTAATCTAGCATTACATGCTACTTGCTGTGGGTCCCATGATCCACACATCAAGACATCAATCATGTCACAAACTGGGGGATACATACTGGGGTATTGGTCTGGCGGTTTATAGCGTGCAGCGCAAAACACGCCATCACAATAACGTGTTAGGAAGTCATGTACGGTTAGTGATGATGGAATAAGTGGGAAAGACTGGTCATGTGACACTACTCCATCATTCCACTTTCTCCACTTCCCACGAGATACGAGGGTTAGGCTTAAAGACTTGTATAAATAGGTTCTCCTCCTTATTTTCCAAACAGGAACAAGACAAGACAACAGAAACAAGTGGTGATACAATCGTATTCAAACACCGGAACTGATAGCTTACATCCTGCAAGCCAGTTCAGCTTTCTGATACAAGTCATACATAGAAAACACCTTCACAATCTCAACACCTTCTTCGCTTCCCTCCATAAGATCAACCCCATCTCATTCACTTTGTGACCGAAACAAGTCTGGAAAGGCCATTTCTTGGTTTAGGACGGATTTGCACATATTAATTTCTCGAATCTACAAGCACTCCTGTGCAGTGCATTTGTTTAAGGTTTAGACTCATTTCTCATCCACACACCCCGAATTACCAAAACCGGCAGAAATAGTTTTCACCCATAAACAATTGGCGACCACAGTGGGAGGTTGATCTCTTGGTTGCAAAAAATTGAATTCTCAATTTTTCGGTTTTCATCTCGCGATGTATCCTCACCCGGAAACCACGGGTGGTTCAGATATCATGGGAAGTGTAGCTATAATGCTGGAGGATGTCTTGGAAAATCAAGCCGGTATCGCTAGAAGACAGAGCGAAATATTCCACCTTTTGAATGATATAGCAGGACAATTACAAGGAGGGTCGACATGCATCTACTTAGACAATGCAAGAAACGTTGAATCCTTAACCAGGAGTCACACCTTTACCAGTGGAGATGCAAAAAGGGCGCGTAATCACAGAAGACTCAGAAGAGATGAACAACATGGTCCAGCCGAAGACGAATACTCGAGGCAACTCCACAGAGGAAAGGACTTGTCTGGGGTGCCACAACATCTGCCGGATAAATAAAGGGAGCCTGCAGCTTACGGAGCCCTGCTAGAAGATTTATATCTCAAGACTCTTGTCGAAGCCCGGAAGACTGTCCAATTCGCATCGACCTTTCAACCAAGTGAAGAAATGCTTGAGTAAGGAGAGATAAAATAAGGAACACGTGAGTACATAGGATGGGAACGTTCAATTCGATCACTCAGCAGTGATATTACGACATCTTCCACACCCCGTCACCCAGGAAAGCGATCCGCAGATATGATGACACTCACAAGTCTTCCAAATTCATCTCTGAAACGTGCTCCACATCAAAGCCATGTAGAGACACCATAACGCCCACTGACGCAGGAAAATCTAGACTCGAAGTACCTACACTTTCCGTTCCCAATGAAAATATTTTGGAGTTGTTGGAGGCATGGGTACGAAACATAGAGGTATAGATACCTCCTGTATGGCGTCCACCCACTGATCAAGAAGTAATGGACCCTAGGTATTGTCATTTCCACCGGTTCCTTCACCACCCTACCAATGAATGCAACGCTTTGAAACGCATTGTTCAGAAGTAGCTTAATTCAGAGGGATAACTTTCCTTCTATGAAAGATTAATGCAGGCGATTTCCTTGGAGAGGTTACTTCGGTTTGATACAAGTGCGGCTTCAAAAACAAGTAAGTTCTATTCAACAATTTTACAAGAAAGATAGTTTTAGAATTCACTGGGGACTTGGCATCCCGCACATGGAAAAGAGGCTCAATGATCAAACGCCATGTTTGTTTCCCTTCATACTTCCCTTTTCACCCGACATTTGCAATTTCATATGATATGTGCAATCATTCATGACCAAGATGCAAATTTCATTTAAAATAATCTCTTTCAGGAAAGTCGATTCATAAAACTATCTCAAAATAAACCAATTCAGTTACCTATTAATTCAAAACCGGAAGTCAAATTGTGAAAGGAAATCTTCACTATCACTCAAAAAGGAAAGCATCTAAAAGAAAAGACAAGTAGGTGGCACGAATCCTTCAAGGAAAGTCCTTTAGCAGCAACTCGTCCTTCTGGGCAAGAGAGACTTTCATCCTTTGAAAAACAGCCTGCTTCAGCTTCAACTCCTTAGATAACTTTTCAACCTCTTCTTCCTAGCGAGTAACACAGTCTGCAGAAGGGACTTCATCTTGTAATTTCTGGAGCTCTTGGATCTCGGAGAACCCTTTGAGGAACCAAGAAGCATTGAAGTGGTACTTCACAAACACATCTCGATGGCACTTCCAGTCTTCAATTATCTCCTCGGAGACTATTCGACCAGTCGTGACGCTCATCCCATGGATAGAAAATAAAGCTTCCTGGACGCGGTTGACCAATGAAAAATGACTTTTGATCTTCGTAGTGGTAGTAATGTGGCCATGTTTCTCCCATATCGCCTTGTACAACCCTTCGAACTGAGCTGGCACGCTGACTCCTCCAACCAATACATGACCTGGATAAGGTACAGTGAAAGGAGGATCGAACAAAGCCCCAGGTTGTATTACCAATACTTTACCAATCGCAAGAGGCCTTTCAGAAGAAGTCACCACGATAGCTTTATTGATCGGAGCCTGCTCAGAATGTTCTTCAAGGGGATCCACCTCAATAATAGCATATGTTGCCTCTCTTACATTCCTCCCGATGTATACTTCACTCTGGGTACTGATTTCCATCACAACCTCATCAACGAGATCGCATACGGAGGCACCTTGTCCAGCCGAGCTTACGTCATCTCTATCATTGTATGGAAAATGAGCGGTTTCGGTTTCACCAGACTTCTCAGCATGAAGATCAGTGTTACCGGACTTCTCAGCATGAGGATCAGTATCGCCAGACTTCTCAGCATGAAGGCTAACGTTAACAGACTTCTCGTTCTAAATATGCGCCAACCTTGTGAAAACATTCTCTTTCGGAATTCCCTGATTTCAGACAAAGATCACTCTTAGAAGAAATTACTTTGGAGAAATGAAGGAATCGACAGAAAGAGATTTAAATACGTGCTTATTGGAGGAATTGAGGATTACCGAATCGCATGCATGCCTTTTATACCTCCCTCCTGCTTGGGGATTGCAGTCACCGGATCTGGTCCATTTTCCTGGGAGTAGCTTCAACTGGAAATGCTTCTTCAAAACGTCAGAGGATGGATCACCACGGGAATTTGTCACAACATCCTCCGAGAACTCCTGAAAAGCCAATAGTTGCTTCCTTCAAAACTCTTTATACTTATCGGTTACCACAGGATTTCTCCCAATAGGCCAGAAAGAAAGACTCAGCAGTTCCAAGAACACGTCAGCATTAAAAATATTCGGGAGAAGTTCTTTCGGAGCCTCCGACGGACGGATAAATGGAACACCCTGGTCAAATCCCATTTGACGAGCAGCCCTGTCAATGTTGCACGGAATCACAGTAAATGCTTCGTTGAATAGAGACGGGACATATCCCAGAATGCAGCTATGCAGATAAACAAGTTCTCCAAATTTCATAGTCATAGCATCGGTACGCAACGCATCATCAGGACAGTCAGAAGAAATAGCAAAAGTCTTCGACTGAACAATGGAAGAGTGGATCGTCCCCCATGGACGGAAATCTACGGAAGACACTATTTATAGGCGAAAATAGTTTCTGTTGATTTCGGTAATTCGGGTGTGAAGGTGAGAAACAATTTAAACCCTAAGCAATGTACTGCAAGGGAGTAATTTAGATTCGAGAGATCAATCTGTATAAGTCCGACCTAAACCAAGAAATGGCTGTTCCAGACTTGCTTCGGTCACAAAGTAGAGGAGAAGGGTTGGTTTAGGGAGGGAAGCGAAGAGAGTGTTGAGGCCATAATAATTCTGGAAGAGTAGTACTTGACTTGTATCAGAAGGTGAGAGCTTTGAGAAAGCTAGCAAGAGTTTCCTTTCTGAGTGTGGTGTTTTCTCCTGACTAAGAACTTAGGTAAGCCTATTTATATAAGTCAAAAAATAAACATACTCTGGTCTCATAAGAAAAGAAAACGGATGAGTTAAATGGTAAGAGGTGGTAACGCCTGGTATTGATGGGATTTGATGGAATTGATGTCCCATAATGAAAGAGTGTTTCACCGTTGCTTCTTGCATTTACTAACCGTCTTATTCTTATTGCACTATCTTAAAACGCGCATTTGTGTATGCCAAACGCTATTGACCACCAAACCAATACCCTAATGAGCATCCCCCAGTTTGTGTTGATGTCTCGAATGCTTTTGGAAAACATGTAGCATGTTTTTGTGTCTTGGCAAGTCAAGTTCGGGAAACTTGCTAGCCTGGTGGCCTTCGACGGTCGAGATTTTGCATCTTGAGAGGAGGGGCAACCGTTGATCGTTGCGCGCCTTCATTTCGGTAGTGAGGGCCAACATGGTGGCGCGGCTAGGTTGGCATGACATGGTTTGACGTGGACAAACTTAGGTTTTCGGGCCAAAGGTTACCATGTGTTGTCTGTTAACCTTGGATGGCTTGGATTTTCTCCTGGGATTGAAGGGAAACCGTTGATTGTTGCACACCTTCGTTTTGGTGGCCGCGTAGGGGGGCCAGCAGGGTGGCGCGGCTAGGGACAAGGTAAGGGCGTTTGGCTTGGAGTGGTGAGATTATCATAGCTAGGGCCAAGGAAGTGTGCGTTTTTCATGGCACGGATAGCTTGGGCTAGGTGTGGTTTTGGCTTGGCATGTGGGGCCAAGGGTTTGCCTTGGGCGTATGACGTGGCTAGCTTTGGCTAGGTGCGTGACCAAGCTAGGGTTTTGGTCCAAAGGTCATGAGGTGACCTTAGACGGCCAGGATTGGATCCTAGGATTGAAGGGAAACCATTGATTGTTGCGCGCCTTCACTTTGGTAGCCGTGTGGGGAAGGCCAGCATGGTGGCGCGGCATGGGGGGGGCATGGAGAGATGTGTTTGGCATGGCACGACTAGCTTGGATAGGTTTGGTTTGGCTTGGCATGTGGGGAGAAGGGTTTTCCATGGGCGCATGTCATGACTAGGGCCAAGGAAAGGGCGTTTGGCTTGGCATGTGGGGCCAAGGGTTTGCCTTGGGCATATGGCGAGGCTACCTTTTGCTAGGTGCGTGACCGAGCTAGGGTTTTGGGCCAAAGGTCGCGAGGTGACCTTAGATGGCCAGGATTTTCTCCTGGGATTGAAGGTCAACCATTGATTGTTGCGCGCCTTCACTTTGGTAGCCGCGTGGGGAAGGCCAGCATGGTGGCGCGGTATGGGGGGGCCATGGAAAGATGTGTTTGGCATGGCGCAGTTGGTGTGGCTGGCATGATTTGCAATTGCCACGGAGGTGCGGCTAGCATGGTTGGCATGCTTTGGCGCGGTCGGTGTGGCTGGCATGATTTTCCATTGGCACATTGATGCGGCTAGCATGGATGGCATGCTTTGGCGCGGTTGGTGTGGCTGGCATGATTTTCCATTGGCACAGAGGTGCGGCTAGCATGGTTGGCATGCTTTGGCGCGGTCGGTGTGGCTGGCATGATTTGCTATTGGAACAGAGGTGTGGATAGCATGGTTGGCATGCTTTGGTGCAGTCGGTATGGATGGCATGATTTTCCATTGGCACAGAGGTGAGTCTAGCATGGTTGGAATGCTTTGGCGCGGTTGGTGTGGATGGCATGATTTGCCATTGGCACACAGGTACGGCTAGCATGGCTGGCATGTTATGGCGCGGTCGGTGTGGCTGGCATGATTTGCCATTGGCACAGAGGTACGGCTAGCATGGTTGGCATTCTTTGGCGCTGTCGGTGTGGCTGACATGATTTTTCATTGGCATAGAGGTGCGGCTAGAATGGTTGGCATGCTTTGGCGTGATTGGTGTGGCTGACATGATTTTCCATTGGCACACGTGGGAATTAGGGTTTGGCTTGTCGTAACCCTAATTTGAAAAAGATACCCCGATAATTATTTAGGGACACATTAAAGGTTTCAGTAAATGTGCCTAGTAAATGTTCGTTACTTTAAATGTTGTGATATCATTGTCTGATAGGGTTAAGTGTTTTGCGATTTTAACCCTAAGTTAAAAACCACCATCAACATTAAGTCCCCTGCTTAGCTCGGAACAGGTTCCTTGTTGCGAGGTAAGCATATGATGGTGACAGACAAGGACGGAATCGAGGTGTAAATTATTGTAAAGATGGTCAGGAGAATCCGACTAACCTTTTTGAGTAGTAAAGAGGGTTTTGGATTCCCGTGTTGGCGGCCCTGCATAAGTTGTACTTGGAATGCAGGCCGTGGAGTGGTGAAATGAAAGTTAACGGCTTGGTCTGGTCGTACATATCCAAGGCAAAGGGGGCGCGGTCTTGGAAGGCGAAGCAAGTGAATGGATTGTATCGAGGGGCCAAGAGGTGGTGTGGTCCTGGCCGCGGAAATGGCATGGTGGAACGTGCATGGGCGGCTAGGCGTGGTGGGGCCGCGATGATGGAGCGAGGGCTTGGTAAGTGTAGTTGCAGGAGATCCTATACTACACCCTTGATAAGAATTTACTGTAATTAAGACATATTTGAATATTAAAAACAACACTTTATTATTTGATTCTCAGAAATATTTACAAGAAATGGAAAAAATCAAGAATACAACCGCTCCCTTGAATTTTCTCTCTCCTCAAGACTTCCTCAATACTCAAAAAATACATCATCCTCTTTCTGAATCTACTGGGTCTCTTTATATAGGATAGTTACATAATGGATGACAGCTAATCTGTCCTTAAATTTCGGATCTGACTCGCGGTATTATCGCAGTAGTTATAATGTCCATTCTCGCAAGCGTCGTGACCATCGCAGGATAATCACACTCTTTCCGTGTTTCTTCATTCGTCAGCTATTACGTCATTCTTTAAATTATTCTGTGACACTCGTGAAGTGTTGTTGAAGAACTCACGATGATGTTCGCATAAATGTTGTTAATCTCGCAAGAGTAATATCATGGCGATTGTAGATGCATTTTACTACAAACTACATCCAAAGGATAGAAATGTACGACTCTTCTCAAACGAAAGTAAACACTCAACCATGAACACAAGATATACGTGGTTCGGTATGATTACCTACGTCCACGGGGGTGAAATGATGAATCTTATTACTTCACGGTGTTAAAAAGGTGTTGCTCTTAGTGGGATTTCCTTACAAGATGAACTTACTTCTCATTCACTTCTTTCTAATGCTAACTCGGGTTTCTCTCTCCTTTCTCTCCCAAAAATTACAACCTGTCTCTCTAGAATACAAGTCCCGCTATTTATAGGAGAAAGTTTATACAATGAATTTAGAATGTTGACCCTGTTACATCTAATTAGCTTTTCTGTGATCGGGCCGACTCACGTCGTCTTGTGCGGTCGATGCATCTTGGCTCCTCGCCTGTATTTCGTTCGAGCCAATCTCTTATGGTCCTCTGTTGACGCGATGTCGGCTGTCTCGATAGTCGCCCTTATGATCAGCCGATGTGTTCTACACTTTCTTGCCTGTTTGACTGTAGCTCCTCGTTTGTCCCGTCCCGCCTTATCTTGTCAGCTTTATCAGAAGTCTGGGTCAAGTCTTGTCCGATATTATTACGCCCGATCCACGTGGATTTCTTAAATATCGCGCTCTTTAATCTTTGCTCTATACTTCGCGTTTCTTTGTATTTGGGTGCACTGGGTCTAGGATGTTGCCACCTGGATCTGTAGATAATTTACACCCACATTTATGCCCCTTATTCCACCCGTGTGGGAGGCACGAGTGGAAGAACATCGTCTTAACCTCCCATGTCTTCGCTCATGCCGCTAATCCCGCCATGCAGCGCCCCACTAATTTCCACTTTATGACTGGTAACCGTCAGCGTCGGTTACAAAGTTTCTTCTTTAAATAGCCCGCTCCTTTCTTCCTTCTTCTTCTCTGCACTTCTGTTCTGATGCTGTGGTTTTCTTCCAAGTTTCATCATATCTTACGCTTCTCAAAAAACCCAGCTTTCTTGATTTTCTTTCGTCCTTTTATACTCATCGATCGTTACAGTAGCTGCTGTCGCCTCATCTTTCTTTGTTGAAAACCGAGTTCTGCATTATCTTCGTTAATGGCTTCTTCTCCTTCCATGGCTGAAAAGAGGTCTGTTGATGATGTTTTTTCCGAGTTTGATGTTCCCCCCCTTGCTTCTCTGTTTTTGCTTGAGAGCCCTTCTAGGTATGATGATCGCGCGATGAGATCTATTTTTGATGATAGCTCTTCTTCTATTTCGTGCAGGTCCGAGAAAAGTGTGAAAGATCTTTCCGATGAAGAGTTCATTGAGCAGTTGAAGGAGACGTACGATCTTCAAAATTACGAAGTGACCCTTCTCTCGGGCCGAAACGGTAGTTTAAAGAAAACCGATATGAAGAAGCACGAGCAATCGGCTAATTGTGTGGTCATCACCTTGGGTTAGCTGGAGCTAGGCCTTCGTATTCCCTTATACAACCCTGATAGCCCATTTTATTACGAGATTTTGTCCCAGATTCGGCCTTCTCGTGCTTTAGCTCAGTGGACTGGCAATACTTTCCTAATTATGAACGAGTGGAGGGATCGCCGCGATGGTCATGGTTCTACTGCCGAGTGGTCGACCTACAAGCCCGAGGACGCTCCTGAGTATACCGTTGCTAATTTCCTTGTCAACTATCGAGCTGGTACTTCGACCTTGGGCGATCTTGCTTTGGTTTGCTTTTGCAAGTCCTCATCGGGTCAAAACTATGCCCGAGGGTGTCGAAAGAATGATGCTGGATGCCGATCCTATCGGCCATGGTTCCAACAGGCGAGCCCGACATTCTAATGATCCGACCTATCCCCGAGTTCCGCTTCTTGTCCGAGGTCCTATCCTTCATGGTGACTTCCCGTCGCCTACTTTTCCCACCGAGCCCTATTCTTTCTGGGTGGTTAATGATGACAAGGCTGATAAGGTACGCGCTTTTCTTGATTTCTATCTTGTTAGCTTCGGGCATCAGTTAGTCATTTGTTGTTGTTTGAAAATCTCAGGTCAGTTCCACAAAAACTATCGGGTCTAGGAAAATAGGTGCTGGCACAAGGGTTGAGGAAGACCAGGGGAAGGTAACAAACATAATGATTCCCTTATAAGTACATGTACTTGCCCCTGTTTTTTGCCTTCACATGTTCTGACGAGACACTTGTGCAGAAACACCCGAGGCGCGATGATGATGACGTTGACGATGTCGACCCTACTCCGCTTAGGCATAATCCTGGTAGAGGTAAAGAAATTGCTAAGCCACCGCCGAAAACTAGCCCCCTCATTGATCTTTCCGATGAGGATGAGTTGTTTGGATAGAATGTGCCGGGTGACAAAGTCGGTGAACAAGGTGTGGGCGACCAGCAGGAACCCTCGGAGACGCCCGCCATAGAGAAGGTTGTTACTAGTGTTCCGGTAGAGCTTCCCTGTGTGCCCCGGTTTGCTAATGGATCGTCTTCTAGCGCCGAGACTTGCTTCACTGTTTCTGGCCCGATCATGAATTCCTTGGGTGCGCTTACTTCCTCCGACTTTGGGAAGTATACTGGTGAAGAAATGTTGAATGTTTTACCCTGTTATGGAGACATCGCCTTGACACTTGACACTGTGGTGAGCGACTCGGTTCTGTATAGTAATGCCCCACTTCTGATTTCTGTCCTTAGTGTCGCTTATGATGCAAACTCGTTTGTTTGTGTTAGATCATGAACTGTGTACGCTTGGATGCCGCCAATCGCCTTCGAGATAAACAGTTGATAGAGTCTCTCCAACTTCAACTTCAGAATGAGAAGGGTCGCGCGAACGAGCTGGAGATCAAACTTGCCAATGCTCAAGGTATATGATTCTTCTTGACTTGTGTTGATTGAGTTTATCGTGCCGCATCCCGAGTCGGGTATCCTTCTTCTTAGCCGAGGTATCTAGTATAGGTATAGATGCTACTTCGGAGTTTAGGATTCTGAAGAGAAAATGGGATATTGAGAAAGACCTTGTGGAAAATCTTCGTCAACGAATGGCAAACAAAGACGACAAAATAGACCGTCAAACTGAGGAGATTGCAAGTCTTGAGGACGAGTTAGAACGACATCGCCGGTTTGATTATGATCCTTCCGATATGGACAATTTACGGGCTCATTTGGGATCTTCTCAGCGTCTTGCTGCCGAAAAAACTTCTTTATCCACGAGTTTGGAGCAAAGGGTAAACGCTCTTCAATTACAGAATCGAGATCTTCACGAGGACGGCCGACGAATATTGAGAGATAAGGATGTGGTGGAGCGAGCTAACAACGATTTACTGGGCCGAGTGCGTGAATTTGATAAAGTTATGAGCGATTTAGAATGGAGTAGATCGCAGTTTGTGGTTCTCCAAGCGTCGCGTAATCGATTAATGAACGATTGGGCCGAGCATAAGAAGTATTGCCCTAGTAACGAGTTCAACGAGAAACATTATAACGAATTAACCATGAAGTTGTCCAGGACCGAGGATGAGTTGTCCAAGTCGGTAGAGTCGCTTCAGTCGGTGTTACCCGCCCTGTCAGGTCTCTTAGCCGATGTGTTGAGGCCATTTTTTAGATCCAGATCGCGCTTTATTCTTGCAAAAATGTTAAGTTGTATCCGATGAATAACATCCTATATTTGTGGTATTGTAGCCGCGCAAAAACGTTCGCAGGAGCTTGATCTGGAGGTTCGCCGATTGAGACAGGCCGAGGTCGATTTGGGCTTCAATTTAGCTGAGGCTGAGGAAAATGCTTCCCAGATTACCCAACAACTCGAGGATGAAAGGGTCGCCCATGCGGAGAAGTTAGATCAGAAAGTTCAGGATGGCATTATGGACTGGGTGGAGAAGAAGCGGCTCGAGGTCGCGCAGAGGAAGGCCGGCGCGGCTCCTCCCAAGGTTTAAGCTTTTTTTTTGTGGTGCTGCGTCACTATGTTTCCCCTTCCATCGGGTTGTAAATCGCTCTAAACACTTCTCCCCTTTTTAATTTCCGGTACCTCGCTTGTTCGTTTTAATGGGGGTGCTGCGTCACCGATGTTGTTTGTTTCATTTCCGCTAAACTTTTTATTTCGTATGTCCGCGTGATGCTTTCCGTACTTTGTTATCAGACGCTTGGTGTTATCGATTTAGCTTTTGTTTCTTATGTTATTCTGGTGATTGTTGATTGATGTACCATGCGATCGATGTGGTTTTCGTTTTGAATGCTGCTCCTCTGGGTGTTGGTTGTTGCACGACACGATCGATTTGTTTCTTGTTCCGCATGTTGCCCCGACCGTTTGTTGATTAACGCACGACGTTATTTGTTTCGCTTTTGTTCCTGGTGTTATGCCCTGTAATTGTTGCTTTTATATGTTAGAACTCTAACCATTTCTGTCGAACACACCCAACAAGGAGGGTCATCGGGCCCTATGCCATGTCCTGATCGGGGTATCTCATCACTATCTCTTTGGATTCAGTGGAAGGGTATCAGTTATCCTAGTTCTAGACCCGATGGTACCGAGTGGTTATCAATCAACCGATCTCGGGCAAGTGGACACGCCCACTTGCGATGGTGGTGACCTTTCAGATGTAAGTAGGCCACCTAGCTGAGTAGACCTCGCGTCTAAACAACCTTTGGAACTGGTTTCCAACCACCAGAACCCTTAGGCTACCTCGGCACTTGCACACTGCCACTGCCCCGAGTTCGAATAGCCAGGCGACTGTAAGGCACCTCGGCACTTCCACACTGGCATTGCCCCGAGTACGAATGCCCATTCGAGTGTAAGTCACCTCGGCACTTCCACACTAGATTTGCCTCGAGTATGAATGACCATTCGAGTGTAAGTCACCTCGGCACTTCCACACTGGCATTTACCCGAGTAAGAATAACCATTAGTTGCTTGTGCCCTATACCATACCCCTCACGGTTTCACAGAGATAGAAGACACGTTTGCTTACCGTTTTTTCTCGCATTGCCCGTCAAGGATGATAGAGTTTCAGGAATCGGATGTTCCATGGTTTGAGCTCTCTTGTTCCGTCGAGTCGCATTAGTCGATACGATCCCTCGCCCACCTTAGATTCGATTATATATGGCCCGCCCCATTTTGGTGCTAGTTTTCTGCCTTTTTTGTCGCGCTCCCATTCAGCTAGAAATTTCAATACCTGCTGCCCGGGATTAAACTCTCTTGGTCGAACGCGCTTGTTGTACTCCCGTTGTAACCTCCTTTGATAATTTTCCATTTTTTGTAGCGCCATTTCTCTTGTTTCTTCCAAGTCGTCGAGTTTAGCCAAGATCAGATCGGACGACACGTTTCGCCTCCACGCTTCAGTTCTTGTGGTAGGTATCATTGCTTCATTGGTAGAATCGCCTCGGTTCCGTAGGTAAGCATAAAAGGGGAGAACCCCGTAGCTCCCTCCGTGTGGTTCTGTATGCCCATAGGACGTTATATAATTCCTCGCACCAGTTGCCATATTCCCCATCCAGTTTCTTCTTCATGTTATCGGCGATGGTCTTATTAGTGATCTCGGCCTGCCCATTGCACTGGGGGTAAATCGGGGTAGCTTTGCTCTTCCTGATGTTGTAAGTGTTAAATAGAAGATCAATGTTCTCGACCTGTAGTTGTTTTCCATTATCGAGACGATGGCAGCGGGACCCCGAAGCGACAAATGATATGTTCCCAAATGAACTTAAAAACATCTTTGTCTCGAATATGCCTCAGTGGTTCCGCCTCGACCCACTTGGTAAAATAATCCGT
Organism: Papaver bracteatum; assembly: GCA_023529315.1. Classification (NCBI taxonomy): domain Eukaryota; kingdom Viridiplantae; phylum Streptophyta; class Magnoliopsida; order Ranunculales; family Papaveraceae; genus Papaver; species Papaver bracteatum. The sequence continues at coordinate 1,659,308 of JAJJWX010002723.1, read as the reverse complement.
AGCCACGATCAAATACTTCCTTTGCCCCGTTCCTACATGTAACGGCCCGACAATGTCCACTCCCCATTTAGCAAAAGGCCACGGACTTATGATCGAGTTTAACGGTACGCCGGGAGCATGGATTTTCTTCCCGAAACGCTGACATTCTTCACAAGCTCTTTCCATTTGCTTTGCGTCCTCGTTCATATACATCCAAAAGTAGCCCATTGTTTTTGCCTTAGCCGACAAGCTTCTTCCCGAGCTGTGATTTCCAGCCGCCCCATAGTGTAGCTCATGTAGGATTATATGGCCTTCTTCCCTGATTACGCATCGTAGGAGTGGCCCTAGGTAGGAATTCCGATATAATATCCCCCCCTTAACTCGTAGGCGCCCGATTTACTTTTGATCTTGTTCATCTCGGGCCGACTCTTAGGTAGCTCACCCGTCTCTAAGTATTGATGTATCGGCTTTCTCCAGTCGCCTTCTTTGTATCTCTCGGCTGTGTTAACGGCCACCTCGATCCGTGCTTCTGATGTTTCAGGGATAGACGGGTTAAGTAGCCTCATAACGCGTATCCCTTCAATGCTCGGGTCTACTAACTGTGAGGCGATGTATGATAGAGCATCCGAGTGTCTGTTATCCTTTCGGCAGATGTGGCGGAATTTAATATCTGGGATTTGCTTGATGTAAAATTGGGCGAGCTCCCAATATTTTTGCAGCACCGGATCGTGTGTAGCGTATTGGCCCGTAATTTGCCGGATCACTAGTTGAGAGTCACTAGTCAGTCGAACCTCATGCATCCCCATTTACACAATTATCCGTAAGGCATGGATCACCTCCTCATATTTGGTGATGTTGTTCGTTGCCTTGAATTCTAACCTGAACGAATGCACAATCTTCCTCCCCTTTGGCGTGGTGAACACCAACCTGAGACCCGATCCGCAGATGCCCCATCATCTTCCTCCCTTTGGCGTGGTGAATTCACTTCAACCTGAGACCCGTTCGACTACACTATCTCTTTGCCATCCATGGGTCTTTGTTAGATGCCCCATCAACAAATACTTCCCATGAGAAGTGACGTGTTGGGCTACTAGAGGCACTAGTGTTCTAGTTTACATCTTGGTCCTTGATGCTTGGTAGTAGTATTGGCCCCTCTTGTTCTTGTGTTCATTCATGGTTTGAAGGATGTTTGTTACAGGTATATCTTCTACAACAAGTTATGATGGTGATGTTGTGAGCTCAAGAGTCATCAATGAGGGGGAAGTCTGCCAAGAAATCGGCCACTACTTGTCCTTTGATCGCGGTTCTTGTCTCGTATATCACATCATATTGTTTGATTATGGCTCCCCACTTGGAGATTCTCCCCGATCGCCCAGCACTATCCAAGACCGCTTCGATAGGCGATTTGGTGAGCACCCGTATTCGATGAGATTGAAAATATGTTCGTAGTTTAGAGGCAGCAAAGGCTAGCGCGAGCACCATCTGCTCCATTCTAGTGTAGTTCTTCTCGGCCGGACTTAAAGTTTTGCTGGCGAAGTATACCGGCTTTTCCATGCCCATCTCTGTTTTAACCAATACCGCACTTATGGCATAGGGTGTCGCGCCTAAGTATAAAGTGAGAATTTCTGACGGCTCAGGACTTTGAAGAACCGGGAGGCTAGCTAGATGTAGCTTGATACTTTGAAAAGCTTCTTCGCTTGCGTCCGTCCATCGGAATTTTTCTCCTTTCTTCAAGATGTCGTAAAAAGCCTTGCATTTGTCCGATGATCGTGACACAAATCGTCCCAATGCGGCTATGCAACCGTTTAGTTTCTACACGTCTTTCACCGTCGAGGGAGATGGCATGTCAAGGACGGCTCGTACCTTCTCGGGATCCGCTTCTATTCCCCTGGGAGTGATGATGTAGCCTAAGAATTTCCCCGATGTGACCCAGAAGTCACACTTGGCAGGATTAATCTTCATCTTGTGTTTCCTCATTGTTTGAAAGATCTCTCGAAGGTCTCGGACGTGGTTTTTTGATTTCCGACTCTTAACTAACATGTCGTCCACGTAAACTTCTATGGTATCGTGAATCTTGTCTTCGAACATATCGCCTACCAATCTCTGGTACGTATCCCCAGCATTCCTAAGTCCGAATGGCATCTTGGTGTAACAATACAATCCTCTTGGCGTGAAGAAGGAGGTGTGTTCCTGGTCCTCGGGCGCCAGTGGTATTTGGTTGTATCCCATGTATCCGTCCATTAAAGTCATCGCCTCGTATCCCACTATTGATTCTACTAATTGATCTATACTGGGAAGGGGGAAGATGTCTTTCGGGCAGGCCTTGTTCAAGTCGCTGAAATCAATACATATTCGTACTCCCCCTTTCTGTTTTGGTACCACGACCATGTTAGATATCCACTGTGGGTAGTGGGACTTCCTTATTATTCCGGATTCTTGTAACTTCTTCAGCTCGACCTCGACCGTCGCTTGCAATTCTGGCGCGATACGCCTCATTTTTTGTCTAACCGGTTTGAACTTCGGATCAATTTTTAAGTGATGACAACAGACCTTTGGGTCAATACCCTCCAAATCATGTACTTCCCAAGTGAATGCCTCCAGGTTTTCTTTTAATAGCGTCGTGAGTTTGCTGGTTTCTTCGTCCGATAGTAATGCCCCGATCCTCACTACTTTAGGTTCCTCTATCGTTCCCAAGTTTACTTCTTTAGTCTGCTCGACTGTCGAGAAGTTTGATTTGGTCTCCCTGACTGGGGATGCTTCCTTTAATTGCTATAAAGGGTCTTGTTCTTGCGTTTCGTGTGCCAGGACCGCTTGAGAAATCGCCTCCTCCAATTCTTTTGCTGCCTTCACTTCCTTTTCTTTGTTCTTTTCTTTCCTTTGCCGAGCTCGCCGTCGCTCATTTATTTCTATATCAACTTTCATGCATTGTCGTGCCGCCTGGGAGTCGCCCATAACTTCCGCTATTCCCTTGCAAGTCGGGAACCTTAACCTTTGATGGTAGGCCGATGCTACGCCCTTTATCCCCGCAACCCATGGGCGCCCGATAATGGCCTCATAAGGTGAAGCGACGTCGACTACACAGAAAGTGGTTAGTGTGTCTAGGTAGCCACCACCATATGAAACTCTTAAAGTTACTTCGCCCTTCGGGATGGTTATTGTGCCGTTGAAGCCGTAGATACGGTATGTGGATGGGACGAGCATATCGTCTGAGAGTTTCATTCTTCTGAACGTGTCGTAGAACAGCACCTCGACTGAACTTCCGCTATCCACAAGAATCCTTCTTACTCCCCACTTTTCAATCAACAGTGTGATGACCAGTGGATCGCTGTGTGCCTGTCCGTTTGCTGGGACATCCTTAGCCGAGAACGATATGGGCACCGTCATCTAGGGTTCCATGGGAAGAGACTTGGCTACGCTGAATATCTCTTTAAGGTCACGATCCCTTTTATGGATCCTAGTGGTGATTACTGGGCCGAGAGTGTAGTTTTGCATAGCCGAATGTGAAATGGTGTTTATGAATTGGTTCGCCCTATCGATGCGGACTTGATGAACTGGCGCATCGGGTGTTGCTTCCGGCCGAAGGGGGTGGCGGACATACTGCCTCAAATATCCATCGCGGATGAGGTGTTGAACAATATCTTTTACCTCTCGACAGTTATTGGTGGAATGGCCCCTATACTGATGGTAGTGACAGTATTCGGGATGATCTCGGGTCTCTTGGAACTGTACCCCCCCTCGATGCTGGGTAGTTGATGTCGCTCCTCTTCTCAACTTCCTTGAACACCTCTTCCAAAGAAGCGTTTAGTGGGGTATACGATCGGGATTCCTGCTTTGGCTTCTTCACTTTGGCCATCCATTCCCTCTTCTCACTGTTCCTCGGGGGAGGGTCCGATATTTTTTCTGATCGCCTGATATGGTCGTCCATGACCGTTTTAGCTTCAGTACCGACTTCAACACCGGCTTCTTGTACCCATCTATCTCTTGATTCGGCCTGAATTTCTTCCAAGGCGATGTAGTGTTCTTGCATTCTTCTCATCTCCTTTAAGGTTTTAGGTTTTTCAGAAAACATGGCAATCCAAATGGGGTCCGATCTCCCCAACGCGTTTTCAAACCCAAAGATGGCTTGATCCACCGGTACCTTCCCAATTTCAATACACAGTTTCCTCCATCTGTCGGTCAAGGTTCTTAATGGCTCTCTGAATCTTCGGGCGAGGGTAAACAACTTGTTCATTCTTGGCCGAGGTCGACTGTTATGCATATAGGTCTCAAGGAAGGCATCGACTAGCGCATCGTACCCGTTGATCGAACCAGGCGCGAGCGAATAAAACCAATCTCGCGCCTCGCCCTCCAAACTAGCTGGAAAGAATTTACATATAACTACCGGGTTACTTCTCCATTGGATCAGTGACATGGTATACATCTTAAGGTGTTCGGTTGCATCGCCAGTTCCATCAAATCTAGAGGGGAATGAAGGTAAAGTACACTTAGGTGGGAAAGGCATTTGTTCCAATTCTTGAGAGAAAGGCGTTTTCTCGGCTTCGCTCATAATCTCGGCCAGCTTATCCTCTTCTCTTCCGCCCGAAAGTTCCTTGATTTTTGCTTCCAACTCATTAAGATTGGCTTTAGTTGTCTGATCTTGTCGCCCATCCCTTCCTCGCCTTTCTTCATCGGTGGACGAGTCCTCGGGTGGTCCATATCTCTGCGTTTGGGGAACCGGAGGTAATTGCAGCTGACCTGACTGATTAGGCTGATTAATGTTACTCTGCCCCATCATGGGTGGCAAGTGATCGGATCGGCCATGATAACCCGATGTTCCTCGGCTTGATGACCCTCTTGATCTGGTCCGTTGGTTCCTCAGTTGGTAGTTCTCATACTCCAAGGCTAAATTCCGCTGCTGGAGTTCCCTCAGTGACGCTTCTTGTCTCCTCTGACTCTCCAAAATGGCCAACAACGTCGGGTCCGTACTCTCATGACTGGAATGTCCATTGGGTTGGTGTGGCCGAGGTTGTAATGGTGTTGATATGGGTGGTGGGGGCGGTATTGGATTGGTCATATGATTGACAGCTTGAACGGTTGTCGGGCCGATGTCACTTGATATTGCTCGCCCCAACTGAATCTGCCTAAGACGCTCTTGTTCCCTTCCCAAAGCTTCCTGGTGTTCAATTTTTTGCCTCGTCGATTGCCTCTGAGCTCGCGCTGCAAGTGCTTCCTCATCGTCATCGGTGTCTGAAGCTGTGAGTCCATCGACTTGATCGACTCTTCTCTGAGTTAGTGTAATCTGGTGCAGAGGTAAGGTGTTATCGTCCCACCCCAAATCTACTTCCTCGTCTACAACAGGCATCCCTCGCGCAACTGCATGAGATTCCTCGGGCGGTGGTTGTCGACTGTTCCCTTGCCTCGGCCCCGTTATCCCTGCCTGCATGCTGCTGCTAGTGACCGTGCGATTCCTCAACATACTTATCGTCCCTGAAGTGCTAGCCATTAGTTACGTCGTGTGATAAGCCGAGTATCGCCCGTCCCTACGTCAGCAAATACGAAAAAGAACCCCTTACTTCGACCTGATTTTTCTAACAAAATGCACAGAAAAAAAAGGCGAAACGTTCGACTCTACGACTACTATCACTATGCAGGGTCAACTTTGGTTATCAGGTGGGTTCCGTTTATCTACCCTATTTTGGTCTTATGCTGAATCTGTGGCTGTACTCACTTCCCCGTCACTATCACTCCGTACGACGTCGCTCTCCGTACTCGACCTATGCATTTAAGTTGGTTTGTCCTTTGTTCTACATGCTCCAAATCATTGATCTTATGCACATGATGCTTAGAAAGTACGGCAAGTAACCCCTAGAATTAATTTGAACTTGTACCAACTCCACTTTCTCGAGATTTAATTATGACCTTTCCGACGACTTACGCTACACCGTCGGCTAAAAATTATACAAGGTCGACAGTTCATTACATGATGAAATATCTAAAATGCTAACTTTTGGTAACTCCGAGAACCCAACTTCTTACCGTAGCTAAAAACAACTCGCTTAACGCTAACAAGCACACAATTATCAAGAACAAACATTCGTCCCTTCAACAGATTCTTCACGTAGCTTCTAACCCGAACTGTTAGTCGCTGGTGAGCTCGTGAAGTTTCTCTGTCGATCAAACTGTTGAAGACGCTAAGAAGACGCTGCTACTACTATGACTTTAAATTCTCAGTAAATGACTCAAAACAACCATTACTTCGGCCAACAGAGTTCATCGTAGCTTCTACTCCAACACATTAACGTGTATTGAGGAGCTGTTGATCGTCTCTGAAGACTTTAATGGCATGGTATCCGGAGATCTTAGTCTTGTCCCCTTAGTCGGCGCCAGAATGTAGATGCATTTTACTACAAACTACATCCAAAGGATAGAAATGTACGACTCTTCTCAAACGAAAGTAAACACTCAACCATGAACACAAGATATACGTGGTTCGGTATGATTACCTACGTCCACGGGGGTGAAATGATGAATCTTATTACTTCACGGTGTTACAAAGGTGTTGCTCTTAGTGGGATTTCCTTAAAAGATGAACTTACTTCTCATTCACTTCTTTCTAATGCTAATTCGGGTTTCTCTCTCCTTTCTCTCCCAAAAATTACAACCTGCCTCTCTAGAATACAAGTCCCGCTATTTAATGGAGAAAGTTTATACAACGAAGTTAGAATGTTGACCCTGTTACATCTAATTAGCTGTTCTGTGATCGGGCCGACTCACGTCGTCTTGTGCGGTCGATGCATCTTGGTTCCTCGCCTGTATTTCGTTCGAGCCAATCTCTTATGGTCCTCTGTTGACGCGATGTCGGCTGTCTCGATAGTCGTCCTTATGATCAGCCGATGTGTTCCACACTTTCTTGCCTGTTTGACTGTAGCTCCTCGTTTGTCCCGTCCCACCTTATCTTGTCAGCTTTATTAGAAGTCTGGGTCAAGTCTTGTCCGACATTATTACGCCCGATCCACGTGGCTTCCTTAAATCTCGTGCTCTTTAATCTTTGCTCTATACTTCGCGTTTCTTTATATTTGGGTGCACTGGGTCTAGGATATTGCCACCTGGATCTGTAGATAATTTACACCTACAGCGATATTCTAGTCCTACATCTTGCCTCTTCTCATGTCTTTTCTGCGAAGAGGGAAAGACTTTGAGAATTAAAATATCGCAGCTACCTAGTTTTTCATCTCTTTTCCCCGACATAACCCTGTAAATTAGGTATGACCGCTTATACGTGTCGAATGCTCATATTTTAACTGGTTAATCCTTTATTACCCTGTTACCCTTCTTCTGTCTATAAAAGAGATAACTTGTTAAGAAATATTCTCTTTCTTTTACTTCTTCGTCTTCTTCGTCCCTTCTCTTCTCTGTAAACCTTCCCGTCTGAAAATTTTCTTCTTCCACAGGTTCATCTGCTACTGTTCTAATGGAGTCTCAAAGGTATAAACATTCTCTTCTGATATTATTAAATTCGATTATGCTTGTCTAAACTATGTTTATCTATTTTATTTGATCTCTTCAATTTGATTTTTCATAATTCCCATACTGTGTCTTCTTTTCAGTGAAACTACTTCTAACGTGCAACCTGTATCTCAAAACCCTAATCTTCTTAAAAATTCGCAACAGAAACTGGCTGAAAAGAAGAGGAATCGTGCGAATCATAAGGTAGTAAGAAACACTTGTTTTCTTAATAAAAATATATTTTTGCCTCTGTTTCTTATCTAGTTTATTATTCGCAGGATGATGAGAATGTTGCTGAACCTCGCAAGCGATCTCGCAAGATTAAACCCATTGAATACGGAATTACTATTCCCTCATTATCTTCTTCAAAATCCACTCCCATAGCCTCGCAAACTGTGCCCCAAACTTTTTATCGCGATGATGTCACTCCCAATATTCCTTCCTCAATTAACCCTCTCATAAGTGAAACTCCCCATATTATTTCGAATGAAGTTCCTTCTTCTTCTACTGTAGTCACTTCTCAAGTTGATTCATTTTCACTTACAAATGTGACCTTTCCAGACACTCCCCCTCCTGATGACACAAATAATTCAAACCTCCAACTTGCCATTGTTACCACTTCACCTCCTACATCTCTTCCTCCTGTTATAGAAGCTTCAATTGATGTAGACGTTGCCTTTAGAGTCTTATCTGACATTCTGGATGAAACTAGAAAATCCTCCATTAATCCTGTCAAGCGTGGTGTCTGCGAAGTTTTAAGCAAGTATTTGGGTTCTGAACAAACGGCTGCGAAAACATCTCTAGAAAACGAAATTGAAATTTTAAAAGAGAGTCTTCGGGTTAAGACTTCAGAATGCAATACTCTTCAGCATAAGATTCACAACTCTTTACTGAATTGCGAGAATCTTCGTAATAAGAATGAAGAACTAAAAGGTATACTTTTCCTTCTTTTATCTCTTGGTTTTTCTATTTTAGTAAATTCTCATTTTTCTATGCTTAATTCTCTTTTGAATCCTTGGTTCATATATTTAGTTGTAAATCGGACACGATTCTTGGAGAGATTTCGGTTTGAGTATATCGCTGAAGAAGCTCGTGCTGAGAAAGACTCTTGGATGGATCAATATAATAGATTAGATAACCTTCATTCATATTCTATCGACCAAATAGATAATCTTACCAATAAGAATAACCAACTAATACAAAGGAAAAGTCTGTTAAATAGCGAAATTACTCGTCTTTCTGATTTGTTAACCCAAGCTAATTTGGCGATAGAAACTTTATCAGATGAAAATGAGAATTTATCTCAAGAAAAGTGAAACTTCTAAAATAAGATAGCGATCTCCTCGCAACATTTAAGTATTCTTCAGAAAGTATGTAACAATCAAGAACAATCTCTATCTTCATTGAAAGAAGAACTCAAAGAAGTAACTGAATCATCAATAGCTGAAAAGGATAAACTCATCCAGGGTAGGATAGATCTAAGTGTAAAGGCTAGGAAACTCAAAGAACGTTTCTCCCGATTGAAAGAATCTCATTCCTTATTGTATAAAGAAAATGCTTATCTACTTTCTAAAGAAGAAAGTATAAAATCTCGCCTGAAGGGTATAATTGGAGATAAATTTGATGATGCCATGAACCAGTGGGAGAGTTGTGTCTTATCATTAATTCAAAACTTATCTTCGCAAAGATAAGGTAGTCATTTTGACTGCCTTAATTCTAGCTTTTATGTTCAAATTTCTATGCTATATTTTTGCAAGATCTTCGTCTGAATGTTTTTCTGGCTTATCTATTTTTCTCGCAGAATAAGAGAAAAGTCTTCAAACCACCATTTCTGACTTGGCTGATAAACTGGCTTCAGTCCGTAAAGAAAATGGTGAACTTCTGGCCAACTATGTCAAATCTCGCGATCGTGCAGAAAGAAGATATGACTATCTTGAATACTATAAGACCATGGAAATTAGGAATCGCGACAGAGGCTTCCTTTGCAAAGTTCATCTCAGTGCTGAAGTTCTCGTGAATGACATCTTAATATCCAATGCTCTCTCCCCCGTATCAGTCAATCCTATGGAAGTAGATGATGATGAAATTCCTCTTCCCATGGCTAGTGATCTAGAGTATGTAAGTGATGAAGAAGTTTTTTCTCAAGAAAATTCAGTGGATAAAGAAAAATCTCCTCCTACAAAGGTAGCTACTGGACATGGAACAATCATTAATGAGTCATCAAATGAGGAAGAAACTCAAGCTGATCATGAGAAGAATGTTGGCGAGGCTAATAACTCTGGCAAAGATAATGCTTGAATTTTGTTTTTGCTTTCTTTTAGTTCTCTTTCTTGCGAATGATGTAACCCCTTTCAATTTTAAAACTCATTTTGGAGCTCTGTTAAATTTCTGTCCTTATCAATACTCTGCGAGAAAGATAATGATATTTTATTTATCAATTCCCATACTTGACCCTCATTATCTTTCTTGGAATGAATAAATATCTCCTGCATCTTAGAAAAATGAAATAGTTAATGGGTATGATTATTCTTGTGGTCTTATTTTTCCTTCCTAATTAAAGGTCTTATTTTGCCACGTTTCTTTCTGCGACAAAATCGCAGGACATCCTTACATTCGTATGTAGAGACCCATTGATCTTGCCTTAGCTCTTGGATTTTATCAATTCTCTGTGACTATATGATAGGTATAAGTTCCCTTGCGAGAACAAAGCCCCATGACATATCCATATTGCGATGAAATCTTAGGACATCTTTACACTTTCATGTAAAAACCCATTTATCTCATCTTAACTTTTTCTTATGGCTTGCTGCCTCTGTATTTGTCACGCGACAATATGACAGGCCTAAATTTTCTTGCGAACATAAAGCTCCACGACATTTCCGTCTTAAGATACTTATCATCTCCCTAATGGAGGGTGCCTCCCTTACTTCCCCCCTGGTTTCCCCTTTAAGAAGGGCACATCGGTCATACAAGACTAGCTCCTCCCATCCAGTCTTAACAACAACCAGTTATTTTCGCAACCTCTTATCCTTTATGCATATATGGCTTATAGTTACGAGACTGCACCCTAAGTGGGGTTTTCTTGAGGCCGAGTGCATTATAGCCAAGACTTACCAAGAATGGCCAGGGTAGGTTCGTCCATCCCGGGCATCCTTGGCTCAACCGTGTACCTCGGCGCCTTGGTCATACTCTGCACCCCTTAGAAGAGATCCTCGGTCGTCCAACCAGGGTATAACCTTATATAGTTGGAAATCCAAAGTATCTCTCCTGGATAGGTATCTCAAAGAGATGGACCCCAGTCTCCGTGTCTCAGGTTCCAGCAGCGGTATAACCTTATCCCTGAGCCACACAAAGAGATACCCCCTAATATGACGTACTTTAGGTCATACATTTGCCTCTTGTGAAATTGTATTCGCGAACTAGGGTGTACGCCATAAAGGTTTGTCATGTTCTTTGTTTCTTTTGCGTATATCGCAATTTTTCATTCTTTATGTAATCTTGAATAATCTTGCGAATAAACTTGCAACTGTAAAAAAAAAATTTGCCCATTTCTTCTTTGTTTCATTAAAAATGTGTTACTGATAATATCTTTTTAAATATAATCTGTTCCATGGTCTACCAAGTCTTTGACCAACATCTCTGCCTTATGGGTCCACCAACCTGTATGCCCCTGTTCCAACTATCTCTTTAATGATATACGGTCCATCCCATTTTCTTTCCAACTTTCCACCACATTCTCGCTGGTACTCTGGTGTTTCTCGCAGAACTAAATCACCTGGTTGAAACTCACGTTTTTTGACTCGCTTGTTATATTCACGATCTAACCTTCGCTGATAATTTTTCATATGTTGTAATGCTTTTTCTCTTTTCTCTTCTAATTCATCAAGTTCTCTTAGAATCATGCTAGCATTAAGATTCTTCTCCCAAACCTCTCTTCTTGTTATAGGAATAACAACTTCTGTTGGTAGTACTGCTTCAACACCATACGTTAAACAAAAAGGTGACATCCCAGTTGCCTCTCTCTTGGTTGTGTTGTAAGCCCAGACTGCATTATGTATCTGTTCACACCATGCTCTGTGGTTCTCTTCTAATTTCTTTTTTAAGATGTATGTTATTGTCTTATTAGTTGCTTCAGCATGACCATTAGCTTATGGGTATAAAGGAGTAGATTTTCCACAACTTATCTTAAATGCATTGAGTAGCAACTCTATGTTTTGTCCTTCAAATTGTTTTCCGTTATCAGAAACCAACTGTGCTGGGATTCCAAATCTGCATATAATATTTTCAAAGATGAACGTAAATATATCTTTATCGCGAATGTGTTGTACCGCTTTTACTTCTGCCCACTTTGTGAAGTAATCTGTCGCGACAATTAAGTATCTCTTCTGCCCTGAACCTGGCACAAAGTGTCCCACAATGTCTAAGCCCCATTTTCCAAAAGGCCACACACTTTTTGAAGATGATAATGGTGCTCCCGGTGCATGTATCCTCTTTCCATATCGCTGGAAGTCTTCGCAACATTTTGATAATTGTTTTGCATCTTCATGCATATACGGCCAATAATAGCCTTGCATTTTTATTCTATAAGCCAAAGATCTTCCTCCGCTATGATTACCAGCATCTCCACTATGCAACATTTTTAACACTTTTTCTCCTTCTTCCCTTGTCAAACATCTAAGTAATGGCCCATTAAAAGATTTTCGATACAATACTCCATCCCTTAATTCATAATTTGTTGCACGACTCTTTAATTTGTGCGCCTCCAATCTATTTCTTGGTGTTTCACCTATCGCCAAGTATGCGTGAAGTTCTGCTCTCTAATCTGCGATAATGTCTCTGGATGGCTCTTCTGCGTCATTTTATATTATCATTACATCCCTCTTTTCTTCTTCTTATTTATTAATTGAAGGTGATACAAGCGTCTGAATTCTTATGCATCTCGCAACTGGGTTTGTCATCATACTTGATATGAACGCAAAAGCATATGCGAGTCTGTTATCTTTTCTTGATATATGTCTCCATTTTATTTTTGGAATTCTCGCAGACAATTCTTCAACAAGTTTCTTATATTTCTTCAGAGATGGTTCATTTGTTGTGTATTCTCCTTTTATCTGGCGAATAACCAGTTTTGAGTCACTGTTAATCCTTGCATTCTCTAACTTCATCTCTACGGCGAACTTTAGAGCATGCACCACAGCTTCATATTATGTTTCATTATTAGTGGATGTGAATTCCAAAGGAAATGAAAAAGCCAATTTTTCTCCTTCTGGCGAGATAAAGACCACTCCAATTCCATTTCCTTCCCCATTTGATGATCCATCCACCAATAATTCCTACATGTTGGGTTCCTTAAATGGATCTTTTGGATCTCCATGTTCTTCTTCTATGTCCATCATTTCTTCCATAGCTTCATCATCTTCTAGAGGAAATTCTGCTAAAAAATCCGCTACAACTTGTGATTTTGGCGAGGATATGACTTCATATTTGATTTTAAAGTGCCCTACTTGTGCATTCCATCTCTCAACTCTGCCTGATCTTTTTAAGTTCTTCATTAATGATTCAATGGGCACCTTTGTTAATACCTTTACTTTATGTGCCTGAAAATATATGCGAAGTTTAAAGGTTGCATAAACCAATGCCAGAATTAGCTTTTCAATTTTTGAATAATTTCTCTCTGCAGAATTAAACGTTTTGCTGATGTAATAAATTGGTTTTTCTACCCCTGGATCTATTCGCAGTAATACTGCGCTTAATGCGTGCGATGTTGTCACAAGATAAATCAATAATTCTTCTCCCGGCTCCGCATTCTGTAAAATAGATATGTTCATCAGATATTCTTTAACTCCTTGAAAAGCCTTCTCACATTCATCTGTCCACTTGAATTTTGTACCCTTCCTGAGTATATTGAAGAAATGCTTTCATTTATCTGAAGATCGCGAGATAAATCTTCCTAGCGAGGCTAAAGGCCCATTCAACTTTTGTACATCTTTCACTGTTGCTGGCGTTGGCATATCGCGAATTTCCTATACTTTCTTTGGATCAACTTGAATTCCTTCTTTTGATACAATATAACCTAAAAATTTCCCTGACGCTACTCCAAAAATGCATTTCTCAGGATTCACCTTGATGTTAAAGAGTCGCATTTGATCAAAAATCTCCTTAAAATCTTGCACATGGTTCTTAGCTTCTTTGCTCTTTATTAACATGTCATCTACATACAACTCTAATATTTTGTGTATCCACTTTGCGAACACCTTCTCCACCATTCTTTGATACGTTGCGCCAGCATTTCGCAACCCAAAAGGCATTTTTGTGTAACAATATAATTCTCTTGGAGCAAAAAATGCGGTCTGCTCTTGATCTTCTTCAGCGAGAGGAATCTGGTTATAACCTTTATACCCGTCTAATGAAGATATTCTATCATTTCCTGATGTTGATTCAACCATTTGAAGAATATCTGGTAATGGAAAACTATCTTTAGGTCAAGCTTTGTTTAAGTCAGTAAAGTCTATACAAATTATGATCCCCTTATTTTTCTTTGGAACCACTACCATATTTGAAATCCATTCCAGGTATTTTGCTTGTCTTATAATTCCAGCATCAAGCATTTTTTGTAACTCTTCTTCTATTTTTGAGTGATAAGTTGTTGCGATTTTCCTTATCCTTTGCTTGAATGGTCTCATATCTTTGTTAATTTCTAATTTATGACATGCAAATGATGGATCTATTCCAGGCATCTCATCCATACTCCACGCGAAAATATCCTTATATTCTCGCAAGAGATTTATGGTTTGCTCTTCTTCACCTGCACCCATTTTAGTTCCAATTTTCAACATTTTAGGTTCTTCTTCACTTCCAATATTTATTTCCTTTATTGGTTCTGATGCGGTGTAGCTGGCCTCAGGTTCTCCCATTGGTGTTGGTGTTTCCATGACTCTCGCGGGCTCATCATCTTCTTGAGAGATCTCGTCGGGTATCCCTTTTCCTTCTCTTGCTCTTATCATGTAAACTTTAAAGTCTTCTTCTTTCTTTGCCTCTTTTGCCAATTTTCTGCGAGCTTTTCGCAGTTTTGGACGCTCTTCATAATTTCTCACTTCAATTCGATAACACAGCTTCGCAAGATCAGTATCTCCCCTAATTTCTCCAATTCCACCAGGCATAGGAAATTTGATGCATTGATGTAATGTTGATGCTACAGCCTTGATTGCATGTATCCATGGTCTCCCCAATATCATGTTATATGGTGCCTCCACATCCACCACACATAATGTTACTTGTGTTTCAATCTCTCCTAGTGGAATTCGTACCATTATTTCGCCTTTAGGTTTTGTTATAGATTTTCCAAAACCATGAATGTGATAATTTGAACAAGACATCTCTTCATCCTTATGTCCTATTTTCTTAAATGTATGATAGAATATAATATCTACAGAACTTCTTGCGTCCACCAAAGTTTTATTCACAGCCCATTCTTCTGCAGATCTTGTTGATTTTTCCTTCTTCAATCGCACAGCAGATACCGTTATTACCAATGGAGATGTACGATCCAAATTTTCTTTTGGTATTTCTGCTGCTGTGAATGTAATCTCCTGCTTTTCCCAATCCTTCAAAGGTGATATTTTCTCCACCGTTATAATTCTCTTTCCTTCAAAATCTCGTTTATGAATCCTTCATCTAATATTTTCATGGAATTGGTTGATCATTTTTTTTGTTATCGTATTGCATTCCAACTTCCTGTAATCCTCCTTTGCTTCAATTATTTTTTCTTCAACTGCTTCACCAATTTGTTCAATCATCTTCTTAACTCGAATATTGATCTTTAATCTTGCTTTTTCCTATAATTTTCGACTTTCAATACCTATTTCGGGCGCCAAAATGTAGTTGCAGGAAATCCTACACTACACCCTTGATAAGAATTTACTGTAATTAAGACATATTTGAATATTAAAAACAACACTTTATTATTTGATTCTCAGAAATATTTACAAGAAATGGAAGAAATCAAGAATACAACCGCTCCCTTGAATTTTCTCTCTCCTCAAGACTTCCTTTACACTCAAAAAATACATCATCCTCTCTCTGAATCTACTGGGTCTCTTTATATAGGATAGTTACATAATGAATGACATCTAATCTGTCCTTTAATTTCGGATTTGACTCGTGGTATTATCAAAGTAGTTATAATGCCCATTCTCACAAGCGTCGTGACCATCGCAGGATAATCACACTCTTCCCGTGTTTCTTCATTCGTCAGCTATTACGTCATTCTTTAAATTATTCTGTGACACTCATGAAGTGTTGTTGAAGAACTCGCGATGATATGTTTAGCTGAAATGTTGTTAATCTCACAAGAGTAATATCATGGTGATATTCTGGTCCTACAGTAAGGTAAACGCGCGTGGACGATAAGGTCGTGATAGTGTAGCAGGCGGCTTGGCATAGTGTGGTCTTGGAAATACGAGCCATTCACGGACGACTAATCGTGGTGGGGCCGCGGTAATGGAGGGATGTCTTGACCTGACGTGACTATGACAAGGCGCGGTTTGGTAGGGTGAGACGTGCACAGATGACTAGGAGCAGTGAGGATGAGACATGGAACGGATTGCTTGGTGATTTATCTTCAAGGGCTTGGTTGCCTCTTTCCTTATTTGGCTCGACCAAAAAGTTCTTCCTCTCTTCAACCCAAAACGTTACGCCTACAAAAAAGGAAAAGCGTTACTCCTTCTGCTTTTGTTATGTTGTTGGTTTTGTTTCTGAAGCTTAGGAAGGGAAAACATGACCTAGTGTGCCTCGAGCACGTTCTTCCACTCTTTCTCACCACCCATAATTATTTCTCACATACAGGCATGGGGTTTAATTAAGACCTGATATCATGCCTTAACTCACGGCCGGTATAAAACTTTCCCTTTTGAGGTTGCATCATTTTGTTGTACATAAAATATGATCTTGAATTCTACATTAGCGTAGTTCGTCTTCGTCCATCCTCTTTATAGGTATCGCCTCGTGTTTCCTTCTTATTTTTATGTTATCCTCCTTCTTATGTGTGTATAGATAGGATGGAACTTGACCACTTTCCTTGTTCTTTGTAGTGTATGATGGGGCACTCCAGGGATAGCCATGTCTTTAATTCTTTGGAGAAGGACTTCAGAATTGGCGGAAACCGATCTTCTTCTCATGAGGAGGCATTATCCAGAATTGAATCTCTGTTCCATGAAGCTGGTAAAATCATCAAGGACCTCCCTTGCATCTATCTCCATGAAGTGCAGGCGCGTGTTCAGACTTTCTTGGGTTCGGTTAACATGGAGGAGGGACGAGAAAATTAGGAAGAACCTTGGCGTGTCGAGAAGTTCTAGTGCGGAAAAACCTTTCCTCGTTCCAGTTATAGGGCGGATCGAACTGTTTCTAGGTCGAAGCAACGAAAAATCTAGCATGTGAAGCTTTCGGAGGAAAGCGCCATGGTTCTCAATTTTGATGCGGATGAATAAAAAAATATTCTTCGAAGGGTCAATGAGAAAACCTTCGAGGGAGCGTTTGACAGAAATGAAGTAGCCTTTGGAGTTGATTCCAAAGGTGTCGTTGGTGATACTGGAGGGGTCATGGTGGCATATGCCGAGCCGGTCGTCGAAGCGGACACTGTTGTTGCTGTGGTTTCTTCGGGATGGGATGTTGAGGTTGCTGCTGCTAACACCATTGAATGGAATATTTGTTTCCCGAGGGATTATTAGGGGAAGTGCTTGAAGATAGCCTTGACAAAAAAGACTCATGTTCCATCCTTCGAGGGCTAGTTCCTCCCTTTTTGTTATTCCTGTTAACTGCTTAGTTCCCCCAATGTTTTTCGTAAACTTATCTTTACCTTCTTCTTCATCAGTCAACATTTCGCTTTATATATTTATTTATTTTTGAATGATTGAGTGAGGTATTTCTGGTTGTGGTATGATGGCTTTGCAATCATTTTCAGGGTTAATTTGATGTATTTCTCTGATATCTGGAGAACTTGTTTGGAAAGAGATGTATTTATGCTCTTTTTTTTTTTTTTTTTTTTTTTTGACGGAAAATAAAACTCCAGGAAGAATACAAATGGTGTATTCATCTTGGGGGAAAACAACTACTAAGAGGAATTGTTAAAGGAAATACTAAAGGGAGAGTGACTGGAAAAGTACAATATTTTAGGGATTGGAGGCCTTGAGCCATCGCGAGTGAACTATCACGCCTTCAGGTGTGTCTGTGTTGATGAGCTTGCAATATCCTCCTAAAAGGATGTCCGCCACCAGATACAGCTCGTCTTCTCTTCCATTGGGATATTCAATTTGAATAGCCATATTTACCGTCATCTTCCCAACTTAAAACGAGTTTACCTTAACCACTACATCTCCGATTGAAAACGGGTTCAGGCATCGTGCAACCGTTCGAGTTTTAGCTTCATTGGTTTCGATGGAAGTTTCCAAGATTTTTTCAAAGTGTTCAAATGGCCCAGCACCCCATTCACATTTCTTGATAGCGTCCGTGCCAGTAATCGCGTCGAGTCCCCATGACGGAATAAGAGAAGGAATGACTGGTTGTAGAGAAGGTCACTCGGTCAGACTTATTTGCGTTTGAAATCCTGGAGCTAGCGCCAACAGGTCTTCTCCAGATGTCTGGGTTCCTTTGATATCTCTTCGATGCGATAACCAATGGGATGATTTGTTGGAAATTCCTTCGGGCGTGGATGTCGGTAGAGGGTGCACATCTAATTTCGCTTTGTTGTCGAGTACCCATAAGTGACCCAATATCATGTCGTGACCCAGTTCTTTGATAATATGGAATTTGTTATGCATTATAGCGTCTTTCACCTTGATATCGAGGTTGATATAGTCATGCGCGTTCAAAGATTCTCCTCTTGGGTTCTTAATCACAGACGGGGAATGGATAGTGTCTTATTTTGTAAATCCTGATGCCTTTAGTGTCTTGAAAGTAATGATGTTGAGGTCAGAGGCCGCGTCGATGAGCGTTTTTTCAAATTCGATACCTCTTAAACGGGACGTGGTCAGCAGTCCTCAGATCTCCCCTTTGGTTCCGCCCGTTTGGAAATCTTGGGCCCCTGGTGTGGTTTTCGGGGAGAGAAAAAGTCATTTGCTAGATAGAACGCGATTGAGAGGTGCAAAAATATCTTGGAACTGTACCTTGCAAAGATAAAGAATTGTTCATACTTGCTACATCATGGATTGTACAGTCTCGTGCATGGAGTCCCTAGAGAACCCACGGTTTCTTATTGGGAGTGGGTCTCGATGTACTCCCTCGTCTCCTAGTTGGATCTCTCCCGCTTCCATCTTTTCTTTGAAAATATGCTTTAGTATGTTGCAATCACTGGTCGGGTGGTGAACGAACCTGTGGTAATGGCAGTACTTGGGGTTCGCCATCTTAGCCTCAGTTAGTGGATGTCTGGGAGGTGGCAGTTTGATAACATCATCTTGAACCCAGGTCTCTAGGAGTTCAATCACCTCCTCAATGGGAAACGGGAAATCGAAGGTATTCCCTTCGGTTTCATGATGATGCATGGGAGCTTTAGTGGTGGTCTTCCGTGGCGGGGCTTCCCATTGCACCGGTACTTCACGTTTTGGATGGTGGCATGTAGTTGGGGCTTTCCATTTTCCTCTTTCGTTCACTATGTTCATAGAGGATGAGCCGGCATTAAATTTCTTGCTGATGAGGCGTCTATTCTCACGAGTTTCACGCGTGTCTTCGGTTCGAGTTGTCCTAGTTCTTTCTAGTAATGCTGGTGCTGTCATTGTGGATCGTCTAGCCGCTTCATGGAGTTCGTAGAATGTTTGAAAGCACAAGTTTTCAAGCAAGGTGCGGTAAATAGGAACCATACCATTGATGCACGCGTTCACCAGTTGTTTCTCAGTCACGTTTGGGTCATGACAGTCGAGTGCTTGAACCCTGAACCTTTTGACAAAATCATTCGGATGTTCGTTATCCCACTGGTACATTCTTCCGAGGTATGATAAAGTAACTTGTTCAGACACGAAGAAGTATTTCATGTAAAACGCAGTAACCATGCTGCTCCAGTTGGGAATACTGTTCGGCAGGATGCTGTAGTACCATGTATACGCCCTTTCAGTAAGTGATATTAAGAACTCCCTTAGACGAAGAACGTGATTATATTCATTTTTACCTAGGGATTCCAAGTAACGGGAGACATGCTCATGTGCATTCCCGGTACCATCGTACAAGCTGAATTGAGGAGAAGAGTACCCGCTTGGAAGAGGGATTCTTTGCATTTAGGATGGGTAAGGTGGTTGGTGTTGATACATGTCCAGTTCATCATTCTTGATTCGGTTGCGGAGAAGTTGCTCCAGATCTTCTCGCTTGACGAAGTTGGACGGATGATTTATTTCCAATGGGATTCTAACGCGAGTTTCCTCGTCCGCGGAGGCATGCTAGTGTCGGGGTTGTTGGAGACGTTCCTAAGTGGCTCTGGAGGATGCGACTCACGTGGTAGTCGCTCTGTCAGGGTCTTGAGAAAGACGAGTACCTCCTTCTGTGTTGAAACCATATCCGTCTGGGCTTGGTGAGATTTTCCTGTCGTTCCATTAAATCAGCGATGGTGACATAAGGACGGCTTCCTCTGGTCCCTCCGGTCTATCATCCCGTCAGTGGGTAGTTGGAACCTTAGTTGTGGTTGGAGGTTCCATGCTAGACGAAACATTAGGAGCCGCAGCAGCGGCTCTAGCCCTGGTGACTGGTGGCGTAATGCCCGAAGAGGTGTTTTCGTTGTCGTGATTAGAGGGTTGTGCAGAGACATTAGAGGCGGCGGCTCTGGCCCTGTTGATTGGCGGAGTCACGCTTGAGGGAATGCATTCGGAGTTATTGTAGTCAGTAGGTGATGTAACGATATTATTGGTAGAGACGTTAACATCAGGGACGTGCTTTGTGCTGGTATTCTCGGCAGCTGCTCCAGATTGAGTTCCACCATATTGGGATTGACGTTCGGGAAACGAAATCAGGAGTTGGAGTTGATATTGTAACCGATAGATCAATCCTCCCACTATGGTCGCTAATTTTTTATAGGTGAAAATAGTTTCTGCTGATTTCGGTAATTGCAGGTGTGAAGGTGAGAAATAATTTAAACCCTAAACAATGTACTGCAAGGGATTACTTTAGATTCGAGAGATCAATCTGTACAAGTCCGGCCTAAACCAAGAAATGGCCGTTCCAGACTTGCTTCGGGCACAAAGTAGAGGAAAATGGTTGGTTTAGGGAGGGAAGCGAAGAGCGTGTTGAGGCCAGAATAATTCTGGAAGAGTAGTACTTGACGTGTATCAGAAGGTGAGAGCTTTGAGAAAGCTAACAAGAGTTTCTTTTCTGAGTGTGGTGTTTTTTCCTGACCAAGAACTTGTGTTCTGGTGGAAATAGGTAAGCCTATTTATACAAGTCAAAAAATAAACGTACTCTGGCCTCATAAGAAAAGAAAACGGATGAGTTAAATGGTAAGAGGTGGTAACGCCTGGTATTGATGGGATTTGATGGAATTGATGTCCCATAAGGAAAGAGCGTTTCACCGTTGCTTCTTGCATTTACTAACCGTCTTATTCTTATTGCACTATCTTGAAATGAGCATTTGTGTATGCCGCACGCTATAGACCACCAAACCAATACCCTAATGAGCATCCCCCAGTTTGTGTTGATGTCTCGAATGCTTTTGGAAAACATGTAGCATGTTGTTGTGGCTTGGCAAGTCAAGTTCGGGAAACTTGCTAGCCTGGTGACCTTCGACGGTCGAGATTTTGCATCTTGAGAGAAGGGGAAACCGTTGATCGTTGCACGCATTCGTTTCGGTAGTGAGGGCCAACGTGGTGGCGCGGCTTGTTTGGCATGGCATGGTTTGGCGTGGCCAAACTTAGGTTTTCGGGCCAAAGGTTACCATGTGTTGTCTGGTAACCTTGGATGGCTAGGATTTGCTCCATGGATTGAAGGGCAACCGTTGATTGTTGCACGCCTTCGTTTTGGTGGCCACATAGGGGAGGCCAGCAGGGTGGCGCGGCTAGGGCAAAGGAAATGGTGTTTGGCTTGGCGTGGTGAGACTAGCTAGGGCCAAGGAAGAGTGTATTTGGCATGGCGCGGCTAGCTTGGGCTAGGTGTGGTTTTGGATTGGCATGTGGGGCCAAGGGTTTGCCATGGGCGCATGGTGTGGCTAGGGCCAAGGAAAGCGCGTTTGGCTTGGAATGTGGGGCCAAGGGTTTGCCTTGGGCGTATGGCGTGGCTAGCTTTGGCTAGGTGCGTGACTGAGCTAGGGTTTTGGGCGAAATGTCGTGAGGTGACCTTAGACGGCCCGGATTTGCTCCTGGGATTGAAGGGCAACCATTGATTATTGCGCGCCTTCACTTTGGTAGCTGCGTGGGGAAGGCCAGCATGGTAGCGCGACATTGGGGGGGGGCATGATGAGATGTGTTTACAATGGCGCGGTAGGTGTGGATGGCATGATTTTCCCTTGGCACGGAGGTGCGACTAGCATGGTTGGCATGCTTTGGCGCGGTCAATGTGGCTGGCATGATTTGCCATTGGCACAGAGATGCGGCTAGCATGGTTGGCATGCTTTGTCGAGGTTGGTGTGGCTGGCATGATTTCGATTGGCACAGAGGTGCGGCTAGCATGGATGGCATGCTTTGGCGCAGTTGGTGTGGCTGACATGATTTTCCATTGGCACAGAGGTGTGGCTAGCATGGTTGGCATGCTTTGGCGCGTTCGGTGTGGATGGCATGATTTTCCATAGGCACAGAGATGCGTCTAGAATGGTTGGCATGCTTTGGCGCGGTCGGTGTGGCTGACATGATTTTCCATTGGCACAGAGGTGCGGCTAGCATGGTTGGCATGCTTTGGCGCGGTTGGTGTGGCTGGCATGATTTTCCATTGGAACAGAGGTACGACTAGCATGGTTGGCATGCTTTGGCGCGGTCGGTGTGGATGGCATGATTTGCCATTGGCACAGAGGTGCGGCTAGCATGGTTGGCATGCTTTGGCGCGGTCGGTGTGGATGGCATGATTTTCCATTGGCACAGAGGTGCGTCTTGCATGGTTGGCATGCTTTGGCGCGGTCGGTGTGGCTGGCATGATTTACCATTGGCACAGAGGTGCGGCTAGCATGGTTGGCATGCTTTGGCGCGGTTGGTGTGGCTGGCATGATTTTTCATTGGCACACGTGGGAATTAGGGTTTGGATTGTCGTAACCCTAATTTGAAAAAGATACCCCGATAATTATTTAGGGACACATTAAAGGTTTCAGTAAATGAGCCTAGTAAATGTTCGTTACTTTAAATGTTGTGACATCATTGTCTGCTAGGGTTTAGTGTTTTACGATTTTAACCCTAAGCTAAAAACCACCATCAACAGACACATTGTCAAAGATGTCCACGAGTTTTGCGCCGGTTTTGGGACGCATCCTATGCCAATGGAGACCATAAAAACTGCTGAGCGAAGTTGCAGGAATAAGATCATAACTTTTGAAATGTTCCCATAAGAATGCCTGAAGAAAAGTGAAGTGGACGTGCGACTCCACCTTCTTGTACCCGTTGGAAACATGCATGTCCATTGCTAAGGCGTCCAGATGAGAATACAACGATCCAAGGAACAAGGCACTTAGGGGAAGAACTTCACCTTTTGCTAGCTTTATAGCAATCCTAACAAGGTCACCTTTTATGGTCTTCTTTCCAGAACCGTCGTCAAATATGTCTCTGGATAGCCATAAAGAACGGAACGCAATCATGCTGAGCTCGTTTTCCAACTCTTGATCCGGTTCTGGGTCTGCAGGAGACCACTCCAGTACCCACCAGGTATAAAGGCATCTCGTATCTTTTTTTTCCTCCTTGTCCAAACCGTCGAATTCTTCCACCTTTTGGAGTATAGCATCATAATTACGTTGTTCTGTGTCAGAAAGATCGTAACAAAAACTTCTGGAGACATGCAGGTTCATTAATGCAGCTACGCTTTCCAGGGTAATAGTCATCTCTCCCCATTTATATATGGTTGTATGAGTATAAGGGAGCCACCGAGAAATGAAAGTAATCAAGCCCGCAGCGTCTTTCTTAATTTCAAGAGCAGCAGACGCCATGACCGCATTAAGGATTTGCGCCTTGGTCAAATTATCTTTAATATCCTTATTATTCAACATGCATCTCATCTATCCTTCATAAGAACCCAGAGGAGTATGACAAATCTTGAAGTTGATAGGAGAAGGCGGATATTCGTTTCTTCGAAGACAAAATCCCATCACAAGTGATGAAGAAGAAGATGGACCAGCTTCCATATTTTCTGAACCGGAGAACAGGACTATCTTGTGAGAAGGATGTCTCCTAATATTTGGAAAAGGCGTGGTGAACAACTCATCATCGATTTTCAGCATATCTTTGAAGCTGTCAACACTTCCTGACTTGGCACCAGCATTATCTCCAGAAGACATCTCAACAGGAATTCTTTTCTTCATTCCACAATAAAAGACATGAGTCAGTACTTGTGTGAAAACGCATGAGATGCGTAGTCACACACAACAAGACACACGTTCACGTTGGAATGCACAAAGCCGGGATTAGGTCCACCGGTATTGATCAAGTCACAAGTTCGGTATTGGTCAAGTTTCAAGTCCGGTGTTGTTCAAATTTCAAGTCCGGTATTGCTCAAGTTTCAAGTTCGGTGTTGTTAAAATTCCAAGCCTGGTATTGCTCAAGTTTCAAGTCCGGTATTGCTCAAGTTTCAAGTCTCGTGTTGGTCGAGGGCACAAGACTAGTATAAGGTCGACTTTTAGTCAGGCATATGCGGGAGGGACCCACGTTCAATCAAACACACATGGTGGGGCCGCATTCATGTGCATATATTATAACACGATTTTCTTATATTCATGGTAATCATGTTTACGAAATTCAAGCCAAATTTCTTTCCAAGATACAACCTAAGAAGCTAGGTTTTGCATGCAACAATGGAAGAAGAAGCAAAAATGACATATTCATGGACTCGCGGTACTAAGTAATCCTAGCAAATATGGGCGGTTTTACTATCAATCTTGATGGGAAAACTAAGCATGATGTATCTTGCAAAAGGTTTTTACCTAAGAAGTTAGGGTTTTTTCTATAAAAAAAAACGCGAAACTTACCTTGGTGCGGATGGACGGCAGCGACAAAGTATGGCGACGACGGCAACTCCGGCAGCAGCAATGGCGAAGACGTCGGGTAGGAGCGGCGGTGATAGTCACGGACAGGAGTTGCCAAACAAGAAAAAAATTCGTGAGAAAAAAGAAAAATGGGTTGGTCCCTTTTATAGACAAAAAATTGGAAGAATCCCAGTAGAACAAGGATTCCTCTTTTAATTCAAACACCCAAAGAAGGAAACCGGTCCCACCAAAGGATTCCATACAAGCAGGGCGGCGTTTACATGGAAAACTAATAGCGGTCGGTCAAAGTTCTTCCGGGTAAACTTCCTTTATCCTGTCTTTCTCACATATGTATGTCACCATCACATGCATACCCCATGATAGCGTAACCATTATGCGCTAGGCATGGGACTTAATGTTGATGGTGGATTTTTATTTAAGGCTAAAATTGTAAAAGAAAAAATTATGCGTTAACATCTTGCAAAAGATAAAACCATTAATAAGTGATGAATACTTCTTCACTTTACTAATTCACTTAGAATGGAGCATGTGGAAACAATCCCAGTATTCTGTGAATTAAATACACCAAATTCATCCAGGTTAGAGAATGTGGCAACAATCCCATATACCCTGTGAATTTACATCATTATTAATTAATGCATGACCATCCTTGTATTTCCTGTACTCCTTATCGGTGCGGCATGACGACCGAGTGTTGTTCTCATCAGAGCAACACGAACCTCCAAGCATTAATAATGAAGCATGTACGAAATACCTGTACATGCTGCAACTCTCGGTGTGTTATACTAGCCCGATTGAGCATACAACTCTCGGTGTGTTATACTAGCCCGATTGAGCATACAACTCCTGATTGAGCATATTCGAATCTGGATTTTCCATATCAGTATCAGAAACGATCACGACCATCCAACTTTACCAGCATGATTGGATAACTTAGATCGAATCCATGACCCCAAGAAGGTATTGGAATATTCACTACCCACCCAACGCGGGACCCGCATGGTCGGCCTCCCCTAAAGGATGTCATAGCTTGCCAAACCGTCCAAGCCAAAGCAGTATGGACGAAATAATACTAAATTAGGGTTTGCGGCACATTACATGTGTCGCAAAACAGTCTCAACCATCCATCTTCGCATGCATAGATGGAGGGTGTAGATGTAGATTCAAAGGGCCAGGAACATGTCAACACCATGACCATGGGCCCACCTACATACTTGACTGATCGTCAGGACCAACTATAGTTGGTCGTGATGATTCGAGCGCCCCAAATTGGGTGTGACACACGGCCGGAAAAACCCTAACTAGGGTTTGTGTCGCTATCACGAGAGTCCATCTTCTCCTGCTCGGATGAAGGGTCCAGGAATAGACTAAGTAGGTCCGGTAAGTATCAACACGATCACTGCAGACCCACCTATCTCAACACCCAATCGTCCAAGACCGAAATTGGCTATACACCTCGATTCGCGCGCCCAAAACAGGCGTGGTCGCACCTCCTAATTGTAAACTAATCTCGACCACTCAACTTCGCAGGACAAATTGAGTGACTTAGATCACGTTTCTATGAGGAAATTAAGTACAGGCGTGAACACTAGCCTACCACCCACACGCCAAACCAATCGGCCGAGACCGACCAAGCCCGGTCGTCTTGAAACGCGCGCCCGAAGTTGGCATGATGCGCGGCTTTTGCGGCACCAGATTTCTGTCGCAAATTGATTTCTTCCACTCAACTTCGTCGGACAAATTGAGTGGCCCAGAACACACTTTCACAGGGCAGAGAGGTATGGGCATGTATACCAGCATGCCGTCTACACGCATGCCCGATCGGCCATGCCAAAATCGTGTCCCAAGCTTGGATTCGACCAAGCTGAAAAGTGGTGCTTGCGCACCTTTTCTAAAACCCTAATTCCACCAACGGTCACATATGAGTGTCTCAAAGATCATCTCGTCTGTCCAACTTAACCAGCTTGGTTATACAGCCCTGATCAGGAGTTAATTGGTCAGTGAGGCGTCATGGTGATCACCACCCGTCACTCTACCACACCATGTGGTCGGCTAAGGGAGGACTTTCTTGCGCAACCTCCAAACCAAAACATGAAGTAGGTTGGACATGAGGATATTTTGAGACGCTCAAACAACGATGCTTCATACATTCTGAGTATACTCGATGCAGTATCTACATAGAATACACACGATACTTCTCAAGTATCGACTTCCTAAATAACTTAGTTATTTAATCTAGCATTACATGCTACTTTCTGTGGGTCCCACGATCCGCACACTCAAGACATCAATCATGTCACAAACTGGGGGATACATATTGGGGTATTGGTCTGGCGGTTTACAACGTGCAGCGCACAACGCGCCATCACAAGAACGTGTCAGGAAGTCATGGACGGTTAGTGATGATGGAAGAAGTGGGCAAGACTGGTCGTGTGACACTAACACATCACTCCACTAATCCATCACTCCACTTTCTCCACTTCCCACGAGATACGAGGGTTAGGCTTAAAGACTTGTATAAATAGGTTCTTCTCCCTATTTTCCAAACAGGAAGAAGACAAGACAACGGAAACAAGTGTTGATACAATCGTATTCAAACACCGGAACTGATAGCTTACATCCTGCAAGCCAGTTCATCTTTCTAATACAAGTCATACATAGCTAACACCTTCACAATCTCAACACCTTCTTCGCTTCCTCCCTAAGATCAACCCCGTCTCCTTCACTTTGTGACCGAAACAAGTCTGGAACGGCCATTTCTTGGTTTAGGACGGATTTGCAAAAATTGATTTCTCGAATCTACAAGCACTCCCATGTAATGCATTTGTTTAAGGTTTAGACTCATTTCTCATCCACACACCCCAAATTACCAAAACCGACAGAAATAGCTTTCACCCATAAACACTTAGATTTCTTGGTTCCGACCTGTATTTAGTGCTGACAACTGAATCGTAGAATCCCTAATTTTAATTATACTCTCATAGTAATCTTTCAAGATAACTGTGTGGATCTGTCTTCCCAGTTCATTGTTTGGTAAGTTGCATTTAAATGAATCATTATACACTGTGACCGTAACATATATAATAAAATATATTGTGCTTTTACTTATTGTGTCGCCGAGTAAAATCACGGTGTATTGGAAAAATTTGTCAATGCCATATCGAGATGTATCCCATGTGTTTAGAATTCTCGCTTTCTCCGAGACTATGACTGCCCCTTTCAGGATTTTTCAATGCTATTTGGAATCTGCGCAAGACAGCAATGCAATCCATAAGAAGAAGAAAAATGCAAGTACCATAGTAACCATACAGTAATTGAAGGGCGAACATGTATTTTCACACAAAAGTGTTTGGACGTTACCTTCTCATTGCTAGTAGTTTAATTACTTGCTTAACTTTTGCCTTTGCTCATGATGCAAATGCTTATATAAACAACAAATATACACGTAAATTCCAATATTGAGTCTTATTTGCATGATTTTGTCCTCTATGCCTACCCTCCCACCTTATCACAACAACAACTCCCAGCAATCCACCGTTGAGACAAATTTTCTACATTTGAATAATTATCCACAACAAACTCAGCTCATATCATAACTATCGGCATCCACCCGGAGCTAGGCTAGACCAATAGAACATAATTGCCTTAAATCAACCCATAAATTTTGTCTTTAGGTTGCATCTGCCATCGGCAACATATAAGGTTTTAGCCTGCTCAAATAATAATGCCATCTATGGGATTCAAACCCACACCTACTTGGTTAAAAACCATGTGTTGTTCCTTTTAAGCTAAGACAGCTTGTACACCAAGAAGAAGAAAAAAACAAGGAAAAAAAAGAGGTATTCTAAAATACCTTTTAAAAAGACCAAAAAAAAAAATATAAGACAGCTTGTACCATTTTCGATGTAAGTGGGATTCAATACAATTAGTAACACTTAGGAAGAGCAAAAGATTCAGAAGCATAAAAAGATAGCGAGAAGAGAGCTTACTTAATCCCATGCTTCAATCATATATATTACCCCAACCACTTAATCCAAGTCTGTAATGTATATAATGCAGAAATCAGTACTCCACCAAACCAAATAATGAAGCAATAACTACCAATTCCATGATTATTAACTCTACAATTTCACCCAAAAACTTTTAAAAAATCAGAATGTGATCAACATGAACTTACCTTATACTCCTCAAGTTCTATAACAGTTTGGATAAGCTCCTCACGAAACATCATAACTTGATTGCATGTGGGAAAGCTGATCCTAGAGAAGGAATCTCACCATTGGAATTGTAGTTCTCTTGCAAGTTGCACAAAACCTAACAAAGATACAGAGAGAGTGAACTTAAATTCCTAATATGATAGACTTACCAAACAAAAAAAACATTATAAGTGTTTACTAAGCCGAAGGGTTCACTCTAGCTATGAGAATGCCAGTGAGTGCACAATTAAATGCACAAAAATGGCAAAGCAGGAGAGATGATTTATCGTCCAAAAGATGAATTAAGTCCAATATAATTTTAAATGGTTGTTTTCCAATGTATCAAATACGTCACAGATGAATCATTTTTATTAATGATATAGATTTAGGTAGACTCCAACCCTTATTACAATATCACAGATGTATAAGGTTTTCCAAATTCTAGAGACCGCATTTTAAAGTAGCATATCTATACAACTATGCCCATTAACAGGATTGCATAAAAATTCAGATAAACACTATCCACCGGATCAAATACATGGACTGTATAAGACTCAATGTCATTTTCGTGGTTCAACTGATATCAGACTAAGTTGCGGATTCAAATTGTCTAAAATTTCATAAGGAACTTTGTTCATATTCTTAACTGATACACCTCCCACATATTTTTGTGAATAGGTTAACTATTCTACCGGAATTGACTGTTAATATATTAGATAACTATCATGCCTGCATATAACATTTGCCTAATAAGGTGTCCTGCAACATCAGATACTATAAAAAAATCAATTCCATTGTATAATGTAAGGATGATTTGAGAAAGCATTGCCTTTAGCCCTCACATTATTGGAATAAATAGTTTTATTTTTCATGGATGCCTCTTTTACAAATCCAGCACGACACCTACTTTCGAAAAAATAGAATGGGCCACAGAATCTACTATTTCCTCGATAAAATGAATGGCCACAAAAAAACCTAAAGACACCTAACTTCGTTCTAGACATATTCCAATTTTTTATGCAAAATGATTTCATATAGCAGGACAGTGAAACACACCTAATACTTTCAAATTTTACATAATGAACAGTTCAGAAATCCAACAAAAATAAGTACACCAATACAAGGAATATATTCCATTGTCCCCAGTAATTCTAATTCATTTTATGTTCAGACACACTAACCCAGTTGACAAAAGTCTCCTCTAAATTTTCCTTGTTAGTGTCCAAGTGTTCAGGAAAATCAATACGTTCTCCAAACCCCCTTGGTCAACACATCTGAATTCACCTTCCACATTCATGATTTTCATCCACCTATACACAACAAAACAGTTTGAAAATGCCAAACCAGAAAAAGGTAATTCCAAGAAGGAATACATGATTTCCATCCACCTATACACAACAAAACAGTTCAAAAACGACAAACCAAAAAAAGGTAATTCCAAGAAAGGCATATGAATTGCAATAACAGAATACTACCAATGTTTAATCTTTCGGACTTTTATTGTTGAAGATGTCACTCTAAACTACCAATGTTTCAATGCTGAGTTAATTGAGAACAAAATACTATATTAGATAATCTGAATTGCAAGAACCATCTCCAAGAAAGGTGATAAAATGGTTGAAAAGTCCATTTGTTAAGTATATGAGTCCTATACATAGGTGCCAGTTTCACCTTTAAATGTAGTCTACTTTTAAAAACCAAAAATTGTTCTATTGAAAACACATAAAACCTTCTTTTCCTCAAGGCATAAATAATTATCAGCATAAAAGTAATCAAATGGCACTTGACATAACTTGTATTTTCAGTATAAAAATACATGGACGCAATGCAATTTACTTATACTTAAGAAGAACATATGTGCTCATAAGTGTTACCTCATCTGCTTGATTATCTCTAAGGCCATCTTTTTTGTAGCTTCGTCAAGATGAATGAGGCCGCCGATAAAGAAAGAATAGTTTGCAACATTCTTATTTTGCTTCACGTCATGAGAAATCTTTAATTTCTTCTTAGGAAGTTATTTTTACCCAAGAAGCCACATCATTTGGGGTTAAAGAAAATCTCAGAGATCTTCTAAAATATTTCTTATCACTATCTACTTTGAAGAAGAATTTCCCTTACATACAGAACTCATGGATTTAGAGAAGAAGGAGACGTCAAGCGAATTCTTGGAGATCAATCATCTTTAATGTACACTATTTCTTTGAAGATGGTCCATACGCTGCCTACCTGTTATTCCAATCTTTTGAGAAAGAATGCTACAACTGACTTAGGAAGCTTTATGATGCCTAAGATAGATTTCTTATGGCTCATCTAAAGAAAACAAATTATTTCTTCAATAATAAAAAAAAAAAAAATCAATAAGCAAGCACGTACTTGAGCCTCAGTACCCCTAGGTCTCTGTAGAGCAAAATTCTGTCAATAATTTCATTTCATAAAATTCACATAATGCTATGCAATCTCTAATACCCAAACTAATCAATGATAGGATTGCAAAAAAATCAAATTCAGTTGCTAAGAATTTAAATTAAATTGAGGGAGTGTTGGATATGCACAACACGAAGGTAAGAATATTGCTTGTACCACTAAACTCATTAGTTAACGCAGCAAGTGCAAACATGTACAATGACATTTATGCCTTCTCATATGCTGCAACTATACAATGATAATTTCCCACCACTTGCCACATGATGTGCTTATACTATAGCACCAGTTCAAATCCTAAATGGAAATGTAACCAATACATTTCACCTTCGGCAAGTAGAATAGAGATCATGAAAGTTAATTAAACACTATCAAATTTGGACCTTGTATATCCAAGCAAATGTCAACAATTTAGACTCCTATAATTTCCAAGTAAGTAGTAATATCTTAGCAGAAGATATGTCTGTATCATTAAACCAATATAAAAAGAAAATATAAGAAATTACAAGAAAAGGAACATCGTCTATGAGAACTTTAGATGCATTAGCTTGGTTAAACTGCATCACCCCGTTGAAATATATGATCAAGTTTATATCTAGAGATAACTTTGTCATATTTCCGTATGTAATTGCTACTGTGGGCACCTCCTTCAACAACTGGTGGATTTCCATGAGGCCAGAATACAAGCATCCACATTCAATTAAAACCATTCCCTGCATGATAAAAATTCTTTAAGAGTAAGAAAAACTTATGTCATTGAATTGCAAAAAATGTCCAAAACATATCAGGGCATCACAATGCAACTCATATATCTAACTAAGCTTCCACTCATTATAATGCAAGGGCATATTGTGCCTAATTAAACTATTGATATTTCATAACAAACCTGCACGCAAATGAGAGGAAATTCCAACTATGAGTAATTAAATTTGCACCACCGACTCCAGTTTTGATGAAAAACACTGAGATTGACTTACCAAAAAAAAAAAACCTCTTTGACTTCGATCCCAATTTCTTCTTCTATTGTGGTGGTCATTCCTTAGGTACAATTGGTTTCTGGAATACAACAATCATTGAAATTAATCAATTAGATTGAATGACCAAATCAACAGACGCCATATATGAAAGTAAATTATCAAACTTTTTATTTTTCAACAACATACAGGAAAAATATAGTTATGAGTGGATAACCAAATAAGCTTCCACAACCCCATAAACCAAATCAAAATATTACAATGAATTAATCTATTTTTTTTAAACGTGTTTCTAATTCTATTCAATAAAAGTAACTCAATAATTTGAAACAAAAACGAATCAAAACCCTAGATAAGGCATTGCAGCAATACACACAGTTACCAAAAAAAAGTATTCAACCATACAAATTGGAACCAAATCTGAGATAGAAAGAACAATGAGAGAAGGATAAATGGAATGAAGTTTTGGAGATTGATTCTTGTAACGGCCAAAGAGAAGAAATAATCTAGGGTTTCTTTCTCCTGGAAATAAAATGGGTTTGAATAATTAGGTCTTGATAAGAAGAAAACAAACGTTAAAACATCAAAATAAGAAATTTAGCTACGTCAGATAATCAGAGATTAAAATAATAGAATATAATGGAAATTAATGAGAGCAAATTTGAGAAGGAATTGAGATTCTTAAATGGAACATGCATGGATGATGGACAATTAAAAGCCAAACAAATTGAACAATCCCTTATTATTTGCTATAGCAGCTCAATAAAATTCCAAAATACCAAAATTTTAAAATTTTAAAAGATACTTTAGATTTATTTAGTCGTACCTGTAATAAGTATTCATTTCAAGAACTAAATCAAACCTTTGCGTCCATTTCCCGGTTCAAGTACTACAAAGAAACAAACATCAGTAATAAATGGCAAAAGAATCATATAATGATAAAAGAGAATCTCTTATCAGTTCCGGGGATGAATAAGATAAGAGATGGTGAGGGAGAAATTGAACAAAAATAAATTAAAAACATCCTAGGGTTAGAGTTAGGGTTGTCAACGGGTCCGGGTCCTCCCGGGTAGTACATGGCCTAGAATCGGACCCGGCATATCAGCATCGGTTCCGGGTCCTAACGGTTCCGGGGCCGGTTCCATAATGTGTTGGCCCATAACCGGACTCGTTTAAAGTCTCGGGTACCCGTTGGGTATTAAAAAATCTTAAAATCTTAATTTCTTTCTCTTTTCAACTTGAATATAAATTATTTTTATACAAATTTATTATTATTTCTTTATTAATGTACTAAATAAAGATTAAATGTAAGAAAAAAATCAAAAATCAAAAAAATTCAAAGCCGAAACTTGCAAAATAACTATAATTTTGCTAAAAAGATGATTAAAAGATTAAATAAATGGGTACCCATTACCCGCGGGTACCCGACAGGTATTATCCGTTTGGACCCGTTAACATTCGGGTCCAATCGGGTAATTACCCGTCGGGTCCTAAGTTGCTAATGGGTCCAACTTTAGGACCTAGAACCGGACCCAATTAGGCGGGTCCGGTTCCGGGTAACGGGTACCCATTGACAACCCTAGTTAGAGTTCTTAGAGAACAGAGGGCTAAAAAAAAATCTAGTATTTATCGAATTCATTAAGCCATTGATAATCCTCTAATGAGTAGACAAACCTCATACATTTTTATAATAATGAATAAGGAGAGTTACAAGACTATACAATTACTAAAGGCTATGGGTTGCTCCGCGCATCTTGTTGGCTGACATTACAATTACTAAAGGCTACGAGTTACTCCGCGCATTCGGTCGGCTGACAATACAATTAGTAAAGGCTACGAGTTGCTCCGCGCATTCGGTCGGCTGACAATACAATTATTAAAGGCTACGAGTTGCTCCGCGCATTCGGTCGGCTGACAATACAATTACTAAAGGCTATGGGTTACCCCGCGCATCCTGTCGGCTGAAATTACAATTACTAAATGCTACGAGTTGCTCTGTGCATCCGGTCGGCTGACATTACAATTACTAAAGGTTACCGGTTGCTCCACGCATCCGGTCGTCTAACAATATAATTACTAAAGGCTACGGGTTGCTCCGCCCATCCTCTCGACTGATATTACAATTACTAAAGGCTACGGGTTGCTACGCGCATCCGGTCGGCTGACAATAAAATTACAAAAGGCTACGGGTTGCTCCGCCCATCCGCTCGGCTGGCATTACAATTACTAAAGGCTACGGGTTTCTACGCGCATCCCGTCGGCTGACATTAAAAAAATTAAAGGCTACAGCGCATCCGGTTGGCTGACAATACAATTACTAAAGGTTACGAGTTCCTCCGCGCATCCGCTCGGCTGACATTACAATTACTAAATACTATTGGTTGCTCCGCGCATCCGATCGACCGACATTACAATTACTAAAGGCTACGGGTTGCACCGCCCACCCGGTCGGCTGACATCTGGTCGATCGACGCATGGAAATCTATAATAGGTCGTCCCACAGTGCCGTCGAATACCCATCTATCAATATAAGTGAGAGGAGAGTGCGTTCTAAATTCTCTAACAACAAAAAAGACGCGTCCGTTCAATTTCTCCAAGAACAAGATATGTGTCTTCGTCCCAAACAAGGAAAGACAGGTGAGTGTGCCCAGCTCCTACTTACGAAAAGGGCGTGCAGGTTTCCCCTATCTCCGTGATAGAAAAGGGAGGGCGCATTTCGAATTTTACGCGGAAACACAAATGCGCTAATAAAGGCCATCAAAACCCGTAACCTACGAGGGATAGACAAAACGATTAACATAAACCATTCTCAAGAAAAAACTTTGTATTAACCACATCAATAAGAATTCACTAAAGCCATAACTCACTGCTATAGCGACGCCTTTTACATAAGCTTAAAAGGGCATACACACCAAAAGAATATGACTTACAAACGAACAAATAATATTTTTTTTACAACGGCATCCACATAAATCCCACCAAGACTAAGCTACACAACGACATAGCTCCTAAGCAGTATTTACAAAAAGAAACACCCCGATCAACTTCACAGGGTACACAACCAGAACCGGTAACGTCAAACACCTGGAAAAAAAAAATCTTACAATACTTCAAAACAATTGATATAACAGGAAGCACATATAGCAGCATTCAAGACAAATAAACACAGATCAAAGTATCCACAAATATCCTCAAAGAGAAAGACCAAACACGTCATATTGTTAAAAAAAATGGAGAGAAGAAAGAATGAAAATAGAGCACGTCAGACAGACTGGAACGCGGACCACTCTTATTTCTTCCTTTCAAGCTCCATGCGAACTCCATTCTTAGGCATCTCCTCTTCCTGAGATGCACTATTCTACGTGGCCACGCTAGCAACAAGCTGGTTCAGCGTCATCTTCTTCTCGGAAGTCACCTTGGAAACATTATCCAATTCTTTCTCCAGCTGGGCGATCTGGCCTGGGAGATGCATGCGCGAATATTTTCGATCTTTCACTTTAACCAGCAGCCCATCCAACCACTTCACAGGAAAGTCGAGACCAAGCATCGATTGAATAGTAGCCTCCCAACACTGCAACACACCCGCGCCAATGGGACCATCCTTCACCCACGAAAGCTGATCAGCTGCCTCGAGAAGATTTTTGTTCATATAACACTAAGTATTTATGTCAAGGATACCCTCCTTAACCATATGGCCGCCACACGGTTCCACAATATCTTTATAAGTGACGGCTAAGGCAGAATACACCCATAAGCCATGTACTCGCTTGTAAGTTGTCGGATCAACATCAGCCTCGGCAACATCCATCATGGTTGGAAAGCAAAATTTAACGTCCTCAGGGATCGATAGCTGGTCAGAAATATCATGAAGCTTCTCCAACCGACCAGCCGACGTAGATCCATCACCATCAAGTTTAACGTGCTTTCCACCGCCCACACTACTAGAGCCATCTTGTTTGACAGAATATTTACGCTTATGTTTGTACCATAATATTTGGGTACTGATATTGGCTAAATGTAGCCTTGCTAACGATAAAGTCTTCGGCCCATGCCCAGCTACCCGTGTATGCTGGTCCATTTCCAACCGGTCAGTTTTCGTCAATTTATCCAAGAAGGTAGTTCTAAAACATTCCAAGTTTACATAATTATATAAATACATGGGTTTAAACCCTAAAGAGGGGGGCTAGGGTTTCCACATCACACTAGAGAAAAACATTGTAATTCTTATCAATAAAAGTTCTCTCCCTAAGGGGATTTATCCGTGGATGTAGGCACACACCGCCGAACCACGTTAAATTCGTGCCTCTTTGATTCTTCTTTAATTCATTTTCTAGACCCTAATTTAGATCATCAACATCAATCAATCGTGTTTAGTACCTAAAAGTAATTTTGGGTACAAACATTGGCGCCGACTAAGGGGAACCGAGTGAAAGAAACGTGTTTTTCCGTGCAAGAAAAGTTTTACAAAAACTTAAAAGTTGTGTTCAAGAAAGAGGTTGTTCGTCTTCTTCAGCAGAAAACTTGTCATATCATCTATACGCCATCGAGTTACCTCAAAAGTATATCCGGTTGAAGAAAAGAAAAGAAAAAAACTTTCTAGTGACCGAATCTCAAAATCAGTCCGAGAAAAAGACTTCTTTGGTCGTTCTTTTATTCAAAAAATGGTGATGGTCCACTGGGATCTCTTTCTAGTTCGTGTTGTTGTAAACATCAATGGATCGATTACAAAAATAAAATAAAGCCCTGCACGGTTCGAAATTGGAGGTTTAATAGATGAAGCTCGCGAAAGGTGTTTCCAACAACTTCTGTGAAGGTAAATCTTCACTAGGAGGTTCGCTCCCAAGCCAATAACATTGGTTGCTGCTACCGGTTTCGCTACAAGACCAAATAATGACCAACTCCAGAAGTATTTAGCCTGAACCAGTCAATGTGATCAGCACGGACAACAAGGGGATAAGATCTATCTTTCTATCCTTATTCCTTACTCACCTGTTACTTTCTTTAGTTCGCCTAACATTCTTTCATAAGAAGGTCCACGATGTTGGAAATAAATGATTGAACATATGCGGCTACTTGTTATATGCTATTAGACTAGTTCATTCTCACCATAATAATTCTTTTGCTTGCTGAGTATTGTTGATGTTGATACGTTATCCAAATTCTTAATTGTTTAAAACATTAGGTGGCATGTAACTTACGTGATTTGTATAACGCGTCGTATTTGGTAAAATTGACAGAATAGATTTACCTGTTACACTAGTGGTCTAATTAACACCATTTTTACATGCATTTTCCTGCTTAGAAGAGAACTTATGCATCTCAGGGAAGACAAATAATCAATGTCTATAAATATTTTATTTCTTTGAGTTTACTCGATTCCTATCAAACTTGAATCCGCAGGATATCTGATTAGCCACTTAATGGACAGTAATACAGTTCAAAGGAAGAAACAAGTTGCCACGGTGAGGAAGCCAGTCTCAGCCAGAGGCGTACGCGAAGGTAGCTGCAAAATTGTAACAACAAACTCAATATGCTGGCTGTCTTGCTATGGGACAGGCGAATTCCCTTTTATGTTGTTCGCCAGCTAAAACATTCTAGCTGCTAATGATCGGCAAATATCAATAACTAAAGAAGTAAAAATGTGATTTGCTCACATTCTTTTTTTCTTTCGTCTCTGCACACGGCTATACTGGTTTGCGCATCTTATCTCTTTTATCCATATATATATATATATATTCTTTTTGATTATGCACGGTGACCATACTTATATAGGTCTGATACCCAGTAATCATGGTATGTGTCCTTTTACAAATATAAATAGCAAGTCTTAATTCCACTATTTGTAGCAATTTGGTTCATTCATGTAGTCAACTCCATGGATCAAACAACACAAACTGCTTAAGATTTTCTATACTCCTATTAGAATGTGTGTACTGAACGAAGAGCTATTAAACATTTTAATATAGCCACGCGCGCTAAATTTACTCCTACTTGTAGCCATATGTGAAATTCTAGCAACCAGGATACTACCATGTTAGATTCTCCATTTGCAATCATTTGATTTTAGTCAACTTTGCAATAATTCTATTCAATTTAACTGAATTGCTAAGTCAATTAGCCGAGAGGTAGTCTTATTTAATCCAATGTTGGACCTGACATTTCATTGAGAAACGGGCTACACCAAGAGGTCAACTATCGTATGGAAACTATCTGAGTTCCGCTGAAGCACGAAGGTTCAGAAAAATGGTGCAGGGATAGTGTAACCAAGAATACTCTTGTTAACTAATCACTCTTATCTTACTCATCTTATATGCTGACGATTTTAGTTATCAAGTTATAATAATATACTTTGAAATGCATCTATTCAGCATTGGAGTCTCAAACTAACCGGCTGTCCGTGCCCGGAAACTCATGTCCGACGGTCCGTGCCCGGAAACTCATGTGGCGAGCATTTTTGTATGCCATGGCATGCGAGAATGCACACATCTCAATTCTGCGTGCATCTTGAATAGTAGGATTGGCCCCCTACGCGAATTCGAGATAGCAGAAAACTTTATTCATGTTTCCATGTGCGAGCAAGATGTAGCAAGGAAGTGCACCCTTGTGCGAGCATTAAGCAGCATGATACTCACGATTTGCTGAGGGCGAGTTGCATCTCAACTCAATCGCGGTAACCACCGCTTGGGGGTGAGATATGTAACACTTCGGCGTCCAAAATATCATATACATCGAGATCAAAGTTCGTGTAAGCTCATGAAAGTTGTGTTGATTTTTATCCACAAATAGACCGAGATCAAATTTCGTTAATGTTTTATAGTTAAGCTCATGTTGTTGTGTTGACTTCTGTCCACAACAAGATCGGGAAGTTCGTTAAACTTTTATAGCTAAGTTCGTGCCGTTGTGTTGATTGCTTATCCACAACAAGATCGAGCTCGAAGTTCGTTTAAGCTTTTATAGCCAAGTTCGTGGATGTTGTTGTGTTGAATCTTTATCCACAATAATATCGAGATCAAATTTCGTTTAAGCCTTTACATCTAAGTTCGTGGAAATTATTTTGTTGATTCTTTATCCACAACAACATCGAGATCGAAGTTCGTTTAAGTTTTTATTTCCAGGTTCGTGGAATTTATTGTGTTTATTTTCCATCCACCACATGACCGATGTTTCATTGAATTTGCTGCATATATATCTTGTACGCAACACAATGAGTTTGAAGTTCGATAGAATTTTTGTTTGAGAGATTCTTCAACACCTAATGTTCTTGCATAGACTGTTATTGTCCGCTTCAAGTTCCGGGCGTAGACTGTAATTGTCTGCTCCAAGTTCGAGTCCAAAGATCATTAGACTGCTGTTTGAAATAATTCCCCAACGATTTGATTCTTTTTACCGCTTGGAGAAACTCTATTGCCTGAAAATCTGTCTACTTACATAGTTCGTCACGAAGTATTTGAAGAGGTCATATTCTTTCTTAAAATTACACATATTAGATGTGAGGATCGCGGCGTCACTATTAGTGTTCGGCTGGTTCTTGAGCGCCTTACTTAGATTATCTCGACTGTCCTTAACTTAAGAACCGTGTGGCATCAAGTTGGCCCATAATTAAGTTAAGAGACATAGTCGTGAAGATATGGGAGTTCCTATTTTTCCCAAGTTAAAGATTAGAGTGAAGCTGTTCCATTAAATATCATTTCCTAAATTACGGAGATATGAAGTTCATGTTAATTATTGGCAACTTAGCAGCACTGGTGGGTGTTGGGAGAGGCTTACGAAATCTGAGCCGCTATGCGCAATACGAAACCTACACGAGCAATGAAACACAATGCGGAAAATGCACAACTACGCAATATAGAAGCAAACACACAACACCGACAATTACGTGGAAAAACCCCTCCAAGGTGAAGGGTAAAAAACCACGGGCAAATCTTCCACTATAATCAAACAATGGGTTACACACAATTCTCCCAAATTTGGGGATAAACTCTTCTTCAAGGTGCCTATAGCACTTGGATATCAATTTGCCTAATTACACTCACCCCTAAGGATGGATCAACAATTCATTCACCAAATAGATAATAAACACTATCAATTTGACAATAGGAAGTGATTTAGAGACTTACTACTAGGGTTTGAACAAACCCTAGATTTTTCCCCCTTTGAAGAGATGTGGAAATTAATAGCTCAATCTTCACCACAACAAACCAAAAGATCCTTAGCCAAGAACCCTTTCTTCTCCTCTTCAAGATGACACCAATCTCACCAAAAATGGTGGCTTAAATCTCTCTATCTCACTCACTCTATTTTCTTCTTCCTCTCTTTCTCTTTCCTCCTCTCTCACGGGTTTGAAGGAAATGAAATTCTAATACTTCTCCTGATGCCTATTTGCCTTGTTATAACATAACAAGGCAACCACTATTCAACTCCCCCCATTTGATAAGGGGGCACCGAGACCATTGGGATATAAGGAGTGAAATCCCAACAATCTCCCCCTCACGACTTATGGCGAGGTACCCGTCACCACCAAACCTGGCCCCGCCGCAGAAATACACATGCTTGTATTTTGGTAGCGACTTTGTCATCATATCGAACCGTTGTCATCTCGTATGGATCTTCTCAATATACAAGACCTTCTCCTCGAGAACTTCTTGTATCCACTGATACCTAATATTGATGTGCTTGGACCTCGAGTGAAAACTCGAATTCTTGCTGAGATGGATGGCACTCGTCATGTCACAAGAAACGATGAACCTCTCGTTGCTTCACACCGAGTTCTCTAACAAACCTCTTCATCCATATCATCTCCTTGCAACTCTCTCGTAGCTGCAATGTACTCTGCCTCTGTAGTAGACAATGCCACACATTTTTGTAACTTGGATTGCCAAGACACAGCTCCCCCTGCATAGGTAAATAAGTAACCCGATGTAGACTTGAGACTGTCTTGAGCACCTGCCAAATCTGAATCTTTGTAACCAACTAACTCTGGCTTGTCACCTCCATAGCACAAACACATATTAGAAGTACCCCTTAGATACCGTAGTATCCATTTCACTGCTTCCCAATGCTCCATAGCAGGATTTGATAAAAATCTGCTTACCACTCCAACTGCATGAGCTATATCCGGCCTTGTACACACCATTGCATACATCAAACTACCAACTGCGGACGCATAAGGAATTTTCTCCATCTTCCGTTTCTCAACATCATTCATAGGACATTGATCACGAGATAACTTAAAATGGTTTGCAAGTGGACAACTTACCGGCTCAGCCTTGTCCATATTAAATCTTTGCAACACCTTCTCAATGTAGCTTTCTTGTGATAGCCACAACTTCCTCGCCTTCCTATCACGAGTGATCTCCATGCCAAGAATACGCTTTGCTGCACCCAAGTCTTTCATAGCAAAAGACTTGCTCAGATCTGACTTCAACCTGTCAATCTTTTTCTTATCTTTGCCAACAATAAGCATGTCATCAACATATAGCAAAAGAGTAAGAAAATCACCATCAGCAAATTTTTGAATGAATACACAATGATCTGAAGCTGTCCTCTTGTACCCATGTTCCTTCATGAACGATTCAAACTTCTTGTACCATCTTCTTGAGCTTGCTTCAAACCATATAGACTCTTCTTCAGCTTGCACACCATGTGCTCTTTGCCTTTGACTTCAAAACCCTCGGGTTGTGCCATATACACATCTTCCTCCAACTCACCGTGAAGAAATGTTGTCTTGACATCTAGTTGTTCTATCTCAAGATCCAAACTAGCGGCTATTGCCAAGACAACCCGAATAGAAGAAAATCTCACCACCGGTGAAAAAAACTCGTCAAAGTCAACACCCTTTCTCTGCTCATAACCCTTCACAACTAAGCGTGCTTTGTACCTTGGTTGTGAGTTACCATCTTCAGTCTTGATTCTGTACACCCACTTGTTCTTCAGAATTTTCTGGTTCTCAGGGCTTGTCAACCAAATCAAAAGTGTCATTCTCATCTAAAGAGCCAACCTCTTCTTTCATGGATTTCAACCACTTCTGACTTTCAGGAACACTAAGAGCTTCTTCATAAGACTCTGGTTCACCTGCATCTGTGAGCATCACATACTCATGTGGTGGATACTTTGTTGAAGGTAATCTGGTCCCGCTGGATCTTCTCAACTCAGCTTCTGGTTGTTGTTGTTGCTGCACTTCTTGCTCAACATCACCCACTGGAACATCTTCATGAGCTTCATCTTCATTGCTATTACCATCAACATCATCATCATGTTGTTCAAGAGTAGGAACAACTGGATTTGGATCCAAGGTCATATCATCTTGAAGCTTTGGCATCTCAATCTTCTCAAAGTCTTCAATTGTCTGGTCTTCAAGGAATACCGCATCCCTACTTCGATAACCTTCTTCTCAACTGGATCCCAAAATCAGAACCAAACTTCTCTGTTCCATAGCCTAGGAACACACACTTCTTTGCTTTGTCGTCAAGCTTTGATCTCTGATCTTTTGGGATATGAACAAATGACCTGCAACCAAACACTTTCAAGTGATCATAAGTAGGCTCTTTGTCTCTCCATACCTTTTCTGCTACTTCTCCATCTAGCGGTCTTGAAGGAGATCGATTGATTAAATACACAGCAGTATTCATTGCTTCACCCCAGAAATGCTTATGCAACTTGGAATGAGATAACATGCACCTTATTCTCTCAAGAATAGTGCGGTTCATCCTCTCTGCAACACCATTATGTTGTGGAGTCTTCGGCACTGATTGTTCATGACGTATACCCATGCTCTTGCAATACACTTCAAGTGGCCCAATGTACTCTCCCCGTTGTCGAACGAAGGCACTTCAAGGTTCTACCTGTTTCTCTTTCCACCATGCTTTGTGAAACATCTTGAACACAAGAACAACATCATCTTTGGTCTTGATTGCATATGACCAAACCTTCCTTGAAGCATCATCTATGAAAGTAACAAAATAAACAGCACCACCAAGTGTTTTGACCCTTAAAGGTCCACATACATCAGAATGAACAAGATCAATAATACCAGAATTGCGCTTGGGTAAAGCTTTATGAAAAGAGACTCTAGTTTGTTTACCAACTAAACAATGAGTACACTTACCCAATTGCATACCTTTGGCATTTGGCAAAACTTGTCTTTTGGTGAGGATTTGAATTCCCTTCTCACTAAGATGACCAAGTCTTCTATGCCATAGCTCGGAGATTGAATCTTTGTCAACAAAGATTCAACTCACCTTTCAACACCTTCACTTGTGTCTTGTACAATGTGCCACACTTCTTGCCTCTTGCAATAACCATGGAGCCCTTGCTTAGCTTCCATTTTCCATCACCCAAGTGATTGTTGTACCCTTCATCATCTAACACTCCTGGTGACATTAGATTTAAACGAATATCTGGTACATGTCGCACATTTCTGAGAACCAACGTACAACCAACACTGGTCTCAACCTTCACATCACCCATTCCTACAATCTTCGAAACACCACTGTTTCCCATTCTGACTGAACCAAAGTCACCAGCCTTGTAGGAGGTAAATACATCTTCATGAGGAGTAGCATGATAAGATGCACCTGAATCAACTATCCATTCTGAATCAGAACCTG
The DNA here is from genome assembly GCA_023529315.1 of Papaver bracteatum. NCBI lineage: Eukaryota > Viridiplantae > Streptophyta > Magnoliopsida > Ranunculales > Papaveraceae > Papaver > Papaver bracteatum. The sequence continues at coordinate 1,615,507 of JAJJWX010002723.1, read as the reverse complement.
CAAAACTAACACAAACATCATTACAATCTGAGAATACAATGATATCATCATTTGTCACAGTAGCTGCAACACCATTGTCTTGGTTATCATTTCCTTTCCCCTTCTTGTGTTCTTGCTTCGGCTTCCTGCATTCATTTGAATAATGACCTCTCGTATGACAGTTCCAACATTCAACTTCCTTTCTGGACTTTGATTTACCCCTTGACTTGCTACGGCCAACTTGTCTTCTGTCTTTTCTTCTACCCCGATTTTCTGTCACAAGAGCTTCCGAATGAGATGAGTCTCGTGACCTTCTTCTAACTTCTTCACTCAGCAAACTGCTAGTTGCAACAGTCATGTTCAACTTCTTGTCCGAGCGTAATAACCGAGACAATTCCTCAATGGCTCCCAACCTGTCTGGTAAAGTATTTAGAAACAAATAAGCTTGAACCTCTTCAGAATTTTGAGGTCCATAGATGTAAGCTGATTCATGATACCCTTCATTTCATTTAAATGTTGCGCCATTGAACTCCCTTCCTTGTAACACAACTTTCCAAGCTTTTTGAATAGAAGAGCTTTTTCACAAGGAGACTGCTGATCATATATCTCCTCTAACTTGGTCCACAAAGGATATGCTAGTGTCTCACTAGCCACATGATGAAAAATGCTATCATCAATCCATCGACGAATATAACCAACTGCTTTTCGATTAGTAACCTTCCAATCTTCTGCACTTGTCGCCTCATGCCTTACTCCCTTGCTCTCTATTGGACCATAGAGATCTTTACAATATAACCAGTCTTCCATCTTCGCCTTCCATATGACAAAGTTCTCACCGGTCAAATTGACCATTCTATTACTAGTGCTAGCTTCCGCCATTGCACAGGATTAGCTCAACCCAAAAAGCTCTGATACCACTTGTTGGGGGAGGCTTACGAAATCCGAGCCGCTATGCGCAATACGAAACCTACACGAGCAATGAAACACAATGCGGAAAATGCACAACTACGCAATATAGAAGCAAACACACAACACCGACAATTACGTGGAAAAACCCCTCCAAGGTGAAGGGTAAAAAACCACGGGCAAATCTTCCACTATAATCAAACAATGGGTTACACACAATTCTCCCAAATTTGGGGATAAACTCTTCTTCAAGGTGCCTATAGCACTTGGATATCAATTTGCCTAATTACACTCACCCCTAAGGATGGATCAACAATTCATTCACCAAATAGATAATAAACACTATCAATTTGACAATAGGAAGTGATTTAGAGACTTACTACTGGGGTTTGAACAAACCCTAGATTTTTCCCTCTTTGAAGAGATGTGGAAATTAATAGCTCAATCTTCACCACAACAAACCAAAAGATCCTTAGCCAAGAACCATTTCTTCTCCTCTTCAAGATGACACCAATCTCACCAAAAATGGTGGCTTAAATCTCTCTATCTCACTCACTCTATTTTCTTCTTCCTCTCTTTCTCTTTCCTCCTCTCTCACGGGTTTGAACGAAATGAAATTCTAATACTTCTCCTGATGCCTATTTGCCTTGTTATAACATAACAAGGCAACCACTATTCAACTTGATAAGGGGGCACCGAGACCATTGGGATATAAGGAGTGAAATCCCAACAGTGGGTTCATGACCGCTAGGCAGATCTCTCCCATTTCATGCATCCGATTGTTATAAATTAATTTCGAAATCATAGAAGGGATGGTATTCAATTCATATCCTCACGAAGAATAGCCAAATCTCATTATTTATGAAGTTTTACTAGAGAGATCATTGAAGTGGGTTTATAAATCTCACCCCGAAGTGAAAAACGAAGACATATGAGCAAGCAAATTACTAGCATAAACGAGTGTCCAGCAACAAATTCCCTCGTATATGCTAGTGGGGGGCGACTACACTACTATAGACAACTTATTACTTTTTTGCATGCCTGGGTGTATAAATACACAATGGTCAGTGTAATCATTGCCGGTAATCTGCTTTGTTATATCATTCCGCCACAGAAAGATAGGATCGCGTCCTCTGTTACATTATCTTCACCTGATATACAATACAAAAGAGTGTTCACACCCAATTCACCGAGGGATACCCTGGTCGGAACTCTACTGGTGAGTTTATAAATGCAGTCCGACTATGGAGAAAATTGCTGCAAAGGGTGGAGTAAGCTAAGGTCAGACCAGCCCTACCAAGTTTTTTGTCCAGAAGTCGAACATGCGAAGTGCATCTTTAGTTTATCCAAGTATTTCTCCAGTTGCAATTCACGGAAATTGGTGTCAGCAAATTCCCGATGCACCGTGGACAGCGGCCAGCACTCTTATAGTAGCGGACAATGGAAATTGGTGTCAGCTAATTCCTGACTCACCCTGGACAGCTGCCAACACTTTTTTAGTAGCGGACAATTCAGTATTTTCGCCTCTGACAGTGTGAAATCCTGTTTCGTACGGACGCCGCACCAATTTCCCCGGAACGTTGTTTTTATGCATCATTCAGTTGAGTCACGGAATTCAGAAACTACAAGGGAAAGAGTAAGTATTATTATTCCACGTATTATCTTAGCTGAAATAGCGTGTACAAGGAATGAGCCTCTATTTGAAGGAAACATCGTGAGCAAATAAGAATTTGAATATCCACTTATTAACTGGTAGCTGTACGAGACCATCCATCAAGAAGTATTTAAATATCCATTTAAGCTAATGGATATCCATTTAAATACCCATCAAAGTATACAATTACTGGAACCTCATCCACTGGACTTTGTTAAGCGTTAAAATTGTGCTTCGGTTATATAAGCACATGTGATCGAGCTTCTTTAAATTAGTTGTGTATGAAGCACCACTTAACGATGGAGAAGATTAGTGATTTGACCTGGTTGTAATGTTCTTTCACGGTCTCAAGCAATGTGCCGTAAGCAGTCTCGTTAATTGGTTGTACTGAAGATTGAGAGTTTGTGGCAGGTCGAGTAATGCCGGTATCAGATTGTGGTATTGAAGGGGGTTAGTTGATCCGCTACCAATCATTCCGAAGTCAGAAAATATATTTGAGTCGAGCAAAGATTCAAAGAACGGATTAGGTTGGGTAACCTTTTCTCCGTTATTGCGAATAGTCTCCCTGAAACCTGAAGCATACGGAACAAGAGAAAATTCATTCATTAAAATTCGGAATAATCAAGTCTGGAGGTTATGAAATATTTTCTCAAGGAAGTACATAAACCTGGTGATAAAACACCATTATGGTCAGTAGCCGCATTATATTCTTCAGTAACCTCATCACCTCATCACTAGAACCAGAGTTCGTGCTTTCTCTCGTCAAGTGTAATCTTTGTTAAGAAAATATTGGCTGCGTGCCTTCCGAGGGGTTCTCATCATGGTAGAAGAAGAAGACGACTCTTGACAGCGGTAGGTATCCAGTGGGTTCCTATTTATAACTTTGGGAAGACTATAACCGCTAATATCGGAGTCGGACTCGATGACTGTGACCCATTGAGTGGAACATCAGCAGTTGGGAGTGAGATATCATTTGCATTCAAATCTTTATAGTGCTACTCAATATATCGTTGGAGTCTCTGAAGCATTTGGGGAACCCATCAAGTCGGGAATCGGGATCTTGAATTCTAAAATTCCATTCACAAGAGAAGATTTCCCAGGGGAGACCTTGCACTTTTCGGCCAAATAGAACTTTAAACCTTGGGACATTTTCGAATAGTACGAATCGGAGATAGATATTAGAAATGAAAAGTACTCGATTCAGCGCAAGACAGAGTGCCAGATGCATTTTTGGTACTGAAAATCCCCATGCATTAAGAAGCGCACAAGTAAAAAGCATCCATGGGCATTGGAAGTCCTCAAGCAATCTGATAAAGATTAGATATCGTTCGACCTCCTCATCAGAGAGCGCAGTAAGGTACGGCCGGTACAGAATCGTCTAAATTTTTTGAGTTCAGCATCGATATCTCAAATCAAATGGAGTGCTCATTCCTGCGACATGGGTTTGCAAAATGGAGGGTAAATCACAGATCTAAAAGGATAAATATTACCAAGAAATTTGGCGGGCCCAAGAGGAACATCAGTACAAGCTATATTCCAATTGGGGAATCAGTATTATTAACAGAGAAAAATGATGAGAGAGAAACAGTCGCTCAAACGAAAATTAGCAAGCAACATTGAAATCACAGAAACCCAAGTCTGTATCAAGAAACAAAAATCCACAGTACAAAGAAACAAGAATCACAAACAAACAAGCAACAAAACCAGAAATCCCTTTCAACAATTTTCAACCTCAAAAGCTCATACTAAATTTGGTTACAAGGTCACAAACATCAAAGACTTTAGACACGGAGACTCCACAAATTTCAATAGCATCTCAAACCCCCAAACACAATTATGCTTTACTACTGTCATCCCTAAATACAACATCCTAAATACCTTAGGATCCAAGATCATACAAAACAGATACATCAACTCTCATCCTAACACCGGTTCTTGGATAAACAGGAAAACTAGAAAAAAAGAAAAAACAAAGTTACAAACATCATTTGTCATATTTCCGCTGGGATCATCCCCGAAATTGACTATCCACATCATGGCCATAGATGCCTCTCAATCCTATTTACACCAAAGACCTTTCGTTCAACTACCAGAGGGCTTGCCACACTCTCGGCTATGGTTTCCGACCTCAATACATCAGCAAACCATTTTCCCCAGCTTTTTCTCTGTACAAGCTCAAAGATACCTGCCCCGCCATTCCTTATACAACTACTAGGAATATCATACCCACCAACTACTCCAATTCCTTCCTATCTTCTCTGAAGTCTATTCTAAATTCTAATACTTCTACAGATCTAGCCCACAATATCATAAATCAAAAAGGCATACCCATCTCCATTAATAATCTTTTCACCTATTTAATATTTCTATCTAACTTCTTAAATTCGATCGATTTTGTCTTATCTAAATTTGTCCTAACGATGTTTTCTCAGTCTGTTGATTTTGTAGGTAAGCATCCATCGAAGCTCATAGTGGATCACCGGGAAAGTATGCAATGTCACCGCCGATGCATGAAGGGCTTTCTTGTAATCTCAAACAAAACATTCTCTGAGATTATTACCGTTGCTGATATTCCTTTGGAAAGAACCAAAAAAAATACTTTCCTTTTCGGCGCCAACCAACCGCACAGAAAACACCCATACGACAAGTACCATGCCTGTCCCTTTACCCCATGTATTAAAAAATCCTCAACCCATCCAACGTACAACCACGAAGCTTTATTGAACAGCCCACCACACACCACGCTTAAATATTCCGCATGTCCCAGATGTGTCACTCAAAACCACGGGTTGAAAACCACAACAAGCACAAGCCTCCATAAAGTAAGCGGCTGGTGTCAGCCAGTGGACCGTCACATGGTCCTTAAAATTTCGATCTTCCAAGAAACTTCGATCACACCTTCGAAGTGGTTATATTACCCTATCTCCCAATCCATCAATTCAAGAAACCAAAGCGATATAGAGTTCACTTGTTTCTCTGAACAAAACATTACTATCTTAAATACGCTGAACATCACCTCAACCTTTATTGTCCTATATAGGTGGATGTCTTCCTCCAACCCCCAAACTCCTTCTATTGAAGAACTAACTGAAGCCATGCAAAACAACTTCAAAGTCCAGGATACCCTTCGCCCTGTGGTTAATCTCGATAAATCATTTCTCAAACAATCGCCGGCAGAGTCAAGCGTCTGGTGCGCAATTGGAAAGCTTCATCACCCAACAAACTGTCACTTTTCCGATATTCAATCTCAGGTCCGAAGATACTGGGACCTAAAGAGAGATGCAGATGTCACGCCATTCAAAAAGCAGAGAAACTTCTATCATCTAAGGTTTAAGCATCAAGAAGACTTCACTGCCATTGGACTCCCACGACCTTGGCTTATTCATGGCTCTATCATGACCATGGTCCACATTCCAACGGAAGGTATAGAAGCAATCAACCCTGAAGAGATGGAAAAGGCTCTCATCATTATCCATTTCAAAAGGGTCCCTGTTAACTTCATCACGTTCAAAGCTCTTTTCGAGATAGCCCGCCCGGCAGGACGCATGCTCTATTTCAAATCTCCTTACGGAAGAGACTACTATGAGAAGAATGTTGAAGTTCTGGTTGAAATAGATATAAACCGGTGTATCCCATATGGAACAGATTGTGAAGTTGAAGGAAAGAATACGTGGATTGAGTTTGCTTATAACCTTAACCCTTTCAAACTTTGTCAACATTGTCGCTCTCTGGACCATAACAAAGATCTCTGCAATCCAAAAAGGCGTGAAGCCTTGCAAGCTAAAAACGAAGGAACGTATACAACACAAACCGACAAAGGTAAAGATCTCCCAGACGAAAGATTCGTTGGAAAAAAGCAAAGTGATAATACACCTATACCAGAAATCTCGCATGCCTCTCAACAACCTCTCAACAATCAAAACCCTCAACCTAATATCACTAAGGTTTGGACAAAAAATCAACCCTTAATCCCAAACACGGTGACGGTCACCTCACAGGAACCCCCCAACCCACCAGCCACTACTCAGCTAAACCCGTCGACGATCCTTTTCAAGCCAGTTGATACCGATCACCCATTCATCTTCAGAAATCATAACATAAATGACTATTCTTACAATCCTTTCCTTCATCGGAGTTTATATACTGATATTCAAAATCCAACCTCTCCAAACTTATTAGCCACTCAAAACTTGGACCTCTCTTCTCCACCGGATTTCGGTCCTCAATCTAATACTACCCTTTCTTCTGAAATCCCACCTTTGAAACACCCAACAAAACCGTGTCGTGGACCACAACCACAAAAGAAATAAGTCGAGCCCTAAAAGCTCATCCTCCAATTCAATCCGGCTTTTTCCCTTCCCAAAAGGAAAACTTCTGAAGATGACACTATTTCCATCAAAAAAATCAAAACCCCAATCAACCCAGACTCAGTTATTTTCACTTGGTGCTCTGAAAACCAAGAAATCCAAAAAAACCATTTCCATGAAGGTATGTTGGCCCCAAGCCAAAACAAGACCAACTCCCAGGAGAATAAAACCATGAAGAAGAGGAGATACGTTACCAAACCATTCAGCGGTGTTGCTCATCCTGGGGATCGAAGCTATGAGTTTGGGTCTTGCTTACCTGCTGATCCAGGACGAACCTCAAAAAACAGGTGCACTTGTTCAAGAGGATATGTACAAATTTTTTTTGAATACCGTCATATTTCAAAAACATTCATTCATATATTTCATCTGACTTTATCGTATGATTATATAAGGTCTTTAGATTTCTACTATAGCACCAGTTATAAACATTATCTTCTCCAAAACCCCCTTCCCACTTTCTCCTATCCGGCCATATCTTATTTCTGGCAGTTCGTTAGTATTCTCGCATGGAACTGTCAAGGCCTAGGATCCAAAGACACTAAACAACAATTAACTAAGTTAATTCAGGAGTCAAACCCTAATATTGTTTTCTTATCTGAGACAAAACAGAAAAGTCACTTTGTAGAAAAAATCATAGATCAGAACCTATACCATAACAAGTGCATTGAACCACCAATAGGAAAGAGTGGTGGATTAGTAGTTTGTTGGGATAACAATACGAGACTAGATATAGTGCACCAGGATGAAAATCAAATAGATTGTCTCGTGTGGACTGAAAAGACCAAGTCCGAATGGTTGCTTACTTGCATGTATGGATCACCCCATCCCGAAAAGAAAGAGAAATGTTGGAATTTAGTCCAAAAAATGGCCAAGGTTGTCTCTACTCCCTGGCTGCTTATAGGTGACCTGAATATGATCTTATCCACCAATGAAAAGAGAGGTGGAAAAACTCCTAATAAGGCTAGCATAACTCTATTCAATTCCATTTTCAATAACTTAGGGATGAGTGATATAGGTTTTGTAGGTTTTCCTTATACTTGGTCTAACCAACAATCGGGTGTTAAACACATAGAAGAAAGACTCGATAGAGGTATGGCAAATGGCGGCTGGTCTACCCTTTTTCCAACTGCTAAAATTCTTCATCTCCCCCACATAGGATCAGACCACACCCCGATCTTACTGAAAACTGATACTCAACCCCACCCAGGTTTCAAACCTTTCAAGTTTTTTGGCATTTTCTTAGAAGAACAAAGCTGTAGAGAGGTGATAGAAAAAAATTGGAATTCAGGTACTACTGGCTCTCACGCTTTCAGGCTGGTCAATAATCTTTCTAATCTGAAAGGAGAAGTGATAAAGTGGAATAAACTCCAGTTTGGAGACATTCAAACTAACATCAGGAAATTATCTACCATCCTAAAAGACTTTCTAGCAAATCCGATTAACAGATTAGATGACCCGCTCCTAATTAATACGAGAGCAAACCTTAAAAAATTCTACGAGTACGAAGAAGAAATGTTAAAAATCAAAGGGAAAGAAAAATTCATAGCAGTAGGAGATAGGAATACTAGGTTTTTTCACCAAAATGTGGTCAACAGAACTAGACGTAACAACATAGATGGGCTTTACTCTTCTAACAAAATATGGATGGAGGGTAGAGATCAAATTAGCAAATGTCTTAATTCCTATTTTAGCGAACTGCTCTCCACCTCCTCCCCTGTCATTAACTATGACATTGTCAATCTGGTTCCTACGGTCATCACGACTGAGGATAATATGGCTCTTATGGCTACTCCCTTAGAACCCGAGATTAAACTTGCTCTTTTCGGAATGCCTCCTAACGCTAGTCCAGGTCCGGATGGTTTCCCGGCCTGTTTTTTCCAAAAAAATTGGAGTTTGGTAAGTCCTGATATTATCAAAACTGTCCAAGCTTTCTTCTCTAGTGGCCATATGCTCAAACAATTGAACCAGACCTTCATTTCCTTAATCCCGAAAGTTCCCCATCCTACCATCCCAGGCGACTATAGACCCATCAGCCTCTGCAATATTGTTTACAAAATTATTTCTAAAGTCATAGCCAATCGTCTTAAACCCCATCTTGAAAATATCATTTCTCCTTACCAGAGTGCTTTCGTTAGGAAAAGACAAATTTCGGATAATGTTCTGGTAGCCCACGAAATTATCCACGCTATGAGGAAAAAGAAAGGCAAACAAGGTTTCATGGGCCTAAAGATAGACATGGCAAAAGCCTTTGATAGAGTAGAATGGTCCTTCCTTGTTGCCATCATGGAAAAAATGGGTTTCTCGGAAAGATGGTGTAACCTAATATTTCAATGCATCAGTACTAGTTCTTCTAAGATTCTCATCAATGGCATTCCTAGTACCTCCTTCAAACCCACTAGAGGGTTGAGACAAGGAGATCCCCTCTCGCCTTACCTATTCATAATTGTCATGGAATCTTTCTCTAGATCTTTGGCGAATGCCGAAAACAGGGGCATTATATCTGGTTTTAAAATATCTCCCAAAAGTCCTTGTATAAGCCATCTTCTTTTTGCTGACGACTGCCTCATCTTTGGGAAAGCTTCTATCAAACATAGTAAGGGCCTGCTGGAAACTCTAGATACGTATAGTAGGACTTCGGGTCAAATGATCAATTTTTTCAAATCTGGCATCTTTTTCTCTCCAAAAGTCACCAATAGTTTTGGTAAAAAGATAATCGATATTCTTCAGGTTAAGAAAATCTCCCTAGATGACAAATACCTAGGAGCTCCTCTTTTTACTAATAAATCGAAGCTAGCTTGCTTTGATGGCGTCTTAGATAAAATGGGGGGGAGGCTTAAAGGATGGAAAGGAAGCCTCTCCCCAGCTGGTAGGGAAGTTCTAACCAAAACTACTCTAGAATCTATTCCGGTCTACACTATGTCTACTTTCATCCTCCCGAAAACTATTACTAAAAAAGCTACAGGAATAATGCGCGACTTCTGGTGGGGCAAAGTGGCGGGTAGAAAAGGTTTTTATATTAAGGCGTGGAAAGGCCTTTGCAAAGAGAAGGAAAATGGAGGAAATGGTATAAAAGACCTAGAGAAAATGAATCTTTCCCTTATAACTAAAAATGGCTGGAGACTTTTCAGTGAGCCAAACTCCCTGTATTCTAGAAACATGAAATCTAGATATTTCCCTTTCACCAATCCTTTCCACTCTACTTGTAGCTCTAGTGCTTCCTGGGCTTGGAAAGGTGTGCATAAAGGACTCATGATCCTGAAGCAGCACTGCATATGGGAAGTGGGGGATGGCAATAGTATTAGCATTTGGAAAGATATTTGGTTCGAAGACCAAATGAAACCCCTTGACCCTACAAAAAAGGATGTTAACACAAATGGCACTTATCTGGTAGCTCACCTTCTCATTGGGGATCAGTGGAATGTTCCTCTTCTTTACACTTTTCTAACTCCGAGTCAAGTTAGAAGCGTCCTTAAAATCTCCCCCAATAGCAGACAACCAGACACTTTAAGATGGAAACACAATGAACAAGGAATCTTCACACCCAAATCCCTGTACCAGGTGTTAGACAAGAAGGACCAACAACCCATAGACAAAACAGCTAAAAACATTTGGAAACTCAAAGTTATCCCCAGAATACAACATTTCGCTTGGAGGTTAAACTCTAACATTCTTCCCCTTAGTGGTCAGGTGTCTAAATATGTCGCCCATATCGACCCCACTTGCAAAATGTGCAATAACGCGATTGAAACTCCAGAACATATCTTCCTAAATTGCTCCTTCACCAGAGCGGTTTGGGCTTCCTGTAACATGAATTTGACAAACGTAGCTAATTCTTTTCAAACTTGTGCTAGCTGGTGCGACTCTTGGTTTTCGGTAAACCAGACCACCAATCACCAAGGAGATTGGCCTGAACTGTGTGCCACTATTTCTTGGTTTATCTGGAAAGCCAGACATGCAGTATTTTCCAAAATATAAATCCGGATCCTAAGCAAACTGGTAACCAAATCCTGCAACACCTTCATCCCACCAACCCGAATCCCTATCCTCAAACTAAAACCTATTGCCATGCCTTTTCAAAAAACCAACAACCTTTAAACCCCAATTGGCTCACCTTTGCCTACAACACTCACTATGATAGAATCACAGAATTAACAGGAATTGGATCCATTATTTATGATAACACAGGTACAACCATTGGAGAAAGAAGAAACACTATCAGAACTCATAGCAAGGAGGAAGGGGACTGTATAGCAGCTTTACAGACGTTGGAATGGGCTGCAAACCTCAACTGCAACGACATAAATCTGCTGGGAAACAATCCGAAAGTTAACAAAATTTTACAAGGCTATCGAAGAACGACAAGCTGGAGAACAAATCAGGCTGTGGACAATCTTATGAAAGTTTTTAAAAGTTTCAGTAATATTTTATGTAAGGATTTACAATCCAAGAATCATCAAAACTTAGCCGTCTTGGCAAAACGGGGAAAATCTATTCATGACCAGGCTGTTTGGGTCAAGGAAGATAACTTCCCCATCTAGAACTTTGTGTATCTTTCTTTCTGCCTTTATAAAAAAAAAATATTCCAATTGGGGTAAACTCAACAACGGAAACTCCAACTCACTATCAAGCTACTGGTCAGTATAACGATGTTCTATATACGCTGATTTACTTCATACGTGAAATGCTAGTGGAGGAGAAAATTAGGTGTATACTCTTGAACTTGTTTCTGTATAAGAGTTGTATAACACTTCAACAGCTGTGGAGCACCAATGGGGGCGAGACACGAGGAATCTCAACAAACACACTTCAAAATCCGAACTTCTTAATATCACAATAAATTATGGGTTAAGAGGGGGCGATGTTTGTACCATAATATTTGGGTACTGATATTGGCTAAATGTAGCCTTGCTAACGATAAAGTCTTCGGACCATGCCCAGCTACTCGTGTATGCTGGTCCATTTCCAACCGGTCAGTTTTCGTCAATTTATCCAAGAAGGTAGTTCTAAAACATTCCAAGTTTACATAATTGTATAAATACATGGGTTTAAACCCTAAGAGGGGGGCTAGGGTTTCCACATCACACTAGAGAAAACCATTGTAATTCTTATCAATAAAAGTTCTCTCTCTAATGGGATTTATCCGTGGATGTAGGCACACACCGCCGAACCACGTTAAATTCGTGCCTCTTTGATTCTTCTTTAATTCGTTTTCTAAACCCTAATTTAGATCATCAACATCAATCAATCGTGTTTAGTACCTAAAAGTAATTTTGGGTACAAACAACTTACTACCCATGTTCTAAAAAAAACGGAAAATGGCGCGATGCATAAGAAAAAAAAAAGAGAAACAACACAATAAACAAATAACACATGGACAATAAGAAAAAGGGACTAACCTCGGAATTAAGAGGAACAGGAAAAAGATCACGAGGCTTTGAACGAAAAGCCGAGGAGCCGGAAGAGGATGCATAATCGCCTGAAGAACCTATAACATGAAGAAAGTGTAACACTGTGAAAGACTCAGACGTATAAATAGGGTAAAACACAAAGGATTCCATAAATTAAATAAAGGAACAAGTGTAAGATAGAGAATTGGCGGTTACCTTCAGGGAACTCCGGTTGAGGTGCCACTTGAGCAGAGGACCCACCAAAACCCGAACGAGTCGACCCAATAGGAATTAGAGAATACAACACATCACTAGGGGACTCCAAACCCTGGCCCCTATTGTTAGAGCACTGCTTGGTCAAACTCGCAAGCGTTGCTATCTCAAGCTTGTTGGTCAAGTTTTGTGATCAAAACTATAAGTCTTGACTTCTAGTCTACTTATAGCAATGTCTCCGACTAGGATAATTTATGTAGTTGAGCTTTAGACTTCAAGGCATTCATCAATTGTAGACGAAGAACTACTAAGGAGAGCTTGTGGAACTTCATCAAAAAAAGGTATGTGGAGACTGAAACTCATCTGTCACTCGGAAAGTCTATTTATACTCTATCTCCTATATTGAGACAAAAGTCGTATAGCTATATAGTATTCGATTATACACATTTGATATTTCGAGCTGAGTTTAACTCGCTTACATATTTCTCGAAATATGTGTTGGTAAGCTTTCGCTTTAACCAAGTTCATCTTATGTTCTTGACAAAAGTCAAAAGATGATCATATGAAAATCGTCTTGTAACATCTCATTTGATATAGACTCGGAATGTTTCGTATTGATTATGGCAATCACTTGAAAATAGCTTTGATGCTAATAGTTTGTGAAAACAACTATTGTCATCCTCTAAGAATGTTTCAATGATTGAAATAGAGTTTAGAACACTTAAACATAATTGGATTATAGACATAGCATGCGTACTTGCATATATGTTAATCCAAGACCGGTGTAGTATGCATACCCGTATGCGTACTGGCGAAGTCATATAAAGTCCAAGAGCCTTGGTTAAAAATACCCATCAACTAAAATTAACGTCTCTTCTTCATGATTTGGTTTCTTCCTTTCCCGTGTAGAAAGTGTTCTTCATCTACTTCATTTGAAGACGATGTTATATCTAGTTCACCTTTTTTTTGCCGATTTATTTTGTATCATCGATTTCGATCTCTATCAACTCTCTATCTACTGCTGTTGAAGATGACATTACCAAAGTCATCTCGTTTCAATTTTTTCTTCAATTTATATCGTATCATCGATCTACTCCATACAGTCTCTGACAAATATTACACTAATCCTGTAAGTAATCCTAAACATTTTTTTTTTATATATCTTTAATGATTTCCAATTTTTATGAACTTGAGACTCGGGTCTGTTTTTTATATTATGATCAATCGAAGATGAGATGGTAACGGAGATAAAGAAATCAAGGAGGTGTCACAAAGAAGCTTGTTTGCTAAAGATGGATTTAAACCAATTGAATGTTTAAATAGTCATTGTATTTTCTGGAGAGTATGTTTCGATTTTTAGACCTTAATTTTTCGATTATTAGATCTAATTCTTAGCACTTCATATCCTCAGATTAATTGCAAAAGTTGTTTTTATCGATAGAAATTTTATTAGTTTTTCAGTATATTACTATGATCTCAATATTGATTTTTGTGAATGATTAATAGTTAGGATTTTTTTTATGATTTTGATTTTTTATGATTTTGATTTTTTTTATTTCTTTTTTAATTTTGATTCTTAAGTTTTTAATTCTTAATGTGGGATAGATTTAGTAAATATTATATACTGCACTCTTATATTAATATATGTTTCTCCACATAACATATGTTATAACTTTTATAAGAATTTATCTTTTTAATGAATCCAAATCGTAAATAAAAGGTTGAGTGTTTCGTAAGAGTAACACTGGTTTTGGAAGCTACCAGCTCGAAGATGTATGAAATTCGTTGATATCATGACTATAAATTGGTAACATACTTCTTATAAGAGAATGTTATTTCAAATGTTTATATGAATAACCATGGATTTGGTAACTGATACAACATTTTTGTTGAGAAGTATTCCAGCAATGGAATGCTTGGTCGCAGTGAAATTTTGGATGGGGAGGTACATATGAGAAGAATATCGTAATTTTCTTTTTAGAAGTGTTTTTTTCGTTTATGTTTACAAGAAGTGTAATTTAGGTTTACAAATGAAATTTTAGTCTGATTACTTAACCAAAAAATACTAAGAAACCAAAAACTTATGGATTTGTAGTTTTTTAAATGAGAGTAGTGGATTTATGTAAGGGATTAATGATAAAGGTGTATCCTTACTCCTTTAGGGAACTTAGTTAACCTCAAGCTAAGTTGAGGGAAAAATCATGTTCTAGGCAGGAGTCCTTGTTTAGGCTAAATTCCTAGTTAAGGAAGAGTTTTGTTTTAGGAAATAGATTCCTAATAGAAGTCCTTGGTCAGCTGAGTACGATGAAGGCTATAAATAGAGGGCTTTGGCTAATAGCTGAACACATAGATACTAGGCATAGAAAACCTAGAGCAATCTTGGAACAATACTTGTGCAAGCTTAGCAAATAGTTTAAAATTAATCCACTGTTTAGATAAGATTGTGAGCGTAATAAAGAGAGAATTGTAATCGTTTTCTTGTTCATAATCTAGTGAATATATTTTCTTCGAAATCACTACTTGTGTTCTGTTTTCTAAGTTTCTCATCTATTATTATTCTGAATTCTGCCTTTATAGTAATAGCTTCCAAGGTATAGAGGTCAGTACGTATCAATTTGGTACCAAGAGCAAGGATCTTTTTTAGGGTAGATCCCTGTGGTTTATGGTTTTCACTAGATCTCTCTACATAAATCTTGGTGAGGTACTCGAGAAGTTAGAAGATGCTAAGAAAACAAGGGGATCAATGATGACGAAGTCAGATGACGAACATAAGGAAAGTGAACCACAAACTATGGAAGAAAAGGTGGCTACACTGCAAACAGATATGAAGTCAATTTAAGTTACCCTCAAGAAACTGAGTGAATGTATTAATTCTCATACAACCAAGTCGAAGACGAAGAAAAAGATTACACCTTCACCTGAAGCTTCGGAAAAAGATGAATCGGAAGAAGAAGAAGATGAGGATAAAGAAAAGAAAAAAAGTGAGTTTCTTAAAAGTCCTACATCAACTAAACCTCATGGTAAGAATCTGAAAATTGATTTTCGTGTTGATATTCCACTTTACGATGGGAGTGTCGATGTAGAAAAATTGGATGATTGGATTGGATGTCTAGAGACGTATTTTTCTTTCTTTGAAATGGTTCAAAGGAAAAGATTGCTTTCGCGGCTTTGAAGCTACAAAAGCATGCTCTAACCTGGTGTAAAGCTTATCAAAGGAAAAACCTAGGTAAGGGAGTATTGTCATGGAGCAGATTTAAGGCAGTTTGTAAGGAAATAGTTTTATCCGGTTGGCTACCTTGAGGAAAGATGGTTCAAGTGGTACAACTTGAAATAGAATTACAACCAAACCATGCAAGAATATACTTCGGAATTTCAGAACCATGCTATGATTTTGAATTTAGACTTGAGAGATTATGTTATCTATATGAAATATATTTCTAGGTTCCATGAGTATATACGGAAGGAGTTAAAGATGTTTTCGGTAGATTCTATCTCTGAAGCAAGTATAAATGCTAATTCCATTGAAGGCAGGCTTAAGAAATCTGATTCAAAGGGAAATACTAAGGTGAAATATGGAGGTACCACTATAAAAGGAGGTGAAAGGAGAAAAGACGAGGAAGGTTTGACTTGCACCCATTGCAAACAAACATGTCACGTTATCGACAAGTGTTGGGTTAAGAACCCTCATCTAAAGCATAAAGGTTTGCAGAGGAAATAAGCCAAGAAGGCAGCACTAGTCGCTCAAGCTCCAAAAAACGTCCACGGACTAACGGAACTCAATTCAAAGCTCTCTCTTATGACAGGGAAAAAAAAAGACCTTCAAAAGATGATCTTAGGGAGCGACTCTACATAGTGAAGATGCAAGTCAAAATATCACTAGTTGATGTTATTATTGACCCGGGAAGTCAGAAGAATTTACTTTCACATTCTTTGGTGCAGAAGTTAGGATTGAAGACTATCAAACATCCTAAACCATACCCTTTAGGATGGTTTCAAAGGGAAGGGGGCTTACAAGTTTCACATCAGTGAGCATTCAAATTTGCTTTAGATGAGTCATATATTGACGAAGTTACATGTGACGTAGTTCATTTGGATGTTTTATAGGTAGTACTAGGTAGTCCTTACCTATGGGATAGAGATGCAACTCTACACATGAGGGAACAAAAGTACACCTTTACCAAAGATGGAGAAAGTTTTGTGATTCAGGCTATAGATTTTCCTCTAGAGGAAGCAATCTTGATTACATCCACTCAGGCTAAGCGGTTGGTGAATGCTAGCACAAAGTTCATTCTCTTTGTGATTTGTTCTCTTGAGGAGAAGCCGAGAAGAGTTTGTTTGGAAGCCTTGACTGCACAACAAGAAGGCGACCTAGAAAGGTTGAAGTTGAAATACAAGGATTTATTTTCTGATATCACGGGGTTATCGCCAAAAAGGAGTGTGGAGCATGAAATTATGTTTACCGGAGTGAGTTCTCTTCCTAATGTAGGTCTTTATCGCATGTCCATAGAGGAATCTGATGAGATCAAGAAACAAGTCCAAGAATTCCTAGAATTAGGAATGATATTGCTAAGTGCTTCCCTTGTGGATCAACGGTATTGTTGGTACCAAAGAAAGATGGAGTCTGGCGTATGTGTATTGATTATAGAGCATTGAACAAGATCACTATTAAGAATCGTTACCCTCTACCTAGGATAGACGACATGATGGATCAGTTGGAAAAAGCTCGAGTCTTTAAAAAGTTAGATTTCAAATTTGGGTACCATCAAGTGAGAGTTCAAAAAGATGATACATGGAAAACTGCTTTCAAGACAAAACAAGGCTTGTTCGAATGGTTGGTGATGCCTTTTGGTTTGTGTAATGCTCCAGCGACGTTTATGCGTTTGATGAATGATTTGTTACGACCTTTTATAGAATATTTTGTGATTGTTTATTTGGATGATATCCTTATATATAGCAGAACTTGGGAAGAGCATCTCATTCACGTTGAGAAGGTGTTTAAAGTGTTACATGAAG
The DNA here is from genome assembly GCA_023529315.1 of Papaver bracteatum. Classification (NCBI taxonomy): domain Eukaryota; kingdom Viridiplantae; phylum Streptophyta; class Magnoliopsida; order Ranunculales; family Papaveraceae; genus Papaver; species Papaver bracteatum. The sequence continues at coordinate 1,597,988 of JAJJWX010002723.1, read as the reverse complement.
GCCAGTTGAAGTTGAACATAAAGAAGTGTGAGTTTGGAAAGGAGGAGTTGGTGTACTTTGGATTCATTGTTAGTGGGGGACAACGGAAGATTGATCCAAGGAAGGTTGAAGTGATCACCAAGTGGCCTAGACCTAGTATTATAACTGAAATCAGGAGTTTCTTAGGGGCTTGCACGTATTTGCGTAAGTTTATCTGGCATTTTTCGACTATTGCAGGACCGTTACATGGTTTGACGGGAGCTAAGGCAAAGTTTGAATGGAAGCAAACCCATGAAGACGCTTTTTAGTTACTAAAAAGGAAGATTTCAGAAGAACCGGTGTTGGCATTGCCTAACTTACAGCGTACTTTTAAAGTTGAGACCGACGTTTTTAACTATTCATTGGGAGAAGTGTTGTTATAGGATGGTAAACCAGTGGAGTACCATTCAGAATTGTTCTCGGGTGCTATTAAGAACTACGCACCTTATGACAAAGAATTTTATGCTTTATATCAACGTATCAAGCATTGGCGAGTGTATCTCTTAGGTAAAGAAGTAGTGGTACATTCAGACGAAACTACAACAATCCCAGCACATGAAGTGGATCTGTTACTTGATGATTTTCAACATTCTCATTAGGTACAAGAAGGGAGTAACAAACAAGTTGGTAGATATGTTGTCTCGTCCACCAATTCGATCATTGATGGTGGCCATGAGAATTCAACCGGTTATTCCTCAAGAGTAAGCAGAGTCATACATATCTAGAAAACACTTCAAGAAGGTGTTAGAAGGTATAAATAGTGGTTTGAATGGCGAAGTTGAACTCCGATATGGATTGTTATACAAAGGTCAGTTACTTTGCATTCCAGAAGATGGAGATCGTTTACAATGGTTAAGAGAGGCACACACATCCCGAGTTGCTGGAAACTTTGGGATGAATAAAACTCTTCTTAACCTTCATCGTTATGTCTTTTGGCCAAAGATGCAAGATGATGTGGATAAGTTGGTTAGAGGTTGTAAGTTGTGAAGCACATCTAAAACCTTCCAACAGAAAATGTGGGTTATATCTACTGTTACCAGTACCATCAAGGGCTTGGGAGAGTAATTATATGGATTTTGTTTGGTGGATTATTGAATACCAAGTATGGTTATGATTACTTGTTCGTTGTGGTCGACCTATTCAGCAAGATGATTGCATTAATTCCATGTACAAAGATGGTAACGGGAGCCGGTGCAGCAAATCTCTTCTTTGAGCATGTGTGGAAGCATTTTGGTTTACCTACTTCGATTATTTCTGATAGGGATAGTCGATTACTTAGTCATTTTTGGGATTCTTTATGGAAGATGATGGACACTAGGTTGAAGAAGATTACAGCTTTTCATCCACAAACAGAAGGACAAACAGAAGTGGTCAACAAAACTATGGTTCACATGTTAAGGGGATATAATTCCAAGCATCCTAAAACTTGGGATGAGAGTTTACCATATCTAAAATTTGCATTCAATAGAGCAGTTCATAGTTCTTCGATAAAATTTCCTTTTGATACGTGTTATGGTTACTTACCACCTAGTCCTTTCGATCTAGTATTTTCTAGTGACACCTCAATGGGAGGGAAGGAAGGAAGTGAACGGCAAAAGTTACAAAAGTTCTTGGATAAGATATCTCAGATTCATGCAATTGTTGAAGCACAATTAAAGAAGTCACAAGCCAAATACAAAGAAAAGCATGACAAGCATCTTGTGCCTTATAATTTCGGTGTTGGTGACTTGGTATGGTTAAAATTAGGTAAGGAACGACTGCAGGGGGAAGGTAAGAAGTTGAAGCTATTGAGGTATGGACCATTTCGTATTCTCGATCAGATTGGTGACAATGACTTTCGTCTGGATCTGCCACCTTATCTAAGAATGTACTCAGTTATAAATTCTAAATACTTGAAGTTGTTTGAACCACCATTACTTGATGATGAAGGCGACGACACTATGATCCTACCACGAGTAGAAGACTTATGGTTTGATAGAGAGAAACCACTCAAGGAAGACTGCATATTGGAGCGAAGAGTGACTAAAACATGACAAGGAGAGAAAGAAGCTTTTCTAATTGGATGTAAATGTCAAGTTACTAGCATGGCCAAGTGGTTTAACAAGGAAAAAGGGACTCTCAAGTTCCCTAATCTTCATTTTTAACTCTCACAGGAGTTCAAGTTCTTAAAAGGGGGGCCCATGATATAGGTGTATCTGTACTCCTTTAGGGAACTTAGTTAACCTCAAGCTAAGTTGAGGGAAAAATCTTATTCTAGGCAGGAATCCTTGTTTAGGTTGAATTCCTAGTTAGGGAAGAGTTTTGTTTTAGGAAATAGATTCCTAATGGAAGTCCTTGGTCGGATGAGTACAATGAAGGCTATAAATAGAGGGCTTTGGCTAATAGCTGAACACACAAATACTAGGCATAGAAAACCTAGAGGAATCTTGGAACAATACTTGTGCAAGCTTAGCAAACAGTTTAATATTAATCCACTGTTTAGAGAATATTGTGAGTGTAACAAAGAGAGAATTGTAATTGTTATCTTGTTCATAATCTAGAGAAGATATTTTCTTCGAAATAACTACTTGTGTTCTGTTTTCTAAGTTTCTCGTCTATTATTATTCTGAATTCCGCCTTTATAGTAATAGCTTCCAAGGTATAGAGGTCAATACGTATCAATTAAATTATGTTAACATGGAAGGGTGTAGGTACACTGTAGCGCCAATGGGAAACTCACCTCGCGGTTAGGATTGGATTATACGAATCTGTGGCCAGTAGAATTTAAATTTTAATCAGTCTTTTAATTTCGTTACTTTATTCTGTTGTTGATACCTCATCATTGGTATATGGATTGGTGCATATGTTAAGAGCTTATATGTTGGAGGTGACTTTTTTGGAGATGTCCCATTATCTAAGAAGATTATTTCTGCACTAATGACTGGTGAGTGCAATTATGGACTTTTGTTATTGAACTAGAAATATCCCGTGCCGTAATGGCACTGGTTAAGACCGAACCAATGTAATACGATTCTAATAAATTGGTTGTAGATTTATGTGAAAAAATGGTATAAAAAGACCATGTATCAATGTTCCTTTTGGGGAGTTTTCCCACAATAATTTTGACATGGATGTATGAGTTCTTGATGTCTAGTCTTTCGATCAATTTTAAAATTTAGAATTATAAGAATCTCAAATCACAACACCCAAAGTTGTGCGTTCGACAGTCTGGCTACCATTTTTATTTTATTTTGGATCAGTAACCCAACCTTATAAAATCAGAATATGAATACTAATACTAATAATAATATAAAACACTGCAGCTAACGCTTAGGACTCAGTCTACGTATAACTGCAAATCACAAAATAATTGGACTTCTTCAAAAATCCTTATAAACAGATTCGTAACTGGATTTAACTAAAATAACTAATTAATTTTTTATTTTATTTTTGTCAATGTGAGCCAACCACAGAACACATATATGGCTTCCAACAACATCTCCGAACTTCTTAAATTAGGTTGTTTCATTGATTTAATTCACTGAATAGGTTTATCTATCTCTTCGTACGTCAATTATATTCCCTAGTGTTGTTATTGGTGTTACATGTATTAGAACTCTACCTAAAGTATGAGTTGGAGATAATTATGAAGGTATGGAAGAAACAAATACTACCCAATTTACATAGATCTCTATTCATTATATGTGGTTACTTCTATCTTTGCCGTGAACCAATTTTGTTTCAGATGTGTTTTTTTTTTTTTTTTTGCGCAAACTATTAATAAAAACCATCCATTCAAATTTGGACGCTAAAGACATTTAGAAAGACTATGAGTTTTTCATCCCACCGTTTATGGTTTTATTGAATAGAGTCAAATACTATATATATTCGGTTGATGTTGGAGACTTTGTGTCGGCTTAGGCTACTTATTTCCATTGGTGGAATAGATAATCCAATTTATTAAAAGTTATATGCTGTGAGAATGTAAAATTTAATAAGTGGTAGGATAACCTAATTATCTTCATAAGAATGCAACGGAATCATATTAATTAACATGCTTTTAATCATCATAGCTTGACGTAACTTGGCATGTAATGAACATTTATTTTCCTTTAAGCCATTTATGACACGCGTTTGAATATCCTTGTCACGTATATTTCGTGTGTACTTACTGAAATGAATTATGTAATTAATTATGTGAGTAACCAAATTCATTGAGTCTATTCCTTAACATGTAACTTTATTTTTGGTTTTATTAAAGTGACCATTAAAATAAATTAATTTATTTAAAGGTTTGAAAGTTAACTAATTAGTAATTGCTCTATTTTATAAGTTAATAATTAGTAACTAGTCTATTTTTTAATTTAGAAAATTGAAGAAAATATTTAAAAAAATTACTTTACTTTAAATTTAAACTAATAATAACTATTATTTCAATTTAAAGGATTTTTTTAAAAAATAAAAGTAAAAAAAAACTCACATATAGAAAAGAGGAAATTAAAAATCATAAGTTAACAAAAAGTATAAAAATATCCTAATATTTTCTTTAGAAATCAGATTTTTTTTTAAATAATAAATAAAATATGTTGGCCGAGAGATCCAAATATGTTTGGGAAATGTTGAGGATTGACCCAAATCAACAATCTAAACACCCAACCACATCTCTCACTCCAAGTCGAGAGTTGCGCTAACCTCCCCTCCCATTGGTCGGTCAACTGAATCCTCGCTCCTGATTGGCTGAAAAACAAGTTAGCCCCCTTACATTTCGTGGTCGTTAATTTGTGATCTAATTTATTCGATTTGATGCTCTAGATTTAGCGATAGAATTGTGATATCTTTTTATATTCTTACATCACGTTAACATGTTTAAAATAAAATATAAGTTGTTGGATTTTCGATTTTAATTAGCTTTAAAAAAAAGAAACGATTAGTATACGAGAAAATTGTTCCACAGATTTTGTAGATATTTAGAATGTTTCGACAATATTTGGGAATTTCAATATTCGTTGGATATGTATAAAATTTTTAAACTTTTTAAGATGATTTATTTCCTTACATAGGCAGTTAATACTGGAATTGGAATATATATTTTGGATGAAAAATCTAGGAACTTTCAAAAATATTTAGTTGATAGTTTTAGTGATTCTATCATTGGAAGTTGATGCTAAGTTTAGCAGGTGTGTGCGCTAATTCAATGCAATTTCGTGGAGATTAAGTTAAAGGGGTATATATAAACTACGCAGTGCTTTAGGATTTGCATGATCCATACAATTAGGTAGTTTATATCAGGCAATCATCTTAGAATTGGTGAACAATGAAGATTCAAGAACAATGTTGGTGGCATTTTTTGTCTACGTTGTTATTTTATTTTTAATGATTGGTCATCGGTTTTAGGGTTTGTAAGACTTCTTAGGATTGCCAATTGAATTTTCGTTCAATTTTCTATCTCCGGGTTGTATTCTTACAAGTTGGCTATTTTTGGCGTTTATAGATTTGCAACTGTCTATAGCTTATTTTAGTGTTTGGTATTATTTTTAGAGAAGACCCATTGATTCTCATATGTAATGAAATGAATTAAAGACAATTGCAAATCTTACTGCTGACACGCTAATTGAAATAGTTTACAAACATAAAATCAAACCACATGGAGCACCTGACATAATATACACATTTTGCACGCTAACACCTCCACCGATATTGGTATGAACAAGCCACCGATTTGCAAATATATGCATTCAAGGGTTTTAGATAAGACCCATTGATTCTCATAATGTACATGATACTTCAAGTAAATTTCATGTTGGGTTTTATTCATTCTTTTTTTCAACTTTGGTCTCATAAGTGCTCATTTATTATAACCGAGGACCAATATTTTTTAGACACTGAATGGTGCTGAATTTCCATCCAATAATAATTTGTGAATATGCTCTTACATTTGGTTATTCATTCATGTTCCTTACCTCAGCAAACGATGCACAAAACTGTTGGGTGTAAGGTGGTTGGTTTTTTGATCTGATTACACAGCTTCAGGTACTGTAATATTTACTCTGGCGTAAAATTTGTGCAATTGTTTCTTGGTTGTTTATATAATTATTTTGTTGTGATTGGGAGAAATATGAAATTTCTCATGCAGGGGAGTAGCATAAATCAAGATATTAGTAGCTTAGCCTAGACTTCAATTATTTTAGGAGGGGACCGTACTATAGTATGTAGAATATGAAAACATATATTGTTTTGGTTATAATGTTCTAATCATACAGTATTTTGTTCTTTGTTTTTATAATTTTTGAGGATTATATTATTTTGTGATGTAAGGCTTAAAATTCACAGTATAAAAAGCGAAGGTAAATTTTATTTTATGGGGATCTTTTTTTTTCTGATTCCTAAATAATTACTTTCAAATATTTGATCTCGCAACATTGAAATATGTGGAAGATCTCTCATAGGTCTGCAATAAACAGTTTAAAGGAAGACCGTTCTTTTCATGGAGATCAGATTCCATGAATTTTTTGTGAACAAAATCAGGATCATGTCTCTAGGTCTTCAGGTGCTCATATTGTGTGTATTGTTGTCCATCCAAGTGCCATGAAGGTAAGTATTCAGTTTTGGCAGTTTTAAGTTGTAGTTATTGACTAATGCATATGAAATAAAGTAGAAATGATTCTTAGCAGGGGATATGCTAGCTAGCAACACCAATTTCCATTTGTGTAACTTTAGATTCCAGGGAATGTGCTTGGGGGTAAGAACATTTTAGCTTCCACATTATTAAATAAACAATTTCTTATATGTCAGCTAACAGACACAAATAAAAGCAGAGGTCGGCCAAGATTGAACGAAATACTATTGATTATGGTGTTAACATACAATTTTCTTTTTTGGTAGTTCACTATTATTGCTACCATTTCTTCTTAATTATACATATGACCGAAAATTTGACAAACAAAAATAGATTACCTGGATGGACTTTTAAATTAATCCATGCCATTCATCTAGACATATATTTATAATGTATGTTTTGTTTTTCATTTGCAGGTGCAACAACTTATTTTCGAGCTAACTGAAACCTTTGCCTTATGTTGTTTTGGCTGAAGAACAAAATCCAAGGTCAAAGCTCATCAGTACTTTGATTTCTTACCTGAGGCGGCAATTCAAGAACAATTGATGCTTGAAACAAATCCACAAAGAATTATTCAAGTAATTATTTTTAAATATGTTATATCCATCCTACGTGATGGGTCGTTGCATAAATATATTTTATTATATTTGACCATCATATCTAGGTTTCCAAAATTAAAGCAGAAAGGACCCTCAATCATAGGGGAAGCGAAAGCCGGTTGGTGCGCACAACAGACAGTTTAGAGGCCAGCTTCACTTTTCCGGGTAACTAACATATTTGTGCTGCGAAAGTACAAATATTTTAAGTCATCAATGTTGACTTATGTTTCGTACCTTGTCATTTGTTCCAGAGCTTGCAGTAATCTTACATACATAAATACAAAGTACATCAGCTGATACTAATGGTGATGTAAGCATGATAGAGATCAAATTGTTAACATGCCCATCTTTGTTGATACTTGGGGGGTTTTGTTTATTTGGAAGTACCAGAGGTCCAAGGATTTTAAAAAATATGAATAAATGTTAATACTTGATAGTTGTATTTATATATTTATGGATATGTGTTAAATGATCTGGAGTGTGTTTTTGTATAGGCGTAACACGGAAAAACTCCAGTTGAGACGATATAAATGGCACAACAAGATGATCCAAATGAGAACAAACTCACTATGTTGGAAGAAACTGATAAGATGCAGTACGATGAAAAAATCATGCTTTTAGCCTTTGAGATATGTATATGCAGGCACGTGTTATGTGTTAAGTCTGGGAGTAAGAGTCATGACTACAACTGGCAACTGCAGTTTTTACTGTTATAGGGTGGGAAGCATAAAGTTTAATGATTACCGAAGGTATTGTTTTATGTATTATGATCATTCTCACTTGATGAAATATTCCAAGTTGCAGCTTAATGAAAAGGAAAAGGCAGCACATTTATTTGATAGGATCTAAGGAAGAACTTTGGCTTTAAGGTAATTAATCTAGGCATATAATGTAGATAACCAATCTGACAATTTCACTATCTTAAAGCTGGCATTGTTTGATTTTTGATTGATTATTTCATGGATAAAGATGGTCACAAGAGGGCAATAAGCAATGATAAAATGGCATGATGAGAGTGATTAATAAGACTTAATAAACGTTATGCTTGGGCTGTTCTTTTGTCTTTACTAGACTATTCTTCTTGCAAAGTCTATTTTGTTTTGTATATCCTAATTTGAGTTTCGAGTTTCTCAAAAACCATAATAGCAATAGAAAAAAATAAAACAACAGATTTCGTAACAAATCAGAGCAGAGGAATCAGCCTTAGCTTCGGTGTGAAGAATGGTTAATTTGGGGTGGTTGCTAATGTTTTTCACCTTGGATATGATCGTCTTATTTTGTTATATCTTTTAAAGAACCAAGTGGCCAATTTGTGGGAGATATTACAACTTCATTTTATGCTCAACTTTTTGCTTGTTTTTTTGTTTTGTTTTTTACTTTTTTTTAATTCATGTGTCTTAGGTTATTTTTTTATGGAATAATTTTGTTTATTAGACTCTTGAAGCATGTTGTTATTTTTTATTTTGGAAGATATTCCTTAAATGTTGTGGGGCTAAATTTAATACCACAAGGTTAGTATGCGATCTTAAAGATGGTGATGCTGCTATCTTTAAAATTAGGCATGTAATGTAGATGCTTCATATTGTTCATGAATTGAGTGACATGGTGCATGTTTGTTAGTTAATTTTTCCACTTTGAAATATCGATCACCAACCTTGATTATTCTGCAATATAGTTGGTGTGGATGGGTGAGGCTAACCATGTCAGAATTTATGACATATGAAGATCTATTTATATAAATACTAGGTATCACCCCGGCCTACGGCCGGGGCTCAACCTTTTTCGATTTTTTGTTGTTGTTTGGTCAGCTCGTAAGTATTCTCCCACAAAATTCTAGTCATTAACAAAACGAATTAGATTAAACTATTACACATTGAGCTTATAAGTTAGTTGGGGTATGCGACCCTAGTGTTTTGTGGTCGTGTCAAATTAGACGGGGCTTACAGCCCCGGCCATGGACTCTTAAATGTACCTAGTGTTTTGTTGGTCGTGTCATATTAGCCGGGGCTTAAAGCCCCGGCCGTGGACTCTTAAACATACCTAGTGTTTTGTTGGTCGTGTCATATTATCCGGGGCTTACAGCCTCGGTCGTGGTCTTTTAAGCATGCCTGAGTGTTTTGTTGGTCGTGTGAAATTAGCCGGGACTTGTAGTCCCATCCATGGCGTCTTAAGCATACCTTAGTGTTTTGTTAGTCGTATCAAATTTGCCGGGGCTTACAGCCTCAATCGTGGGTCCTTAAGTTTTTCAGGAACTTCGCATATCTACTATTACGGTATTTCGTTGGTCAGGTCAAATTAGCCGGGGCCATAGCCCCGGGAGTTGTGCCATAATTTTTATTGGAAATTAAATATTTGATACTAAGATTAACAGTTTCCAATTAGAAAATTAAGTTAAAATATGAAATCTAATTATATTATGATGCTTTTAGTCACCACAAACCTGAAGTTAACCAGGTTTGGGATTAATGGCTCCTTTAGGATTAGCATGTCCTAGAGGTGGATTAATGGCTAAGTTGGGGTTAGTAAATATTTTTTGGGCCAAGTATGCATCATGGCATGAGGTTCTAACTTTTAAGAAGGTTTAATCATGTCAAGACTTACGCTGCATTGTTATAAAGGTTCCACATAAGAAAGGGGCTCTGGAAACAAACTATCCTATGAACATATCAAGTCTCGCTTACATATCTTATACGTTTATATATTAGGAAAGTACAGGTTTAAGTCCAGGTTTAATTAAATCTAGGGATATATAGCGCGAGAGTACACTTTCTTAAAAAACCAAAACACTAATAAAGCGGACTATCGCGGGTGTCGTGACTCGGTACGTTCTCTTCTTTGCAATCCTCTTTTTCTTCTCTCTTTCCTTTAATATCTCTTCATTAATTTGTGTGTTCTACGTAACTGTTAATGTGCAGCTCATGCTCTTTATATAGTCTCTGATTTTCCTAACCCGAGTATACTACTAACTCTTACCAAATCCGTGCACTTCGGTTATTAACTTAGAATTGTATTTAGTTTTGGAAATGGGTGTGTATTTCCTAAAATAGGAAAAGCTAACTTCGTATCTCATGGTAGAGCAGCACAATCAGGAAAACCAAAGCACGAATTGGTGGGTTAACAAGTTGATCTTATAAGAGCAAGTCTTATGGTGGAATCCATCATATTCCAAGTGTGGAAAATTCATGGAATGTCAAGTCTAGTGGCTTCCAAGTTGGTGTTTTCCACACAAAATCCAAGCAAGGTTCCACGGTTTGGTGGAAGGGTGCGTGGAATCCATCAAAAACGCCAATAAAAATAGCGTGATAGAGGACAAAAAACGCCAATATGAATAGCGCTAAACGCTAATCAAAATAGCGTATGTCAAGCGCTATTAAGATTGGCGTTTAGCGCCATTAATAATAGCGTTTCTGAAAGCCAACTTGAAATTTCATTTAAACAGTAGCTACGAAACACCAAGTCACCAACCAAACATTTATATGTTCCATGGTCCCTACATGTGCTTCTCATTCACAGACAATTTCGTCCGAACTTACATTCATATGTTCCATGGTCCCTACATGTGCTTTTCATTCACATACAATTTCGTTTGAACTGTTTCACATTATTTGGACGTGCGCTATTAAGATTGGCGTGTAGCGCTATTAACAATTGCGTTTTGACCGTTGACTTTTCGAGTCATTCGAACTCATTTAAGTGTATTATTAAAAAGAAGTAGCCCATGTTTTTTAATTAAGGCAAACTATTATTATTATCGTTTTGGTTTAAATCATTTTTTCAACTCAATAAAACCTTAAAAATATATTTTTTATTAATTTGATGTATTTTTATTAGCGTTATAGACGTACGTATCCGTTCCATCATTAGACTTGACCGACTTTTTGACCGCCCTATCCATCCACAACTCCTCTCCGTAGTCTGCGCTAGATGGTGGCATGGAAGATGGATGGATTCCACCATAAGACTTGCTCTAAACGGATAGATAAGTTTGGAGATGTGTTACTCTATTTATACCAGCGGTTGGTACTTATTCCGGAAACCAAAAATAAGGCAACAATGGAAGCGTATTCAAGTTAGGAAACGTAGCAATCTGACTTTCGTAAACGGTAAAAATTCAACTATAGGTATCTTATGGATGGAGCCAAAATTAAATCAGAAAACCCAACGATCAGACGGATGTCTATATACAACATATAACGAATCGATCTGTGCCGTGGGATGACGAAATCAGTGGCCGGATATATCAGTCTACACAAGCACCACTTCTTTTTATAATATAGATATACATATATACAATTTTTTTTTTCTGTTTTTTAATTTCTTTTTAATAAATATCGATAGGACATTTATGTTCAATCGAAAATAAATATAGGAATATAAAATTTTGATTATCATAAATCCAAAGTTTATGATCTCAACTTCTTTTTAATTAAATATCTTCCGATAAAACTAATACAAAATTTAGGTTTATCATACCAAATTTCAATCATAAATCACTAGATGCTTAAAGGGTATTAGAGTTCATATCCCTTTAAAATATCAAACTAATCAAAGACTTTTATAAAAAATCTAATGCACTTGACCACAGGCGCGGGGTGAAGCCCCGCCACACCAAATTAGTTGATCCCACCGGCTCCAGTGCGTAGCATGGGTTACATACTAGTAATAAATAAATAGGCTATTTAATGTTTGGTACCCAACAAATGTCAAACACATTGCTTTGGTACCGAACATTTACAAAATTAAGGGTTGGTACCTAGACCTTCCGTTGACCGTCAACGTCAACGTTTGACCTGTCTTTATTTTGTTTTTCCTAATTTGTTTTAAAAATATTATTCAATCTGACAAATTTACCCCTTGGGAAAAAGAATTATCTTCTTCACAACTCCTACGTTACAACAACCGCCATCGTTAACCCAGTTGAAGAAAAAAAAACTTCAATCATACATACACATCAAAGTCATCTCAACCCCATATCTGAAGATTCGAAACTCCGCATGTTTGACAAACTTTTCATCTGCAAACGAATTCGTTAGTGGAAAACCTAATTTAACACAAACCACATCGTTGTATGAAACATTTAACCCTAAAATCAAATACAATAATTCACCCGAGATTGACAAAGTATCACCCTTCTTCATAATTTTCGATGTCATTTTCAATTTGCTTTTTTGGTCTGTAATTTCATTTCATCATTAGCCGTATATCATCACAGCAAACCTAAAAGGTTGATCTTCGGTACTCCTACAAGTGTCCTTCCGGTAAACAATCAATTTTTTGTTCAATCAAAATCTTAGTAGAAGAATGGACAGTAGAAACTCCTTTTGAAGCATTTTATCGATAAAGATGGGCATTTATAAAAAAAATCTTCCACTGTTGATTTTAGGGTTTATGTTTTTTATTTTTGTGTTTTTTGAAATCGGGGGATACAGTATTATTGATTTCTACTAATATGTTTAGATTTATTTATCAATTCAAGACTCCAACTCATTATATTCATGGATGATATGTTGATTCATAATGGATTTACGCTTATTTTCCCAAGATGACGGAAGCTTGAAATTCGGTAAAGTTGATTAACCAGGTTGATTAAGGAACGAAAAGATGGAAGGACCGAGGAAAAAGATAGAGATAGGGACATAAGTGTAAAATCATATATTATTCTAATTAATAATTTAGAAAATAAAAAATAAAAAATAATTTGGTCAAAGTTTGACTTTTACAATCAACGACAAATTTAGGTACCAACCTTTATTTTTTAAAATATTGAGTACTAAAGCAATGTGCTGAACATTTACCGGGTACCAAACAATAAATGACCCTAAATAAATAACTTCATATTTGTATTATTATTGTCATTATTGGGATCCATAAATGTTGAGGACTCAATTAATTAATAATAAGTCTCTTGAGTTATGAGGTGACAGCAAAGTACATAAATATCCTAGTTATTGTTGTATTGATAAAATCCACCAAAGGTTAGTTTATGTAATTTCAGAATAAATGGAGGTTCCAAATCACTTGACCGTCGGATGTCTTTGGCTAGAATGAGACTGTGATGGTCAGATCATCCGTTTCTCTCTCAGAACGGTTTTTCTTATTTGAATGCAAACATATAAGTAGTGACTTCATACGAATGGTTTTACCTCCAAAGGAGTTTTAACTTCATATGAATAAGGAAATTCATCGAGTCCACGACCAGTACCACATTCACATGGTGACAATACTAATCATGAGTCTGAATCTCAAAGTTTGAAAAATGAAGGGACCAATACATATCCATCAGACATGTCCGGGGTACTACTTTTTTGCCATTTTAACATGTATATAAGAAAGCTAGGTTTGTAAATTCTGTTTTCTGATGCAAAACAATCTCCTAGTTGGTCAATTTCAGTTGGAAAAAATATTTTGATTTTTTTCCCTTCTTTTTAATGATGGATGCAGTCCCACGAAGAATCCTGTTGGATGTTCGAGGATGAGAAGGGTAGCAAACATGGTCCACATTTTCCTACATAAATTATTGTTGGAGGTACTATTATAAGGTAAACCCAAACAAATTACGGGTGTTATATTATGTCTGCATAATTGAAAGGGACAATAATAAATGGATTCGATCTACTGATAATATTTAGGCACAGTAATGAAGTATGTCATGTGTCTTCCATTGTGGTTTTGAGATTTGCGTGCAAAATAGCTGGTTATGGAGATTCATGATAGTGTTTTCGCTTACACTATTTTGTGGATACTCAAATGGTTGTTGGTGAGAGTATCCTAGGTGCAGATAGTTATACACATGTTGATTCTTAATGTGTACATAATTATATACATGTTGATTGTTAATGCTACGAAGTTGTGCACCTGTTGATTATTAACGCGTACGTAGTTGTACACATGATGGTTATTAATAGTACATAATTGTACTAAATTTAGGGACTCGTAAGCTCAAAATGGTAGAGCGCCCAAGCCTAAAGCAAGGTTTATGGAGGTTGATGGTTCAAATCCATCTGAGTTTCAATGTTATGTTTATTCAATATGGGTAGCGTTATTAGTGCTTAAGTAGACGATTTAAGTTATATGTGAATACAAAATGGTGCACCTTGTCTTGTCTTACGAATATATGGCCTGTTTTGTGGGTATGGATGTTGGATTTTATGGATTTTGTAGATATCTACATAGGTGTATACCATTGTCATATCTCATTGATATATCGCATGTTTTATGGGTATGTATGTTGGATTTGCTAGGTTTTTGTATATGTGTACATAGTTGTACACCATTTTCATGTCATTGAAGTATGGTATGTTTTATGGGTACATATGTTGGATTTGCTAGGTACAAATGTACAACAACATAGTTGTACACCATTGTACCATCTCATGAATATAATGCATGTTTTGTGGGTCTGGATGTTGGATTTGCTAGTTGTTTTTTTTTAATGTGTACATAGTTGTGCACTATTGTCCCATCTCATGAATATATTGCATGTTTTGTGGGTATGGATGTTGGATTTTTAGAATTTTTATAGATATGTACATAATTGTACACCATTGTCCCGTCTCATGAATATATTGCCTGTTTTTTTTAGCATGGAAGTTGGATTTTCTGGATTTTTGTGTATGTGTACATAGTTGTACCCCAGTTGTCATGTTTCATGGATTTATGTCATGTTATATGGGCATAGATGTTGGATTTGCTAGGTTTTTGCATATGTGTGCATTGTACACCATTATAAAATTTAAAAAAAAATGAAAATTATATAGTTATATTGGCACTCTTTTTGTAGATCTTGGAAAGATCTTTCTGAATATACAAAATTTGCGATTTTTGGGCGAACTGTTTGAAAGATAAATTGTTATTTAATATACTGTAAGATCTTATTGTTTAATTGAGTAAAACTCATACAAAGCTTTTGGTTGGTAGCCTAGCAACAAGCTGGGCTCCAACTCCTCTTTGAATAGCAATGCCTAATCTATGAAAAATAAATTAGACAATTCTAATCTACCAAAACCACTATTAGCATCGTTTCTAACTAGACAATTCTTCAGATGCTTGAAAAAACACAAAGTATCTTCACCGAGCTCCCCTAGAGTAGAAAAAGATAGGACACCCAGACCATATCCATGCGAAGCACACTTGTCCAAATATTTATCGCGTTTATGAGAAACCGCATTAGAAATAGCTTTATCTTGGAGAAAAGAGCGAACACCTGCACCGGTGAAGGGCGAGACACCCGTGACATCCATGCAAACATCCTGACCATTTTCCTGGTTAAGAACGAGAATATCCGCAGGCCTTGAGTCTTTGTCATCATCAGGAAAAATACCAAGAGAGACTTCCTTGTGCGCAGGTACACCATCTTTGTAACAAATATCAACTATAACATTAAGAACAAGATCATGTCGAAACTTACTTCCAACATCTTTAGCACAATGAAGCGCGTGGTCCCCAAAAATGTCCATAGGTCTGTTACAACTAGTGCATAAACCATCCTCAACAAACAATGGGATGCAAAGGCGAAAGAAAAGCACAACTCTGAATTGTGTAGGCCCGAGGCACTGATTAAGCCCACTAATAGGTACAGCTAATAAATAATCATGAGCATGCTTGAAACGGTTACACTGCCACAAAATGGAATCTCTTGCAAACATATAAAATTGGTCTGGGATTTGCTTCTTAACTGCATCAAAATAAGCGACTTCCAAGGAGTGCATGGAAGGGGGGCAGTATCATCGACGCTATAAGAATCAGGTAATCCACATACCTGGATAAAATTCTGAAGAGACAACTGATAAGCGGAACCTTTGTTAGTTGAGAATAAACTACCAAGCATTAGTTTTTGCACTGAAGTTTTCTGACTCTGAGAAGCAAGGTAGCAGTAGGTATGAGTGTCAGCCATAGTGTAAACGCAAAGCCCACCATCCTTGATAGGCAAGGTAGCTAATCTCTGTTGTAAAGGGCCAAATCCCGCACCATCACCAGTGATTAGTAGTCTCAAATACTTAAGAAGGTGGTCATCAAAAAGCTCAGTGGCTGCTTGATTGGTAGTACGCATAGAAAAATATAATCTAGACACACCGGTGCAATTGCGAAGTAATAGCATCTCACTTTGAGGGTCTTTGAGTTTTTTGATTGCAGTCATTAGTTGAACAGTCTTATTCACCATGTTCACCATCATATCACTAATAAAATTCAGATCCAAACTCACTGGTCCCCCCAAAAGTTTGACATCGTTGGTAGGTCTACCAATATCGGGGGGGATTACACCGTCAGCAATACTGCTGGTATCAACGGAAGGCCAAAAGACCTCTGTCTTCTTGATGTTGAGATGTAAACCATTACCTGGTCCTTCGGTCTCTATTATACTCAAAGCCTTGGCCACTTCAAGTGTATCACCAATAATGGTACCGTCATCAAGATACCAGGCGTGTAAATCAAGCTTGCAACGGGAAGCAATGGACTTCACAAGGGGGTGAAGAGTCAAGGCAAACAACAGAGGACCAAGAGGATCACCTTGTTGAACACCGAGTGCAGAAGACAAAATATACTGGTCATAATAGAGTCTGGCAGGCCTTATGTAACAAAACTCTACCCAACGAGAAATACCTGGGCAATGAAGCTGAATATCCTTAAGGAGATGAGATCTACAAACCATATTGAAATCATTAGAGAAGTCAATAAGCAACATTGACATCTTGTTTGAATGCCATTTCAACTCCAAAAGACCATTTACAGCATGTGAAATTCTTTCCCCCCAGCTGGCACTCCGACACCAAATTGGTGATCTCCTAAATAAGATGTCATGTCCTTACCGACGGAGAAAGCAGCCACCTTAGATACTAATCTTTGCCAAACCGTGCCAACTGCAATAGGCCTTATCTCATCATCAAGTTTAAGTAACGGTGTTAGGGGTGCACTAGAAATGAACTCACCTAAACGCTGGGGCATTTGCCTGCAAACAAAGATTGACCACCCCTGTGATAGAAGAAACTAAGTCATCCGCAACTGCAGCTGCTGCCCCACCCAAAACGTCAATTAAATGTTGTGCACGTAATCCATCTCGGCCGCATGATGTGCATTTTGGGAATCTCTTGATCATGCCAAGAACTGCCCGGGAATCCACAACAACATGATCAACCGCAATTGGCTCACAAGGAATGGCAGGTGGAGGCGCATCCAGATGCTTCGATTGCAATACAAAATAAGTACTTTCATTACGAGGAGCAATTCCATTCGAAACAAAGGCACGGGCTCAGAATCAAATATGGGATTATTGTTCGAATGATCGATTGCTCAACTAAGAAAAAAATTGAAAAAGCCAGAGGGAAATAAGTTAGTCTCAAAAAGGGCGATTTTTAGGCGATTTTATTTTTTTCGAAAACAAAATTCTAACATCCTTGATTACTGAATTGATCATTTCTGATGGGGGATCTACCGGATCCGTCCCATCCTGTCAAGTTATTAACATATGCTGATCGTTTGAAAGGGAAAAAAATTCTTCCAAAAACAATTGTGGATCTAAATATGTTGCCAAATCCGACTACAAAAACAAGGGAAGCCAGCGGTTGTTATTCCAAAGGAGCTATACATAGAAGGATGCGCGATTTGGAAATTTAGCCTCATAGGTAGGCTGGATTTAAAGGAACTAAATTTTACGGATGTCAAGAAAAATCTGGCTCTACAATGGAATTTGAGTGAAGATAGAGTTCAGTTTGTCCCACTGAATAGAGGTTTTTTCATAATCAAGGTGAAATCACAAGAAGATAAATCAAAAATCTTGGAAGCAGAAAAATGGGTAATTGCTCACCAAAACCTAAATTTAATGGAATGGTACCCTAGTTTCGATCCAGATAAATAGAGATCTTCTAGAGCGACAGTATGGGTTAAGTTCCAGGGACTTCCTATGGAGTTTTGGATTGAAAAAACATTACTGGCTATGGGGAAAGCTTTGGGTAATCCAATTGTTGTCGCTAGAAGAACTCTGGCTCATGAGTATGGTCACTTCGCATCGATTCTAATTGATATCGATTTTGCAGAGCTAGACACGGATGGTATCCATGTTTCAGTTGGAGGGATCGATTTTTGGAAACCTTTTGAGATCCTCAAACGACCTAAATTTTGCTCAAACTGTGGTATCATAGGTCACTTTGATCCGGAATGTCGTAAAAATAAGAAAACAACATATCACACCAACACCTCAATTAATATGGATGATTTTCCTCCTCAGAATGCCAACGATGGGAAATATTGGCAAGAAGCAAGGAGAAGGAAGAAAGGGAAGAAGGCTCCCGTAATTCCGGTTGTTCCTGAGGTTCAAGAAAAAATTGGGAACGGTATGTCAACATTATGTGTAGTTAATGAAATTCAGTACACTAGTGAAGCGGTTGAGAAAGACCCCATCTTACAAGCTGAACTAGAAATTTCGAAATCTAAAAAGCTTTTGGCAGATGCTGACTATGAAGAAAGAGTAGAAGCAATTCGCATAAATAATCTTTTAATGAGTAAAGAGAGGTTGATGAGTAACTCAGTCATGAACAACAATTCAGATGAAAATAGAGAAATGGAAAATGGGGGATTACAAAATACTGAGAAGACTATGGCTACTTCTTCATCTGTAATAGATAGAGGTGGACATAATAATGCTGATCTTGGAAGAATTGATGAAAATAAATGGCAATCAAAGCTCAGGCAGATTAAAAATACTAGTAATGTTTTGTCCTCTTTGTCGGAAACAGAGGAAAACTCGTTGTTAGGAATTCGTGCTTGCAGGGGTATCTCTCCAGGTATCACTCCTTCATCAAATTCAGCTAAACACAATAAGATACCTAAGAACCAAACCCCCAAAGTTTAATTATGTGGGTGTTGTTTTGGAACATAAACGGTGTTGCTCGTGAGGCGGAAAATTCTGAGATTAGAAGTTTAATAAGGGATTTCAAACCGGACATTTTCTGTCTTGCTGAACCAAAGGTGTCTTGCTCGTCTAAATTTGGTAGGAGAATTCAAATGGAAGGTTTTAGTCCAAACATTATTCATAACTCGTCTGTTTCAAATTATGCTAACCTTTGGGTGTGTTTTTTGAGTGAAATTAATCCTTCGGTAGTTCATCTGAGTAATCAGGAGATCACTATTGAAGTTGAAGGGGTTAATATCTCTTTTGTTCATGCTAGTTATATTCAAGTTACGCGTAGAAGAATGTGGAATCATCTTTCTATGCAAAATGCAACTACTCCTTGGTTGGTCATGGGAGATTTTAACTGTATTATGCGCCTGGATGAGAAGAAGGGGGGTCGTGAGACTAGGACTTCTGCAATTGATGAGTTTAGTGAATGGATGGATGATAAAAATCTGTTCGAAGCGGATTCTCTAGGTACCAAATTCACCTGGACTAATAGACAATCGGGAACTGATAGAATTATAAGTAAGCTAGATAGAGCTCTTATTAATTCTGCTTGGTTAGCAAAGTTTGAAAACTGGCGTTGTAAAGCTCTCCCGAGGGATATCTCAGATCACTCAGCTCTGTTGGGCTATCCTTTTGTGGTTTCTCGTCCGAAGAGATCTCCATTTAGAGTTCATAAAATGTGGTTTCTACATTCTGATTTCCTACGTATGGTTCAAGAGAGCTGGAATAAGCCGGTTCATGGTTATGCAGACTTTATTTTTCCGTACAAGTTAAAAAGGTTGAAAGGGGTTATGAAGGAATGGAATTTGTGGGTTTTTGGAAACATTCATTCTCGTCTTAAACAGGATAAGTTGAGATTTGAAACTGCGGCGCGCATCTCAGATGACGATCCAACAGATACTGATCCAACAGATACTGATAACCTGAATATTATGAAGAATGCGATGCAAACTCTGGCAGAAACAAAACCGCAGCACTCTACAATGATAAAACAGCAGTCTAGAAACAAGTGGCTACTTGAGGGTTCGAGCAACTCCAACTTCTTTCACAATAGTATTCGAATACGTAGAAGTACAAACACTATTTCAGAGTTAGAGGATAACAGTGGGGGTTCATATTTCGGATTGTGATCAGCTGCGCGGCCATGTGGTGAATTACTATGAAGAAAAATTTAATGGCCAAGAGGAGGACTATGATATGGGGTTGTTTGAGTACAATCATGATATAATTACTAGTGAGGAAAGTCTTTCGTTGGACAGTATCCCGGGTATTGAAGAAATAAAAAAGGCGGTTTTTGAATTGGGTGCTGATAGTGCTCCGGGGCCAGATGGGTTTTCGGGTTGCTTTTATCGGCACTGCTGGGAAATAATAAAAGAGGATTTGGTTAAGGAGGTGGTGAAATGTTGGATCAATGGTCGTATTCCGAAGGGGGTTAACTCTAGCCTGATCATTCTTCTGCCAAAGGTAAGAGGGGCTAATAATATTAATAATTTTCGTCTGATTGGCCTTAGTAAAAAAAAATTTCAAAATCTTGACTAAGATTCTAGCAACTAGACTGGGAACGGTGTTGGACAAGCTGGTTTCCGAAGAGCAGGTGGATTTTATGAAAAACAGAAACATACATGAGAATATTTGTTTGGCATCAGAAATGGTAAATGAACTTCAGATTAAACGTAAAGATGGTAACATTGGTCTAAAGCTAGATATTTCACAAGCTTTTGACACGGTGAGTTGGTCTTTTGTGCTTGAGGTTTTTCGGATAGATGGTTCTCTTAGATCTTTAATATCATGAATTCTGCTAGAATTTCGATTCTGCTAAATGGAAATCCCGAAGGTTATTTCATAATTAGTAGAGGTCTTCGTCAGGGAGACCCGCTTTCACCGTTGATTTTTGTGCTGATAGAAGACGTGTTGAGCAGAAATATCAAGAAGTTGTTTAGTGAGAAGAAAATGACTCCGATGGTCAGAAGAGGTATTTATTCTCCTACTCATCTCTTCTTTGCTGACGATATTATGATCTTTTGTAAAGGAAACATTAAAAGTTTGCAGAATCTGATGATTTTATTGAGTTCTTACCAAAGAGCTTCTGGTCAGAAAGTTTGTAGACACAAGAGTAGATTTTATTATGGGGGGGGGATTTATGTCTAGAAGAACTCATCTGGCGGATTATTTGGGTATGACTACTGCTGGTTTTCCTGATCGTTATTTGGGTGTGCAAATAATGCCAGGTTCGGTTAA
Source organism: Papaver bracteatum (assembly GCA_023529315.1). Lineage (NCBI taxonomy): Eukaryota > Viridiplantae > Streptophyta > Magnoliopsida > Ranunculales > Papaveraceae > Papaver > Papaver bracteatum. The sequence goes on along the minus strand of JAJJWX010002723.1, from coordinate 1,576,645 downwards.
ATATCACCACATAGCTAATGTGGTTGAGAAAATCAAAGATCATCTCTCTGGTTGGAAGGGAAGAAATCTTTCTTTTAGTGACAGAATTGTTTTGGTCAAATCTGTCATTAACAGTTACTTTATTCACAACATGGCGATCTATAGGTGGCCAAGAAATTTCATAACTCAGTGCGAAAGAGCAATTAGAAACTTTATTTGGTCTGGTGATTCCAATGTGAGCAGGGCTGTGGTGGTTGCCTTTGATAAAATCTGTTTCCCAGTTGAGGAGGGAGGGCTGGGATTAAATCGTATGGCTACTATAAATTCTGCTCTACTGATGAAGCTTTGGTGGAATATTAGAACTTCAAATAGGAAATGGGCAGGCTACTTTCGTAATAAGTTCTTTGGCAGAAATGGTCATCTTAAGAAATACGTGGTAAAATCTTCTATCATCCTTGGAATTCGGAAGGTGTACAAGGTGGTGGACTCTAACACAAAGGTTCAGCTGGGAGATGGTAGGTCTACATCACTGTACTATGATGCGTGGCATGGTAATCTTTGTTTAGCAGATATCTTAAATGATTATTCTCTTGACAAAACTATTATGGTGAGTCATATGCTTGTTGATAATCAATGGAGGATCCCAGAAGTTCACCTAAACAACTTCAGGGAAGCGGAAATGGATGTGAATCAGCTACAAATTCCGGGTGGAGGGGAAGATACTCGTATATGGATGCCGGAATACAAAGGAAACTTCACTGTAGCATCAGCAAAAAAATTCATCCAACTATAGCAGCTCAAAACTGGAAGTTCTTGCGGAAGGCTTGTGCAACAAATGACCTGATCAAGAAAAGATTCAAAATTCATCTAGCAAACAACTTTTTTATTTGTGGAGCTTCAGAGGAGACACTAGACCATGTTCTTTTTCATTGCTCCTTCGCTGCTAGAGCATGGAATTGGATTGGGTCTGTTTTTAATGTCAAGGCTGAAGTTAATCTGGTGGACTCTTGCAAAGCTTCTAAGGGGAGGAGTCGTATGATTCGTGACCTTTGGCTTCTGGCAAATTTGGTCATAAGATCAGAGCTGTGGGCGGTAAGAAACAAAGCTGTTTTCGAAAATATAAAGCCAAACTGGAATGTATTCTTCAGGCGGGTCTTACTACTGATTCAAGAATTTTCTGTTCGTCTCCATGGTTACATGTTCAACAGTTCTGAAGATGTTATATTGCTAAAGTATTTTCGTGTGAAGCATAGGTGTGTAAAATTTGTTACCCCGGTTGAATGCTTTTGGTATCCACCTGATTGTGATGAGCTACGACTGAGTTGTGATGGAGCGGCAAAGGGGAATCCATGAGTGGCGGGTGCTGGAGTTATTGCTAGGATTGCTAATGGTGATGTTATTGGTGCTCTGTCAATTGGTCTGGGTAATACGACCAACTACTTGGCTGAAATCTACAGTATCTTGGTGGGCTTGGAATGGGCTACTAGATGGGGCTTTAATAAGGTTTCTATAAGATCAGACTCTGCTACAGTTGTGGAAGCTTATAAGGACAACACCTTACCGTGGTTTGCAAAACCAAGGTGGTTAGCGGTTACACAGTTATATGAGAACATAAGATTTACCCACACCTTTCGGGAAACTAATTTCTCGGCAGATTCAATGGCAAAAAGAGGATGTTTACTTGACAACGAAATGGGAATTCATTTTAATGGAAGACCACTGTTTCTAAAAACGGTGGAAAAACCTTCTGCGGCTTATTTTAGGTTCAAATAGTGTTTTAAGTTTTTGGGTGCTTAGAAACTTATTAATACAATTTTTTACTTAACAAAAAAAAAAAAAAAAAAAATCCATTCGAAGAAAGTACCTGTATCGCAGCTGTAAAGTGACCACAACCTATTTTCTTTTGGCATGCAATTATGTTGGCCGCTGCATGTTTCTTCTTGTCTACCTTCTTACTCCCATTTTGACTAGGCAGTTGCAACAACTTGTTAACCAAAGTTAAGCAACCGTTAGGCTCCTTCCAAACAGTTAAAGCCTGGTTAATAGCGGCAACTTGAAGTCGTTTCCTATTGCAGGATCTCTCTTCAGTCGAACTCTTGGGTCTGTATAAGGTCAGAGTACAAATGGGTAGGAGAATAAGTTATATCCAAGAAGACATACTGTTTGGATTGAACAATACCTTGTCAAGGCAGGCTTTGAGGACTCTAGAGAAATTGAGTCTGCATTGATGTGGAATATAAGCGACAGTAGTGACCTGCTTTTGGAAGGATGCATTGAGAAGTTCCGGAGAAAGTAAAGCAAGTTCAGAACACCCAACATCCCTAACCTCCATGAAGAACACCCAACATCCCTAACCTCAACATTGTTTTCCAATCCAACAATAACACTACCACAACTAACACTGAGCCCAGCTGGTTTCGCAAACCCGTGAATAAGGAATTCTGCAGTAGAACCGTTTGGACAAATCATAAGTGTAAATGTTGACAAATCATAAATGTAAATGTTTGGACTAAATTGTAAATCAGAAAGGTTATTTCTGTCTTTTTCATATTTCAAATAAATAAAGGACTAATTTGTACATAGTTGACTTGGTCAGAACTAACTAGTATATTTGGATGAGATTTGATTGAACCGTATTTTTCCCATATTAGAACACCTCCAGCACCCAGGGCTAACCAACAAGGTAGGTCCGGGCTTGGGGAGCCACCATCATAGTTCTTCATCGCGGAATACCCAAGTCGACATGGTTTGTAAAGATATGCACGACACATGACAATGTTGTTGCAGTTGGCGATAAAAAATCAGAGTAAGTGCAGTATTTTGATGGGAAAGAAAAGTAAGAAAAAAAAAATTAGAGATTTTTTTCAAACTAAAACCCTAGATTGTTTCTCAAAATTGGTGAACGTAGGTAAAAAGATTGTATATTTAGCTTTTCAGAGCGATTTACGGTTGGGTTTTTCCTTCGTAGCCAACCGTAAGAAAAATTCACTGCTAGGTTATGATTAACCATAACTGGGTAAAATTGGGGAAACCCAATTATAAACCAGTTACTATTAGGTTTTTTGGTTTTACAATTAGGTTTGGTCTTAGGCGAACCAACTGTAACTGGGAAAAACCCAATTGTACGGTTTGGTCGTCTAGAGATGATCACATCAACCAGAGAGAAGACAATAATAAGCCCTCAGAAGACGATAATTGGTTTGTTGATTACCGTCATTTCTATCAATTTACTTCTTCTGCTTCTTTAATAGAGAATTAATCGACGATTATAAGTTTTTCGAATCGTCGATTAACCGAAGATGATAAAATGATTTCAATTCAAAAAAGACGGAATGACTTACGGTTGATGAAGGAGGGGAAGTATTGAAGAAGAAGATGAGCCGGTTTTTGAATTGGAATTCAGTTTTGATTTTAATTTTTAGGTTTTTTTTAGATGGCGGGTAACTTAAATATTTGTTATCGCATCAAGACACCTCATAACCAACTTTTCGGTCACCAGGAATGCATGTGAAGCCCTCTATTGGAATGTGAATCCCCTGTACTGTATTAGGTTTCTCTTTTTATTTTTGGTTTCATGAACTGCACGACTAAGGCGATGTTTTAGGGACCCAGTCATTGTTTTGGTTGCCTGGTTGGTACAGCGTGGAAATATTTTCAAAAATAGAACATGGGAATATATTTCCATGGATTGAAGAAAAATAAATGCCGATTTTCTTGGCTGTGTTCTGCTTTACGTAGTTAATTATCATCATCATTTCATGGCAGGTACTAATCAAACACAAGAACGATTGTAGGTCAGGACATGAAGCAACCATGATCTAAGAGGTTATAGATTCAACTACTCCATTGATGTTACTATTCCACAAGAAACGCCTCTTAAGACGCTTCACTTCTGCATACACAAGATATGTAATCCTTGGAACCTAAACTTGTGAGAAAGGTTACATCTGTAATCTTCAAAATATTCGCTTGTGCAAACACCTACACTATCCATTCCTCAAGTCGGGTTATACACCGTGATATTTACCTTGTGACTGGGTGACTAAATGCAGGGGTTTATCTGATGATACTAAGAATACATTCCTGAAGTTCCACTGTAATCTCAAAGAGGACAACACATTGCACGTTGAAGTACAAGTCTAGAACAGTATATATGACTGCTAAGCTTATAAAAGGCTGCACCTTGGGGCCACTAGCCGGAGGCCGCCTAATTTTTTACCGATTTTTTGAATTAGGCATTTATCCGCCTAGGCGCTGATTTGAACCGATTTTTACCAATATTTTGATAAATAGGCGCCGATTTTTACCCATATTTTGAATTAGCCCACTAAGAAAATTAGCCCAAGTTGACCCTAGGGTTTCCTTATCTTATCTTCCGTGGTCCTTCTCTTTCTCCAATTTCAGGCGCTAGGCGCTATTCAGCCGCCTGACACCCGCCTTTCGACTTTTACAACTCAGCTGCTAAGTGACATGGACACACAACTGCAGGAAACATTATAAGGTTGAGAGAAAAAAGCTTTTCAGACAAAATGTTGTCTTCACAAGGCATACTCAAGTAGCTAAATGAACTAGATGTCCTACATTAAGTTAAGGTTACATCCATAACTTGTGGATAACTCTCTAGTGTCTCCCAAGAAATGGAGTTGCTCCACCTATTTCTAGGAAGAACTAGGTTAACCAGGAAGGCAATCCTAGCAGCGGATATGAACAAGTAAACTGAAGGTAAAATGTGACAAATATAAAAGACACAAAGAAAAGGTTATGTGATGAGTTTATTTCTTTTAGGTTCCTGTGATAAGGTCATGTGTTTATATTCTGAACAACATCAACGAAAGAAATGAAGTTCCGAAATTGAGAGACGGTAATATTGTATCTCGATGAAAGTACAATTTATCAGGGAAATAGACCCAAGAATGAGTTACTTACCTGTGAAGGATGCACAAGCTCTCAAAAGCCATCTCTCTCTATCCATATCCGTTGGCCTATTTATCTATAATCTATGCTTGCTAAAGTTTGATTAAAATTTTCAAATAATCTCCGACTTGGGTTGCATCAATTATGGGGGTTTAAGAATGTCCACTGCCTCCTTTTCTTTTTTGTTTTGTACTTTATTCAGTTATATGACCAAACTGACTGTACATCTGGCGTAGAAAATAGGCCTCCAATATGAGGCCTTCCCATGGTTGGGTCTGCGATGCCATCTTCTAACCCATGCACAGCAAAGTCCTTCCTACAAATACACTCGGAAGAAAAAATGTGTAAGTAAAACAATCTCTGAAGAAAAATTGTGGAAGTAAAACACTCTTCCAGAGGAACACTTAATTATGCCACAAATAAGAACAAGACTAGAATGAATTAGGACTACAACTAATTTGATTGGCTTTTTTCCCTACAAAAACAACCGCTTTCAGTTATTAATTTCATTTACGATATCTGAATTAGCAGTTCTCTTATCCACAACAAGGGTTTGGGAAAAGCCCGTGGTGTTCCAATATGAAATCTCAAAATTTGATATCCACATATCGAGTATGAAAGCATGCAAGCAAACAGCAACAACACTTTTGAAACAAAAAGAATCTGGAGATTTATTTGAGAGTTCATACTCATTTGGGCACTTTAATACTTATGCACACCATACCATTATCACGTGACAGACAAGAAATGCTGTTATCCTACCATATACCACTCCACCTATTCAGTCCTTACCAGAATAAAAATATCGTGACACACAAGTAAGAAACGAATTGACGACATTTCTGGGGAAGTGAGACCTAGAACAAAACATATAATAGCAGAACTAGATATGTTTAGTTCCTTACGATACGGATGGGAAAACAATCATAAGGCTTGCCGTCTTCAAGTTCAATCATTTTTAAATATACTAAATGCCAGCATAGACATTGTTAAAGAACATAGTACTAAATACAAGATTCAACACAAACATTGAAACAAATTACCTTCTCTTCTCAGAATGACTTTCGGCAGAGTATCCTTAATGTCGATGAGTTAACCAAATCTATAAAGGGTCTTCCTAGTTATTGTTGTCATCTTTATAATCCATAATGTGTCATTTCCTAACCAAATTGCTTTCTTGCCTATCCATTTCTGGAAAGGTTTGAGATGATCATGGATTCATACACTTCCTAAAGTATAAGAACCAAGTATTCTGGTATAAGACATTTATAAGCGGTGCTGAATGCGATAACAGAGGAAGTCAAAAAGAACAAAAATGATCAGTCCAACTCTAAGATTCAAGAACTGCAATTCCTGCTTTACTATTCTGTTTACAGGAGATAATGAGATTTTTTCCCATTTATAGAATTATGGGCGGCTAAAAGCTACATATACTTATGATTAACTCTTCACTTATTTTCTTCTATTTTCTCTGAAAACTACTAGTCGGTTACCTTAGATGACAATAAGGATTTGGTATCCATCGCTATCATGTATGCGCTTAAGTTGATGCGCACAAAAATCAGACGATAGAATCTTGACGTCAATCAAGAAGAGACAATTTCAATAAAATATAATTTTGATTTAGATATATATGCTGAACACAAAAATCTTCATTATATTCCCACATAAAACAGGATACATTTACAGCATATGCTGCCAACAAGAGGCTCATTGACTGACAAATACTACTAGAAAGGTTTGGATTTATAAAATTAGTACTCACTTGGGCCAGCAAATGACAGGGGATGGTTCGAATGGTTGTCCGGTGGCCGATCTGCTCGAACTGCCATAAATCAACTCACTCTGGGATATATTGGGTGGAGGAGAAACTGGTATGGAATAGCATTCTCTAACACCCGACAGTGGTGGGGAGATCGGATTTGGTAGCCACGGATCATTCTCATACAAACCAGCACAAATAGGACTAAATGTCCCCCCACTTAAGCGACTACCAGGTTGAACACCTCGCTGAAAATGGTTCCCAGGAGGGACTTGGTAATCCACTACAAACTTTGATGTCATATTCTTGGAATTCTGCCCTATTGGTGAAAGCCAGCTCGACGAACCCCCTACAAAACCAAGGCCATCCTGAACAAGTGGTGAGGTGCCCCACATCTGCCATGTTCCACTGTTTGATTCATTCAGAGGCGAGGAGTTCCGTCCCGGGGTCTTCGGGCTGCAGGGGAATGAGTTTGTAAGCCTCTCTTCTATGCCGTGTAATCGCGACATAGGAGGCTCTATTGGAGAGGGCTTACTAACTTCCATGGATGTAATTACATGCTTTAAAGGCATAGAATTTTGGGGCAGACTGTTTCTCATGAACCCTGGGCCAAGGTCATATGAAAAATGATCAAGCGATTCTGAGACTGGACCAAGTAAAGCTACTGGATCAGGAACATAACAAGGGTCTTCGAAAATTTTGCTCTCCTCTTGAGCCAAACTGTAAGGTGGTTCTCCAGCAACAGGAAAGATTGGTTTAGCGGCTAAAGAAGAATAAGAATTACTACTTTTAGAACCATTTGGGGATAAAGACACATGTGAAGGCAATGCTAGGTTTGAACCAAGCTGATTCTCAAAAGAATGCATTTGCAGTGACTGACGATGGAAGTTCGGCCTTTGACCTTCTATTTGGGGGCTCATATTAGGCATGCCTGGAGAACGAGCGAATAACTGCTGCCATGACTTTTTTACGGTTTGTGACTGCATCTCTGATCCACCCTGAAAAAATAACAGTCACAAATATACAGAAGAGAGATGAGAAACACTCAGAAAATTAATTTTATGAGGGAATACAAAAACTATTTGATAAAGCTCATTATCCCTCACAATGGCCTACCGACAACCATCTATGCGCCAAATTCGCTGGTCAACGAGTGAACTATTAAATTAAGGGACAACCTGATACTGGGGGGAATAATCTCAACCTTCAAGACTAGAGAATATCAGAAATTCAGAATATTAACAGCTCAGAATTTCTTGTCAACAATTGGAAGGAAAAAAAGGCCGAGTGGTGACTAGATGCGGAGATGTTTTTAGCCTACAACAATGAAAACAAAGAAACTTTTAATAAAGCAATAACGACTTACAGGTCGATGAGAGCTAGCTCCGATGACATTATTATCTCCATTTGAGTGAACTATTACAGCTGAATGTGTACTGGTATGCATATCTCTCTGGTTCACAGAGCCTTGGGCATGATCTACAAAACCATTAAGCTTGTTTGCTTTTGAAACATTTGTTGCAGAAGTTTGGTTTGTATGAGTGCCCTTTCCAAAAAAACTAGTGCCATTTAAAGCTTTAGAAGAAGAAATTAGGGATCCCCTTACACGCTCCAGGTATCTAGTACTAGTTCCCTTGGTGACGTTTGCAGTTGATACTTTTATACCATGCCTCGATTCGGAGATCTGAGTGGTGGCGGCTTTCTGTTGATCCCGCCTCTCAATTTCACTCCTCTTGTCAAGCTCACGTTTCCTATCCATTTCCTCGCCAGCTCTGCGGTCAATCTCCTCGCAGTCAGAGTTACTCTTACTAGACCCTTTATCTTTATCCTTCCTTCTTTCTTGACGCTTCTTTTCTTCTTCTCTCTTACCATCTCTTTCCTTGTCATTAGCTGAGCCTCTAACCTGCTGTTTTTCTGCCTCCATTTCTTCATCCCTCAGTCTCCTCCTTTCTTCCACTAATTTTGCAACATCCTCTCGTTGCTTCCGTTCTTCCTCCTCTAAAAGCTCCCTCTCTAACCTAGCCTGTCTCTTCTCTTCAGCTTTCCTACGTGCTTTCTCAACTTTACTCTCATACATATTAACTCCATTTCCCCCCTTTTTAGACATCCCCATATGCTCTGCATCTGATGAACCATCTTCACTTGAGGATGCTCTAAAAAAAATCCGCCACAACCTCCTTCCACTAAAAAAGAAAGAGAACAAAACCTTGCCGAAAAAAACAACAACGACCGAGTATGATTTCTCTGCAAAACAAAGATCTTTACCACTGTATAGCTTACCACCATTCTTTACCCAGCTACTATTCTCCGTGAAAGACCCAGGAACCCAGTTCCCATTGTCTAACCAATCATTACTACAAATCCAACCATGCTCTGACCAAACCTTTCCATTCCATATTTTGCCACCCTTACCCACCAAATCGCCGACAAACCCAGACTTCTTAGCATCCAAGTCAGCAGAGCCAGGAATATCAAGAACTGGTCTTTTGGATATATGACCACAGTATGAACACATAAACTTACCCCCTCCACCTGGGTTCTGATCACGATATGGAGTCCAACAATTCCTGCATCGTCTCACTGCCATCTTCCTTAGCTTCTGTAACTCTACAGCTTGAACCCTCTTTCTCTCTCTGAGCCAAGCACTCCTACCTATCCTCCAGGATGATAGCTTTGGCATTAAAACCTCATACCAGAAAAGAGTAACTAATAATACCATTAGACAAGCTAGTCTAGGAGACGTAATCTCAAACCTAAAACCAGGTGGCAACAACTGAGAAAGTGCCCATAGTCCAATAAGTGGAATTATTAACCATGGAAGCATTGTAGCAACCCTCCTAGAACATTTCTGAATGACACAAAGGATGCACATTATCCCTCCCCTTTTCCCTAAAACAATATATATTTATGTAACTCAATAGAAACCCCCAAATTCCAAGAACCTCCACCTTGTTTTTTCCTTTCTACCTGTTTTATCCAAATAACAAGTTTCATCAAACCCCTAACATCAAGAGACTATGGAAGAGATAATTCAAAAAACCCCTAAATCTAAGAATAATGGGGATTTTCCAAATCAAATTAAATAGAGAGAGATTATAAATAAATAAATGAATACTTACCAAATTGCCGTCCAAGGGGATAGTAGAGACGATAAAAACCCTAATGGAAGCCTTTCAAGGGTTTTCATTCCAACAAGTTATTCTTTCTTTCTTATATAAAAAGCCTTTGACGGTCAAATTAAATTCTTTCTTTCTTTCTATTACAAAATTGTTTCTCTTTTTATTAGATCGTTAAATTTCCATATGCAACGATGAGGAGAAGGACGATAAGAAAGAGAGAAAAGGGAAATGATTGGAAATTGTTTGGATTCATTTTATTAGTCCTAAATGAGTCTCAACGATTTATGACTCACCAAACTCATTGACCCACTTTAGACATGCCACGCATCTCTTTTAACCTTTTTATTTAATTCTCCGTATCTACCGGCTATTTGGTAACCATTTTTTTAATGAATTATCAGCTCATAATCCATTATGCGGATTATATGTGTTTGTTAACCATTATGATAATTAATTATTTTAATCATCATCAATATTATAAAAGAAAAATTTATCATTTGGTCATAGGCCCATATAAGATGTTATAGTAGGGTCCAACCGGAAAATAAACTTAATCTAGGGTCTATAGTTATTTTAAATAAGTAAAAGACAAGACTACCCATCGTGATAGTACGTGCGGCGATAACAAAATTCAAAACACGCCCAGAAAGAAAAGAGAGAAAATATGAAAAAATAGCTTTCCTCCTTCATCTTTTTTCTCCCATCTCTCCGAGATTTCAATGAGAGCGATGGAATTGGTGGCAGTGTAAAAACGGTATCTCGATCCATCGTCTTTTTCTCCCTAAATTAATGGAATAACATAGATGAGTTTCAGTTGGATATTTTCTATGAGATTAGTCTTTCTGTCTGTCCATTTTTTTTCAATCTTTTAGATTCCAATTTCAAAATGGTGGTGGATAATAGGTAGTGGCGATGGTGATAGCGGCGGTGAAGGCGTTGGAGTGGAAGATCTGTAAATATGTTTAATTTGTATAATTTTTCTTCTTTTCTGTCTTTTATTCTTTCTTTGTTTGTTTTAATCATGGTGTGGATTTTGGTTGCTAGTGTACCGGAAATTGTTGATCAAACAAAATAAAGTTAGTTAATTTCTACAATTATGCAAATTTGGAAGGAAAAAAACAGGGTCGATTTTTACAGCATGATCCTAGAGTATATATACGATGTACTGATAAATATTAGGTCGGTTTTGACATGATGAAATTTCGGTACATATTGGCCATACTAAAGGGGAAAAAATGACATTAGAAACTTTTAGTATATATTTGTTGTACTGAAAAAGTACATATTGGCTTAACTTTTCAGCACATATTAGCTATACCGGAAATTTTTATTTGCTATACTGAAAAAGTACATATTGGCTTAACTTTTCAGTACATAATAGTTATACCGGAAATTTTTGGCTTAACTTTTCAGTACATATTAGCTATACCAGAAATTTTTGGCTTAACTTTCAGTACATATTGGTTGTACAGAAGAAACTAGGTCGATTTTGACATTTTCAACTGCCAGTACATACTATTCGCCCGAGAAAAAAAAATCAGAACTTTGTTGGGTTTTATTAGTTCGATAGACAGCGATTAACCGACAGGCACATCAGTTACAATTAGGTTCTCTTTTCTTAAAGTGGAGACAAAATTACATGAGCTCATGAACCCTGAACCAATGATCTGTCACTTACAGTAAACTAGACTAAGATAGTACACACATGTTGTAGAAATTGAATTAATGCAATTAAGAATATAATACGAGACCTCTCACAAATACATGAAATTTGAAGGATTCAGGTGTATTCTACATTAATGGATCATGAATCCAAGAGTATTCTTGCAGGGGCAAGTAGAGAAACTCTTTGTTCATGACTTGAATGTTTGTTGAACTTTTGGGTTGTCGTCTTATCAACAACAGAGATTGCAGAGGCGCACAATATCATTGAACTGAACATTACCATCGCGTACTACATCAAACGCAACTCTGCGGGGGATAAACAATAGCATGTTCTCTATCTAAATAATAATGCAACGACAAGCCAAGCATTTTAGATTGCCGGATAAATAAAAATGATAAAATACTAACAAATTAAAAAGTACATCCAAATAAACTGCAGTTCCCTATGTATATGGGTTAAAATCGAAATAGAAATAGAAGCACACATGAACAATGTTTGGATACTGATTTTCTATGGAGTGCAGCGTTTATATACCGAGAAATAACACAGTACAATGTTTATACACTGACAAAATAACACGATACATCGTTTATAAATTGCTTTTTTCTGGAGTGCAGAGTTTATACACTGTCCAGCAATAGATACGATCCTCAAATGTCAAAAGCCTACATAGTACATATAAATTCCATCAGCAAAACTCGTACCTTGCAATCTATGCGGTCCTCAAAACCATCACAATGTTGTGCCCATCCATTCGCAATGACCGGATAAGATTCCTTCCGCAGCAGAACAGATGCAAATAAATACTGCCAAACAACAGCAAATCCTGGTTTTTGCAACGCTAGAATTTTTTGATGTGCAACGGATATAAATGTTACACATGGAGCAACGGTAAAATACGTTGCACAATAGAATATCCGTTGCATCATTTATATATTAACTCATAATAATATAACGTAATTTGTGCACCGTTGATATAGTTTGTGATCCTACGGTTATTTTAAATAGTGTTATTTTCAAGGGTTTTTATATATTATCTTCTTCTTTTTTCAGATATTTTGCGGAACTCTTTTTTCGGCTTCTTATCTTCCTCCTACACTCCCTTCAGAAAATATGTTTCTCATCTTGCTCCTACACTCCCTTCTGAAAATCTCATAGATCCAATCTCAGCTCTCACTAATTATAAATCTATCTCAAAATCAACTCCCATGTATCAGATTTCACTGAGACAATCGCTTCGATTTCTCCAAGTTCCATTCTTTCTCCAGAACTTCTCTTTTCAGAATCAAAGAAATCTCACTTCTACTAACATCCTCTCAGAAGATTTCTGGATTTGGGGGAGTTTCATTCAATTACAACCCTTTATCCTACAAACCCTAGATTTGAACCAAATCGGTGAGTTTCTTTGATTTTGCATGGTTTTAAAGTTATGTTTTTGATTTCTTTATTACTTTAATAAGTTACTGTTTGTTTCTTTTTCAGATCCTTTTTGTGCATTTAGGGTTTGATTTAGGTTTTTCTTGCTTTGATTTGGGTTGTTCATTGGGGTTTTCTTGATTTTGATTTGGGGTTTGTTTGATTTTTAGGTTTAAGTAATATCAGATTTGATGGTGATTGATTGGGTACCAATTGAGGAAGCTACGGCGGTCAAGAAAGTGAAGAAGACGTTGAAAAGAAAGAGGGTTATTGCAGAAAATGTGAATGTAGAAAAGAGGGAAGGGAAGATTAGGGATTTGAAGGAAGAATTGGAGAGTTTGATTAGGTATTTTAAAGAGGGATTAGTAGAAGAAAATTTGAAAAGATGGTTGTTTGTCTGGGAATGCGATGTATGCTAATTTAATTGAAGAGAGGGGATTGCCGTATTCGAAAATAGCTGATGAGATTTACGAGGAATTGAAGAGTAAAGATGGGATTAGGTTAGGGTCTTGAGGAGTTCAGTTTTATAGGTTGGGAAGAGATTTATGTATGGGATTGGTAATGCTGATGCTGTGCTGGATGATGATAGTGATAAGTGCTTGTGGTTGATTACTTTTGTGTTTTATGTTATGTTATTGGTATTTTTCTTTGTCGGTTTTGCATTGACTTGTTTTTTTTTTTCTTGCTAAATATGGTGCTTAGACAAGAGAGTTCTGAAAAGTCTAACAGGGGTTGTGAATGCTCGAAACGTATGTCGGAAGAGAATTCAGGAGAGAATTGCTATTGTTTCAGGTAAGTTTATTCATTGACGGATGCATTGATTGGTATAGTCTTTGTTTGCTACTTTACCGCGTGTTTATTATGCTTTGATTTTTTTTATTCAAGGTGAAGTACCGAAATTTAATACATCTTTATTACGAGATACTTTATTTGTTTCCTTTTTATTATCTTCCAAAAAGAGATATCGACAAAACTTCGAACGATGTGGAACCCTGCAATTGGTGGGGATTGCTGTGGTTCACAGATCTACAACTGAATTGGCTTGTAGGAAGTTTTTCGGTATCCCATTTTTGGTAAAAGTGGATTTGGTTTTTTTAAAAATCAAAAGCGTCTTTACACGTTTTCACCAAACTGCTGACATTGAGTTGGTGATAAAAGTATCAAAAGGAATTTGTAGTTTTGTGATAATGATATTCCACACTAATGCATAAACGATACGGTATGTTTTCCATATGCTACATTATACCATTATAGAAGATATTGTCACATAATTACCAGGGTTATAAGTTCTAGGATGAGTTGTACATACTATATCTTCTAGATGGAGCTAGTCCAAAAGTGGGATAGCCTACCTGATGTTGCACAATCGTATTCACTACCAGGACTTATTTTGCAATTTAATTTGGATTTTTTAGATTCATTACATATATTATCCATGTTTATATATTCAGTAATGATATCCGCTTTAGATCAATTCCTATGGGATGAACAAACTTAGAGTTTGTTCATTTTGCTCCCACTATGGAATGAACAAACTTGAAAAACGAATGTTCAAATAAATTTGATGGTTTGAACATTGAGTCGAAACTTCCGGCGCGCGTTTGGTGTAAAGACTCGCGTCATTCAAAAAAAATGATGGCGTCAGAAGAAAAAATGCCTGCGTTATTGTTCCTAGCGTCAGCGTCTGTTATGATACCGCCAGCGTCATTCACCATGACGCCAACTGCTCAATCTGAACGGCTCCGGAAATATTTGATCCAATGGCTATATTTCCTCAAATCTATAAATACTCCTCATTTCAACTCTAAATTCACAAATTCTACACATTCATCCTTCTCAAATCATCTACAAAAATTCCTCCCAGAGTTTGTTCTGTTAGATTCACTAAAGAAGAGGATTTAGCTATTTGCAGAGCCTACCTTTTTCAAACACAAGATGTTGCCGCTGATATTGCTACCGGTAGGAATGTATCACAATCGACGTTCTGGCCAAAAGTTTTTGAAATGTTCGTTGTTGAAACGATGAAAATTAATATGCGTGATTGTCATGGATTGGCACATCATTTTAGTGTAATTAGTTGTAATGTATTGAAGTTCATCGCTCAACTAATAGAGAATCACAAAAATAATCTCAACGGTGAAGCCGAACATGAAGTGGAACCCAGAACTCTAGCGATGTGGCCATCATATCACCGCGGTCGTCAGTTTGAATTCCATGTTTGTTTCAACATTCTTAGGGTGCTCATCAAATACGATCCCTACACCGTCATAGGAATTCCACCACCCGCAGAGAACTGACGCCGCTTATGTTGTAGTTATCCCTATCTGATGTATTTCTTTTATTCTCATGTATGGTGTGGTTGTTCAATACAGTATGTTTTTATTTATGAAATTGATGATGCAATGTTTTTATTTATGAAATTACTTGATATTGATGGTTTTAGATAATCTTAATAACACAAAATTAAATAACATAATACCATAGTAAATTGATTTGTCATATAACTTCAATCAGCCCACTCCACCAAAAAACACCTAGGACATTCCCAGAAATGCCTTCCATATGTGTCTTCTTCAGAAGACATCCGAAAATGCATAAAAGTCTTGCAACCGGGCTTTGAGCATGCACTGATTCTCTGTGGACAATGTTTGTATTCGTGATCTCCATATCCACAATGCTTGCAGTGTAATAGCTCCTTCTTCAATTTGGCTTTAAATTTGAAGTTTTTGCAGAGTGTTGCAATCTTTTCTTCTTCTTCTTCTTTAATCTTCATAGCATCATCCAGCATATGTGGTTCCTCTGGACAGTTGGGATCTTGACATTGCAAATACCTGAGTTTTTCCGGTTGTGATTCAATCACAATTCTGATGCCTGAACAACCTTCCTGCGGACACTTTGAATACATCCAGGGGCATTGCATAAGACTGTGGTTATCCATGAAACATAACGCACAAACCTCTTTTTCTTCGACACAAAATATTTGCTTCACTTTGCCTTTAGACATGGTGGATGTTGAGAAAGAAATCTGTTGGTTTGGTTGAGAGGCACCCTTATTGTGTCGTATTTATAACAAGAAAATAGGCGTTGGTAATTCAAACGGGCGGTTTTACTCCAAACGCCAAATTCTATGGAAATTCAAATGGGCGCTCAAAGGAATATCCTCGGCGTTGTTACTTCAAATTCCAACGGCTACTTTTTGTTTCTCTGACCTATAAATTTCCTTCCTCCCATCTCCAAAATCACATATCCTTAAGCTCTTAATCTCCTTCTTCTTCTTTTTCACATCTCCTTAATCTCTCCCACTCTGAAGAAATATCTGTTAGAAATCGTGGTCCCAAATTTACTGAAGAAGAGGATATAACTATATGCAAAGCATATTTTTTTCATATGGTAATAACAGGTATGGGCTTTCATCAAGACACTTATATTTGGGAGAACGTTTTCTCAATGTTCGTCTCACTGACGGGAAACCCAGGAAACCGAGATGCTCGTCGATTGCATGCTCGTTTTCAATCTATTAGGCTTACAGTCCAGCCATTTGTTGCTCTGGTAATGGAAATTGATCGAGAAAAGTTCATCTGTGTAACTGAAGATGAAGTCATCCAAATATCTCTTGATAATTGGGAGGAAGCTCATGGCAAACCTTTTCGTTACGAAGCGTATTTTAGAATTCTAAAAGATGGTCCATCTCAAGCACATCGTTACTGCACTCGAATGCCGGTTCCGGTCTTTGCAATGGAAGAAGATGTTACTCTTGTTCGATGTTGGATACATTGTTTGAGGAGACCAATGAACAATGACCATTTCTTGGAAAGAATATTGGGACATTTGTAGCATCGCGGAACGCAAGCATAAGAAACACTAAGAGCCTATAACTAAGAATTGCATTCATCAACTGGTGAGTATCTTCCCTTTTTCCTCACTGATGAAGTGCATTATAAATATCTAAAATTGTTGTTTTCTATGTTTTGCAGAAAACCATCGCTCTGACCAAGTTTACTGAAGAAAGCGGAAGAGAGTTTAAGCATTTTGAATGTTATGAACTCTACAGAGAGAATGTCGTTGGATTTGATGTAGTTTGATGTTTTTGTTGTGGTTTATTAAAATATAGTTTGATGTTATTAGCAAGTTTAAATTGTAATAAATTTCACTTAATCTGAAGTGGAAATCTGTTTTAAAATATAAACATTTTCGTTCATTCATATTACTGCCAATTATTTTACAAGATATAAACTTTAGACAATAATAAAAACTTCAATAAAAATCAAGTACAAGTTTTGGCCTCCAGTTTATCTTCATTTGACGTATTTTCCATTCGACGCGTTCTTTGACAGTTTCACCTTTGTTTTTGAATTTTTTGTTGTTAACTTTCAAAACTGGAGCTCTTCTTTGCCTTTTAACGGAACTTTTTCTTGGAGCAAATTCTAAAACTTGCACTTCCCTTTTACAATTTTCAATCTTTTTTAAAACTCCCACATATCTTAGAAACAACAGCTTCAAGTTTGGCATCGCAAAAAAGTGTGATCGCCTTTTCAGCCATTTTAGAAGAGAAAATTCAAGTGAATTTTTGTGTGAGTGAATTTTCCGAAGATGGTGGTAATTTATAGAGGGAAAAAGTAAAATTCGAAATTTTAAAAACCACCCGTTGGCGTCAGAAGCAAAAACACTGGCGACATACATTGTGACACGGCGTTGGGTCTTCTGACGCCAGAGTTATTCATTCGAGCGCCTGCATTCTACCTGTGAGCGCCAGCGTTTTCAGCCATGTCGCGCGCCTATTGATCTAATGCTCACTGATTTCCCATAGTGGAAAACCCAGTTTGGCCATCCACCTGGCTGAACAGATTTTTTGTGTTTGGCCATTACCATAGGAAATACTCTTAGAGACACCACACAATCATCCGAGTTACAAAGATGATCTGGCAAAAGCTTCAGGTAAGCTTGTGAAAGCGTTCAATGAGGAATCTATTCTTCGGTTGGTGCAAAACATGGTGCAGACAAACATGGCGCATATGTAAGTATAGAACTTGAACAACTTTTGTTTTTTAACAAGTCTCAACTTTTCTTCCATATGATCTCTGTATGTTATATATTAGGGATGAAAAGGAAGCCAAGTTAAAAGAGAAAGATCTAGCAAAAGAACTGGAAATAAAAGACAAAAAGCTAACAAAAGAACTAGAAAGAAATAAGCGATAAGTTAAGAAGGAGAAGAAGAGAATGGAAATGTATAATGTAAGTAGACCATGTTGTATGATTCTTGTTTTGGGTAAACTACCACACCATTGATGGAATATTATTTATTCTACTTTCAAGCTAAATGTTTTGTCGAGAATTCATTCTACAACTTAATTAACTCCCACATGAGTTTTTCTTTCATACTATGGCAGGGCATGAAGGTCTTGTGGATACTACGGTAACTCTCTTCAATGATTTCTTATCAATTATTAAACACCAACATTGTGTTCTTGCTTATTGTCCCAGTTTTAAGTCGTTCATATGCCTCATTGATGTAACCGCGTGAGGCATGAATAATTTCTGATTTTTTTTGTTGGTTTGGAATGATTATTTTCACAACTAAACCCAACTTGTTTTCTTATATATATATATATCTTAGCTTGAATGTTGTGCTTACTTATTTTGGATTTCTGTCATGGAGAAATATGTTATGAAAGCTTTTGTTGCATTGTTTTCTTCAGTGAACTCATTTTGGCTGTATCATCTATAGAGATTTTCTATTCATATTTAGCTAATGAATCACAAGTCTTGTGTTGTTTGAAATTTTTGATTTTGTTTTAATTTTCTGTATTGATTTAGTTGTTCTAGCTTGTACATCACAACTACTGAAGCTAAGGAGATGTATTTTAACAAGGATGGGTCGGCTATTAAGAAGCTGCAAGTAAGTTTGTGGTATATTCATATGTTTGTATTTTGATTACTATTTGATTCGGGTACTGAGTTGCTAACTTGTTAGAGTTACTATTGTTCCTAAATGGTAGGAATGTTGTATTGTAAAAAAAGTACGACCCCAAGATTGTGAACTCTGGAGTGATTGTGGCTAAGGTATGTATAATATGCTACTTCATTTGCATTATCTTACTAAAAATCAAAGAAGCATCTTTTGTGTCTCCTGCTAACTTTGAGATGTTTCCAAAGGTCATTCTAAGGAAAGAAACCACTACAATTTTGGGTCATGAAAGCAACTGAAGTTCAAGAGTGGATGACTTCCATCTTTCCCATATAACGTAAGTTCAACAGTTGATGATATATGACTGAAAAAAGCAGAGCTACTTGGAATTGAATGAATCTTGAATGTAACAAACTAAAATGTGTGCCACTTATCTGTTCTAGGATTTACTATGGGGTATCACTTTATGTCGTTTGTTATTTTTGTGCTTGCTTAGATTGTGTGCTGGATAAACTTAAATTTGTTTCCTTGTTTTTCTTCTTGTGTGTTCAACAGGTTTACAGTGTCATGGTGTTAGTGGAGTTGATGTGTGCTGCAGATGAGCATCCATTGAGTGCATGGTTAGGGAGAAGGATGAGAAGGTTAACTTCAAACTATGCAATATATACCAAATAGTGAGTTGTTCCTCTCTTCCCTGCATCTTTTATAACTGCTTATGTCCAAGAGAATATCAAATTTGTTTTTCTCACTATATAGAATGAATATGTCATGCAGAATTGTTTCTTTTTATTGTTTTTCTTCCTTCTTATTGTTTGCATACATCATTTTTGGTTGAGGTACATTGAGGCTATTGATGCCTAGCAATTATTAGCATGCATTCGCATACAAACTCCCCGTGGTCGATCCATTAGGTTTGAAATAATATCCATTCTTATTTTTGACCAATGCTTTAAACTTATCTCGTGCTTGCTCATGCTACTGTAAAACTATAATTGAGAAGGCTTAAAAGATGTTGTTTATCAAGCCGGTAATATTGTGGATGGATTGGTTTATATATCCTGTGATTATGGAAAGTATAGAAGAAAAAAAATCTAGGTACCATGTTGGCTGATATGAGCACTTAGTTGCTTATATCTGTGGGGTTAATTAGCTTATGTCCTCTCTTGAAAATACCATTGGTACTTTCATATTTACCAAATTATTCTTAGTTTATATACTCTCTTTCTTCTATAGTGCATTAAGTGTGTAGTTGGTCTACTCATTGTGCAGAAGGTGGTGAATTATGCCAGGGCAACTACATTAGGGCATAAGACTAACTTTTGTGTTGCATAAGGTATTTTCTCTAAAACAATAAATTCTTTTTCTTTTTTGCTGATTTGTGCCTTAGTGTATTTTCACTCTAAGTTCATTTACAGAAGTAGTTCAGGGAGATTAGGAATCAACATAGCTTTTGGGTTTGCATTTTCCATTTTTTGTTTAGGTGTCTGGTGAAAGGATTATTGTTACCGGATTTATGATTTCATTGTATACATGTTGTAAAGATTGTAAAGATGAGTGATTATCTTATCAGGTTAGATCCTATATTATTTGTAATACTGGAATTTCGAATATACTAATAAAGATTTTATATATTTTTTTTAAATCTGATAACATATTTCGCAATGTATATAAACGTTGCTTAAATTATATTACACGTTGCATTAATTCTAATTAAAGCAACGGATAATGCAACATCTGAAACGTTGCTTTAATTAAATTCAACAACGTAAGTAAACGTTTCCAAAAATTTGTGACGATGTGTGGGCAACGGACATAAGCGTTGCTGAAATTATTAGCAACGAAAATAAACATGGCAAATCAGGGTTTTGGTGTAGCACGTTACACTAATTTATTAGGACTGTGTAAATTTCCAAACAATGGTGTTGACTAATTTGTATGAACTATTGCACAGACAATGGCACTCCGATACTGCTATGAAATATTAAAGAACTGAACTACCAATAACTACTAAACTGCCTGGTTGTTTTATGGTAAAGACCACCAAAAATGATTTCGTCCGAGTATATTGTTTATGCACCGAGATTTTCCCAGTACAGCATATATGCACTGTGATATCCTAGAGTAAGGGTTTATACGCTGATTATTTAGAAGTGCATCACTCACGTACTATCAAAAAATATTACTAATAAAGATTCATTAACAAAGATAAACGTAACCTTACTTGTTCAAAAGGATATCATGATGAGATGTTAACAAGCTTAGCATGTAACTTAAATCAAAGCAATAAAAGTGGCACTACGGATTCCTATTTTTTTCTTAATAGTTCCAACTGGTTATGACTACTCGACTAATACATATAATACTTAAGTTTAGGTTAAATCCATGCCTATGCTTTCCTAAAAGAAAATCCATAAACATGATATCCTAGATTAGGATTGATATAAAAATGTCTCCAAAGCATAATATTAATATCCAAACACCAAATTACCCTTACACAACCAACTATATCAAAGAGTAAAGAACAAAGGATCGAACATGGCATAAGTATGCACATAATAAGCATCTAAAGCACAAAGAGAAAGAGATGCTCGTATCAAATCAGTTGCCACATTGCAACCCTTCGTTGTACCTCTTCCTACAATAATTATGTGCAAAAAATACCAAAATAAAAAGGAGAAGCTAATGCCTAGTAATTACTGCAATATCTAATCAACAATTCTAATAATGTTATTGAAAAGCAGATAGTAAAACACTAATTTTTGTAGGTACGTCATATATGTATTGTTGGATCATTTCCACAAATAAACAAAAAAAATATGTGAATTAGTAAAATTACTTAGAGTTTTTTTAGTTAAGCATATATGCACTCTCGGATCATATTCTCAAAATTTATCCAGGTTTTTTGTCAGTACAACATATACGTACTGTCGGTTCAGACACAAAGATAAACTGCAAGTAATCAAAAAGTAAAAAAATATCGATGAATCTTCGGGAAAAAAATATATGCCACATTAATAATCACAACTCTGATTAAAACCAAGCATAATATAATACCTATAATTCCATATGAAGAAAAAAAAATCCTATCAGAAGCTAGTTTGAATCTTCACATGTAGAAACCAACTCCAATATTTGCAACTTTCCTGCCTAATAAAACCATCCATTGTTATATCATCTCAGAACCAAACCTAAAACCAATAGTATGAAAATAAAATGATCAAATCTAGTAACAAAAGATAAACACAAAACAAATTCAGAATGAAAGGTTACCAAATCACCAAATTACCAAATTGCATTGACAAATAACGCAGTACAACGTTTATACACTGAATTTTCCTGGAGTGCAGCACTTATACACTAACGTTTTCGGAAGTGGAGCGTTTATATACACTGAGAAAATAACATTGTACATCGCTTATACACTGATTTTTATGAAGTGCAGCGATTATACACTGACAAAATTACTTAACAACCACATTCCGATGATTCTAATCGACTATCTACGATGGCTACCTATGCACAAGTTACCATTTTGATAGTCAGAAACGTATTAATTCACTGATTTTGTATCATCATAATACAGAGAAGTGAGAATTCTCAGTACATGATATATATACTCACCAAGATCCGAATACTCAACTTCATTTCTAAATTTTTCATCCACACTATAATACAAAAACATAATTTTGCACATTACCTAAAGTTCACACATTCAGAAATGAACCTATAGAGAGAATAATACATACTTGAATTTTGGCATCATAAGTAGCCACAATGAAAACTAGTTTAGAGAATTCATACATCCCATTAACTACCAAACAGATGTCATTACTCATGAAATTAGTGATATATGCTATGTAAGGTTCAATACCATCCCACGAGTACTTATCAGTATTACGCATACGTACTCATGGATCGAACCCAAAAACAGTGGCAAAATACTGAATATAACCGAATGAAAGCACATATTTCAGTATTACACATACGTACTCATGGATCGAACCCAAAAACCAATTAAAAAACGCGATGCAATACAAATATACTCAGAGATCATACCAAATCGACGAAAGTAGACTCTTTCAGTTTACTATCAATATCATATCTAATACCTAAACATTAGATTTTGCTATGAACATGAAAAATTCTCTAATCCGAGATAATTAGTGACAAAAAAATCTACATACTAGATAAATAAACAAAATATCTATCACTATATATTATTAGTGGATCGTATTTAAACTTTTCAACAACAAAAAAAAACCTAAATTAAAATAAACTTTTGAAGAAAAAAGGAAAAATGAAAACCTAAACTATACCAACAGTAAGGAAGTGAACCTACCGATTAATCTGAGTTTGTATTCACGAATTGATCAACCCCTTAGAATATCTTCATAGCCGGAGCTCTTCACCAAAGCACATATGAGAAAATGAAGAAGAAAAAGAATAGATCGAGAAAATGAAGAAGAAATGGATTTGATTACTGCTTTTATATACTTGAGGGTGTTTTCGGTATTTAAAAATACGTCCTCATATGTTCCGCACGTGTACAGGACCAGGGGATAAAATTTTGGGTCCAATTTTATTTTTATTATTTTTATTATGGACCTCCAGTTACCGGGCTTTAGTGGGTGGACCTGCCACTAACTAAGACCATTATAATAGTACCTGATAGGTGTGATAAACACCTTATTTTATATCTAGTATTTATGCTTTCTTTGCGAGTTTTCATGTAAATTATGTATCTTATGTGTGAGTTTGAGTTTATTAGGTGATTTGGAGTCATATGGAGCAAAAGAAGAAGAAAACACTCATTTAGAGCGAAAAGCGCGGAAAAGATAATTCACAGGCAAGAGATACTTGGAGCGGGCAAGGTGTGCGAGGCGGAGTTGAAGAATGAACTGTCAATTTCGCATAAATGACAGTTGAGTCGAAGAATTGATTTGTCGGTTAGCTGAAACCGACAAGCATTGTATGGGTTGGTTGGCCCTTATCCTCTCTACCAGGGTGGTTATAACCACATTCATTCTTACACAACCTAAAATGCACTCTTATCATCATTTGTTCACCTGAGAATGTTCACCTGAAATTCAGAGCAGGGAGAGATGAATCTGTTGCTTCTGGTGACTGCGAAGTGAGAACTGATCGAGAAATATTCCAGGGTTTCTGGTAGTGTAGTAGAAGAACAAGAGGTGAAGCTGGTTTGTGGTTAAATGGAGATCTGTTGCTGTGAAATAATGGGTTTTGATGGATGTATGTGAAGAAATAGAAGCTCGAGATGACCATGGAAGTTGGGTTACTCTGAGTTACAGAATAATGGGTGGTATTTGAATTCAAAGCAGCTTTGTTTCATTATCTCTTTTCTCTGTCAGCTAGCTAGGAAGTGTTTCCATGGTTGTTTACGTAGTAAATGTTGATTATTGAGACCAGTTTACAAGTCCTAGAAGAAATGGAGTTATGGGTTTGTGATGAATCGAATGAGCAGGAATTGGAGAACCAGAGAAGGAGATTATCGATGTGCAGCAACAACACTACATTTTGCTCAGTAATTGTTTGACAGAATGACTGAATAACCAGTTCTCACTGCTAAGTGTTGTTGTCGGCATGAGTCGTCGGTCCAGTGAAGGGGTTACTTTTGGCTCGTGTGCTGTAAGGGGGTGTGCTGTGTTGATGCTCAGATGGCAACAGATGGTGGTTTGTTGGTGATTTCAATTGAGAAGGGCTTGGAGCTATTGCCGTTGAGTTGTAGTTGTTGTTGCTGATGGTTCAGGGTTAGGTGAATGGCCCAAGTGGTGTTGTTGATCAGAAAGGAAGTTGCAGCTGGTTAATTTCTGGACTGAAGGGATTGTGTTGCAGTGAATGGAGCTAGTGCTTAGTTCATTGGCTAGGAATTAATGGCTCTGGTGATCGAGAATTGCTGAAAGGAGTTTGCGTTGTTTCCTGGCAATGCTTGGCAATATGCAAAGCAAATGGAAATGAATCAGTTGCAGGTGGAAGCTTGTGTGTTCTCAAGTACAGGCTGAGTACAAGGCGTGTCTGGCAATGGTGACCTGGAGTGATGGCATGAGAGTTGTTACTGTGCAGAAGTAGAAATGGAAGGTGATTAGTCGCAGGAACTAAACTGGAGGAAATGATTTTGAAGCTGCAATGAACTAGCAGGTGATGGCAGGGTTGCAAGATGGAAGCAGCTAGTGCCATGGCTAGATGGCTGTGATTGGAAGAGTGTTGGTGCTACTGCGAATTTGGATAGAGAATGGAGAAGAGTTCGCAGTGATAACGGAGAACTCCAGCTGCCATGGTTCATGGTGATGCTGTGGTGATACGATGATAGCAGGGAGTATGAAGAGCTCGAGAGAATAGATTTTTAAAGGTACACTTGAGCTCGGCAGTGATGGAACTTGGTGCCACTGGAGCTGATATATATATGAGTTTTGGTGGAGTGATGATGAACAACTCGGGTTCCAATGAAGCATGGATCCATTGCATCTAAGATGCATTACAGTGGGTTTGAGGTTATGAGGCGCTGTTATGGAAGTGGTGGTATGGTTGTGTTACAGGGAGAAGTGCTTCCGGAGTTACAAGGGTATCTCAAGAATTGGAGCTGCAGCGGAGCTGGCAGAGAAGCTCAAGTTTGTAATGAGGTTTGGCTGGGAAGATGCATTGAATTAAAGATGGGGATTTGAGCCGCAGGTTGCACAAGGCAGAAGCCGAGATGACGTTAAGGTTCGCAGTTCCATTCTATTGGCCTGAACTTGGTGGAATAGCAACGAACAATGGCAGTTAAAATGGAAGAACAAATGATGTAACTAGCTATTTCGGAACTTGACGAGAATTCGCCAAAGAATGTTGGTCTCTATTAAGGCCATGGGATATGAATTGAGGCAGCAAAGAGTTGCAGTTGGAAACTGGTGGTCTGATGCTGTAGTAACAGGGTTCAGTGCCTGGGAAAGTAAAGGAGAAATTGTGCGAAAACGGGGCGAAAATGGTGAACCGGTGGTACTAGTTCCGGTTGTCGGATTTCGGAACTTGAAGCATGAATTGCAATATTTCAGTGAATCGCGAAGGGGGTATGTGTTGGATACAAGAGTTGGCGGCCGGACATATGAGCTACGGACCACGCTTTTGGGTACGTTTTCGCAAGAAACAAGGAATTGGCTAAAATGGTTTTTGTGAATGTGTGGACTGCAGAGAAGCAAAGTTGAGCTACTGGAAGTGTAGAATTTCCTGGTGACAGTGTCTGATGACAAAGGCGGCCATAGATAATTTCCCGGTGACCAGATTCCGGCGACGGTGACCGGATTCCGGTGATGGCGTCAGCAATTCCGACGACCAATTTTGGACCCAAATTTTCCAGAGACTTATTTTCACACATGGGCTTAGTGGAAGAATTTGAGACGGGTTTTGAGAAGACTTGACCTACTTTTGGGTATCCTTTTGGGAGAGGCATATAAATAGAATTTTTTCTCTAAACCTAGATATATCTCCATTAGGGGGAGCTGCTGCTACTTTTGTGTTCTAGGGTTTAGAAACATGATAGGTTTTCTCTTTCTTCTTGTTATGAACTCCTATGCCATGAGTAACTAAGTTTTTATTATTGGCTAAAGATGTAGTTGGATTTTGAAAACAAGTTTTGATCTTTATGAGTTAGTTTTCTCTCAAAACCATCGTTCACTTTCTACTGATTATAACAATTGCATGATTGATTTATTGTAATATGATTGAATGTTTGTTTATTTGAGTCTAGAATTGATTGAACATACATCCATATCTATAGCTATTTTAGGGTTTTCATCGAGCGATAACCTTGAATACGAGTAGCATGATATGATTATAGTTTGTAGTGATACATCCATGTAATCATATGTAGAAGTTGACATTTGTTCGAATTGTCATGCGCAATGAATGATAGTTGCATTGATTAGCCTATTTCTGAAACTTAATGCTCCTAGGAATTGAACTTAATTAGCGCAAGGCGTTAGGTTATTCTTTAGGTAGAATTCACATACGCAGCTCTAATGTGTGTGTTGATGACTTTGGAAATTTACGGAGTATTCTTGCAATAAGGTATTCTAGGGCTTTTGATGATAGCGAGATTAAATACGAATTTTATTCATATATTCAACACTTGCTTACAATTGAAGATGAAATCTGCAACCAATATTCTCACATCCTTGATCTGCGTGTTTACTTTTCTTTTTCTTGCTTTTATTTTATTTTAGTATATAAAAATCAGAAAAACCCCCGGGGTTTAATATAGGAAACCGAAACAACTTGACAACCTAGACCTCTCTGTTGGATCGATCCTTTCTTGCCCTTGCTATATTTATATTTTGAGTAGTGAGAAAGTGTAATTTATTTTTGACGCGTACGACAGCGATCAGTACCTATTGGTAATTCCTACATTATAAAAAGGTATGAGGTTTGTCTACATGATGACAAAAGCTATCAGACGGATGACGTTCGACGGGGACCTAGATCCGGCGGTCGGGATATTTTGGATGGAGATTTTCGATTGGACGTCCAAGAAAGACTTAGGGATGTAAAAGACTCACGGAATTGTTCTGTATATGGACTCTTACTATGTTTGCCACTTATAGATGTTGAGTACTTCAAATACCTTACGAAGTTCTTTCAATAATTTTACAGAGATTATGTGATCATCGATCTAACCTAAACCCTTTGGATACGCATCTTTCCTACTTTACATCGAGCAAATATGCCATCAAATCATGATTATCTCAAACTTAACAGTAAAGCTTCAACAGCTCAGACGAAACGTCTGTTGAAGGAGAGATGTGAAAAGAATGGTAAGAGTGATGGACATTGCCAACATCAATCCCTTTTACATATTATCAAGGTAAATTCAATTTCTTTCATGTATTAGAGATTTTATCTCTCCGCATGAAATATTAATTCATCTCTTTATTTTCTTGATTAGTTTTGATGTTTAGGTTTCCACAGAATTCTTTTTTTTTCTTCAAGAGGATCATGCCGGCTTGCCTCTTTAGTCATATCTGCTTTGATGATAACCATGTTACCATAGGTTACACTTAATATTTGATGATAACACTTAATAATTGCCCATAAAGTTTGATTTAATCATAAAACTTAAATCATTATTATCCTCTTTTATATTTTGCCTAATTTTGTTATCAAATTGATACTTTCTGATAAGTAGCTTGCTACTTTTTGATTTGAAAGCGATCCAGATAGGAAGGACAATTTGCACGCTAGGAGAAGGTACACCAAGAGAAGGAAATTGAACAACAACAAAGCACAGACAGTGATACCCATCACGGACAACAAAAAAATACATGTATTGTAATAGTAGATCATCATCCAAATTTAAAGAACTCAACTATAAGGGATAAAGTATGGTTACGTGGCTTAGTTATAATTGTGTTTTTGTAATTTCTAATTACTTCTAATATGATTGGTTGGTGTCCGAATTGCCAGGGATCCCGCTCAACTGCTAATAAAGCACACCAAATTAGGGTAGCGCAACAACGCTAGGAGGAGAAGGATGAGAACCATGTGATTTATCTACAAAAAGGTATGAGGTTTGTCTCCATGATGACAAAACCTATCAGATGGATGCAGTTTGACGGGGAACTCGATCCGACGGTTGGGATATTCTGGATGGAGCTTTTCGATTGAACGGCCAAGAAATACTTAGGGCTATGAAAGACTCACGTATTTGTTTTGTATATGGACTCTTACTATGTTTATTTACCGTGAAAATTCTACTGCCACTTATAGATGTCGAGTACTTTAAATACCTTACGAAGTTCTTTCAATAATTTTACAGAGATTATGTGATCATCGATCTAACCTAAATCCTTTGGATACCCATCTTTCCTACTTTACATCGAGCAAATATGCCATCTCAACCTTAACAGTAATGCTTCAACAGCTCAGACGAAACCTCCGTCGAAGGAGAGATGTGAAAAGAACGGTAAGAGTGATGGACAATGCCAGCAGCAGTCTCGTTTACATATTACCAAGGTAAATTCACTTTCTTTCATGTATTAGAGATTTTATCTCTTCGCATGAAATATTAATTCATCTCTCTATTTTCTTGATTAGTTTTGATGTTTAGGTTTCCACATAATTTTTTTTTTCTTCAAGAAGATCATGCCGGCTTGCCTCTTTAGTCATATCTGCTTTGATGATAACCATGTTACCATAGGTTACACTTAATATTTGATGATAACACTTAATAATTCCCCATAAACTTTGATTTAATCATAAAACTTAAATCATTATTATCCTCTTTTATATTTTGCCTAATTTTGTTATCAAATTGGTACTTTCTGATAAGTAGCTTGCTACTTTTTGATTTGCCAGCGATCCAGATCGGAAGCACAATTTGCACGCTGGGAGAAGGTACACAAAGAGAAGGTAATTGAACAAAAACAAAGCACAGACAGTGATACCCATCACGGACAACAAAACAATACACGTATTGTAACAGTAGATCATCATCCAAATTTAAAGAACTCAACTATAAGGGCTAAAGTATGGTTACGTGGCTTAGTTATAATTGTGTTTTTGTAATTTCTAATTGCTTCTAATATGATTGGTTGGTGTCCTAATTTCCAGGGATCCCGCTCAACTGCTAAGAAAGCACACCGAATTAGGGTAGCGCAACAACGCTAGGAGGAGAAGGATGAGAACCATGTGATTTATCTACAAAAAGGTATGAGGTTTGTCTCCATGATGACAAAAGCTATCAGACGGATGACGTTTGACGGGGACCTCAATCCGACGGTTGGGATATTCTGGATGGAGCTTTTCGATTGAACGTCCAAGAAATACTTAGGGCCGTGAAAGACTCACGAATTTGTTTTGTATATGGACTCTTACTTGTTTATTTACCGTGAAAATTCTACTGCCACTTATAGATGTCGAGTACTTTAAATACCTTACGAAGTTCTTTCAATAATTTTACAGAGATTATGTGATCATCGATCAAACCTAAATCCTTTGGATACCCATCTTTCCTACTTTACATTGAGCAAATATGCCATCTCAACCTTAACAGTAATGCTTCAACAGCTCAGACGAAACGTTCGTCGAAGGAGAGATGCGAACAGAACGGTAAGAGTGATGGACATTGCCAGCAGCAGTCTCGTTTACATATTACCAAGGTAAATTCACTTTCTTTCATGTATTAGAGATTTTATCTCTTCGCATGAAATATTAATTCATCTCTCTATTTTCTTGATTAGTTTTGATGTTTAGGTTTCCACATAATTTTTTTTTTCTTCAAGAAGATCATGCCGGCTTGCCTCTTTAGTCATATCTGCTTTGATGATAACCATGTTACCATAGGCTACACTTAATATTTGATGATAACACTTAATAATTTCCCATAAACTTTGATTTAATCATAAAACATAAATCATTATTATCCTCTTTTATATTTTGCCTAATTTTGTTATCAAGTTGGTAGTTTCTAATAAGTAGCTTCGGCTTTTTGATTTTCCAGCGATCCAGATCGGAAGCACAATTTGCACGCTGGGAGAAGGTACACTAAGAAAAGTAAATTGGAAAACAAAAAGGCACAGACGGTGATACCCATCACGGACAACAAAACAATACACGTATTGTAACAGTAGATCATCATCCAAATTTAAAGAACTCAACTATAAGGGCTAAAGTATGGTTACGTGGCTTAGTTATAATTGTGTTTTTGTAATTTCTAATTACTTCTAATATGATTGGTTGGTGTCCGAATTGCTAGGGATCCCGCTCAACTGCTAATAAAGCACACCAAATTAGGGTAGCGCAACAACGCTAGGAGGAGAAGGATGAGAACCATGTGATTTATCTACAAAAAGGTATGAGGTTTGTCTCCATGATGACAAAAGCTATCATACGGATGACGTTTGACGGGGACCTCGATCTGACGGTTGGGATATTCTGGATGGAGCTTTTCGATTGAACGGCC
This sequence comes from Papaver bracteatum, assembly GCA_023529315.1. NCBI lineage: Eukaryota > Viridiplantae > Streptophyta > Magnoliopsida > Ranunculales > Papaveraceae > Papaver > Papaver bracteatum. Next base: position 1,545,934 of record JAJJWX010002723.1, on the reverse strand, counting down.
AAGAAATACTTAGGGCTGTGAAAGACTCACGGATTTGTTTTTTATATGGACTCTTACTATGTTTATTTACCGTGAAAATTCTACTGCCACTTATAGATGTCGAGTACTTTAAATACCTTAAGAAGTTCTTTCAATAATTTTACAGAGATTATGTGATCATCGATCTAACCTAAATCCTTTGGATACCCATCTTTCCTACTTTACATCGAGCAAATATGCCATCTCAAACTTAACAGTAATGCTTCAACAGCTCAGACGAAACGTCCGTCGAAGGAGAGATGTGATCAGAACGGTAAGAGTGATGGACATTGCCAGCAGCAGTCTCATTTACATATTACCAAGGTAAATTCACTTTCTTTCATATATTAGAGATTTTATCTCTTCGCATGAAATATTAATTCATCTCTCTATTTTCTTGATTAGTTTTGATGTTTAGGTTTCCACATAATTCTTTTTTTTCTTCAAGAAGATCATGCCGTCTTGCCTCTTTAGTCATATTTGCTTTGATGATAACCATGTTACCATAGGTTACACTTAATATTTGATGATAACACTTAATAATTGCCCATAAACTTTGATTTAATCATAAAACTTAAATCATTATTATCCTCTTTTATATTTTGCTTAATTTTGTTATCAAATTGGTAGTTTCTAATAAGTAGCTTGTTGCTTTTTGATTTGCCCGCGATCTAGATCGGAAGCACAATTTGCACGCTGGGAGAAGGTACACCAAGAAAAGGAAATTGGAAAACAACAAGGCACAGACGGTGATACCCATCACGGACAACAAAACAATACACTTATTGTAACAGTGGATCATCATCCAAATTTAAAGAAATCAACTATAAGGGCTAAAGTATGGTTACGTGGCTTAGTTATAATTGTGTTTTTGTGATTTTTAATTACTCATAATATGATTGGTTGGTGTCTGAATTGCCAGGGATCCCGCCCAACTACTCAGAAAGCACACCAAATTAGGGTAGCGCAACAGCGCCAGGAGGAGAAGGATGAGAACCAGGTTATTTATCTACACAGAATACTAACAACAAAACCTTATACATCATATATATATATATATTATATGTTTTTTCAGCCTCTATCGTACTGTTATAATTAGTGCATACAACATTGGCAGTATTGTCATGATTAGTGCCTACATATAAGATTAATCTAAATTCACATAAAATCCATTAAACAGACAGTGTATGAAGACTTATTTGTTTAGTAACATTATTTTACATGAATGTATGTGCTAATACTATCACCCATTAGTCGTTTGGTGCGGCTGTAATTCCAAGTAATTCCAATTACCAAGTGCTCTATTCCACGATTGTGGGAACCACAACCTTCACCTTAAGGTTGATAAACTACCCTACAACAACATTCTCAGTATCTTCTATTTTCTTACATGAAGAGAATATACCCTTCTTGGATGGCCTTTCTGAAATAGCGGGGGTCTAACAACCACGCCCAATACTTCGTTTAGGCAATCTGTATGGACAAACTCCAATATAATTCCAAGAAAATCAACTAGACAGTTAGACTCAATCAATGGAGATATATCCAAGAGTTGTATCTCTGTTTCTCAATGTAATCATCAAATCAAACAAATAGAATCCGTAAGCCTGATTATTATGAGAAATGAAAAAGCGGGGGGGGGAGGGGTCTAACAACCACAACCAATATTTCGATTAGCAATCTGTATGGACTAACCCCAATATACTTTCAAGAGAATCAACTAGACTCAATCTTAATAAAGTATATCAAGAGTTATATCTCTCTTTCTCATTTCAATTCTTACTCAAGCAAATAGAAATCTGTGAGTCTAATTGAATACAAGAGAAAACACGTGAATGGTACCAAAGACCAATGTTCAAGGATAAATCATTTTTCAATCAACAACCAAAGGTTGGATTTCATAATTGATCGATACAACGTACAACCTGTGATATTTCAATTATATAACAAAATATATTGCGGAAAAGAAATAACACAGACACCAGAAGTTTTGTTAACGAGGAAACCGCAAATGCAAAAAAAACCCCAGGGCCTAGTCCAGATTTGAACCCCACACTATATTAAACCGCTACAAACACTAGCCTACTACAAACTAACTTCGGTCTGGATTGTAGTTGAACCCCAATCAATCCAAAACTGATCCAAGGTACAGTTGTTCTCCTTCTATCTCTGATCCCAGCAGGATACTACGCACTTGATTCCCTTAGCTGATCTCACCCACAACTAAGAGTTGCTACGACCCAAAGTCGAAGACTTTAATAAACAAATATGTATCACACAAAAAAGTCTACAATAATAGATTAATTTGTCTCCCACATAAATACCTACGAGTTTTGATCTACCTTTTAATAAATCAAGGTGAACAGGAACAAATTGATAAACCGAACTTATATTCCCGAAGAATAACCTAGTATTATCAATCACCTCAATTTAATCTTAATCGACGTGGCGAAAGAAGATATTCTGGAATTACAAACGATGAGACGAAGATGTTTGTGATTACTTTTATATATTGCCTATCGGAGATATCAATCTCAAGCCAATCGTTACGATTGTACTCAATACTATAGAAATGGAAAGATCAGATCACACAACTACAAGAAAGTAGTATCGGTCTGGCTTCATAATCCCAATGAAGTCTTCAAGTCGTTCACCTACAGGGTCTCGGTAGAAACCTAAGGTTAAAGGAGAATCGACTCTATCTAATACAACTAGTATCACACAGGAGGTGTGGGGATTAGGTTTCCCAGTTGCTAGAGTTCTCCCTTATATAGTCTTTCAAATCAGGGTTTGCAATCAATGTTAGCTTAGTAACAAAGCATTCAATATTCACCGTTAGATGAAAACCCGATTAGATTCAAGCTAATATCTTTTAACCGTTAGATCGAAATCCTATTTTGTTACACACAAATGAAATGCACGTTTTAGGTTTGTGTAACCATACCCAAACATGTACATTTGTTGGTTCAACAGTAGTTAACCAAATGGTTAGCCATATGATCACTTTCATATTAACTATATTCTTCTTTACCATAACTAGTTCAACTGACTCAAATGAACTAGTTAGAGAGTTGTTCAATTGCTTAGATATTATACAAGTATACAAGACACAATCGAAGCAAAAATGATTTCATTCACTCGAATCGATTCATGAACTTTATATCCACAGTTTGCAAACTTGCATTCCTTAGTTAAGTATAAGTTCACGAATAATCACTTCTAGAAAATAACCAACCTAAGTACGCAGACTAGGTACGCGGATTTAAGTACTCAGAATAAGTTTGTAAAAGTTTACGAACTCCAGCAGATTTTTTTGGGAAGAGAACCTCCGACAGTACGCGGACTGGGTTCGTGGACTCTGTTCCGGTTTTCCTGAGCAGCAAAGTACGCATACTTTGGTTCAAGGAATAAGGACTTATACATGTATGTGTTTCCACACAATGCTTATATCCAAAAATGGTTATATAATCTAAACTCTCATTTCAATCATTGAAATATTCTTAGAGGACTTTATATAGTTGTTATTCACAAACCATTTTTCGTCAAAGCCATTTTCAAGTAATTGAAATATAACATGACTTTCGTCACTAGGTAAAGATGAACTTGGCCAAATCGAAAGCTTACTAACACATATTTTGAGAAATAGATAAGCGAGTTAAACTCGGATCGAAATAGAAAATGTGTATAATCAAAGTCTATATAGCAAAATGACTTTTGTCTCAAGATAGGAGATAAAGTAGATAAACTTTTGAGTGATAGATAAGTTCAAGTCTCCACATACCTTTTAGTTGATGAAGTTCCACTAGTTCCTTGAGTAGTCATTTGTCTTGTATGATGATCTCCATGGAGTTCTTGAGCTCAACTACACTTTCTATCCTAGTCCGAGACTTAGCTATAGTAGACTAGAAATCAAGACTTATAGTTTTGATCACTAACATTAATAAACATGCTTGAGATAGCAACGCATGCGAGTTCGACCGAGCGGTGCTCTAACAATCTCCCCCTTTGTCAATTTTAGTGACAAAACTATCAATACATATGGAATACAAAAATAGATAAATAAACTTTTGTAGCTCTTTTTCCACATGCCTAATCTTCAACATTACTCGAAATCTTCGTCACTTCCAAGTACTCTAGTGATTCCGAAGGTTATAAGTTTAGCATCATCCTTGTTGAAAATCCGTATCTATAACAATGAGAAAAAAAAAATTCTCAATCTTTTTTATACAGTGTCATAGTATTATTATACAGCATCAAAGTTCAATTGTATCACAACTTCGACAACAATACTATGGTGATATGTATCACCCCCCCTTAGTAAATACTCCATCTCACATGGAAACCACTCCCCCTTACATAATGATCAGAAAACCATATGTATTTGTATTGTGAACTACACATTAATTCTCCCCATTTTTGTCAATAAAATTGGCAAAGGTATGAAAATGGGATCTTAATGAAAATTTCCATAGAGACATTTCATGACCAAAAGAAATTACATATCAACTTTTTAGATGCAATCATATAGCTGAAGCTAAATGCTTTCATCAAGGAGTTTATAAAGATACAAGATAACTCCTAAAATATTCCACAGCCGCACTCCCCACAAAGATTTGGAAATTAAGAACTCTCCCCCATGATATGTCATTCCCGAAAGAACAACAATAGCTACCTTAATTTCATAAGAAAACAAGGATTTCTTTGGACATAACAAATCACATACGAATATGAATTTGAATCCAAACTTACTCAATAAGATTAACCACAAGAGAACCCATAATTAATCTAATCGGAATTGCTCGACATAAGAGAACTTATATAGCCTCACAGTATATACATAAAATATGGATCAGGGAAGATCAATACTAAGGATTCATTATATTTTCCATCACTATTTGCACAATGACATACAATAGACATAATCCTTGTAAACAAAAGTTCATCTTATCTTCCATCAAAATTTGCATAATGACATAATAGGTTTCAAACTTTTGTAATGTCAAAAGTTCATTCATTTTTTTGTCAATACATGCATATCGACATACGAGAGACTTAACTTTTGACAAGGTATGGGACAATCATAGTTCACGTACGCAAACACACATATCCCATAACAAATTGCAATATATATAACCATAAAGATTAATACTGCAAAAATCATCTTTCAAACAATTTTTTAGAATTTAAACAAACAAATCTAAAAATATGAAGATGGAAACGTTGGGCATAGCTATGTGTAATCACAATAATATGGCTATTCCAAACTCTAGTTATTCTTCTAAACAAAACAAGAAAATAAAATTCGTATCCGAAGATTTACTAGATGTTAAGACCTTTGAAGAATTCTTTATCGTCCTCGAACTCCTTGTCGTCAACAGCCATTGGGACATAAGGTTGATGAAGATAGGAGTTAATATCAATAAACCTTATTGACTGATGTCGTACCAGGGCCTTCTGAATCTCATGCGTCTTAAACACAAAAGCCTTTATTTGTTGAATCTCATTTTGCATCTCCTTCAACACTTCAAGAACATCAAAAAACTTCTGAGAATTTGAAGGAACAACCCTAGGCTTCCTCAAATTCCTTCTTTTTCTTTTCAATGTCGGGGATAACGGAGATTTCTATTTTTCGTTCATGATTGATGGCTTTCCAATCATATTAACATCTTTTCAATCAGAAGACATGATGCTTGGAGTATCTATAAACGTATGGGTTTGTGAGAGGAAATCACAATCTCAACAAGTAGTCTTAAGATAAAAGTAGTTTCAGGGAAGGAAAAAAAGGAATGTAGGGTTATGCAACCTTTAACAGGTTCGTGCACGCAAAACTCTGAACCCTAGGCATAGTAAAATTGTCGAGGATAACCCTCATATATTTATAGACAGAAACAAACAAAAAACAAAACTAAGAAAAGTGTAGTTGCAGAATAACCTACAACTACACCCTCAATAGAATTAGTAAAAACTCAAGAAGTTCTTGATGATGAATAACAATTTTCTTATTAATGTTCTCAATTGATCACAAAGAAGTATCTAAATGGAATTAGAATAGTTACAACTTTCTCTATTCTCTTTCCTAAAATATTTTCTAACACTCACTAAAAGAACCTCTCGAATTTTACATTTGAACTCCTATTTATAGTAAAACTTTATACAACAGACAGAGTTACGAAGTATCGCAACTCATACTCGCAAAATTACTCCATCCTCGCAAAACTTCATATTTCTCTGCGCTTCTTCTATCATCGTAACATTTTATAACTCTTTTCTCCCGATACTCGTGAACTATTATCTTGCGATATTTAGTACTTACATCTTGCCTCTTCTCATGTCAATTCTACGAAGAAGAAATGATCGTGAGAACATAACCGTTACTTAGTCTTTTGAAATTTTGACACGTATTTTGTAACCGTTCTTTTTTAGTTATTCCCTTATATAACTCCTTTATATTCTCCTCCTTTTCTTCTTCTTATTTCCACAATTCTATCTTCTACTCATACTCTTTATCACTATTTTCTCTGCAATTTTTTCTTCTACTGTATCTTCATGAGTTCTCCAAGGTAATTTCCCTCTATCTCTGCGTATTTCATTTGTTCTCCTCTTTAATTTCTGTATAATTTGTTATCTGATTTTGGTTTATTTCAAAGAAAATAACTTCTCGTATGAAATCTCAACTAAAGAATCCAAGCCTTAATCCACGAAGAAGAAAATCTGAGAATCAAAAGGTAGTTAAAATACTCATCTTCTTTCCGAACAATATATTGTTGCCTCGTTTTTTAATCTACATTTTGATTCGCAGGTTGACGAAAAAACCAAATCCAAGCAAGAGATCTCTAATAACTAAACCCACGCCATTAATTCCGATTGATGATTTCCTTCCTGAAGTTGATAAGGAATTTTCCTCTCCTCCTCGTGAAAATGCTTCTTCACATACTCCTGCCTCTACTCCATTACCTGCTTTTCAATCTCCTATCAATGTCAATTTATCAACACTTCTTCAAGACCAACCCTCTCAAAATATTTCTTCAACTTCTTCTTTTGAAAAACAACCCTCGCAAAATATTTCTTCAACTTATTCTTTAGAAAAACCTGTCTTATCCCCAAATCCTTTGAGTGCTATTTCTCCGGACAATTTGCGGCTTGCTCTTATTCCTTCAAATTCTTCTCCTCTTCCTCAAGAAATTCGAGATGGAATTTATTCAACTTTCCGAATGTTATCCGAGGTTTTGACCAATACTGCGAAATCTACTAATGTTCGTTCGCAATATGAATTTTGCGAAGTTCTGAATAATTTCGTCAATCCAGACATTTCTTCTTCACGTCAATCCTTGGAAAAAGAAATTGAATTACTTCGCCATTCTTTGAAAGCTTCTCAAGCAGAATGTGAGGATCTTCGTAAAGAAAATCATCATCTTCGAATAATTCTCTGATCATGCGATTCTTCGCAAAAGAAATGATGAACTGAAAGGTATGATTACTATCTTCAAATTTTCTCTTTTATTTATTTATATTCTTCATATGCTTGAAAAATCCATTAAAACCCATTCCCCTTTATAGAATCCATCCAGAAATGTAGAAGAATATAAATTAAACCCATTAAACCATTAAACCATAATTCATAATTTTTTCTTATCTTTTATTTATAATCCATTAAACCCATCCATTAATTCCCTGTTTCTAGCGCCAATTATGTAGTTGCAGAATAACCTACAACTACACCCTCAATAGAATTAGTAAAAACTCAAGAAGTTCTTGATGATGAATAACAATTTTCTTATTAATGTTCTCAATTGATCACAAAGAAGTATCTAAATGGAATTAGAATAGTTACAACTTTCTCTATTCTCTTTCCTAAAATATTTTCTAACACTCACTAAAAGAACCTCTCGAATTTTACATTTGAACTCCTATTTATAGTAAAACTTTATACAGCTGTACAGGAGTTACGAAGTATCGCAACTCATACTCGCAAAATTACTCCATCCTCGCAAAACTTCATATTTCTCTGCGCTTCTTCTATCATCGTAACATTTTATAACTCTTTTCTCCCGATACTCGTGAACTATTATCTTACGATATTCAGTACTTACAAAAACATAAGAACAAACTTATCTTAAAGCCTGAGAGGTGCACAACCTTGTCTCTTTTTGATCAGGAACATGAGACAAGACCTACAAATCAACACAATCAAGTTGTGTTGCGGTGAACAACAATTTAACCGGCTAATATCTTTTCTGTATTAGATTAATTATGTCGTGACATTCACCACTGAATTCCCAGAATGATCTATTATTGCTCCTATTCCATGGTCGAATCCACGGCCTGATCCCATGGAATGGAAATAACAATTTCCCCTATTCCATGGTCGAATCCACGACCCTTTCCCATGGAATGGAAATAAAAATTGTTCCGATTCCATGATCGAATCTACGACTTGATCTCACGGAATGTCGATAAACTACTACATTATCTCATTATTCCAATTTCATGATCGAATTCACTGCTAATCTCATGGAATGATAATAGATAATTTTATTACTCCGAATCTATGGTCGAATCCACGATCCCATGGAATGGTAATGCATGTTTTATTATTCCGAGTTCATGGTCGAATCCAAGGCTGATCCTATGAATTGATAATAAATAACTACTCATTTTATTGTTCCGTTTCATGAATTATTCTACACTGAATTTCATGAATTAGCAATAAATACTCAACCATCGGGCATCTGGATCATCAGTGAGTAAGCCCCATAAAATGGTGTAAGTGTACTCGACAATGATGCACGACTGAGAACCCGGATGCACAAACGAGCATCCAAAAATATAGACAGATGAGGAATCCTACGCAAAATGGGAGAAAACAACAAATAATAATAAAATAATAAGAGGCGTTCAGGGGTCGGGCCCACCGGTCGGCCGGCCATGCCCTAGCCGTGGCCGGTCCCATGCCTCTTCCATTATTTTTTCCCTATTTTGTTATTTTTCATGAACTCATGAAAAACTCCTTCAATTTAGCAACTTTCCTTGTTTGTGCAAAACTCACGAATTCCCCATAACTTCACGGATTCATGAAAAATAATATTATAAAATAGGGAAAATATTGTGGGACCGGGAAACATAGCCGGCCGGCTATACCTAAGCCGTGGCTGGTCCCACACCTCACAATCCCTATATTTTTATAATTATTATTTCATAAACTCATGAAACTCCTCTGTTTCAACAAAACTCATGAATTCTCCATAACTTCACTGATTCATGAAAAATAATATTATAAAATAGGGAAAGTGTTGTGGGACCGGGCAACATAGCCGGACGGCCATGCCCTAGCCGTGGCCGGTCCCACACCTTGCAAGACCTAGCCTTTTATTATTGTTATTTCCCCAATTTCATGAAACTCCTCCGTTTCAACAAAACTCATGGATTCTCAATAACATCATGTTTTCATGAAAAATAATAATATAAAATTAAGAAAATGTTATGGGACCGGGCAACATAGCTGGCCGGCCGTGCCCTATCCGTGGTCGGACCCACACCTTGCAATCCCTAGTCTTTCATAATTATTATTTTCCTAAATTCATAAAACTCCCGGGTTTGAGCAAAAATCATGATTTCGTCATAACTTCTCAAATTTGGCTCGAATCATGAAAAATAAAAAGCCAACATGGTCACACGACCGGCTAGCCCTCACGAAAATTTTAAATATTAAGATACTCTTATTTTAATATTTTCAAAAATTGATCAATTGAGCATACATGCTCATTCCAACAAAAATCAGGAATTTCAGTCAAGATGAAACTCTTCTGAAAATTCACAATGTCGCTCGAACGCAGATCAGAAAATAATGAAACCCTCAGTACGAAGACACGGATACAACGGAAGCACATGTATGCCTTAATGACCGACCAAGATCATTCCTAGGGATTGCACAAAGCTGGTCCCACACGTTTTCACACTTTTGACCTAATTTGTGCAATCGCTCATATTGGGACCAAACTCTCTCCAACCAACCTGGGGATTGCTCAAATAGACAACAGCTGGTTCAGTGACCACCAAGAGCCGGTACCATGATCTCTTGGTCGGTCCTATCTTTCATACCTAGGTTTTATCACCTAATGCTGAACCCGGTAATATTTCAGTAAATGATGAAATCGACATTTAATCATCATTCTTTCACCAACTGGCCAACCCAGGATCCTGGTGCACGCTCACTCGAGTAATTGGGCATCACATGGAATCCCTAGTCCCATGTGGTCGGTCCCTCTATCACTCATGTCCTATTTTCAGCGATTCATCAACTATGATCTGAAATTAGGGTTTCGAATAAATGTTCTACGAATCATCATTTTGAGCAAGATTCAAACACTAATGAATTTATATTGATTCATCAACCAGTATCTGAATTAATCATATAATATTTGGTAATCTACCAATATTTTAATATTTTATTGGGTCACGTCACTAATAAATATTTCGTCAAACTGAGCAACACTTGCTCAATTGCTCAAATATTGATCCAGCTATCAATATTTAGTAATTTATCAGTAATTTGTCGAATTGAGTAGTACTTGCTCAATTACACGTCAAATTATCAATATTCAATATTTCGTCGAAATTAAGCATAACTTTCTCAGTTGCACGTCAACATTCGTTAATTTTTCGAATTGAGCAATACTTGCTCAGTTGCTCGTCAAATTCTCAATGTTCAGAAATTCATCGAATTGAGCAATACTTGCTTTCGATTTAACCGAATATTGATCCAAACTATCAATATTGATAATTTATCGGTATTTAAATCAAGATCGAACAATACTTGCTTTCGATTGCTTCGAATAATCCACATATATTCAGTAACTCATCAATATTCAACGACTCGTCGAATTTACAATATTTGCTCAGACGAGCAACATTAACATTCATGAATCACTGAGCATTTGTCAAACATGCTCGATTCAGCAAAACCTAGGATCATTGTCTAATCAGTCAATAACTGACAAACTAAATACACGTCTGTCATACAGACTCCACGATTCGTGAGACATCAATCACGTCAAATTGGGGGACAACAACTAGGGTTTTGGTCTGGCGGCCTACAACACCTGGATTCATCTACGACGAGAAATGTGTATAAGTTATGTAAACGGTTGAAGGAATTATCAAAGTATTGGGTGCACGATCCGTCAAGTCTCCTCACGACATAGAACTGAATTTACCACGATCTTCCACTTGCCCACTCTTCCACTCATGAAAGCGTCACACTTACATGGATCAAGGTGTTCATAACTATGGCAATATAAATAAGTCTCTGAATCCATGATTGAAAGGACAACGAATGATCACTATCATCGGAAATCGTCCACACAGAATTTCTCTAGTAACTACTCTCAAGAATTCATCAATTTACCAGAACTTATTCGAACTCAACAGTTCATCAATTTGCAGAAATCTTCAACAGATCCAAAATCCTTGATCATCATTGATCTAACACAATTCTCATCTTCCCTCCGACAGATCAACCCATCTCCCTCTTTGTGACCGAATTGACTCTGGAACGACCATTGACTTGGTTTAGGTCGGAGTCCTACAAATTGATCTCTCGAATATAAGCACTCCCTTTGCAGTGCATCTGTGTGAGGTTAAGCGGTTTTCTTGGTTGAGGAGTCTCGACGACACGCTCGTCTCTTCTCTTCCCTAAAAACCAGCGAATCGTTTTCCCCATCTACACATTGATCAATGTGAGATTGGTTAGGGCTCAACTACATTCTAGTCCGAAGTTAAATTGTATTAGGCTAGTGTCTGTAGCGCCTTAATACAGTGTGGGGTTCAAATCTGTACTAGGTCCCTGAGTTTTTCTCAATTTATGGTATCCTCGTTAACAAAATTTCCGGTGTCTGTGTTATTAATTTTCCGCATTATATGTGTTTATATAATTGAAATATCATAGGTTAGGCGTAGTTCAATCAATTAGATAATCCAACCTTTGGATGTTGATATGAATCGATTGACACTTGAACATTGTCTTTGGTACCATTCAAGTTGTTTCCTATTAGAGAAGTGCTCGGTCGAACTCGTATGCGTTGCTATCTCAAGCATGTTTGTCAATGTTAGTGATCAAAACTATAAGTCTTAATTTCTAGTCTACTATAGCTAAGTCTCGGACTAGGATAAAAAGTGTAGTTGAGCTCAAGAATTCCATGTCGATCATCATACAAGACGAAGAAGTACTCAAGGAACCGGTGGAACTTCATCGACTAAAAGGTATGTGGAGACTTGAACTTATCTATCACTCAAAAGTCTATCTCCTATCTTGAGACAAAAGTTGTTTTGCTATATAAACTTTGATTATACACATTTTCTATTTTGAGCCGAGTTTAACTCTCTATTTCTGAAAATATGTGTTGGTAAGCTTTCGCTTTGGCCAAGTTCATCTTTACCTAGTGACGAAAGTCATGTTATGTTTCAATTACTTTAAAATGGCTTTGGCGAAAAATGGTTTATGAATAACAACTATATAACGTCCTCTAAGAATGTTTCAATGATTGAAATGAGAGTTTATATTACATAACCATTGTTGGATATAAGCATTTTGTGGAAACACATACATGTATAAGTCCTTATTCCTTGAACCAAAGTATGCGTACTTTGTTGCTCAGGAAAACCGGAACAGATTCCGCCAACCCAGTCCGCGTACAGTCGGAGGTTCTTTTTCCAAGAAAATCTGCTGGAATTTGTAAACTTTTACAAACTTATTCCGGGTACTTAAGTCCGTTTACCTAGTTCGCGTACTTAGGTTGGTTATTTTCTAAAAACGATTATTCATGAACTTATACTTATGTTAACTAAGGAATGCAAGTTTACAAATTGTGGCTATAAAGTTCATTAATTGGTTCGAGTGAATCAAGTCGTTTTTGCTTCGATTGTGTCTTGTATACATCTATAAGATCTAAGCAATTGAACAACTCTCTAACTAGTTCATTTGAACTAGTTATGGTAAAGAAGAATATGGTTAATATGAAAGTGATCATATGGCTAACCATTTGGTTAACTACTGTTGAACCAACGAATGTACATGTTTGAGTATGGTTACACAAACCTAAAATGTGCATTTCATTTGTGTGTAACAAGCTAGGTTTTCGATCTAATGGTTGAAGGATATTAGCTTGAATCTAATCAGGTTTTCATCTAACGGTGAATATTGAATGCTTTGTTACTAAGCTAACATTGATTGCAAACCCTGATTTGAAAGACTATATAAGGGAGAACTCTTGCAACTGGGAAACCTAATCCCCACACTTCATGTGTGATACTAGTTGTATTAGCTAGAGTCGATTCTCCTTTAACCTTAGGTTTCTACCGAGACCCTGTAGGTTAATGAATAGAAAACTTCATTGGGATTGTGAAGCAAAACCGATACTATTTTCTTGTAGTTGTGTGATCGGATCTTATTGTTTCTATCATATTGAGTACAATCATAACGATTGGCTTGAGATTGATATCTCCAATAGGCAATATATAAAAGTAATCAAAAATATCTTCGTCTTATCGTTTGTGATTCCACAATATCTTCTTTCGCCGCGTCGATTAAGATTATTGTGAGGTGATTGATAATACTAGGCCGTTCTTCGGGAATATAAGTCTGGGTTATCAATTGGTTCATGTTCACCTTGATTTATCAAAAGACGGAACAAAACTCGTAGGTATTTCTGTGGGAAACATATTTATCTATTACTGTAGACTTTTCTGTGTGATACAGATTTGTTTATTAAAGTCTTCGATTTTGGGTTGTAGCAACTCTTAGTTGTGGGTGAGATCAGCTAAGGGAACAAGTGCGTAGTATCCTACTGGGATCAGAGACATAAGGAGCGCAACTATATACCTTGGATCAATGTGGGATTGATTGAGAAGAACTTAATTACTAATTCTTTATTTCTTTATATTTTCATTAATTACTAATTTTTTATTTCTTTTAGAAATTTTGGCAGATTGAGAAGAACTTGATCTTCCCAAGGTTCTAATCAATTCATTCATTTACTAGACTCTTATCTACAGTCAACGACTTTTACAGATCCGCTCTTGCCTCACTCAGAACTTATCGTTTGGATTCAAATGCGACTAACGTATTAAAGAGTAAAATAGATAAATATAGAAATTATACATTCAGGAAGGGGTATGTTCCTCCCGCCGACTACCTGAACCGGAACTGCAACTACGAACTAGCTTTCCCCGCCTTTAGTGGCTCTGATACCAGGAAGCCTATATGAACAGTAGGCTTCATGGTATCAGAGCCATTAAAGGAGGGGAAATCTAGTTCGTAGTTGCAGTTCCGGTGGTCGGCGGGAGGAACAGACCCCTTCCTGAAGGTATAATTTCTACATTTATTTATTTTACTCTTTAATACGTTAGTCGCGTTTGAATCCCAACGATAAGTCCAGGGTGAGGCACGAACGGATCTGTAAAAGTCGTTGACTGTAGATGAGAGTCTAGTAAATGAATAAATTGATTAGAGAACCTTGTGAAGATCAAGCTCTTCTCAATCTGCCAAAATTTCTAAAAGAAATAAAGAATTAGTAATTAATAAAAATATAAAGAAATAAAGAATTAGTAATTAAGTTCTTCTCAATCAATCCCACATTGATCCAAGGTATAAAGTTGCGCTCCTTATGTCTCTGATCCCAGCAGGATACTACACACTTGATTACCTTAGCTGATCTCACCCACAACTAAGAGTTGCTACAACCAAAAATCGAAGACTTTAATAAACAAATATGTATCACACAGAAAAGTCTACAGTAATAGATAAATATGTTTCCCATAGAAATACCTACGAGTTTTGTTCTGTCTTTTGATAAATCAAGGTGAATAGAAATCAATTGATAACCCAGACTTATATTCCCGAAGAACGGCCTAGTATTATCAATCACCTCACAATAATCTTAATCGATGCGGCGAAAGAAGATATTGTGGAATCACAAACGATAAGACGAAGATATTTTTGATTACTTTTATATATTGCCTATTGGAGATATCAATCTCAAGCCAATAGTTATGATTGTACTCAATATGATAGAAACAACAAGATCAGATCACACAACTACAAGAAAGTAGTATCGGCTTTCCTTCACAATCCCAATGAAGTTTTCTATTCATTAACCTACAAGGTCTCGGTAGAAACCTAAGGTTAAAGGAGAATCGACTCTAGCTAATACAACTAGTATCACACAGGAAGTGTGGGGATTAGGTTTCCCAGTTGCTAGAGTTCTCCCTTATATAGTCTTTCAAATCAGGGTTTGCAATCAATGTTAGCTTAGTAACAAAGCATTAAATATTCACCGTTAGATGAAAACCTGATTAGATTCAAGCTAATATCCTTCAACCATTAGATCGAAAACCTATCTTGTTACACACAAATGAAATGCACGTTTTAGGTTTGTGTAACCATACCAAAACATGTACATTCATTGGTTCAACAGTAGTTAACCAAATGGTTAGCCATATGATAACTTTCATATTAACCATATTCTTCTTTACCATAACTAGTTCAAATGAACTAGTTAGAGAGTTGTTCAATTGCTTAGATCTTATAGATGTATACAAGACACAATCGAAGCAAAAACGATTTGATTCACTCGAACCGATTCATGAACTTTATAGCCACAATTTGTAAACTTGCATTCCTTAGTTAACATAAGTATAAGTTCATGAATAATCGTTTTTAGAAAATAACCAACCTAAGTACGCGAACTAGGTAAATGGACTTAAGTACCCGGAATAAGTTTGTAAAAGTTTACAAACTCCAGCAGACTTTCTTGGAAAAAGAACCTCCGACAGTACGCGGACTGGGTTGGCGGACTCTGTTCCGGTTTTCCTGAGCAGAAAAGTACGCATACTTTGGTTCAAGGAATAGGACTTATACATGTATGTGTTTCCACAAAATGCTTATATCCAACAATGGTTATATAATCTAAACTCTCATTTCAATCATTGAAACATTCTTAGAGGACGTTATATAGTTGTTATTCACAAACCATTTTTCGCCAAAGCCATTTTCAAGTAATTGAAACATAACATGACTTTCTTCACTAGGTAAAGATGAACTTGGCCAAAGCGAAAGCTTACCAATACATATTTTGAGTAATTGATAAGCGAGTTAAACTCGGCTCAAAATAGAAAATGTGTATAATCAAAGTTTATATAGAAAAACAACTTTTGTCTCAAGATAGGAGATAGACTTTTGAGTGATAGATAAGTTCAAGTCTCCACATACCTTTTAGTTGATGAAGTTCCACCAGTTCCTTGAGTACTCCTTCGTCTTGTATGATGATCGACATGGAATTCTTGAGCTCAACTACACTTTTTATCCTAATCCGAGACTTAGCTATAGTAGACTAGAAATTAATACTTATAGTTTTGATCACTAACATTGACAAACATGCTTGAGATAGCAACGCATACGAGTTCGACCGAGCAGTGCTCTAACAAGAAACAACTTGAATGGTACCAAAGACAATGTTCAAGTGTCAATCAATTCATATCAACATCCAAAGGTTGGATTATCTAATTGATTGAACTACGCCTAACCTATGATATTTCAATTATATAAACACATATAATGTGGAAAATTAATAACACAGACACCAGAAATTTTGTTAACGAGGAAACCGTAAATGTAGAAAAACCCCGGGACCTAGTACAGATTTGAACCCCACACTGTATTAAGGCACTACAGACACTAGCCTAATACAAGTTAACTTCGGACTAGAATGTAGTTGAGCCCTAACCAATCTCACATTGATCAATGTGTAGATAGGGAAAAACGATTCGCTTGTTTTTAGGGAAGTGAAGAGACGAGCGTGTCGTCGAGACTCCTCAACCGAGAAAACCGCTTAACCTCACACAGATACACTGCAAAGGGAGTGCTTAGATTCGAGAGATCATTCTGTAGGACTCCGACCTAAACCAAGTCAATGGTCGTTCTATAGTCAATTCGGTCACAAAGAGGGAGATGGGTTGATCTGTCGGAGGGAAGATGAGAATTGTGTTGGATCAATGATGATCAATAATTTTAGATCTGTTGAAGATTTCTGCAAATTGATGAACTATTGAGTTCGAATAAGTTCTGGTAAATTGATGAATTCTTGAGAGTAGTTACTCGAGAAATTCTGTGTGGACGATTGCTGATGATAGTGATCATTCGTTGTCCTTTCAATCATGGATTCAGAGACTTATTTATATTGCCATAGTTATGAACACCTTGATCCCTGTAAGTGTGACGCTTTCATGAGTTGAAGAGTGGGCAAGTGGAAGATCGTGGTAAAGTCAGTTCCATGTCGTGAGGAGACTTGACGGATCGTGCACCCACTACTTTGCTAACTCCTTCAACCGTTTACACAACTTATGCACATTTTTCTTCGTGGATGAATCCAGGTATTGTAGGCCGCCAGACCAAAACCCTAGTTGTTGTCCCCCAATTTGACGTGATTGATGTCTCACGAATCGTGGAGTCTGTATGACAGACGTGTATTTAGTTTATCAGTTATTGACTGATTAGACAATGATCCTAGGTTTTGCTGAATCGAGCATGTTTGACAAATGCTCAGTGATTCATGAATGTTAATGTTGCTCGTCTGAGCAAATATTGTAAATTCGACGAGTTGTTGAATATTGATGAGTTACTGAATATATGTGGATTATTTGAGCAACTGAGCAAGTATTGTTCGATTCGACGAAATATCGATAAATTACTGAATATTGATAGTTTGGATCAATATTCAAGCAACTGAGCAAGTATTGCTCAATTCGACGAATTTCTGAACATTGAGAATTTGACGAGCAACTGAGCAAGTATTGCTCAATTCTACAAATTAACGAATGTTGACAATTTGACGTGCAACTGAACAAGTATTGCTCAATTCGACGAAATACTGAATGTTGATAATTTGACGTGTAATTGAGCAAGTACTACTCAATTCGACAAATTACTGATAAATTACTAAATATTGATAGCTGGATCAATATTTGAGCAACTGAGCAAGTGTTGCTCAGTTTGACGAAATATTTATTAGTGACATGACCCAATAAAATGTTAAAATATTGGTAGATTACCAAATATTATATGATTAATTCAGATGCCGGTTGATGAATCAATATAAATTCATTAGTGTTTGAATCTTGCTCAAAATGATGATTCGTAGAACATTTATTCGAAACCCTAATTTCAGATCATAGTTGATGAATCGCTGAAAATAGGACATGAGTGATAGAGGGACCGACCACATGGGACTAGGGATGTCCATGTGATGCCCAATTACTTGAGTGAGTGTGCACCAGGATCTTGGGTTGGCCAGTTGGTGAAAGAATGATGATTAAATGTCGATTTCATCATTTACTGAAATATTACTAGGTTCAGCATTAGGTGATAAAACCTAGGTATGAAATATGGGACCGACCAAGAGATCATGGGACCGGCTCTTGGTGGTCACTGAACCAGCTGTTGTCTATTTGAGCAATCCCCAGGTTGGTTGAAGAGAGTTTGGGCCCAATATGAGCGATTGCACAAATTAGGTCAAAAGTGTGAAAACATGTGGGACCAGATTTGTGCAAGCCCTAGGAATGACCCTGGTCGGTCATTAAGGCATACATGTGTTGTCGTTGTATCCATTTCTCCGTACTGAGGGTTTCAGTATTTTCTGATATGCGTTCGAGCGACATTGTGAATTTTCAGAAGAGTTTCATCTTGACTGAAATTCCCGATTTTTGTTGGAATGAGCATGTATGCTCAATTGATCAATTTTTGAAAATATTAAAATAAGAGTATCTTAATATTTAAAATTGTCGTGAGGGGCTAGCCGGTCGTGTGACCATGTTGGCTTTTGATTTTTCATGATTCGAGCAAAATTTGAGAAGTTATGAAGAAATCATGATTTTTGCTCAAACCCGGGAGTTTTATGAATTTAGGAAAATAATAATATGAAAGACTAGGGATTTCAAGGTGTGGGACTGACCACGGATAGGGCATGGCTGTCCGGATATGTTGCCCGGTCCCATAACATTTTCCTAATTTTATATTATTATTTTTCATGAAAACATGATGTTATTGAGAATCCATGAGTTTTGTTGAAACGGAGGAGTTTTGTTGAAACGGAGGAGTTTCATAAAATTGGGAAAATAACAATTATAAAAGGCTAGGTATTGCAAGGTGTGGGACCGGACATGGCTAGGGCATGGCCGTCCGGCTATGTTGCCCGGTCCCACAACACTTTTCCTATTTTATAATATTATTTTTCATGGATCAGTGAAGTTGTGGAGAATTCATGAGTTTTATTGAAACAGAGGAGTTTCATGAGTTTATGAAATAATAATTATAAAGAGCTTGGGATTGTGAGGTGTGGGACCATCCATGGCTTAGGCTTAGTCGGCCGGCTATGTTGCCCGGTCCCACAATACTTTCCCTATTTTATAATATTATTTTTCATGAATCCGTGAAGTTATGGGGAATTCATGAGTTTTGCACAAACAAGGAAAGTTGCTAAATTGAAGGAGTTTTTCATGAGTTCATGAAATATAACAAAATAAAGAAAAATAATGGAAGAGGCATGGGATCGGCCATGGCTAGGGAATGGCCGGCCGGCCGGTGGGCCCGGCCCTTGAACGCCTCTTATTATTTTATTATTATTTGTTGTTTTCTCCCATTTTGCATATGATTCCTCACCTGTCTATATTTTTGGATGCTCGTTTGTGCATCCGGGTGCTCAGTCGTGCATCATTGTCGAGTACACTTACACCATTTTTGTGGGGCTTACTCAGTGATGATCCAGATGCCCGATGGTTGAGTATTTATTGCTAATTCATGAAATTCAGTGTAGAATAATTCATGAAACGGAACAATAAAATGAGTAGTTATTTATTATCAATGCATAGGATCAGCCTTGGATTCGACCATGAACTCGGAATAATAAAACAGGCATTACCATTCCATAGGATCGTGGATTCGACCATAGATTCGGAGTAATAAAATTATCTATTACCATTCCATGAGATTAGCAGTGAATTCAATCATGAAATTGGAATAATGAGATAATATAGTAGCTTATCGCCATTCCATGAGATCAAGTCGTAGATTCGATCATGGAATCGGAACAATTGTTATTTCCATTCCATGGGAAAGGATCGTGGATTCGACCATGGAATAGGGGCAATTGTTATTTCCATTCCATGGGATCAGGCCGTGGATTCGACCATGGAATAGGAGCAATAATAGATCATTATGGGAATTCAGTGGTGAATTTCACGACATAATTAATCTAATACAGAAAAGATATTAGCCGGTTAAAGCATCACATCCATTCTGAATGGTGCATAGTTTGGGAGTCACGGGTGTTGTCCACAATATGAAGACGTTACTGCTCTCAATCTGCGTAGAACTGCCTGAATCTATACACGGTCTCTCCACATATTCAGGGAGAGGTGAGTGTCACCGACGTCCTGAAGGCGTCCGCCGCCTAACTATTCTTCTATGTGGAGAGGGGATCGCTCTCCTGCAGTCAAGGAACAGTGAGTGTCACCGACGTCCTGAAGGCGTTAAGCTCTCAATTTATGGAGAACCGCCCAATTATGTTATTCTGGATAGAGGGCATGATGAAATGCTAGGGATCGAATAGCTCATCTAGTGGGGCTTTTCGAAAACATATTCATCATGGCTTCGTCAAATATGAATCGTTGAATGCCCGAAAGCCGTGTCGAAACATGCCTCATGATTTTACGATTTTCCCCTTTGTTGAAAATCCACCATCAACACAAGGTACAATCGCGTTCCTTACGCCCTTGAATCCTAGCTTGACTCTACGCACTTGATTCCCTTAGCGGATATCACCCTACAACTCAGAGTTGCTACGACCCAAAGTCGAAGTCTTGATAAACAAATCTGTCTCACACAGAAAAGTCTATTGAATAGATAAATCTGTCTACCACAAAAATACCTACGAGTTTTTGTTCCGTCTTTTGATAAATCAAGGTGAACATGAACCAATTGATACACCGGACTTATATTCCCGAAGAACATCCTAGTAATATCAATCACCTCACAATAATCTTAATCGTATGGAAGCGAAACAAGATATTATGGAATCACAAACGATGAGACGAATATGTTTGTGACTACTTTTTATCTTACCTATCGGAGATTGAATCTCGAGTAAATCTTAGAGAAGATAGTGCTCAATACGATAGAACAAATTTAGATCAAAACACACAACTACAGAGAAAATAGTTGGGTCTGGCTTCAGAATCCCAATGAAGTCTTTAAGTTGTTAACCTATAATGGTTTTAGAAAAACCTAGGTAAAAGGAGAATCAACTCTAGTTGCAACTAGTATCACACAGGAGGTGTGGGGATTAGGTTTCCAATTTGCTAGAGTTCTCCCTTACATAGTCTTCAAATCAGGGTTTATAATTGTTTATGGGTGAAAACTATTCCAGCAGGTTTTGGTAATTTTGCGTGTGTGGATGAGGAATGAATCTAAACCTTAAACAAATGCACTGCGCGGTGAGTGCTTATAGATTTGAGAAATAAATCTGTGCAAATCCGGCCTAAACCAAGAAATGGCAGTTCCAGACTTGTTTCGGTCACAAAGTGAAGGAGATGGGGTTGATATTAGGTACGGAAGCGAAGAAGGTGTTGAGAATGTGAAGGTGTTGGTTATGTATGACTTGTATCAGAAAACTGAACTGGCTTGCAAGATGTAAGCTATCAGTTATGGTGTTTGAATACGATTGTATCAACACTTGTTTCTGTTGTCTTGTTCTTGTTTGAAAAATAGAATGGAGAACTTATTTATACAAGTCTTTTAGCCTAACCCTCGTATCTCGTGGGAAGTGGAGTGATGGAGTAGTAGAGTAATGTGTTAGTGTCACACGACCAGTCTTGCCCACTTCTCCCATCATCATTAACCGTCCATGACTTCCTGACACGTTCTTGTGTTGGCGCGTTGTGCGCTACATGATGTAAACCGCCAGACCAATACCCCAGTATGTATCCCCCAGTTTGTGACATGATTGATGTCTCGAGCGTGTGGATCATGGGACCCACAGAAAGTAGCATGTAATGCTAGATTAAATAACTACGTTATTTAGGAAGTTGATACTTGTGAAGTATCGTACGCATTCTATGCAGGTACTGCATCGAGTGTATCCAGCATGTATGAAACATCGCCGTTTGAGCATCTCAAAGTAGCCTCATATCCAGACTACTTCATGTGTTGGTTCGGAGGTTGAGCAAGCAAGTCCTTCCTTGACCGACCACATGGTGTGTTAGGGTGACGAATGGTGATCACCATGACACCGCACTGACCAATTAACTCCTAAACGGGGTTGTATAACCAATCCGGTGAAGTTGGACAGACGAGATGATCTTTGGGACACTCATCTGCGACCGCTGGTGAAATTAGGATTTTGGAGAAGGTGCGCAAGCACCACTCTTCAGCCTGAACGAATCCAAGCTTGGGATACAATTTTGGCCGGCCGATTATACATGCGTGTAGATGGCATGACGGTGTAGGCGCCCATACCCCATTGTCTCAGGAAAGCATGATCTGGGCCACTAAATTCGTCCGGCGAAGTTGAGTGGTCGAGATCAATTTGCGACAGAAAACTGGTGCCGCAAAAGCCGCACATCATGCCAACTTCGGGCATGCGTTCCAAGACGACCAATATTGGTCGGTCTTGGTCGATTGGTCTGGCGTGTAGGTGGTAGGCTGGTGTTCACGCCTATACCTGACTGTCCCATGAAAACATGATCTAAGCCACTCAAATTGTCCGGTGTAGTTGAGTGGTCGAGATTAGTTTGTAATTGGGAAGTGTGACCACGCTAGTTTGGGCATGCGATTTGGATAATCAGGCATGGTATGCCTTGGCCGATCAGGTGAGGGGATAGATGGGTCCACGGTGGTCATGTTGGTATGACCGAACCTGCTTAATCTAATCTTGGATCCTTCATTCGTGCCGGAGAAAATGGACGCTCGTGATGTTCAAAACCCTAATTTGGGTTTCACGGCCGCGCGTCATGCTCTGTTCGGGCGTACGAAATGGAACGACCAACTATAGTTGGTCCTGACCGATCGGTCAGGTATGTAGGCGGTCCCACGGTGATCGTGTTGACATCTGGGTCATTTGAATCTACATCTACACCCTTCATCTATACATGTGAAGATGGATGGTTGAGACTGTTTTGCGACACATGTAATGTGCCACAAACCCTAATTTAGGGTTTTCCGTCCATACTGCTCTGGCCCGGACGTTTTGGCAAGCTATACTAATTTTTTGGGGAGGCCGACCATGCGGGGCCCGCGTTGGTTTGGTAATGAATATTCCAATACCTGCTTTGGGTCATGGATCTGATCTGAGCTATCCAATTCATGCTGGTGAAGTTGGATTGTCGTGATCGTTTATGAGACTGACATGGTCAGTCCAGATGCTCAATCGGGCTAGTATAGCACACCAAGAGTTGCAGCCTGTACGGGTATTTCGTACATGCTTCATTATAATGCTTGGAGGTTCGTGTTGCTCTGATGAGAACAACACTCAGTCATCATACCGCACTGATAATGAGTACAGGAAATACAAGGCTGGTTATGCATTAATTAATATAGATGTATTTAATTCACAGACTGGGATTGTTGCCACATGCTCCATTCTAGGTGAATTAGTAAAGTGAAGAAGTATTCATCACTTATTAATGGATTTATCTTTTACAAGATGTTAGCGAATAATTTTTTTGGCTTTTACAATTTTAGCCTTAAATGAAAATCCATCATCAACATTAAGTCCCATGCCTAGCGCATAATAGTTACACTATTATGGGGTAGGCATATGATGGTGAGAGTTAAAGATAAAACTTATGAGACAAAGTTAGATGTTACCAGGAGAGACTGGTCGTCCTGTCCTTGGAGCATGTCATTGTCAAGAGGCGTTCAGGCGAGCGTTCCCCTAGCATGATGTCGGTCTTGCCTGCTTCGGTCGAGAGCCTTCTTCGTGATTATTCCTCTCGAGAGTGGGGCTGATGTGCCTGATCAACGGAATGTTACACCTGCTTCACTTGAATGTGGGACCCACCGTATGCCTACTTTTCTTGGGGCCAGCTGTGTCTGATTCGACCAATCTGGGGCTGGGATCAAGTGGGACCCATCGCGTTCCTGACTGCACGTCGACCCTGTGTTTCGACTGAAAATCGGCCCTGCTGCGTGCGCCTGTTTTATTCGAATACCAGCCTTGTGACTTTGATCAATACCAGACTTGAGACTTGAGAAATACTGGACTTGTGACTTGATCAACACCGGACTTAAAACTTGAGCAATACTGGACTTGTGACTTGATCAACACCGGACTTGAAACTTGAGCAATACCGGACTTGTGACTTGATCAACACAGGACTTGAAACTTGAGCAATACCGGACTTGTGACTTGATCAACACCGGGCTTGAAACTTGAGCAATACCGGACTTGTGACTTGATCAACACCGGACTTGAAACTTGAGCAATACCGGACTTGTGACTTGATCAACAATGGACTTGAAACTTGAGCAATACCGGAATTGTGACTTGATCAACAATGGACTTGAAACTTGAGAAATACCAGACTTGTGACTTGATCAACACCGGGCTTGAAACTTGAGCAATTCCGATGTTTGGACCCAATACCAGCCTTGTGTACTCCAACGTAAATGTGTGTTCTGTCGTGTGTGGCTACACATCTCACGCATTTTTATACAAGTACCGACTCCTGTCTTTTATTGTATAATGAAGAATAGAACTCATGTTGAGATGTCTTCTGGGGATAATGCTAGTGCCAAGTCAGGAGGTGTTGACAGCTTCAAAGATATTCCGAACATTGATGGTGAGCTTTTCACCGCGATTATATGAAAATATTCGTCCACAAGATAACCCTTCTCCTATCGACTTCAAGGTTTTTCATGCTCCGCTGGGACCTCATGAAGGATGGATGAGACGTATGTTGAGCAATGAGTACATCAAAGATAACTTGACCAGAGCGCATATTATTGATGTAGCTTGAGTGTTTAAACGGCTCGAGAGGATGTTAAAGTGGCTTCTGGTGCGAACGTTGAGGTGGATCCTAGAAAGAGTGTTGAAGCAGGATTCTGAAGCGAACGTGGGTCCCGGAGAGAGCGTTGAGGCGGCTCTTGAATAGACCATTGAAGAAGCTTCTGCTGGAGGGAGCGTTGAAGTGGCTTCCTCTTCAGTTCGATTTACCCTTGCAAATTCCATGCTTCTTGACTGACCATCTCTCTCGTGCTGAATAAGTCCTTGAATGACATTGAAGGAACTTCATGCTGAGCCTCAGTCCCCAAGTGTGGTTTACATGGTTTGTTCGTAGTGGTTGTTGTCGAGCCAGATATGAAATATCTTGGACGTTGTTTCATCATTGTGGGAGTCGTGCATGTGGTACTGGATTTGGAGTTGGCGGATGCGCAGGATGTTGTATCTCGGTGGTTTTCCTTTCGGTGCTTCAAGGAACTGCTTACAGAAGGCTGAAGGTTGTATCACCTGTTGGTGAGATATATGCCCCTACGAACATTACGAGGCTCTTCATTACCGGCATGCCTGGTTCTTTCTATCAGGGCATATATTGTTGTAGATGAGCGTTCAACAGCTCCAGAGGATGACCAAAAGCGCAGATTCTCTAATATAGCATGATAGACATGTACCATTGTCTGATAAAGTGACTCACCCGGATCTTGTTCGACCACTGTCTGATAGAGTGATTCGCTCGGATCTTGCTCGATATGACGCGTGGACATCGTTATCTTCTTGAGGTTGCTCCCTTGAGGTATCGGCTCCAGTGGAAGATTGCCGTCATAGAGCGTTGATAGGTTGCACCGGTATTCTTTAAACCAAATGGCAGTATGGTATAATAAAAATTTCTGAGAGGAGTTTGAAAAGCTATCTTACTTGCGTCATGCTCGTACATCCTTATCTGGTTGTAGCCGTTACATCCATCCATGGAGGAGAACATGCCGTGTCCGCTGGTTGCATCTACTAACATGTCGATGTTAGGTAGAGGAGGATTGTTTTTGGAGCAGCACCTGTTTAAGTCTCTGAAGTCTATGCAGCACCTGATCTATCCATTTTCCTCGTGTCTGAACTGTAACTGTTTAACCGACTTGGATGTAGATGATGGGTGACCAATTTTCATCTAAATCCGGCATTTCTTCATATCTCCAGCGAATATGTCCTGGTACTCTTTGAGAAGTTCCATGAGCTTCGTGCGTTTATCCGTACACACGGTTGAGTTGATGGAGATATGCCTAGGAGATTCCTCAATGATTTCAATCTCATCAGTTGTGGAGTTGGTGCCATCTTGCAGCTATTGTGGAGCATCTAGCACTTTTTCTTGTGGTTCGTTATTGTTGTAGCATTCCATTGGGTGGAGAGACTTGGTAACAGTCTCCCCTGCTAATTGATAATGGAAGCGTCGGTATACCGTTTTCCCTTTCTGGTCACGACTCGCCACAAAAGTTTGTTCCCTCTTCGTGTGAACGTGGGTCGTGGATTCATAGGATGAAGAAGAATACTTCGTCAGCAAAGATGCATCGTGGGTTTTAGCCCTCAATAATGCAAGCCGATCGTCTTCCTGAATTGACGCCCACGTGGGGAGTGGGACGCAATAAACTTGTCTGATTATTTCCGCGGAGCTTCTCCCGTATGTGCTGGTTTGGTTTCCCTCGAAGTCGGTCATTGTGGTAGTCTTCCGTACGACCTTGCCTGTGAGAACCTTAGATGTCCCGAGAGTCTTGAGAGTAATCACATTCGAAGACGCTTCTATGTCGATAAGGGCCGTCTTGAACTCTGAATCCTTGATGATTGCAGTGACATGTAGGGCAAGGTTGTGACCTTCCTCTGGTTGATTGCAACAAAACGTCTCCACGTGCTGATTCTTCGAGAGGTGTGAAAATTCGCATAAACTTTCCACTAGAGAAACCGCTTCCCGATCCACCGGCCTCTGGTTCATAGTGAAACTATTGACTTGAGGAGGATCGTTGTGAGGATCAGTCCCCAGTGTAGGAGTCTCCATAACAGGACCACTCATATCTGATGTCGCTTCTTTGATCAGGTCCATGTAGGTCCGCGACGCTGAAGTACCTTCTCCGGTGCGTTGAATGCGTTCCTTGTTGGCTCCAGGGGCTGTCGCGGCTCTTGTGGCAATCGATCAGTTAATGCCTTAAGAAAATTGAGTACCTCTTTCTGAGTTGCGTCCATATCCGTTTGATTCTTAGCAAGAACTTCATGATTCTCCATCAAGTATGCAATGGTAATGGGGGATGCTCCTCCTCTCGTCCCTCCGGCTCCTCGTCCTGATGAAGGAGTGGAAGTTTTTGCTCTGGTGACTACCGGAGGTATTACACTTGAGGAGATGCCGGGATTTGCGGCTTCTGGTGATGAGAGGTGTTACACTTACTGGAACATCTCCTGCTACGCTGGCGCCGGTGGCAGAAGTGACGGCTCCAAGAGATGTATTGACCACGGTAGATCCACTAACAGGTACATCGACACCGGAATGTTATCCACACTAGCTCCGTCAGATTTGATTGCTGATTCAGAACTGAGTTATACCATCTTGAAATGAATTGATGATTAGATTGGTCCTAAGATCTACCCTTTTTGAAATTGATAAAATTGAATCGGATTTCGAAGAAATTGACTTTACAACCGAGAGATTAACCTCCCGCTGTGGTCGCCAATTGTTTATGGGTGAAAACTATTCCTGCCGGATTTGTTAATTTGGGGTGTGTGGATGAGGAATGAATCTAAACCTTAAACAAATGCATTGCGTGGTGAGTGCTTGTAGATTCAAGAAATCAATCTGTGCAAATCCGACATAAACCAAGAAATGGCCGTCCCGGACTTGTTTCGGTCACAAAGTGAAGTAGATGGGGTTGATCTTAGGGAGGGAAGCGAAGAAGGTGTTGAGAATGTGAAGGTGTTGGCTATGTATGACTTGTATTAGAAAACTGAACTGGCTTGCAGGATGTAAGCTATCAGTTCCGGTGTTTGAATACGATTGTATCAACACTTGTTTCTGTTGTCTTGTTCTAGATTGAAAAATAGGATGAAGAACCTATTTATACAAGTCTTTTAGCCTAACCCTCGTATCTCGTGGGAAGTGGAAAAAGTGGAGTGATGGAGTAGTGGAGTAATGTGTTAGTGTCACACGACCAGTCTTGCCCACTTCTCCCATCATCACTAACCGTCCATGACTTCCTGACACGTTCTTGTGATGGCGCGTTGTGCGCTGCATGATAGACGCATTTATGTGACTAATTTGTCCTCAATGTTTCGAATTTTTAGTACTCGTTTTTTGTCCTTATTATGGTGTTTTGTGTATTTGTAGGTATTTTTTGGAAATAAAGATTGTTGGAAAATTTGGCTCGAAAAGTTGCTCGGAACACCCCCGGAGGACATTTGCTATTCGGACTCCTCCTTTGGATAAGGGGTAACCCAATTACTAAGGGGAACCTTCTTTTTTATTCGCACCCCCAGCTTGGTTAGGGGGGTCATCTTCAACCTCCAATTTTGGCGGGAAAATGAAGTCTACAACTGCGTAATTTTCAGGGCAATAATTGGACGTGAGATCTGCCGAGTTTCCCTCGGATTTGACTTGGGATAATCCTGTTTCACTAAAATAGGGAAGGTAATTGATTCATGCACGCGAATAAGGGAAGATTTGGGTTGATTCTCGATAAACAGGGAAAAAATATTACGAAGTTTATGGTTGATTTTCTGGTGATTTTATACGGACGTTAAGTGCAGTATTGTCTGGATTTTATACCATTGATTGCGAAAGATAGTATACAGCTGGAGAAGACGTGTATATGAGATAAATAAAGGGAAGAAGAGATGGATTATTCTCGTGACCTGCAAATAAGGTAAGTAGATTGATTGGAGTTATTACGAGAGATTTTCTTGTGTTGTTGGGTTATAAATAGTGATGAGGTAGCATAGAGGAGTAGGATGGAGAGTTAGGGGTAGGCTGAGGTTCAAGAATCACGCTGCAGGAGGATTGCAGCAGCAGCAGGAAGAAATAGTTGCAGACGACGCACATATAGTGTCGTTGTGAAGAACACGAAGAACAGACGTATCAAAGCTGTCGTTTATAAACAGTGATAGCAGCAGAACATTTGTAACGGCTTTGTTCAGAATTGTAACGCTTATCTTCGTTAGCAACACTTGTTTAGGTATTATTTGTAACAGTGAGTTCGGTGACGCTCATACAGCGTTGCGAATCTCTGTTTTATCTTATTTCTTCAATAAAAACACCATTTGAGCTATGAATTACCTTTTTAAGTGTGTTTTCACTATGTGGAGCTAGAACCCATCACTGGGACGATGGAGGAAGTTATTTTTCACCCGTGTGGTAATTTTATTTAATTCCTTTATGACTATTTGCACTATTATAATCGATTTATGATTTGTCTTGATTATTTGTGATTTCGTTAGATGTCGCATGCTTAGTCTTAGGTACTTTAGATGCGTCATGCTTGTGATTTACATATAATTCTTTATAAAATCTACCTTGGCAAAGATTTAGAGTCGATGTTTATTATTTTATGAGCTTTAATTTCCGGAATTAATAGTTCAACCGCATGAATGTGAGAATTGGTAGAATCCCGAGTCCCAGTCATCTCTTCTCTTGTGACAAATTTTGTATATATTTTTTTATCTTATTTTAGTTTATTCTTAAAAGCAATCTCAACAAGTCCGAGTGAACGACAACCTTACTACCACTTTCTACAACATTATTGAGATCACATCACTGCACGCTGTAAACCGCCAGACCAATACCCCAATATGTATCCCCAAGTTTGTGACATGATTGATGTCTCGAGCGTGTGGATCGTGGGACCCACAGAAAGTAGCATGTAATGCTAGACTAAATAACTACGTTATTTAGGAAGTTGATACTTGTGAAGTATGGTGCGCATTCTATGCAGGTAATGCATCGAGTGTATCCATCATGTATGAAACATCGTTGTTTGAGCATCTCAAAGTAGCCTTATATCCAGACTACTTCATGTGATGGTTCGGAGGTTGAGCAAGCAAGTCCTTCCTTGACCGACCACATGGTGTGGTAGGGTGACGGATGGTGATCACCATGACGCCGCACTGACCAATTAACTCCTGACCAGGGCTGTATAACCAAGCCGGTGAAGTTGGACGGACGAGATGATCTTTGAGACACTCATCTGCGATCGTTGGTGAAATTAGGGTTTTGGAGAAGGTGTGCAAGCACCATTCTTCAGCCTGATCGAATCCAAGATTGGGATACAATTTTGGCCGGCCGATCATACATGCGTGTAGATGGAATGACGGTGTAGGCGCCCATACCCCATTGTCTCACGAAAGTGTGATCTGGGCCACTAAATTCGTCTGGCGTAGTTGAGTGGTCGAGATCAATTTGCGATAGAAAAATGGTGCCGCAAAAGCCGCACATCGTTCCAACTTCGGGCACGCATTCCAAGACAACCAATCTTGGTCGGTCTTGGCCGATTGGTCTGGCGTGTAGGTGGTAGGCTGATGTTCACGCCTATACCTGATTGTCCCATGAAAACATGATCTAAGCCACTCAAATTGTCCGGCGAAGTTGAGTGGTCGAGATTAGTTTGCAATTGGGAAGTGTGACCACGCTAGTTTGGGCGTGTGATTTGGGATAACCAGGCATGGTATGCCTTGGCCGATCAGGGAAGTGTGACCACGCTAGTATAGCACACCGAGAGTTGCAGCCTATACGGGTATTCCGTACATGCTTCATTATAATGCTTGGAGGTTCGTGTTGCTCTGCTGAGAACAACACTCAGTCGGCATGCCGCACTGATAATGCGTATAGGAAATACAAGGCTGGTTATGCATTAATTAATAATGTTGTATTTAATTCACAGACTGGGATTGTTGCCACATGCTCCATTCTAGGTGAATTAGTAAAGTGAAGTGATAGGTGTGATAAACACCTAATTTTATATCTAGTATTTATGCTTTCTTTGCGAGTTTTAGTGTGAATTATGTATCTTATGCTTACTTTTGAGTGTATTAGGTGCTTTGGAGTCGTTTGGAGCAAAAGAAGGAAAAATTAGCCATTAGGAGCTACAAAATGCTAAAAGGAGCAAACAAGTAAAGTGTTATTGATGAAGAAGGGCCAAAGACCAATTTTAACTCATTTTACTCAAGGAATTCTTATCACCATCTCGAAGAGAATTCAAACGCGAAAAGAACGCAAAAAGAATGAGGTCATTCCGAGTTCGTATGAAGAAGCTATGAGCAAAATGGTGAAACCAATTTGGATTAGGTTTTCTGTTGGGCCTTATTTTTTTGTAATTTCTTTCTTCCTTCATCTTCTCTTTTAATCAAGAAATAAGCAAATCGATCTGCTCTCCTTTTCTCATTTCTCTCAGCGAAATCATCTTCCCACTTACGAGAAAGGAGAGATGCGTTTTGGGCTTGCTATGGACGTGAAAATTAGGGTTTTTGGTGGATTTTGAGGAGGTTAAGTATCCTAATTGGACAAGGATATTATCTATTCTACTACTTTTTTTCTAGGGTTTGCAATATGATAGAATTTATTCTTCTTCTTGTTATGAACTCCTTGAATATGAATACCTAATTTTATTATTGGTTATGGAATAGTTGGATTTCACAAAGCATGATTCTTTGATTCAATATATTAGTTTTGTCTCATATTTATCGCCTTGATGATCAATTTATTGTTGTTTGTACTCGTTGCGTAGCTCTCTTAAAAGATTTCCAACGATATAAAATTTGTAATATGTATAGTTACATGATTTGATTGATTGTTTTGTCAAATACCTAATTTTATTATTGGTTATTGATTCAATATATTAGTTTTGTCAAATTTGTTTTGTCAAGTTGCAAATTGGTAGAACTTCTAATCACATCTATTGCTAGTTTAGGGCTTATTATACGTAAAAGTGATATTCCTTGAATACAAGTAGCATAAATATGATTATAGTTTGTAGTGATATATTCTTATGATCATATGTGAATCGTAACCTTTGTTAAATTGAATTAGTGCGCTTTCCACGTTCAATTGCTTTGATTGTCCTGATTTCATAGATCTTAATGCATCTAGGGAATTAAACTTGATTAGTGCTTTTACACGTTAGGTTGTTCTCTTAGATAGAGCTCATACTCGCATCTTTTAATGTGATTGTTGATAACAAAAGGAGATTTGCGGGATATTCTTGCGATCAAGGTATCATAGGGCTTTTGATAAAAGTTGAGATTAAAAATCAATTCTAGTTATTGTTTTGAAAGCATGTTAGTGAATGAAGATGAATCCTTAACCAATATCTTTTCTATTTGATTTGTTTGCTTATTTCTTTCTTTGCTTTTATTTTACTTCTATTTTATAAAAATCAGAAAACCCCCGGTGTTATTTATATAGGAAACCGAAACAACGAGACAACCTAGACCTCTCTGTGGGATCGATCCTTTCTTGCCCTTGCTATATTTATATTTTGAGTAGTAAGAAAGTGTAAATTATTTTTGACGCATACGACAGCGATCATGAAGAGATATTCATCACTTATTAATGGCTTTATCTTTTACAAGATGTTAGCGCATAATTTTTTGGCTTTTACAATTTTAGCCTTATATGAAAATCCACCACCAACAACAATCAATGCTATCTTGGTAACAAAGCATTCAATATTCACCGTTAGATGAAAACCTGATTAGATTCAAGCTAATATCTGACGAGGTGTCGAACTCGCAAAAATAAATTCCTTACTTCTCTTACACTAACTTGTAATACAATGACAAGCAGGTTCGTTCCTAAGGGAGAGTTGAGCTAAAGTTGTTAATTCAATTTCTGAACAATGCAAACGATGAGGATGAGAATGATCAAAGACTCATTCTCGGTCACAAAACATGAATCTTATCAATATGGCTATGTTTCTGCAATCACCCATTACTAATAACCCTAGAATATTTAGTACGCTCAAATATCCCGCAATCTCAAGTTCACCGGATACGGAAGCGCTCGACTACCGGATTCTGCTTGCCAAGTTTCCTAGAAGTACGATCTCTAGGTGTGACTCAATCAAATGGATTAACTTCCGTGAGATAGGCTATTCCTAGTGACAAAAACAAAAGCTCGATTCATCTACTAGTATCATTCATTACATACGAATATTTTAACAAATTTCCATCATCAATATTCATATAATAATACTTGTATTAAGAATCTCTAGACAATTACGGGTCGAAGAGGTCTTAATTAGCAATAGAATTATCAAAAAACATTCAATTTGCAACTTAAGCGAATGCGAAATAATTCATATAACAATATTGGCATGGTAGTAAATAAGCAATAACAGTATAATTGCAAGAAACATGCAGTTTAAATATCAAATTGAGTTCATGCCCGGACGTCGAATTTGTCCCTAACAAGATGCAATTAGCTACTGGAGTTCATGACAACCACACGAAAACAAATATAAAATATGAAACTACTTCAGCAAACCAAAACAAGCAAGCAGGTGGAAGTGAATGTTGTGGAGTGAACTGATGCTGTGAAGGTGGAAATGTGAACTGTGTGACCTGTCGTGTTGCTGCTGTTGTAGTGATCGTGAAGAAGTTCAGATGGTCTTGTAGCGACTGCGAACAAGTGATGTATGGAATCTGTTACGGCGGTCTGGTGAACTGGTAGTGTGAAGAACTGATAGAGATGCAAAAGATGGATACAGTTGCTGTTGTGAGTGGGAGATGGAACTGAACTCCAGCTGCTACTGTTGGTGGGTGTATGAAGGTGAGATGGGATGTATGCTGGGGGGTTATATGCAAGTGGTGATGGAATGTATGCTGTGAATATGATGCTGATGGTGATATGCTTGGACGGGACCTGGTGCTGATGGTCTGGATGATATGCAGGTGGTATGAATCAGCAGCTGGTGTTGGTGGTGGGATGTATGCAGGTGATGGAGATGATGGAGATGAATGCAATGGGGATGCAGGAGA
The DNA here is from genome assembly GCA_023529315.1 of Papaver bracteatum. Classification (NCBI taxonomy): domain Eukaryota; kingdom Viridiplantae; phylum Streptophyta; class Magnoliopsida; order Ranunculales; family Papaveraceae; genus Papaver; species Papaver bracteatum. Next base: position 1,511,879 of record JAJJWX010002723.1, on the reverse strand, counting down.
TGAAATGGATGGAGGGTTTTGGAGAGGAGCAAAGCTCCTCTCTGTTGGTGTTGAAACAGTCGCACAAGGGGGTTTGAGATATATCCTTCCTTTATAGCTAAGTCTTCCCTGCACCGACTTCTGATCCCACCACATTTCTCGGAATACCCTTTAATCTCACCCATTGATCACTGAAAATCAACGGAAGTGACAAGGTTCAATATCCTAGCTGGTTCAGTGCTATTTTGGAGTCTAAATACAACTCAACCTCCACCAATCTCGTGACACAAGTTCCCTGTATTTCTCAACTTCGAAACCATGTTCTTAACCCTTGCCAAACACTCACCAGACCCATGAAAATCACCCGCTGGCCCTCGAGACTCATGGCTCGTAGCTGCACAAATTAGACAGTAGCAACATTTGCTTCTTCCCTGCATTACTCGACCAAAACTGATCCAGGACCGAAATAGTTCAATTCCTTCTTGACTTCAAACCCCTTAATGGCTTCAAAATCTCCTCCTTGTATGTCGAGAACAACCACCGATCATTGTAACCCCTTGTTTAAACACTCATGGCTTAACCAGCAGTGGTGAAGCCTGGTAGAACTGAGCTAGTCGCAGCTAAAATTGATGTTGTGAAAGAACCGTTCAGGCATTTCTACAAACATCTTATGTGCCAGTCTTGAACTGATGAGGGTTGTGTACTGCTTGCATATTGGAGATTGCACAACTCCTTCCCTGCAAATTGATGTTCAACACATTCAATCACACATACTCATAAGTCTTAGTCATTTCAGAACTCAATGTCTCTTCTTTATCTCCTCCATCTATCATCTATTGCAGTTGCAGGACTTGTTTTCTTCTCTTCTTTCTGGCACAAAACAAAACCAAAGCAGGTGAACGACTTGTTCCGAGATTCTTCTTTATCTCGCCTTTGAAACATTTCTTATCCATTTCCACTTGCAACCCATACGAACCATAGTTAGCCAGAGGACCCTTTTGGCAGTGAACAAGGAGTATCGGCAGAGAACTGGATTAAGAAACTGGTCATGAATTGTAATTGACCCAGCTTCCTGTGTGTTTTAAGTGACAAAAAATGGTGTCCCAGAGCTAACAGCACTGGTGCTCCTGAAAATCATGAATCTGGCTTCTCTAACTTCACTATTTCGACGGGTCAGAGGCGTGCATCCTTCTATGCTATGACTGCGCCAATGCCTAAGGTTTCCAAATATCAAATCGAACCTTTTTTTGCCTTTTTCGTTGTCGCATGACTCCAATATATCTATATTATAAGGAAGAAGGATGTATGTCTCTGGGTCAACAGAGACCATTGATTTCTACTATCCTACGGTAATGATTAATTGTTGGGTGTTTGACTCAAAGTCAAACGTTTCCATTGATTTTATGCATCCTCTTATCTTTGACGGTCGAGATTATGCCGGGGTCCAAGCCACTCCATCTAAATACGGTCAGGGACCTTTAAATTGTTGGCAACCACAGCGTCCTCTAGATCATTATATTAGCCATCACCGTAATTCATCTTCTTTGAGGGATATTTTATATTTATAATATGAATTGATTATCCATATCTTCTTTAAGGGATATTTTATATTTACAATATGAATTGATTTAGGGAAGGAAATTAAGAAATGTATGGTTCAAATTGGTCACGGATATAGAACACAGAAGCAATTGTGACGCATTACTAACAGATGTCTGGAAATAATGCTGCATAATTGTTCTTCCAAAGCATAACAAAACGAGATGTTCCGCTCAAATAATAAGTGTTTCAAGATAGAAAATAAAACCCTATAAAAATTCTAAGAATTATGATTATGGCGAAGAAGTTGGCGAAATTTAGAAGCTATGATAAGATATCGACTGAAAGAATCAAACCCATATATTACTGTAGAATAAAATGCTTCTTAAACAGCTCAACGTATCAAGAGCAATATGGATTGAAACATTATCAAACATCACAGTAAAGTTGCCACCATTTTCAGCCTTTAAGATTTCATACTTTCACCACCATTTTCCTTTGGTTTTTAGTCTTTTTCTAAATTAAATATTCCTCTCTAACTCTCTGATTTTATAAAGTGTCACTCCACACTCCACAAAAATACGAAATGATGTGAAAGTCCCCGAGGAAACTTCGAATACATGATCAATTCATAGTATCAAGAGCTAAAAACTATTTTTGATTTTGATTACGTATAATATCAAGAGCTAAAAACTGGAGCTCAGCCAATATATTAGTCTTTTTTCCCAACCACGATTAAACCAGTATGTCTTAAAAAAACAAAACCAATATCTCCTAAAATCATGAAATATAAGTTTAAGTTAAAATAAAATAACATCGTTGATGAATTAGAATAATCAAAGAGCACATGTTTAACATCGATAGATTTTGGGTATATTGACTCCGACGGATAGCTAATAGTTCCACCTATGAGAAATAGAAATCCCCATTCCTACTGGCATAGAAAAATTAATAATAACAGATTAAATGCGTTGAACTTGAAAAATTAGATATAGCTGCAAAAGATGCAACAATGATGAGTGATGGAATTATTTCATGTATTGAGAAACAAAAAATAGAATTTCAAGGATTGAGAAAATGACCAGATTTGAGACTCGGGGAAATTTGAGAAGAGAATGAGATGATAAAATGATGTAGGAGAAGAGATTGAAATATATATTTTGGTGTGCTCGGAACATTAGTTATTGAGATCATCATTTTGGGTGTAAAGATTGTCCTATGTTTTTAGGACAAACCTCTTTGTAAAGCTTCAAGCGAATGAAGACAATCAAGAAATTTTGTTTACACCCAACAACTTGAGTCTAAACATTTCAAAAAAATTGATCGGAGTCGATTTGGTGTGTTTTCTGCCGGTGGGATCGTCTGCTATTGTGGTTTTATTAAAAAAAAATTGAAGCAAAAAATAAATGGTATAAGGTAATTAAACCCTAAAAGGTAAAGCTAATCATTTTGTGGATTATTTTATTTGGATTATAAAGATATATTTTTATAATTTGAATCGTAAACTCTGTTTGTTGAAGAGGTTAAGCCCCGGCCGTAGGACGGGGTGATACCTAGTGTACCTATAAAATGCAAAAGAAATTTAATATAGAACAATACAAGAGAAATGGTAAAGAAAGTATAAGAAATTGACATTCAAGGGATGTATTTTAGGCTCCTATCAAATTTCCCCACACTTCATCTTTGCTAGTCCTGGAGCAAACAAAACAAAGCTAAAATACAACAACTCCGTGTCGTCGAGGCTACAATTACTTTTAGTATAAATAACAAGCCTTTAAGCCGCTAGGTGTCCCTAGTGGACGAGTTATAGTCTCGTGAAGGTTTACAAGAGATGTACCTAAAAAACCTTTTACTCCAAATTCTAACTACCTGTGAAGAATCTATGAACGAATCCAAAATGACTACAGGAGGAGGTACCTTGATGCAAATCCAATTCATATATATAAAGCTCTACTCAGAAAGTCGAACAAACCACAATACTCGAAATCTAACTAACCACAATCACACATGGATAGATTAAGAATATGGATATATAAATAGATGTTTGCGAATATTGTCTAAAGTGAATGGTGTTTCTCATATCTGTCTGAAGGTCACCGCCAAGATGAACCTATGCATCATATTGGATTGAGATACTGGTCCGAATTTTAGTGTCAACACAACTGGCATATACAAGGGAACCAGCGATCAACAATCTTAATTCTAGATCAACTCAACTGGCATATACAAGGGAACCAGGAGTCGATTTTAATGAATAATAATAATAAATTTTTTTTTTTTTTTACTTTTTTAATTTACTTTTTACTTTTTTTTTTTGATTTGACAACATGATTAGATCCTTTGGATCCAAGCGCATGCTTCTTGTCAGCAGATTACATGGTAATACCCTTGGATCCTGCATTCCACGCTTGTTTAGGCGACGGAGACAGGGAGAACACACACATATTGCTATCCAATTGTCTTATTTTTTTCAAATATATACTCAGGTTGGTCTAATTGGTCAGGTCTCTTTTTCTTTTTTTTAGCGACTCAATCACTCTATTTCATCATAACAGTAATAAAAATTTGATGTTAGTGACCCACCAAATCACTTAGAGAAACAAAAAGTTTGCAAAAATAAAAACAGAAGGTGATATGGTGACATTCCGAGATATGGTAACAACTATCATGTTATTTCTAACACATGAGCTTTGTCCGTCCTTTTAGTTAATGGGTCCCTCAACTCTTGCAACCAGATGATTCCGTCCACTTATATTGTTCAGTGTCATCTTGAGGGCACAAGTTTCTAGATTTTGAAGTTTATCATGCAATTTTTTTTTCTATTTATTTATATTTTAACTAAAAGCATCAAACTCTACAAATTATATACAAATTACATAAACTGATACTCCAACTCGTAGCTATTTCTGAACAATAGAGGATAAACACTAAACAAGCTATTTAGTTGGCATCTAATCCCGACTCAGCTAATATATACCTCTTCGTCAAGAAAAATGCCATCTACTTAGAAAGGCTAGTGTTTATTCTAAATTTTTAAAAAATCTCTAAAAGTTTTTGTATGCGTCAATTTTTGTTCTTATTAAACCCTACCCCCACACTTAAATCAAACATTATCCTCAATGTTTCAAACCATTGCAAAAAGAATAAGAGGAATACTTGAAAAGGACAAGGAAGTAAGAATTGGAATTGTTCACCTGATTGACGCATACAAGAAACATTCAAAATAGACTCCCCATATATTAACAATCTGAAAATTTGAGGATCCACCCACAAAACAATCTGTATATATTGCAAAAGCTTCACAAATGGTGGGTAAAATAAAACTATCATCCGACGAGAATCACCCCCATACTTAGTCTTTTCTACACTCAGAAGTGTATACAAAACGTAAGTGAAAGGCACTTCTAGTCGTTTCTCTCGGCAAACCTGCATGGTGTTAGACTCAAACACAAATGGTGGATACTTAGAAGCAAGAAATTCGGAAAGAACTTTAGAAGCACATAATTCCAGCCCCAAATGAGGTATTTTCCTAAAAGTCGGGTTAAAAACTCTATGAGAAACTATTTCTAGTTTGGGAGGATCATCATTAGATAGAGATTCATGTAAAGGATTAGACAAACCTTGCAAAACCTCTTGTATTTCGGGATCCTCGGCACTGCTGGACACTTCCCTTCTTACATCACAAGTATCATCAATCTCACTCGAACTCTTATTAAGACATTCACTGGTTTCTATAACCAAGTCCTCCTCATCAGAAAAGAAATCAAAATCTTCTCCAAGCAAATTATCGTAATCCTTGTGTGCTTCGTCACAAGTTGACTTCTCATTAAAAGTATTTACAATCTCTGAATTATGGGTGTTATTCACAAAGAAGTCATAATCATCACTCTCTCATGCACAACATAAGTCTTACTATCAATAATGGTAGTGTTTCTAGACTCAACTTCTTCCTTTTGAATAGGAGAATGACCATTATAATCATGAGTTAAGCTAGCGGCACTATCATTATTAACATAGATTTTCCAAGGGTTCATCATCCCCAAAATATTCTTATTGGGGCTCTTCTCCATTATCCACACGGCGGTTAACCTCATCATGTATGGCCCTAGAAATTGCTTGAAGAGTCTCTTCCGTTGCTCCCTCTTCTTCCAACTGCTCATATTTTCTAAAGAGTTTCTTTATGTTAACACGTTTTACGCTACTACTCACGATAGGTTTTTTAGACCACTTCTCTTCCTGTTGAATGGGCGAAAGATCATAAGTACGATCCGGAAAGGGTTTAAATACACTATCATATGTTTCACTTGGTACGAAACTCGGATCATTGGAAGTTGAGTTAATCTGGTTCCATGTACGTTGCAAATTCATGAATTAATTAGGCATCTGCAAGAAACTAGATTGGAACGTACGAGAAGTACAACTATCCCCCATCCTTGTGATTTTCCACTTACATAACCACCAAAAGGTTGCTACGATGTATGCGAATAATCACAAGGTCTTGTCGAATAGTCACCATAGCCAAAAGATTGGTTTTGATTATATCCGTCATATGGTTGGAAGTTATTGTAAGAGTGAGATTGAAAATCAGAACTATTACCATAGTATGCTTGGTCTTGTGAACCATACATGTTGTTCCAAAAAGGATAAATCTTGAAAATTTATGCACACAACTTGTTTAGAGACTTACCTCTTATTCCCAATTGTGCACACACGAGCAAGAGATTGATGGTACCTGAAATAAGATTCTTAAAAAGATAAATTAGTAAAAGATTAAAAAAAAAAACGGTACACAAAAACAGAAAATCAAATAACAACTCAAACTACCGACTGCTCCCCGGCAGCGGTGCCAATTTTGACGAGGTGTCGAACTCGCAAAAAAAATAATTCTTACTTATCTTACACTAACTAGTAGTACAATGACAAGCAGGTTCGTTTCTAAGGGAGAGTTGATATAAAGTTGTTAATTCAATTTCTGAACAATGCAAACGATGAGGATGAGAATGATCAAAGAATCTTTCTCGGTCATAAAACATGAATCTTATCAATATGGCTATGTTTCTGCAATCACCCATTACTAATAACCCTAGAATATTTAGTACGCTCAAATATCCCGTAATCTCAAGTTCACCGGATACGGAAGTGCTCGACTACCAGATTCTACTTGCCAAGTTTCCGAGAAGTATGCTCTCTAGGTGTGACTCAATCAAATGCATTAACTTCCGTGAGATGGGCTATTCCCAGTGACAAATACAAAAGCTCGATTCATCTACTAGTGTCATTCATTACATACGAATATTTAACAAAATCTCATCATCAATATTCATATAATGCTACTTGTATTAAGAATCTATAGACAATTACGGATCGAAGAGGTCTCAATTAGCAATAGAATTATCAAACAACCATTCAATTTGCAACTTAAACGAATGAGAAATAATTCATATAACAATATATAAATGCAAGAAACATGCAGTTTAAATATCAAATTGAGTTCTTGCCCAGATGTCGAATTTGTCCCTAACAAGATGCAATTAGATACTGGAGTTCATGACAACCACACGAAAAAAAATATAAAATATGAAACTACTTTAGCAAACCAAAACAAGCAAGCAGGTGGAAGTGAATGTTGTGGAGTGAACTGATGCTGTGAAGGTGGAAACGTGAACTGTATGAATTGTCGTGTTGCTTCTGCTGTAGTGATCGTGAAGAAGTTCTGATGGTCTTGTAGCAACTGCGAACAGGTGATGTATGGAAGATGCTACGGCGGTCTGGTGAACTGGTGGTGTGCAGAACTGGTGGAGATGGAAAATATAGATGCAGTTGTTGTTGTGAGTGGGAGATGGAACTGAACTCCAGCTGCTACTGTTGGTGGGTGTATGCAGGTGAGATGGGATGTATGCTGGGGGGTTATATGCAAGTGGTGATGGAATATATTCCGTGAATATGATGCTGATGGTGATATGATTGGACATGACCTGGTGCTGATGGTGTGGATGATATGCAGGTGGTATGAATTTTCAGATGGTGTTGGTGGTGGGATGTATGCAGGTGATGGAGATGATGGAGATGGAGATACAGGAGATGAAATGGATGGGGGGTTTTAAAGAGGAGCAAATCTCCTCTCTGTTGGTGTTGAAACAGTCGCGCAATGGGGTATGAGATATCTCCTTCTGTAACTTTCTTCTCCTTCCTTTATGGCTAAGTCTTCCCCGCACCGACTTCTGATCCCACAAGATTTCTCGGAATACTCTTTAATCTCACCCATTGATCACTGAAAATCAAACGCAGTGACAGGGTTCAATATCCTAGATAGTTCAATGCTATTTTGGAGTCTAAATACAACTCAAGCTCCACCAATCTCGTGACACAAGTTCCCAATATTTCTCAACTTCGAAACCATGTTCTTAACATTTGAAAAACATTCACCAGACCCATGATAATCACCTACTATCCCTCGAGACTCATGGCTCATAGCTGCACAAATTAAACAGTAGCAACATTTGCTTCTTCCCTGCATTACTCGACCAAAACTGATCCAGGACCGAAATAGATTCAATTCCTTCTTGACTTCAAACCCCTTAATGGATTCAAAATCTCCTCCTTGTATGTCGAGAACAACCATCGATCATTGTAACCCCTTGTGTAAAAACTCATGGCTTAACCAGCAGTGGTAAAGCCTGGTGGAACTGAGCTAGTCGCAACTGAAATTGATGCCGTGAAACAACCGTTCAGGAATTTCTACAAACATTTTATGTGCCAGTCTTGAACTGATGAGGGTTGTGTATGGCTTGTATATTGGAGATTACACAACTCCTTCCCTGCAAATTAATGTTCAACACATTCAATCACACATACTCATAAGTCCTAGTCATTTCAGAACTCAATGTCTCTTCTTTATCTCCTCCATCTATCATCTTTTTTTTTTTTTGTTAAATCCATTTTGTATTGATGAATAGCGAAATTGTACAACCAATTACAAAACAAGAGGCAAACCCCCCTCAGTTACAAACTATTTAAATCTAAAATAAGCCACATTCTGAAATTCTAAATTTTTAATAAAAAATGGTCTCTCGTTATAAGTTAACCCCTGACCATTACTTAGAAGACAACCTCTTTTAGCCATTGCATCTGCAGAGAAATTTGCTTCACAGAAAGTGTGGACAAAACGAATCGTATCATACTTGTCTTTAATCATACTCCATCTCTTCCTTGCAAACCACGACAAATTTGAGCTTTGTAGAGATAATATTACACTTTTTGAGTCTGAACGAACAAGCACCTTGCGGATCTCCCAATTCAAAGCCCATTCTATGCCTATTAAAACAACATACAGTTCTGCCAGGAAGTTATTTGTCACCCCCAAGCCAATGCTCATTGCTCCAACAAAATAACTGTCATGGTCCCGGGCTATCACACCTGCACTAGCAATTCCTGGGTTTCCCTTTGCCGCCCCATCACAGCAGATCAACAGTTCATCCCTTTCCGTCGGGAACCAACTGCATTCTACCGGCATCACTATCCTTACTTGTCTATGAGTTACGCGGAAGTAGTTTAGAATATGCAGGTCTTCAGTAGTGTTGTTCATAGTACTGTTTATACGAACAACATACTCATGTATCATATGAAAAACTCGCTGCTTGAAGAAGCGAGTACTAACTGAAGCATTGTCAAAACAAACCATATTCCTTGTGTTCCACAGCTCCGAACGAATGACGAGGTTTGCAAGCATCCATAAGTCCTTCACAATTCTACTTCTTCCTTTGGCAGTTTTATAGGAAGAAACCAAATCATAAAGAGCATTCAAAATGAACAAACCTGAAACCCAATTCCAAGCCTGAGCTGCAAAAACAAAACCCCATAGTATGTGATCCAGTGATTTTTCCTCCTTTTTGCAGAGATAACATCTGTTTTCCATTTTCCTTTTGAATCTGGTTTTCAGTTTGTCTTGAGTTGCACAAGCATCCATCTCAATCTTCTAGTTCTGAGCCGCTAGCTTTGGGTGAATCGCGCATCTTCACAGCAAGCCATAGACCTCCGCAGTTGCATACTTCTTGCGCACCAGTTGTTTAGCAAAAGAGACTGAGAAGGTCCCTTTCATGTCAGGCATCCACACCCTGCTATCAGCTCCTCCATTGAGAATTGGCAAGTTTTTTAGGTTTACTCCAGCTCTTATCAGGTTCTGAACATGCACCCCCTGAGGTTTCCACGAGTTATTAAAGATAATATCACAAACCATGACTGTACCATCCAGGTCATAGTCCCCTAGCATCTCTGTAATACTTGTTTTCTTCTATCATCTATTGAAGTGGCGGGACTTGTTTTCTTCTCTTCTTTCTGGCACAAAACAAAACCAAAGCAGGTGAAAGACTTGTTCTGAGATTCTTCTTTATCTCGCCTTTGAAACTTTTCTTAGCCATTTCCACTTGCAACCCATATGAACCATAGTTAGCCTCATGACCCTTTTGGCAGTGAACAAGGAGTATCGGCAGAAAAATGGATTAAGAAACTGGTCATGAATTGTAATTGACTCGGTTTCCTGTGTGTTTTAAGTGACAGAAAATGGTGGCCCAGAGATAACAACACTGGTGCTCCAGAAAATCATGAATATGGCTTCTCTAACTTCACTATTTCGACCAATTAGAGGCATGCATCCTTTTATGCTTCGATTGCGCCAATGCCTAAGGTTCCCAAATAGCAAATCGAACCTATTTTGCCTCCTTTGTTGTCGCATGACTCCAATGTACCTATAAAATACAAAAGAAACGTAATATCCAAAAATACAAGAGAAATAGTAAAGAAAAGTATAAGAAATTGACATTCAAGAGATATATTTTAGGCTCCTATCAATATCTTTCAACCGTTAGATCGAACTTAGCTTGTTACACACAAATTAAAAGTGACTTCATTTAGATATAACCGTACCTAAACGTGTACACCTTGTTCGCTCAACAATAGTTAACCGAAGTTAGTCATATGAACACTTTCACATCAACCTTGTTCATCTCAATCACAACTAGTTCTAGAGTTATTCAATTGTTTATATTCTCATAGAAGTATACACGACACAATTGAAGCAAAATTGATTTTGATTCGCCCGAATCAATTCATGAACATTATAGCCACGGTTTGCAAAAGATTGCATTCCTTATTATATAAATGTATTAGTTCATGAACAAACCGATTTTAGAACATAACCTACTCAAGTATGCAAACGGGTACACATACCTAAGTAGTCGTACTTGGTCTGGGTTCGCCAATATGCGAATGGGTATGTATACTATCGTACAACCAAACGTAATTGAATTCTCGGGCTTGAACTGTTACGCCGGTACGCATACGGGTATGCATACTAAGTTCCCGGACTTGAACTATCAAACCAGTACGCATACGGGTATGCATACTATGGTTCCCAGACTTGGAATAACTTGCAACAGTTAGCATACAAGTACGCATACTGTGTTATATCCAATCAATGGTTAATTGTTCTAAACTCCATTTTAATCATTGAAACATTCTTGGAAGACAGGAATAGCTGTCTCACACAAACTATTAGCTTCAAAGCAATTTTCAAGTGATTAATAGATCAGTAAGAAACATTTTGTATCTACATCAAATGACTGTTTCACACAAATCATGTAAGATGTTATCAGGAGATTTTCACAAGATCATCTTTTGAATTTCGTCAAGAATATAAGATGAACTTGGTTAAAGCGAAAGATTACCAACACATATTTCGAGAAATATGTAAGCGAGTTAAACTCAGATCGAAATATCAAATGTGTATAATATAAAGTCTATATAGCTATACGAATTTTATCTCAATAGGAGATACAATAGAAATAGACTTCTAAGTGATAGATGAGTTCAATTCTCTACATACCTTTTGTTGATGAAGTTCCACAAGCTCCCCTTAGTAGTTTTTCGTCTTTAATCGATGAACGCTGTGAAGTCTAAATATCAACTATACATTCTACCCTAATATGTGACATAGCTATAAGTGGACTAGGAATCAAGACTTATAGTTTTGGCAACTAAACTTGACAAACAAGCTTGAGATAGTAACGCTTGCGAGTTCGACCGAGCAATGCTCTAACAATGAAGTTCAATACAGGTAATAGTAGGATAACGATGGTGCATATAAGTAACAAAAGGAATATAATCAGAATTCAAAGAAACCAAAGTAATAACAACAACCTCTTTGTCAGAAATCACCTATATCAGAGCACTACTCGGTCGAACTCTCAAGCGTTGCTATCTCAAGCTTGTTTGTCAAGTTTAGTTGTCAAAACTATAAGTCTTGATTTCTAGTCTACTTATAGCTAAGTCTCGGATTATGATATAATGTGTTGTTGAGCTTTAGTCTTCACGACGTTCATCGATTGAAGACGAAGAACTACCAAGGGGAGCTTGTGGAACTTCATCAACAAAAGGTATGTGGAGACCTGAACTCATCTATCACTCAAAAGTCTATTTCTACTCTATCTCCTATTTGAGACAAAAGTCGTATAGCTATATAGACTTCGATTATACACATTTGATATTTCGAGCTGAGTTGAACTCGCTTACATACTTCTCGAAATATGTGTTGGTAAGCTTTCGATTTAATCAAGTTCATCTTATATTTTTGACGAAAGTCAAAAGATGATCATGTGAAAATCTCCTGGTAATATCTTATATGATTTGTCTGAGACAGTCATTTGGTGTAGACTCGGAATATTTCATATTGATCATTTCATCACTTGAAAATTGCTTTGAAGCTAATAGTTTATGTGAGACAGCTATTATCGTCTTCTAAGAATGTTTCAATGATTGAAATGGGAGTTTAGAAAAATTAACCATGATTGGATATAGTATGCATACCCGTATGCGTACTTGTATGCTAACTATTGCAAGTTATTCCAAGTTCGGGAACCATAGTATGGATACCCATATGCGTGCGGGTTGTTAGTTGAAGTCCGAGAACTTAGTATGCATACTATTAGAGCACTGCTCGGTCGATCTCGCAAGCGTTGCTATCTCAAGCTTGTTTGTCAATGTTAGTGATCAAAACTATAAGTCTTGATTTCTAGTCTACTTATAGTAATGTCTCGGACTAGGAAAGATTGTGTAGTTGAGCATTAGACTTCACGACGTTCATCAAATGAATATGAAGAACTACTGAGGCGATCTTGTGTAACTTCATCAACAAAAGGTATGTGGAGACTAAAACTCATCTATCACTTGGAAAGTATATTTCTACCCGCTTACATATTTCTCGGAATATGTGTTGGTAAGCTTTTGCTTCAACCAAGTTCATCTTATGTTCTTGACAAAAGTTAAAAGATAATCATGTGAAAATTGCTGAGTAACATCTTACATGGTTTGTGTGATACAATTGTTTGGTGTAGACTTGGAATGTTTCGTTATGATTATTTCAATAACTTGAAAATTCCTTTGATGCTAATTATGTGTGAAAATGGCTATTGTCATCCTCCAAGAAAGTTTCAATGATTGAAATAATATTTTAGAATACTTAACCATTATTGGATTATAAACATAGTGTGCTTTCTTGTATGTATGTGATCCATGACCGGAATTAAAGTATGCATACACGTATGCATACTTGTAGTTGTGAAACTCTGTGTACCAAGTACACATACCGATACGCATACTTGCGTAAGGTATAGGTCCGGGAATTTCTGATGGGTTTTGGAAGTGTACCAAGTATTCGTACCCGTTTGCATACTGGCGAACCCAAACTCAGACCGGATACTTAAGTATGCGTACCCATTTGCATACTTGAGTGGTTAAAGTTCTAAAATCGATTGTATCATGAACTAATACATTTATATATTAAGGAATACATTCTTTGCAAACCGTGACTATAATGTTTATGAATTGATTCGAGTGAATCAAATCGATTTTGCTTCAATTGTGTTCTTGTATACTTCTATGAGAATATAGTAATTAAACAACTCTTTAACTAGTTTCATTTGAGTCATTTGAACTAGTTATGGTTAAGATGAATAAGGTTGATATGAGAGTGTTCATATAGCTAACCTCGGTTAACTACAGTTGAGCCAACATGGTGTACATGTTTAGGTACGGTTACTAAACCTAAATGAGGGTACATTGTATTTGTGTATAACAAGCTAAGTTCGATCTAACGGTTGAAAGATATTAGCTTGAATCTAATCAGGTTCTCATCTAATGGTGAATATTGAATGCTTTGTTACCAAGGTAACTTAGATTGTAAACCCTGATTTGAAAACTAGATAAAGGAAAACTCTAGCAACTGGAAAACCTAATCCCCACACCTCTTGTATGATACTAGTTGTATAAGCTATAGTCGATTATCCTTTAACCTTAGGTTTTTCACGAAACCATGTAGGTTAACGACTTAAAGACCTCATTGGGATTATGAAACCAGACCCAACTATTTTCTATGTAGTTGTGTGATCTGATCTTGATACTTCTATCATGTTTGAGTACTATCTTCTTTCAGATTGGCTCGAGATTTAATCTCCGATAGGCAAGATAAAAAATAGTCACAAACATTTTCGTCTCATCATTTGTGATTCCACAATATCTTGTTTTGCTAACATACGATTAACATATTGTTAGGTGATTGATATTTCTAGGCTATTTTTTGGGAATATAAGTCTGGGATATCAATTAGTTCATGTTCACCTTGATTTATAAAAAGACGGAACAAAACTCGTGGGTATTCTGTGGAAGACAAATTTATCTATTCCTATAGACTTTTCTGTGTGAGACAAATTTCTTTATCAAGTATTCGACTTTGGGTCGTAGCAACTCTTGGTTGTGGGTAAGATCAGCTAAGGGAATTAAGTGCGTAGTATCCTGCTGGGATCAGAGACGTAAGGAGCGCAACTGTACCTTAAATCAGTGTGAGATTGATTAGGGTTCAACTACAGTCCAGTCCAAAGTTCATTGGTAGTAGGCTAGTGTATGTAGCGGCTTAATACAGTGTGGTGTTCAAATCTGGACAAGGTCCCGGGGTTTTTCTGCATTTGCGGTTTCCTTGTTAACAAAACTTCTGGTATCTGTGTTATTTCTTTTCCACATTATATTTTGTTATATAATTAAAATATCAAAGGTTGTACGTTGAATCGATCAATTGGTAAATCCCACACTTGGTTATTGATTGAAATTGATTGATCCTTGAACATTGGTCTTTGGTACCGTTCAAGTGGTTTCACATAATAATCAGGCTCATGGATTTTTATCTGTTTGATTTGATAATTACATTGTGAAACAAAGATATAAACTCTTTGATATACTTTTCTCTAGATTGAGTCTTGAAAAAGCAGGGGTATAACAACCTTACCCAATATTTCGATTAGCAATATGTATGTACAAACTCTAATATACTTTTAAGAGAATCAACTAGACAGTCAGCCTCAATCTTAATAAAAATTATATCAAAGAGTTAATATCTCTATCTCTCGATTTGATCTATACTCAAACAAATAGAAATCTGTGAGTCTTTATCAAATATAAGAGATATAAACTTGGATGGTACCAAAGACCAATATCCAAGGATCAATCAATTTCCAATCAACAACCAAAGGTTGGATTTCACAATTGATCGATACAACGCACAACCTGTGATATTTCAATTATATAACAGAATATAATACGGAATAGAAATAACCCAAACACCATAAGTTTTGTTAACTAGGAAACTGCAAATGCAGAAAACCCCCGGGACCTAGTCCAGATTGAACAACACACTGTATTAAGACGCTACAGACACTAGCCTACTACAAACTAACTTCGGTCTGAACTGTAGTTGAACCCTAATCAATATCACACTGATTCAAGGTACAGTTGCGCTCCTTACGTCTCTGATCCCAGAAGGATACTACGTACTTGATTCCCTTAGATGATCTCACCCACAACCAAGAGTTGCTACGGCCCAAAGTCGAAGACTTTAATAAACAGATCTGTATCACACAGAAAAGTCTACGATAATAGATAAATCTGTCTCCCACAGATAAACCTATGAGTTTGTTCCGTATTTTGATAGAAATCAAGGTAAACATGAACTAATCGATAACCCAAACTTATATTCCCAAAGAACAGCCTATAATTATTAATCACCTCACAATAATCTTAATCGTATGGTAGCGAAAAATGATATTGCAGAATCACAAACGATGAGATGAAGATGTTTGTGAATTCTTTTTATCTTGCCCTATCAGAGATATAATCTCGAGCCAATTATTCAATTGAAATCGTACGATATAAAATGACAAGATCAGATCGCTCAACTACAAGAGAAGTAGTTTCGTCTGGCTTCACAATCCCAATGAAGACTTTAAGTCGTTAACCTACAGGGTCTCGAGAAGAAACCTAAGTTTAAAGGAGAATCAACTCTATCAAAACCAACTAGTATCACACAGGAGGTATGGGGATTAGTTTTTCCAGTTGCTAGAGTTCCCTTATATAGTTTTCATATCAGGGTTTGCAATCTAAGTTACCTTGGTAACAAAGCATTCAATATTCATCGTTAGATGAAAAACCTGATTCAACCAAGATAATATATTTCAACCGTTAGATCGAAACTTAGCTTGTCATACACAAATGAAATTGTATTTTATTTAGGTTTGAGTAACCGTACCTAAACGTGCACAGTTAGTCGGTTCACAAATAGTTAACCATTGGTTAGCCATATGAGCACTTTCATATTAACCGTATTCATCTTTCTTATAACCAGTTCAAATGACTCAAAAGAACTAGTTGAAGAGTTGTTCAATTGCTTAGGTATTTATGCATAGACACAATTGAAACAAAATTAGTTTGATTCGTTTGAATCAATTCATGAATAATATAGCCACGGTTTGCAAAGATTGCATTCCTTATAATTTATTATTTTAAGTCCATGAACTACCGACTTGAGAAATAACTAGCTTGGGTACGGGTACGGGTATGAGTACCTTAGCTACCGGATTTTGAGTTAGTTTTAGTTTCCAAACTCAGCAGAATTTTTCGGGTAGAAAAATTCCGCTAGTACGCATACCTAAGGTGACTGGTTTATGGGTTCGTAAACTCCAAACTCAGCAGAATTTTTCGGGAGGAAAGTTCCGCCAGTATGCATACCCAACCTATCTCCTTCACCAATACCGCATGCATACATATGCACACACTTGGTTTCCAGTACATGGATTTAACACTAATATGCGGACACACTATATATGCTTATATCCATAGGTGGTAATCTCAACTCTACATTTCAATCATTGAAATATTCTTCAATAATGTTATAACAATTGTTATTCACGACTATCGTCATCAAAGCTATTTTCAAGATTGAAACGTCATCATGACTTTCGTCACGGGTAAAGATGAAAATGGTTAAAGCGAAAGCATACCAACACATATTTCGAGATAAAGATAAGCGAATAAACTCGGCTCGAAATAGCAAATGTGTATGTATGAAAACTATCATACTGATATACGACTTTTGTCTCAAGAGTAGGAGATAGAGTAGACTTTTGAGTGATAGATGAGTTCAGGTCTCCACATACCTTTTAATCAGATGAAGTTCAACTGGTTCCTTGAGTAGTTCTTTGTCTTTGTAAGTGAATCGCCATGGAGTCTGGAGCTCAACTATAATTAACTGTCCTAGACCGAGACTAAGCTATAAGTATACTAGAAATCAAGACATTAGTTTAAATCACTAACATTTACAAACATGCTTGAGATATCAACGCATGCGAGTTCGACCGAGCAATGCTCTAATAATCTCCCTTTTTGTCAATTTTAGTGACAAAACTATAAATACATATGGATTACAAAATATATAAAACTTTGTAGCTTCCCGTCCACATGCTTGATGATCTCCTTAGTGCTTCAACATTACTTGAAAATTTCGCCTTTTCCAAGTACTGCCATGATTCCATAGATATTCAGTTCAGCATCATAGTTGTTGAAGATCCGTAGCCATAACAATGAGAAGAAAAAAATCTCATAATCATTGTTATACAGTGTCATAGTATTATTACACAACATCAAAGTTCAATTGTATCAAAACTTTGACAACAATACTATGGTGATATGTATCACTCCCCCTTAGTCAATACTCTCGTCTCAACATGAAAACCACTCCCCCCTTACATAATGATCCGAAAACCATATGTATTTGTAATGTGAACTACATATTAATTCTCCCCCTTTTTGTCAATAAAATTGGCAAAGGTACGAAAACAGGATCCTAATGAAATTTTCACGGAGACGCTTCAAGACCAAAAGAAAGAAACATATCAACTTTGTTTAGATGCAATCATAAAGCCGAAGCTAAATGCATTCATCAAGGAGTTTATAGATATACAAGATAACCCATAAAAAAATCCAAAACCGCACTCTCCACAAAGATATGAAAATTAAGCGCAAGTTCAAAAGAACTCTCCCCCATTTGATGTCATTCTCGAAAGAACAACAAGAGAGACCTTACTTTTACGAGAAAAGAAGGATTCCTTTGGACACCAAAAATCAGAAAAATGATTTTGTATCCAAAAATCTCAATTAAACTAATCACAAGAGAACCCATGATTAATTTAATCGGAATACACAACCAAAATAACCACAAACGAATCTATGATTAGTTTAGTTGGAAATGCTCACACAAGAAGACTTATGGAACCACACAATATATACATAAAATATGGATCAGGGAAGATCAATACTGCATCATAGACAATGATTCATTCTATTTTCCATCACTATTTGCACAATGACATACAATAGACATAATCCTCGTAAACAAAAGATTTTAACCTATCTTCCATCAATGAATAACATAATAGGCTTAACTTTTTTTTGTCAAAAGTTCATCGATCTTGTATCAATACTTGCATATCGACATATAAAAGAGACAACTTTTGACATCGTATTGCAATGTATGAAACCATAAAGATTAATACTGCAATCATCATCTTCCAAATCAACTTTAGAATTTAAATAAATAAACCTAAAAACATTGCAAGATGAAAACATTGGACATAGCTATGTGTACTCACAATAATGGTTATTCCAAACCCTAGTTATCCTTCTTAAACAAAAACAAGAATAAAAATTCTCTTAAGAAGTTTCCTAGATAAATCGGTTTTCTTTGATTATTTCATATCTTTGAAAAGGTCCATCAGAATAGGAGTCACCAATATTCTTAATTTTCTTGACCGCAGATGAAAAGGCGAGGGTACCCAAATATACCTCAAGCTAAAACTTTTCCTTCCTATAAGTCCTTTCTCCGAAAGTGATTGTCTATGGACTGAGTCGAGATAATACAACTAGTCGGTTCACACTTCGTGTGATCGTATATGGATACGAGATCGAGACAATACAACAACGAAGTATGTTTACTTGATACAAAGGTTCGGACTTAACCAACTCAATAGGATTCGCGTATCAAGTAAATAGGAATTAACGTTTGTGCAATTTACTTTAATTATAATAAAACAATTATAATGTAGAAATATAAAGTAATGACACATCAAGATTCTGTTAACGAGGAAATCGCAAATGCAGAAAAACCCTGGGACCTAGTCCAGAATTGAATACTCTCAGGATTAAGCCGTTATACAAAATAAACCAACTTCGTATAGTTGAGACCAAGCAACTAAACCTATAGTTCACCTAGTTCCGTATGTATTCCCATGCCTCCAACCTATAAACAAGTCACGTACTTGGACCAATTCCTTTGGTTCGTATTCCAAACAGTAAAGGAACAACAAATCTGTTTGGTATTAACTCTCTTCAACCAAGTGATATGAGTTGCACAAAGGCTCTTATGTTTATCTTAACATAAACTCCTTTGCCAGGTTCCATGATCTATCTTATGTTCAATCACCAAAAGGTAATCGTTAAGATTAAGCCAATCAAAACTCTTAATCCAAAAAATTGTGTTGATGCCGATCTTCTCAATTAATCAATCCAATCTACCACAAGGATAAACCGATTATTAACTGGATCCTCTTTTACCAAACATGTATTGTGCACAGTAAAGATTATAAAACCAAGTCAGAAATGTTCTATCTCTTCTTTGTCTTCAAATCTTCTTAGATCTTCAATAAACACCTGCACACAACTACTTGAATCTCTTATGATTAATCACGCACAGAATGGAGTCTGTTAACAATGGATTATCACAAGATTGTCTTTAGATATAACAACAGTCTAAAGATCCTTGTCGAAACCTTAAACTAGTTTGAGTGAATCTTATACCAGAAGAGAAGATTCTCAAGCATAAACAAACTAGGTGCAATCAAAGTTCAACCACCGTTAGTCAATCAAATCAATAAGAAAACTAAAGATAAACCACAATATCTAGTTTCCCACCAATGGTACGCACTAGAGCTTCTCAATCCCAAAGAAGACTTTAAACTGAGCGGCCGTAAGAGATTTTGCCTAATTAGGTTACTCTCCTCTCCGAATAGGCGGCTTCACCAGTAATAGTATAACATGGGAAGTTTACCTTCACGAAGGATTAGTTTGCTAAAAATGCAAACTCAAAGTATTTATAGACAAGGAAGTTTGGACACCAAGGAATTTCCAAAACCGAAAACATTCTCAAGATATTTCCATATTAACCCAGATTTGGTTTTCATAATTCCTGTGAATGCACTGTCCAAATTTATGATCGAAATCTCCTTGGAAAATTTTTAATTAGCAAATGCACATAATTCTTATTTTCCATATATAATTAAAAACCTTAATTAAAAGATTCTTAACTTATTTAAATTCGATCTTGGGATTTACTTCTTTCTTAGATGTTAAGGAATATCTTTGAACAATAAAAGATACACATTAATGCGCGTGTTCAAAGTGTGTCGACATTTTTATCTTGCAAGTCCCTTTTCATACTTACTCACTTGAAACCGATTTACCACACTTCCAAACAAGTTTAGAATTGGTTCATCTGACTTTTAAGAAATATGTGATTGATCAAGTAACACTCAATCACAAAACATGGGTGTAACGGTTCTACCACCATGTGAGTACTGTGCATAGTCACACTAGCTTACCAAAATTCGGCTGACTAGGTACTAGGATCGGTTCCACACATACATTTGGTATCTAAATTTTATGTGTCGCACATGCCCAAAGGATCGGTTCCCCTTTGCCTAAAAACGTGTTGAACATGTTCATAGGATCAATTCCCATCTTTTCTATAAACCTTGTTGCACCTCATACAAGGATCGGTTCCCCCTTGTGATGTACTGCACCTCTTACTAGGATCGGTTCCCCTCTCTCAAATTTGGTCAGACACACACAAACCCGATCATACCCCAGGTGATTACTTAAGATCGGTTTCACTAATAAAAGTCATACAAATACATAAGTCAGGCCTCATGTGAATAGTTTTACCAAGAACACAACCAAGTCATGAGCGGTTATACTAATCACACATATTGGTCGTTCATAAGATATGCAATGAAGAACAACCCCAATAACGCCTGGCGATTTCCTTTTTGGTTCACAACACATATCATGAACTTGCTTCCTTAAAACATATGTAGAAAAATTGTTTCCTAGGATGAAATCCTCACCTCATACCCATACATAATCACAATAGCATTCATACGATTATGTTAATGTCTTATATACAAAGTTTAATGGTTAAGCAAGAAACTTCATATTGTATTCCTTAATACTATGTCTATCTAGAGTGTTCATGCTTCACAGTTTGATGTTTTCAATATGCACTACTTGAAAGATATGTTAGGGAATGAAACAGTTTAAGTCAAATATCACTAACCTTAATTGGAAGGATGTTGTGGTTGTAGCTCCGTGCTTCTTCAAGTCTTCGCAATACTTGTAATGTCTCACCCTAATACTTTCAAGCTAACCGATACGAAGTTGACTCTAGTACATTTAAATCAAGCGACTCTTAAATTAGTTTTGGTTCACTAAAATATGACA
This sequence comes from Papaver bracteatum, assembly GCA_023529315.1. NCBI lineage: Eukaryota > Viridiplantae > Streptophyta > Magnoliopsida > Ranunculales > Papaveraceae > Papaver > Papaver bracteatum. Next base: position 1,490,435 of record JAJJWX010002723.1, on the reverse strand, counting down.
ACCAAACTTGACATACCAACGCTTGGTGGGTTCAACCGAGCTATGCTCTAACAGTAGAGACACCATGTTCATGAGTTAGAACATTAGTTTTTCGGTCAACGATGCGATCAAGATGCCTATATTTGACGCAATCAAGGATGAACTTCTTCTAGTTTCTGATCAAGATGTTTTGATAATCAAGGATTCTTGCTTGTCCATCAAAGAGTTGGTTTATTCTGCAATTGAAGGTTAGCAAGATCGTTTTTAACTTCATTCTGAACTAGAATTAAATCCTTAATAGAATCTCTTATCCAAGAGTTAAACTCTTTTCTTTCAAGCATCTTTTTCAGAAGCAGATCTTGAACAAAATCACATCCTTTAGAGTCTTATTCCATCTCAATTTTTACTTCTTTTTGAGATTCAAATGGGGTTCCCATAAACAACGTTTTTCTGGAAAAAGGATAAACACATACAAATAATATATATGTTATCAACTAAGGTAAAAACACCCTTGAAAGAAACCCTATAAGATTTGGACGTTCGTGGACCAGGAGAAAATACCAAAAACAAGAAGGACCCAAGAAGAAATACATATTGTCTCTTAAAATGTCTCTTTTAAACAGGGATCAATATCTGAACAAGTTAGATAGAGCAAAAGAGTTACGTTAGATACAGAGAGAGTAACAGAAAACTCGATCAGTAAAACAAACATCAAACCAACAAAACGGATGGTGATCGACCTAAGACTTGTGCACCTCATAACAGACATCCTTGTGACTCTAAAGTTAGATACAAGGATGAGGATACCCACAATTAGGTAGCAGGATAAGATATGATTTCACCATGAGTGTTCTGAGATGATTTGGGGATACCATCCGACAGTCTGTTTTTTGTATTTCTTTTCTCTCTTTAACTATTTTTAACTCCATAGAAATTTCTTACAGCCCTTTGAGAGAATCCATTAATTGGAACCTTTTGATGACTAAGTCTAGGACCTCTAGAGATTGGTTCTAGAGGATTAACTGAGATAGGTTTCCACCTTATAGACTTGGATCTACCAGTTTTATTCTCATAGACATTGGGAAGCTATGTTTTTGTGTTGTAGTTTGCACAGTGAGTAAAAACACGATCCCTGTAAAGATTTTGAAACGAGTGATCATTAAAAATCTTTTTATTAGAATTCTGGTTTTCTGTGGGAGTAAAATCCATTGTTGATGCCGCCAGATGACTAACTCGGTTGACAGTAAATAGAAGAAGATTTTGAAGATCGGAGATATGTTTCTTCCTAGCAAAACAATGTTTAGCACTATGATTCATTTCACACAGAAGGAACAAGTTCGTGGAAGATAATTATTGAAAGATACCTATTTCAAACCCACATCTAGTTTGGAAATTTGCCGTTTATATTTTGCAAGAACTTCCTTTGGTGAGTTTTTCTTCATGTCTGGTACCTTACATTGAGAATCAACACGTGACATAGAAGAATTTATCATTACAGTGTTTTCCTTTGTCAAGGAGATAAATTGTTTTTGGTCTAGGTGAAGAGATGCCGTAATATTCTTTGTTTCAACACGAATGTTATTCAAATCAGATGAGTGTGTCTTAATCAAATTTTTTTCACAAATTGTTTCCTCTTTAACAATATTCTCAAGGATAATAATCTTTTCTTGTTGTAGCATATTCTCCTGAGTGAGTCTTTTAATATTGTTAAAGAAGGACTCAATAGTTTTATAGAGTTCACGTTATCGACTAAGAGACTTCTCAAATTCATCCAAGAGTTGAGAATAATTGTGGAAATCAGTCGTCTCAGTTGGATTTTCTTTAGTTCTGGTGATATTCCTTTTTACCTCTCACATCCTGTCAATTGTCTCGTTTCTTTATCTGGATTCGGAAGAATCAGCTAAGGTATTATCCTTTGAGGAAAAACCAAGACACTTGACATAACCAAAAGTATGGGAAGACATAGACTACGCATAAATAGAGGATACTACTTTGTCCACAAAATCAGATTGCTACAAACACAAACTTTTGAGGTATTATGCATGTTTGCCTGCTCTGATACCAATTGAAAAAACAGAGGTCTAACAACCTCACCCAATATTTCTATTAGCAATCTGTATGGATAAACTTTAATATACTTTTAAGAGAATCAACTAGACAGTCAGACTCAATCTTAAAAGTATATCAAAGAGTTAATATCTCTTCTCTTGATTTGATCTATACTCAAACAAATAGAAATCTGTGAGTCTTTATCAAATACAAGAGATATAAACTTGGATGGTACCAAAGACCAATATCCAAGTATCAATCAATTTCCAATCAACAACCAAAGTTTGGATTTCACAATTGATTGATACAACGCACAACCTGTGATATTTCAATTATATAACAAAATATAATGTGAAATAGAAATAACATAGATACTAGAAGTTTTGTTAACGAGGAAACCGCAAATAAAGAAAAACCCCGGGACCTAGTCCAGATTGAACACCATACTGTATTAAGCCGCTACAGACACTAGCCTACTACAAACTAAATTCGATCTGGACTGTAGTTGAACCCTAATCAACATCACACTGATTCAAGGTACAGTTACACTCCTTATATCTCTGATCCTAGCAGGGTACTACGCACTTGATTCCCTTAGATGATCTCACCCACAACCAAGAGTTACTATGACCCAAATTCGAAGACTTTAATAATAGATATGTATCACATAGAAAAGTCTACGATAATAGATAAATATGTCTCCCACAGATAAACCTATGAGTTTGTTCCTTCTTTTGATAGAAATCAAGGTGAATAGGAACTAATCGATAACCCTGACTTATATTCCTGAAGAACAGCCTAGAATTATCAATCATCTCACAATAATCTTAATCATATGGTAGCGAAACAAGATATCACGGAATGACAAACGATGAGACGAAGATGTTTGTGATTTCTTTTTATCTTGCCCTATCAGAGATATAATCTCAAGCCAATTATTCAATTGAACTCGTACGATATAAAATGTCAAGGTCAGATCGCTCAACTACAAGAGAAGTAGCTTCGCTTGGTTTCACAATCCCAATGAAGTCGTTAACCTACAGGGTCTCGAGAAGAAACCTAAGGTTAAAGGAGAATCGACTCTAGCAAAACCAACTGGTATCACACAGGAAGTATGGGGATTAGTTTTTCCAGTTGCTAGAGTTCCCCTTATATAATTTTCAAATCAGTATTTGCAATCTAAGTTACCTTGGTAATAAAGCATTCAATATTCATCGTTAGATGAAAAACCTGATTCAACCAAGCTAATATCTTTCAACCGCTAGATCGAAACTTAGCTTGTCACATACAAATGAAATGTATTTTATTTAGGTTTGAGTAACCGAACCTAAACGTGTACACTTAGTCGATTCACAAATAGTTTACCAATGGTTAGCCATATGAGAACTTTCATATTAATCGTATTCATCTTTCTCATAACTAGTTCAAATGACTCAAAAGAACTAGTTGAAGAGTTGTTCAATTGCTTAGGTCTTTATGAAAATACACAATTGAAACAAAATCGATTTGATTCGTTTGAATCAATTCATGAACAATATAGCCACGGTTTGCAAAGATGGTATTCCTTATAGTTTATTATTTTAAGTCCATGAACTACCGACTTGAGAAATAACCAGCTTGGGTACACGTATGGGTATGCATACCTTAGCTACCGGATTATAAGTTGGTTTTAGTTTCCATACTCAGCATAATTTTTCGGGTAGAAAAGTTCCTCCAGTACGTGTACCTAAGGTGACTGGTTTATGAGTATGTTAACTCCAAACTCAGTATAATTTTTCGGGAGGAAAGTTCCGCCAGTACGCATACGGGTAAGCGTACGCAACCTATCTCCTTCACCAATACCGCATGCATACATATGCACGTACTTGATTTCGTTACATGGATTTATACACTAATGTGTGAACACACTATATACGCTTATATCCATAGATGGTAATCTCAACTCTATATTTCAATAATTGAAACATTCTTCTATAATGTTATAACAATCGTTATTCACGACTATCGTCATCAAAGCTATTTTTCAAGATTGAAACATCATCATGACTTTCATCACGGGTAAAGATGAAAATGATTAAAGCGAAAGCTTACCAACACATATTTCGAGATAATGATAGGCGAGTAAACTCGGATCGAAATAACAAATGTGTATGTATGAAAACTATCATACTTATACGAATTTTGTCTCAAGAGTAGGAGATAGAGTAGACTTTTGAGTGATAAATGAGTTCAAGTCTCCACCTACCTTTTAGTCGGATGAAGTTCCACTGGTTCCTTGAGTAGTTCTTCGTCTTTGTAAGATAATCGTCATGGAGTCTGGAGCTCAACTATACTTAACTGTCCTAGACCGAGACTAAGCTATAAGTAAACTAGAAATTAAGACATTATTTTTGATCACTAACATTGAAAAACATGCTTGAGATAACAACGCATGCAATTTCGACCGCGCAATGCTCTAAACAGTCTAACTGTCTTGTTGATTCTCTTGAAAGTATATTGGAGTTTGTCTATTCAGATTGCCAAACGAAATATTGGGTATGGTTGTTAGACCCCCGCTTTTTCAATTGGTATCAGAGCTGGCAAACACATTAAAGACCTTATAAGTCTGTGTTTGTAGCAATCTGAGTATGGACGATTTGTCTCTAAAAACGCTTCACCAGAAATGGATAAAATCAACTTCGAGCGTGTTTTAGAAACCATCGATATGGTTGAAAATCATAATTTGAAAATTTTTATCAATAATCGTTGTCTAGAAAAACATGGTTTGATAAGGAAAATTGATGGACTGCATTGCGAGATTTATATAAAAAATTTTGAGCTTCGATAATGTTCTGAAGAGGTTGTTAATCACCAAAAGAAGTTGGATGAACAAATCCAGATCAACTCTGATCTTGTTGCGGAAATTGAAAAACTGAAGGATTTGAAACCTATAAAATCATCTTCCATGGATTTGAGTAACTCCTCTAATTTTTCACTGAAGAATTGCCGTATGTCAGGTGATAAGCAAGGTTTAGGCTTTGTGAACACTGAAAGTGCTCATAATTCTTCGAGCAAGAATAAAGATGTTGGTACATGTGTGTGTTTTGGTTCTCGTGATCACTATCATCATGTATGTTTATATTTTAGAAAAAGAGTAAATGTTGCACGAAATATTCAAAAGAATGTTGTACAACTTCTTTCTGCTCTTAAAAGACAAGCAATACTAACAAGAAAGCCTAATTGGGTTAGTAGTTCTAGTATGGGAGCTTTTGCTCTGAAATCAACATTACCTTTTCAATGGTTTCTTGATAGTGGATGTAGCAGGCATATGACTGGAGATCTCTCATGGTTTGTCAACACAAGCGACTTTGATGGTGGTCCAGTAACATTCGGTGATGGGAGCAGCTGCTACATAAGCAAGAAGGGGACGATCAAATTACCTGGTGTTCCTGAAATTCATGATGTAGTATACATTAAAGGTATGACTGCTAATCTTCTTTCTGTTAGTCAAATCTGTGACAAAGGCCATAAGGTTTTCTTTCATGCTAATGGATGTAGCATTATAAACAAATCTAGAAAAGTGATTTTTCAACGATCACATGACAAAAACAACTGTTATCTGTTGGATACTCAGTTTATTAGTTGTTTCAATGTGACTAAGGTGGAATCTATACATCTTTGGCATGAGCATTTTGGTCACATCAATTATCGTCTTCTAACTAGGTTCATTAACAAAGAACTTGTTAGAGGTGTTCCCAAAATCAATTCTAAGATTAAAGGTGTATGTGGTGCCTGTCAAAAGGGTAAACAAACGAAAGTTCCACATAAATCATCTTGATATATTCTCACTAAAGCCCCACTTGATTTAATTCATATGGATCTCTTCGGCCCAATCAACAAACTACTATGGCTGGAAAGAAGTATGCTTTGGTTATGGTAAATGATTACACCAGATTCACTTGGGTAGCCTTTATGGCTCACAATAATGAAACCCTCAGTAAATTTAAGATTATTGTTAATAGAATCCAGAATGAACATGGTCACAAACTAAAGAAAATTAGAAGCGATTGTGGCACGGGATTCAAGGATACCAAAGTGTTTGAATACTGTGACTCTATGGGGATCATTCAACAATACTCTCCACCCATTAATCCACAAGCTAATGGAGTTGCAGAAAGAATGAATAGGAATATTCAGGAAATGGCAAGATTAATGCTCCATAACAAAAACTTACCGTTGAAGTTTTGGGGAGAGGCGGTTTTTACATCTTGATACTTGATCAATCGTGTTTATTTACGGTCAAAGACCTTAAACACTCTCTATGAGTTGTGGTACGGTAAGAAACCCAATTTACACCATCTCAGAGTGTTCGGAAGTAAGTGCTACATTCTAAAGGACCGTGAACAGAAAGGCAAATTTGACTCGAAAAGAGATGAAGGTATTTTTCTTGGCTATGCATCTGATAGTCGTGGTTTCCGAGTCTTTAATCTCAGAACCCAAGTCATGATAGAATCTCTAAAAGTTATCATTGATGATCTAAGAAATTTTCTTCATGATGACTCTCCTGCTGAATTGCCTCCAACCGAGACAATTGAGAAAATCAAAGAAATCCCAGAATCAGTAGAAGTTATTCCAACATTTACTGATCCTGATGTTTCTAGTGATGAGGAGAAAAGCACTAGTCAGGATTTTCCTGTTGAACAAGAACATTCCCCTCCACGACATCTCTGGGTTCAAAGAAATCATGATACTAACAGTATTATTGGTGGGAGGGATTCTACATCTAAGATGACAAGACAACTTCATAATATTTGTAATTTTGGTTGTTATCTATCGCAAGTACAACCTAGAAATATTGATGAAGCTCTTAGCGATCCCTTTTAGGTGAATGCAATGCATAAAGAGTTAAATCAGTTCCTAAGACAAGATGTATGGAAGCTCGTACCTTGTCCCCCCCAATATCAATATTGTTGGTTCTAAATGGATATTCAAGAACAAGTCTGATGAATTTGGCACCATTGTCAGAAACAAAGCTAGACTTGTCACTCAGGGGTATTTACGGATTGAAGGAATCGATTTTGACGAAACCTTTGCTCCTGTGGCACTCCTCGAGTCTATTCGGTTATTATTTTCTCATGCTTATTTTCTTAAGGTTAAGCTATTTCAAATGGACATTAAATCCGCTTTCCTAAATGGAAATTTAAAGGAAGAGGTCTATGTCACTCAACCTAAGGGATTCGAAAACCCTTGCTTCCCAGATCATGTCCTTAAGCTTAATAAGGCATTATATGGGTTAAAACAATCACATCGTGCCTGGTTCGAAAAACTGACTACTTCCCTCCTTAGGAAAGGTTTTTCGAGAGGTGGAGCTGATAAAACGTTGTTTGCCAAATGGTGTGGGAAAGATGTTGTTATTGCTCAAGTCTATGTAGATGATATCATCTATGGATTAACATCTGAGAAACTTGCAAAATATTTTCAAGTCTCTCTTGGAAAGGAGTTTGAAATGATCAATGTTGGTGAATTGAAATTCTTTTGGGGATTACAAATTCAACAACACAGGGATGGAATTTACTTATCTCAAGAAAAATATGCTAGATATCTTATCACAAGATTTGGTCTTGATAAGTCAACTCCAATACTGACTCCCATTCCCACCACAGGTAAACTACATCGAGATGAGAAAGGTTTAAATGTGGATCAAAAACTCTATCAATCTATCATTGGAAGCCTTTTATATCTTACAGACACTAGACCTAATATTGATTTTAGTGTTGGTAGTTGTGCTAGGTTTTAGGAAAATCCAAAGGAATCTCATCTTGCAGGAGAAAAGGATCATACGATATGTCAATCACAAGGTCGGGTATGGTCTATCCTAAACTTTTGATACTAACACGATCTTTATGCCTATTCAGATATTGATTGGGTAGGATGTGTGGAAGACAAAAAAAGTACATCATGGGTTTCTACTATGTAGGATTGAATCTTGAGGCTTGGCATAGCAATAAACAAAATTCACAATCCATGTCTACATGTGAGGCATAATATATTGCTACAGGCTCATGTTGTACTCAACTTCTCTGGTTGAAACAAATGCTTGCTGATTATGAAATTGATACTGGAATAATGAAGATCTTTTATGACAACTCTAGCACGATTCGAATCACTGAGAATACCGTTGAGGACTCAAGAACTAAGCACATTGATATAAGGTATCATTTTATTCGAGATCTATATGAAAATGGTATCATAAATATGAAATTTGTGCCTTCTGAACAATAATTGGCTGATATTCTCACCAAACCATTCGATACTGCTACATTTCAACACTTATGGCAGTCTATTGGTGTTGTTTTGGTTCTTTAGTCTTTTCTAAACTCTTGCCCCTGTACTTATCTCGATCTGTTGGGCAATTGAGTTTAGAATTCCAATATAAAATGTTACTTCAATTCTGCATTTGTTTCAGTAGTTGAATTTCTGTTGAGTATCTTAGTGTTTAAAGAAATCCTTCTTTTCGTGTAAAAGTAAGGTCGCTCTTGTTTTTATTTCGGGAATGACATTTTATGGGGGAGAGTTCTTAATTGAACTTGTGCTTAATTGCCAAATCTTTGTGGGGAGTGCGGCTGTGGAATATTGTAGGGGTTATCTTGTATCTTTATAAACTCCTTGATGAATGCATTTAGTTTCGGATATTTGATGACATCTAAACAAGTTGGTATGTTGTTCTCTTTTGTTCATGAAGTATCTCTATGAAATTTTCACGAGTATCCCACTAGTTTTCGTACCTTTGCCAATTTATATTGACAAAAAGGGGAAGAATTAATGTGTAGTTCACACTACAAATACATATGGTTTACGGATCATTATGTAAGGGGTAGTGGTTTTCATGTTGGGATGAAGTATTGACTAAGGGGGAGTGATACATATCACCATAGTATTGACTAAGGGGGAGTGTTGACACTGTATAACAATAATTGAGAGAAACTATTTTCTCATTGTTATAGCTACGGATCTTCAACAACAATGATGCGGAATTGAACACATTTGGAATCATTGGAGTACTTGGAACTGACGAAGATTTCGAGTAATGTTGAAGAACCAAGGAGATCAAGCATTTGGATAGGAAGCTACAAAGTCTATTTATTTTGTAATCCATATGTATTAATAGTTTTGTCACTAAAATTGACAAAAGGGGAGATTGTTAGAGAACTTCTCGGTCGAACTCGCAAGCATTGCTATCTCAAGCTTGTTTATCAATGTTAGTGATCAAAACTATAAGTCTTGATTTCTAGTCTACTTATAGTAATATCTCAGAGATTGTGTAATTGAGCATTGGACTTCACATCGTTCATCAAATGAAAACGAAGAACCACTAGGGGGAGCTTGTGGAACTTCATCAACAAAAGGTATGTAGAGACTAAAACTCATCTATCACTTGGAAAGTCTATTTCTACTCTATCTCCTATATTGAGACAAAAGTCGTATTACTATATAGTTGTCGATAATACACATTTGAGATTTCGAGATGAGTTTAAATCGCTTACATATTTCTCGGAATATGTATTGGTAAGCTTTCACTTCAACCAAGTTCATCTTATATTCTTGACGAAAGTCAAAAGATGATCATATGAAAATCGCCGAGTAACATCTTACATGGTTTGTGTGATACAATCATTTAGTGTAGAATTGGAATGCTTCGTTATGATTATTTCAATAAGTTGAAAATTGCTTTGATGCTAATAGTGTGTGAAAATGGCTATTATCATCCTCTAAGAAAGTTTCAATGATTGAAATAAAAGTTTAGAATACTTAACCATCATTGGATTATAAACATAGTGTGTTTTCTTGCATGTATGTGATCCATGACAGGAACTAAAGTATGCATACCCGTATGCGTACTTATAGTTGTGAAATTTCGTGTACCAAGTACACATACCGGTACGCATACTTGCGTAAGGTATATGTGAATACCAATATTTTGTGGAGTTCGTGTCGTGATCTTAGTGGTCACATACAAATCCAACTATGTAGCCTTTGCTGGACAAAGAAGCCTAAGTAGCAAAGGATACCTCTGCAAATCTACTTTATCTCGCCCCAAGAAAGAAAACCTCGACGGTTGAGATAAGAAAAGTAAAAGCCTAGTCTACTAAGAGGCAGCTGGCGAAGGGTCATAGGTAGATGATGCATCTAATCAACATTAAATGCACAAATCTCTTATCTACACGCATAAATCAAGGCACGTGGAGAGAGGAAGCATGGCATAACCCGATTGGAAGAAGAATGCGGTGAATGAAGGTACAACCTATACTTAGGTTGGGTAGTTCCCGAAGGAACGCGAGTTAGCTGAGGTGGAAGAATACTACTGGAGAAGGTACGCGGTGGACGAAGGTACCATTGGTACGAAAGGTATATCAGCAGACGATGGACCCAGAGGCAGCGAAGATATACCTGGAGCAGAAGGGGTTATAAATACCAAGCCTCGCCAACAAACTAAAGGCATTCAATATTTAGGAGAAGAAGATCTAGTCTTAAACTTATACCTCTTTAATGTTTAGAACTTAAGTATTTACTTCAACTTGAGTTCTCTTTATTACTTTAGGAAACATTTAATATCTTTGTAACCACCACAACTAAATACAAAACAATCACTCATTACCCCGTGGACGTAGACAAATGTCGAACCACGTAATCTCTTGTGTCTCATGATAACTTAGAAGCTTTTACATTATATTTGTGTTCTTCGTTATTATTGTGATCTTACATATCTTTTATTACTTAGCATTGTCGGTTTAGCAGAGGTATCGATAATACTAAGCATTAGATCCTCAAAACTGTATACATTACGTAGACTATGGAAAAATGAGTAGTCACAGTTTTGCGCCCACCGTGTTTTGCTCACGACCTTGAGTTTAGACAGTTTTACTTTTAACTTTTGCATCTTCGGAATAGTGTTCAATTCTTCCTTGAGCCCGGGATACTTAGTTGCAACCACCGACAATTGTTCTTGAATGCACTTCACCCTTGAATTGACCTTACACACTCCCTTGTGAATTTTTTGAAGTAGACTCAAGGTGGTAGGGTCACAATCACTAAGTGAAGCATCTCTTTGTTTTTTGCATACATTCTCCCTTATGCGCCTGAAGGTACATGGACGAACCGGTTTGGGTATTCCAAGAGAGTTTCCAATTGAATCAAAACCACAAACACGACAGATTTGACTAATCAAACAAGGATATTCTAACATCATGATCAACGAAGTCATTGAAACCATTTGATAAATAATGAATCCACAAATATCAAGACTTTGAACACCCGATTCAAGGAAATAGACTAATTCTGCAAACTCAAGACTCCACCAAGAATTCTCAATTGTGGAGGGACAAAGATTGGGGATACCAAGTTTTCCAAATGCCATCAGTGCAATAATAAGTTCATTAGTAGGAAACTTTCCTTGATTCCAAGCTACCTTCTTGCCACAGAGCCTAATAGAGACATCATCTCATGATGGACGTTCATCTCTCGGTCTAGGAAGATGCACGTTTCCCAACAAAATGTTGGTAATCTTCGAAATTAACTCTCTATCAACAAGAAACCTTTTTCTATTTAGCATGGATTTAAATTCCATCTTGTTAAGATCAACATCATGAATGTTGGCATAGAAAATTCTTGTAAGAGAATCAAATCCTTGACCAAGACCATCAAAGATATTTCCAAGATTGAATTTTTTTGAAGTAAGCTAAATCTTTATCATGTCCACTATAGATAACCAATTATTTTTCTAAAATGAAACCTTTAGATGAAATCTTCTCAAAAATTCTAGCACATGAATCATCCACAAACCTAATCCTAAGAGAATTTTGATCACAAGGAAGATCCATACTAGAGGTATTTGAGTTTTTGGAATTCCTTTTTGAGCCCTTAGAATTCATAATGAGGTCTAAGAAATTGAAAGGAACAAGAGGAAATTACTTACTTGGAGTGATCTTGAACACCCTTTCTCTTAATTTCTCCAAAGAGACTTTAATTGAGGCAACACACAAAACCCTAGAAGATCACATACGCGGACGGGTGAGAGGAAGATGAGAGTGTGCGAACTTCCTCTTTATAAGACCAAAAATGGGCTTGGACCCGTTTGCGAACTTCAACCCACAAAGAACAAGGGGGGTTTTTGTTAGATGTTTGCATATCAAGGATTATGCATCCCGTAACATGATGGATGCACTAGAAAGCTTTATTTGGAATTTCAAGACAAACCTGTACACTATTCAAACCATTTCTTGCCCCATTTCAAGATATATGAATATGGGTTAGTGCCAATCTTGTTACCAAGAGGCACAATGTGCAGAGAGATTCCCATGCAACATTTTCGGTTGACCAGTGTGGACAATCTCTGTAATGTAATCAACATAATGATGATAATCAGGGAAGTCTGAGCTTCCTATCCTTTGTTTGATATTCCTAGAAGGAGGATTCTTCTGTTTTCCAGGTTCTACACTATTATTCAATAGTTTAATATGTACATAACCCTTTTCGGAGTGATACTTAAACTTAACAGAATTAAGTTTTTCTAAGGATCTAAAAACGTCTTCGAATGAACTGAATAGATCTTTATCATCTAAACCAATATGATAGTACTCCTCATAGAGATCGGTAGTTAATCTAGTGAGGTTCCATATCCTTGAGCGCCATGAACGTTTCCTCAATCTCTCCTCCTTTTTAAGTTTTTCTTTAGATTCACTCATATCATCTAAAACTTCCTTCTCAGATGAAATGGGATTATCATGAGAGACCAGAGGTTTTGACCATAATATATCTTGATTAATCTTTAAGAAATTCTGGCGTACGTTACAGATGCCAAGAGAATATTTTCCAAAGAAATTTCCCATGGGGTAATTTTTAAGGACCGAACAAACACAAACTTATCAGGTTTAAATTATTTCCCTGCTCTGATACCAATTGGAAAAGCGGGGGTCTAACAACGACACCCAATATTTAGATTAGCAATCTGTATGGACAACTCCGAGTTACTTTCTAGAGAATCAACTAGACTATCAGACTCAATCAAAAGAAAATATCTCAAGGAGTTTATTATCTCAATCTCTCAATTTGATCTATACTCAATCAAATAGAATCTGCGAGTCTTTATCAAAGAGAGATAACTTGGATGGTACCAAAGACCAATATCCAAGTCTCAATCAATTTAAATCAACAACCAAGATGGTCGGATATTCTAATTTATTGAACAACGCACAACCTGTGAACCCCAATCAATCTCACACTGATCCAAGGTACAATTATGCTCCTACGCCTCTAATCCTAGCAGGGTAATGCGCACTTGTTTCCCTTAGTTGATCTCACCCACAACCAAGAGTTGCTACGACCCAAAGTCGAAGACTTTAATAAACAAATCTGTATCACATAGAAAAATCTACAAGGATAGATAAATTCGTCTCCCACGAATAAACCTATGAGTTTTGTTCTGTCTTTTGATAAATCAAGGTGAACAGGAACCAATTGATAAAACCAGACTTATATTCCCGAAGAACATCTCAGCTTTATCAATCACCTCACAATAGTCTTAATTGACACAGCGAAAAAAGATATTGTGGAATCACAAACGATGAGACGAAGTATTTGTGAATACTTTTATATCTTGACTATCGGAGATAGAAATCTCAAGCCAATTATTACAATTGTACTCGTACGATAGAAATAGTAAGATCATATCACATAACTACAAGAAAAGTAGTATCGGTTTGGCTTCACAATCCCAATGAAGTCTTTAAGTCGTTAACCTGGTTTTAAAAGAAGAAAACCAAAGGTTAAAGGAGAAACGACTCTATCTTAGCAAACTAGTATCACACAGAATGTGTGGGGATTAGGTTTCCCAGTTGCTAAAATTCTTCCTTATATAGTCTCTCGAATCATGGTTTGCAATCAATGTTAGCTTATTAACAAAGCATTCAATATTCACTGTTAGATAAAAACCTGATTAGATTCAAGCCAATATTTATCAACCATTAGATCGAAAACATAGATTGTTACACACACATGAATTGCACGTTTGTAGGCTTGTGGAAACCGCAGCCAAACTGGTACATTAGTTGGTTCAACAATAGGTAACCAAATGGTTAGCCATATGATAACTTTCATATCAACCATATTCTTCTTCACCATAACTAGTCCAAATGACTCAAATGAACTAGATAGAGAGTCGTTCAATTGCAAGGAAATCTCATGTAATACACAAGACACAATCGAAACAAAAACAATGTGATTCACTTGAATCGATTCATGAACTATAAATCCACGGTTTGCAATAGCATTCCTTAGTTTGTTAAGATAATTTCACAAACATCGTTTTTATACATAATCTACTCAAGTTCCTGGACGGAGCTCACAAACTCCAGCAAAAATTCTCGGGTTCGATAATTATGCCAGTTCGTGGACCGAACTTGTATGCTGAGTTCTCGGACTGTGCTCACGTACTACTCCGGTTTCAGTTGATCAACAAAGTTCGCAAACTTCGGTTCAAGCAATAAGGACTTATACATATATGTGTTACCACAATAATGCTTATATCCTCCAATGGTTATATTGTCTAAACTCTCATTTCAATCATTGAAACATTCTCAGAGGGCGTTATATAGTTGTTATTCACAAACTATTTTTCGTTCCAAAATAATTGAAACCTAACATGACTTTCGTCACTAGGTAAAGATGAACTTGGCTAAAGCGAAAGCTTTACCAACACATGTTTCGAGAAATAGATAAGCAAGATATACCTAACTCGAAATATCACATGTGTATAATCTTAGTCTATATAGTTATACGACTTTTGTCTCAAGATATGGGATATATTAGATAGACTTTTGAGTGATAGATAAGTTCAAGTCTCCACATACCTTTCATTCGATGAAGATCCACTGGTTCCTTGAGTAGTCATTCGTCTTGTATGATGATCGCCATGGAGTTGTTGAGCTCAACTACACTTTCTATCCTAGTCTGAGACCTTAGCTATAGTATACTAGAAATTAAGACTTTATAGTTTTGATCATTAACATTGACAAACATGCTTGAGATAGCAACGCATTCGAGTTCGACCGAGCAGTGCTCTAACACCTAGAAACTTTGTGCTTGAAGAGTACGTAATGCATCAAATACCACCATATCAAAGGAAGAAAGAGTGGGTAAAATTAGCCCCGACATGGGACGGACCCTACATCATACACGATATTGCCGGGAAGGGTTCATACTACCTAAGAAACCTCAAAGGAGAAGTATTGCAACACCCTTGGAATGCAATGTACCTAAAGAAGTACTTGTACGCGTGTCGTAACCACAACAAATTAATTAATACTTTACTCCCTAATTAAAAAGTAATATAGGGTAGTCAAGGTCGATCCGACGAGGCGCAAGAGATTCTAGTTGTAAAATTGTCACAAAAAGGGGGGTATTGGTTGTAAAATTTATAAAGCAAAAGAAATAAACAAAGTAATTAAAAGTGTAAGTTGAATTCAATAAGAGAGAATAGATCAAGGAATCCTTCTTCGCTGCAAAACAATGATTAAAGTTATGTTCTTTTCCACTTGTTATTAGTCATAGATTATCACCAACCGTAGGTATAGCAGGTTCGCTTAGCTAACCCCAAAATTCCTTATTTCACCGAGTAACAAGTCCGCTTAGTTATCAGATTCTATTCAAAAGAACCACCTTGAGGTTCGCTTACAAGATGTAATTCCCCGAATGCATTAAGATTTATGAACTTAGGTTTAGTACTAGTAGTTAGACTCGGTTCGCTTGGTCCACTTTCTAGCGTTGTTTTCACACACAATTGCTCCACGGAATCCCTCCGCAAGGTCTCGTGTTTTCTACTTCTGTAAAGAGTCAAGAAACTATTACGTATTCCCTAACTTTCACTAGCTTTAGATTAAATTAACAAATTAATTTAGCGTGCACTCCAAACAACATATTAATCAATCATAAACATTAATATTAGTAAAAACAAGCGATAATCATATGAAAAACTTCAAAGTAGAATTGAAACAAAACTCAAATCAAATATTAAGAACTAGGAATTCATCCTCAATCAATAAGAAATTTAGCTACTCATAATTTGGAGTTCACACAATAATAATAATAAAGGAAGAAAGAAAAACTTATTGAAAAGATGATGGTTGCTCCTTCCTCCAATCCTTGTGCACTTTAACTCCTTCTCAAAAGTAGATGTGTGTAAAAAGTTGTAGAGAACTCTCTTATTTATAGGCTTCAATACTCTCCATATCTTTGTAGGAAAAGATTCCTCATTCCATAAGAACACCACTTTCCCAAATTGAGCCATATTCCAAATTCTAGTCCAGTTCTCCAAAACTTCCAAGTTTTCATCCAATTCCCACTTCTAAGTCTTCACACACATGAGAGAAGTCCATCCAAAATTCTGAATTTTTGCTTGCCGGAAAACTGTGTTTTTGGCCGGAATTTGTTGCCGCCGGCTTCCTGAGATTCTTCCCGTCGACGGAAAATTCCGCCAGTCCACCGTTAGGACTAACAGTCAAACAGGTCAAAACGTTAGTCAAAAGTCAAGTCAGAAAGGAATCAAATCACTGAGTCAGAACCGAGTTAGCTAGCTAACTCGGCTGACTGGTCCTAGCCATGCTACTTGCCCAGGCCAAATATGTTGCAGTTGTGCAATCACGGCCAAGATGGCCATGCACTTCCTGTGTTTCTGCAACTTCCCCTGCAATTAAACTACAGCTTATTCCAGCCATGAGGGATGTACACCCTGCAATTCTGCCAACAACCATTTGCAACTTCCCTGTAACACCATTATCAATTCCACCTTCCATGTTACAGCTGCACCAGTACCATCTCAACCATTGCACAAACCTCCAATTGCAGCTCCATTTTCATTACAGACTTCAAACTCCATTAACCACATCATCAAATCCTTCTCTTGCAGCCATTGTAGAGCCACAACAGGCCACAACCTTTCCTATCCTAGACTGCAACACTTCTCAATTACACCTCCAATGCATCACCATCACTTGTTTTCTGCCAATGCCCTGCAATTTTCATAACCACCACTGTCTCCTCAACACCAAACTAAAATGCAGCTGCATCATACATCTTAACCACCAGCTCTAGTACCCATTTCCTGCAATGCTCCTGTCTTGCAATCAACAGCAACTCAGCTCCGCTGCCAATAGCTGCAATTGCAACACACATCGCACCATATCCTCTATTCAACCACCATTTACCACAAAACAGCAGCAGCACCACATCATAACTCCATCTTAGCTTCCTGGCAAACTCCACCTTCAACTGGCTGCAACAACTCAGCAACATCATCTGATTTCAAACCACCAAAACTGCCACCAATTGCACTCATCACCAGCTCTACCCTGTAAGCCTTCCTCCATTTCCTGTACTTCACATACACAACAGCTAAAAATCAGCAGGAACACTTCAAGCCTTAAACCATTAGCCACAGACAACCACTTCAATTGCAGTGACTACCCACTTCCAGAAACTTAAAGCCTCAGACCACCACTAGCTATGAATCTCTCACTGAAATCTCATAAGTCCCTATTCTCAGATCAATTTACACAAACAGCAGCACCACTTCATCAAACTCTGACTTTTTCAACACAGCAACATCCCCCATTAGCTCTGAAAACCCATATAATTTCCAATATCAACAGACTGTTCTTCCCTTTTCCAGCACCACCACAAACCTTAGTTTCTAGTTTCGCCATTAACCCAACGATTCTTCCTTGTTTGTTCTCAATTTCTCACCATTTCCAACAGCAACAGAACCCTAATTATCTTCCAACAACCACTACCAACCCATCTCTGAACTTACCATTTTAGCAGCTTCAACCCATTGATTTCTCCATTCTTGATTTCTCGGAAAACAACAGCTCTTCTCAGTTCTGATTCACTCTCTGGATCTTCATCCGCTGTTGTTGTTGATCCAAAAATTCCCATTCATTTTCGATTTTATTCAGCAGTCATGGCTGCTTTCTTTTAGGTTCAAGCGAGAAAATGATTGAAAGTGAATGAGGGGTTCTCGAGGTTTAGGGAATAGTTGGGTCTCGATCTGGGTTCGGATCCGGATGGGTCACCCCACGGGTGTGGGTATATGGGTCAGGTGGATTCAGAAACCCACCATTAAAACCACCCCAGTTTGGGTGCTTTGATAATTACACCCATCGATAATTTATAAGGGATACCCTGGATGGTAACCCCTTAGCCATAGCTAGTTTGCGTTTAGAATACCTCCGAGAAGAGTTGCCCCTTAACCATTATCGTGGCTCCAGATAGTGTCCGCCCATAAAATGACCTTTTTGCCCTTTCAGCTCAAATTGAATGATTTCTTATCCTTTTCCTCCGTGTGACTCCAGAGTACCTAATAGCTCAAAAACACACGTAAAATACATAATTTACAAGAAAAATAGCAAAGAAAGCATAAACTCTTTGATAGTAAACTAGGTGTATTCTACACCTATCAAATTCCCCCACACTTAGACTTTGCTAGTCCTCGAGCAAATCAAACTAAAACTTACAACTTCAAAGCGTTCCAGCTTCCCAAGCATCCTAAGAGTTATGAAGACATAGAGATTCTGCATGCTAGTAATAAGAAGTTAGAAATACTAAAGAACATATTCTCATCCTTAAATGTTGAGTGAGAAATAACCACACCATAACGAGAGAACACGTGTTTGAGAAACGATCAATAAGCATTTCGCCTCGACTTCTACCTCACCGAAATAGTTTTATGATAATTGCACTCAAAAAGACGGCTTTTTTATGGGTCTCACATGTGTGCAGGTAGGAATGAAGAGAGAATTCCTGCAACACGTTGAATGGTAGGAAGGATAACTTCCGAAATTTTGAAAAACCCACATCTTTTAATCATTTTGAAAAACCATTTTTCTAACGATCTCTAAGAAAGGAAATCAACCACTTATATCGAGGATGAGATTACTTACTTACCTTCACATCCGATTGCCAATTATGATAACACCACTCTCACGGAATCCAAAAGAAACGTCTTCCGCTCCTTGTCTTCATCTTCTTGGTCTTCGGGTTCAACTATTGATGATAAACACTTGAACTTCATAAATACTTAACAATTTGTAACCTTTTTCCTCAAAATCCTTGTCGCTTGAAACTTCATTATAGATTTTCCTTCCCCACGGCTTATTCAAAACAAAACAATAATAGATATTTCTCTTGTCTCATATATATATATTTTTTTTTTCTATTTTTTCTTTCTTTCTTTTCATTCTTTTTTTTTTTTTAGACAAGAGAAACAAAATACAAAACAAAGTGAAAAATAAAATAAACCATGGCCGTGGAAAAGTACTTTACCGCATGATTCTTCACAACTTGTATCGCCTTGAAATCATAAACTTCAATAATTCTCACCTTTTACTTTCTTCGCTCTTGTAAGTTAGTCTTAATACTTGAATATAGAATTACCTCATTGTATTGTAAGTCTTCAACTTGTATGTAAAATCCTCTCATTGTATGTTGCTTTACTTGAATATGAAATTTGCTCTTTTTCTTGTTTCATTGTTGCTTTCAAACCTTGAACCTTTTCAACTTTCCTTGTAGATTTTGATGTCGCTCCTTTGTTGTTGATGTGGTTTTTCTATGGACCCGTTGTTGTCGAGAGAGAGAATGGTGCTAACTGCAAATCGAACTACAAGAAGGAGGCTTTCATCATAGACGTCACCCTCATGATTGACAAAAATTAGCACTCAAGAGATCAAAATAGTGCTGAAATTTGTGTGAAATTGGGTAGCTCACCATTCTACCCGGAATTAACGTACGGTGACACACACTCAAAAGAAGCTCTTTAGTAAAGGAAGAATTTCTGGTTGGTTCCTCACATGATATGAAAATGGGTAGTCTCCACTAATGATTGATCAGCAACTCTAATAACGCACTTCTCCCTGCACCAAATTTGCATCACCGGCATGATTAAATCCATTATTTAACACTCTAACAAGAAAGAAATCAAACGTAGTTCCATAACACTTCCAAGTTCAATTATGTCGGTCAGAATTCTCTATGTAATCATACCTAGAAGCATGCTAGTGACTCTAAAATCTCTAAAAGTTGAAAATTTTATACAAATTTTTTTTTTTTTTTATGCAAAATATATGCTTAGCCACTCCCCCACACTTAAACCTTACATTGTCCTCAATGTAATTGAATCCTCCTAGTAAAGTCAAGGTGGGAAATCTTAATATGATATGGAACAAGAAAAATAAACACACAAAACAAAAAGCAAATAAAAACAAAAGATAAGAGATACAAAACCGGTGGGTTGCCTCCCACTTAGCGCTTGTTTTAAAGTCGACGGCCCGACATAGCTCTTGCTTCACATTACTCCTCTAGAGGGAGCACATCTAGAAATCCAATCACATCCACATGCTCCGTTGGAAAGTTCTCATAATATGGCTTCAACCTATGGCCGTTGACTTTCAAGGGTTGTCCTGTTTTTTCACTAACAATTTCAACTGCACCATGATCATAAACATTAGTAACAATAAATGGTCCCACCCAACGGGACTTAAGCTTACCCGGAAATAAACGTAAACGAGTATTAAATAAAATAACTTTTTGCCCCACAACAAAACTTTTCCGAGAAATCATCTTGTCATGAAAAAGCTTGGTCTTTTCTTTGTAAATCCGGGCACTCTCGTAAGCATCATTACGTATCTCCTCTATCTCATTTAGTTGCAACTTTCTTTGTTTCCCCGCCGCATCAAACTCCATGTTGAATTTCTTTATCGCCCAATAAGCCTTATGTTCAAGTTCAACCGGAAGATGACAAGCTTTGCCATAAACCAACCTATATGGAGACATACCAATCGGTGTTTTGTACGCCTTTCTATACGCCCAAAGTGCATCATTGAGCTTAAAGCTCCAATCTTTCCTTGTTGTGTTCACCGTTTTCTCAAGAATGGACTTGATTTCACGATTTGAAATTTCAGCTTGTCCACTAGTTTGTGGATGGTAAGGCGTACCAATCTTGTGTGTTATGTTGTACTTCTTGAGGAGAGCGTGAAAAGACTTCTTGAAATGAGAGCCTCCATCGCTTATCACCACTCTTGGTGTGCCGTGCCTAGTGAATATGTTTTCTCTTACAAAATCACAAACAACTTGAGAATCATTAGTTTTGGTGGCTCTAGCCTCCACCCATTTAGAAACATAATCTACGACAAGAAGTATATAAAAATTTCCATTCGAATTGACAAAAGGGCCCATAAAATCAATTCCCCACACATCAAAAATCTCTACGGCAAGAATTGGTGTGAGTGGCATTTGATTTCGAGCACCTAGATTGCCCGTTCTTTGACATCTATCACACGATTTACAAAAAACATATGAATCTTCAAACAAGGTAGGCCAATAAAATCCACTTTCAAGAACCTTGAGAGCGGTACGTTTAGAACCAAAATGGCCACCACATGCAAAAGTATGACAAAAGGAGAGAATAGATTGAAATTCGGAGTTAGGTACGCACCTTCGTATGATTTGATCAACGCCATATTTCCATAAGTATGGTTCATCCCACACATATTGCTTCGCTATCTTCTTAAGATTCATCTTTTGGAAGTTGGACATTGTGCTAGGTACCTTCCTAGTCACCAAATAATTCACTATATCCGCATACCAAGGTGTTGATTCTTCCAAGGAGAAAAGTTGTTCATCCGGAAAGCGGTCTTGTAATGGAAGTTCTTCTTGAGACATAACAAGTCTACTAAGATGATCCGCAATGGTATTCTCCACACCTTTCTTATCTCGAATTTCTATGTCGAACTCTTGTAGTAATAGGATCCACCGGATTAGTCTTGGCTTAGCCTCTTTCTTCTTTATTAAGTATCTAAGTGCTGCATGATCGGAATACACAATAACCTTCGTACCCACCAAGTATGAGCGGAAATTTTCTAATGCAAACACAATAGCCAATAACTCTTTTTCCGTGGTAGAATAGTTGATTTGTGCATCATTGAGGGTCCTAGATGCATAATAGATAACATGGGACAACTTGTCCACTCTTTGACCCAAAACGGTTCCAACCGCATAATCACTAGCATCACACATTAGTTCAAATGGAAGATTCCAATCCGGTGACTTGATAATCGGCGCACTTGTCAACATTGCCTTCAATTTGTCAAAAGCATCCTTGCATTCCTTGTTGAAGTCAAAAGGTACCTCCTTTTGTAGTAACTTGCACATCGGCATGGAGATTTTGGAGAAATCCTTGATAAAACGCCTATAGAAACCTGCATGACCAAGAAATGAACGAACTTCCCTCACCGAAGTGGGATATTGTAAGTTTCTTATTAAATCTATCTTTGACTTGTCCACTTCGAGTCCTTGAGAGGACACAATGTGACCAAGTACTATGCCATGGTTTACCATAAAATGACATTTCTCCCAATTAAGAACAAGGTTAGTGTCTATGCATCGTTTAATAACTAGTTCAAGGTTGTTTAAACAAATATCAAAAGAATTGCCATAAACACTAAAGTCGTCCATAAATACCTCAATAATGCGCTCCACGTAATCCGAGAATATGCTTACCATGCATCTTTGGAAAGTAGCCGGTGCATTGCAAAGACCAAACGACATTCGTCTATACGCAAATGTTCCAAACGGACAAGTAAAAGTGGTCTTCTCTTGGTCCTCCGGTGCAATAACAAGTTGATTGTATCCCGAATAACCATCCAAGAAACAATAATAAGAATGCCCCGCTAACCGTTCCAACATTTGATCAATGAAAGGTAAAGGAAAGTGATCCTTTCGGGTTGCGGAATTAAGCTTTCTATAATCAATGCACACTCTCCAACCGGTTTGAACTCTTGTAGGAACAAGTTCATCGTCTTGATTTCGAACAACCGTAACACCGGACTTCTTTGGCACCACTTGTACCGGACTTACCCACTTGCTATCGGAAATTGGGTAGATCACCCCCGCACTTAGCAATTTGAGTATCTCTTTCTTCACAACCTCCATCATGGGAGGATTAAGCCTACGTTGAGCATCACGTACCGGCTTCACATTCTCTTCCATTAGAATCCTATGCATGCATATGGATGGACTAATGCCCTTGATATCCGCAATTGTCCACCCAATAGCCGTTTTGTGCTCTTTCAAGACTCTAAGCAAACGGTCTTCTTGTACCGGTGTGAGGTTCTTTGAAATAATCACCGGAAGCTCATCTCCATATCCCAAAAACGCATACTTCAAATGATCCGGAAGTGGCTTCAACTCTAGCTTAGGCGCCTTCACAATAGATGGTACAAGTAATTCATCATTCACGGGTAAAGAGATATAGGAAACATTACCCTTAGCTTCTTGTAATGCCGTCAAGGCACCACATGTCTCCACCAATTCCGTGGAAATTTCAACATCCAAGTTAGACATGCCGTGGCCGTCCAATTCAATGCTCTTTTGCAACACCACATCAAGTTCATCCTCTCGATTTAATTATACCATTTGTTGTGCTAATGAACCAACCACATCAATGGAGTAAGCGGAATGCACATCACTTGGATAGCGCATAGCTTCAAATATGTTGAAGTGTATTACTTCCTTGTCGAATTCCATAGTGAGTGTACCCTTGTCAACATCAATCTTCGTCTTTGCGGTCTTCATAAATGGCATCCCAAGAAGTAAAGAAGTAGACAAACGATTCTCATTGTTGTCCATATCCACCACAAAGAAATCCACCGGAAAAATTAACTCATTCACTTGCACTAGAACGTCTTCTACAAGTCCCTATGGATAAATGTTAGACTTGTTTGCTAATTGGATAATAACTCTTGTCTCTTTCAACGGGCCAAGATTCAAGGAGTCATAAATATCGGCCGACATCACACTAATGGAAGCTCCCAAATCAAGTAAAGCATGTTCAAACCTTTTCTTACCAATAGTAATTGGCACCGTGAAACCACCGGGATCCGTGCACTTTGTAGGCATCTTCTTCAAAAGCATAGCCGACGCACTCTCGCCAACTTTAGTAATTTCATTATCAAGCAACCTATCCTTCTTAGTGCATAACTCCTTCATGAACTTAGCATACCTTGGCATTGTCCTTATGGCCTCGATGAATGGAATGTTGATTTCTATCTTCTTGAAGATATCCATGAGTACCTTATCTTGAGCTTCCTTCTTGGACTTAGCAAAACGACTAGGAAAAGGAGGTGGAGTAGTAAAATTAGGAACCGGTTCCTTGGATTGGGCGGTTGGTGTTGAATTCTCCTTTGGTTCGGCATCCTCCTTCTCTTTGACTACCTCTTCACTAGCTTCTTCATGACGAGTTGGACTCTCCACTTGTCTTCCACTTCTTAAAGTGACCGCATTAACATTCTCTCTTGGATTCACAATGGGTTGCGAAGGAAGCTTTGTGGATGCTTGAGCTTTCATTAAGTTCATATCGGTCGCCAATTGTCCCATTTGAGTTTGTAAATCCTTGATTGCCGAATCGGTATTTTGTTGGGTTTGTTATAACATAGAAGTGAGACCTTGCATGCTTTGCATTATCACATTCAACTTGTCATTATCTTGCTCCTTGACTTGTTGTGGTTGGAATTGTTGTTGTTGAGGTTGGAAACGTGATTGTTGGAATCCACCTTGTTGTGCATATGGATTAGGAGCCGCCGCTTGCTTGTTTGCATAGCTAAATTTGGGATGATCCTTCCAACCGGGATTGTAAGTATTTGAGTATGGATCGTACCTTGGCCTTGGATTTGGATATAAAGCATTTACTTGTTCGGTTTCATCATCCGGAATAATTACCGCGGCCAATCGTTGCACTACCCTCTCTATGTTGTTTAACCGTTGA
Organism: Papaver bracteatum; assembly: GCA_023529315.1. Taxonomy (NCBI): domain Eukaryota; kingdom Viridiplantae; phylum Streptophyta; class Magnoliopsida; order Ranunculales; family Papaveraceae; genus Papaver; species Papaver bracteatum. Next base: position 1,465,561 of record JAJJWX010002723.1, on the reverse strand, counting down.
TCGGATTGTGAAGACGAGTCACTAACCTCATGCACCAACTTAACCATTGAATCACCTCTTGCATAGAATTGTTGCGAGTTTGCCGCCATACTTTCAATCAACTCGGTAGCTTCGGCCACCGTCTTGTTCACTAGTGCACCACCACCGGCGCGTGACCATTGGCCAACCGGCCATGCCTTGGTCCCATCCGGCCCCACAACTCATGGTTCCTTATTATTCTATTATTATTTCCATAATTTCATGAAAAATCCTTAATCTCATGATATTTCCTTGGTCCCATGAAAAATAATAAAATTAGGGAAACCCGTGTGCACGGGCCATGGCCGGTTGGTCAAACCCTAGGTGGCTCACACGTCCCACTTTTTTATTAGCATATTTTTCATGTTTTCATAATCCCATGAAATTCCTTGATTTCATGATATTTCCTTCAAATCATGAAATAATACATAAAATTAGGGAAAACGCACGGGACCGGGCTCTGGACGGCCAAACATGCTCCAAGATGGTCCCACACGTCCCTTTATTTTTTTTATTTTTTTTTTATGTTTCCTTCATCTCATGGAAACTCCTTGATTTCAACAAAAAGCTCTTTAATTTTGGTAAAACTCTTTCGTTTTATCATATTTTCCTAAAATCATGAAAAATATTACTCCCTCCGTTCTTAAATTATAGGCTGGTTTCATGTACAATTTACATGAAACCGGCCTATTATTTAAGAACGGAGGGAGTACAAAAATTATGAAAATGTGTGGGATAGCTCCCTTGGACGGCCGGCCATGCCTTGGCCATGAATGGTCCCACACTTTTTCATTATTTTCCTTCATCCGATGAAGTTTTGACGGTTTTATAAAAAAAAAACCTAATTTTGTCATATTTTCTCAAATGGTCGCTCAAACGTGCACCAGAAAATATCAAAATTCTCAGGACTGAGACACGGACGTCTCAACAACAAAAGCACGTTACCTTGACCGACCAGGGTTGGCTTTTTGGCTCGCAATGAGCCAGTCCCACGTGTTTTCACAATTTGACCTAATTTGCACAATTGCACGTAATAGGTCCAAAACTCTCCAGATAATTTCAGAATTTGACGGAACGATCATCATTTGATCCCGTGACCACCCAGGGCCGGTTTCATGACCCCTTGGTCGGTCCCTCACCTTTTCATAATTAATTAGGTTTTATCACCTAATACTGAACCCAGCAGTAATTCAATAAATGATTAAACCAGCATTTAATCATTCTTTCATCACTCGCCAACTCTTCAAAGAGGTCTTGGTTTTTGCTCACGTGAGCATATGAGAATTTCATGGTTGATCCACGGTCCCATGAAGTCAGTTCTCCTTCATTCCATGGTTAATTTTCAAATAAACCATCAATTGATCAAATTAGGGTTTCTGAACCCAAGGATCATGATTCCAGATTCAAACGCTAATAATTTTGCAACGATCTCATGGTCAGTATTCTTATTAATTATGCTCGGTTCAACTACCAGCGCTTTAATTAATATTTTATTTTGGTCACGCTGCCAATAATTCATCAAACGAGCAACACTTTCTCAGATGAGCAATATTTACTCAAATCAAGGAATATTGGTTCAACTATCAATATTCAACAAATTATCTAGCAACACTCGCTCACCTCAACGTGAGGATTACACCACTTTCTCAGCAGAGACGTTCGATTCATGAGTTGCAGAACATTTCACAAAATCATGTTTAGCTCACAAATATGTGGACTCATCGTCCCACGAAGTCATGAAATCAACAACTGACTAAATTAACCACGAGACATCAATCGTGTCACTTGGGGGGGATATTAACTAGGGTTTGGTCTGGCGGTCTATGGCACGTGTGTTCATACATGAAGAGAATGTGAGAAAGTCGTGCAATCAGTTGGAAGAATCAGCAAGATAGTAAGTGGAAAATTAACCAAGTCTCCGCACGATGAATAATTGGTTTAACAAAATTTTCCACTTCCCCACTATCTGATTCCATCAAAGTGTCACACTTCATGGGATCATGGTGTTTTCAACTCCGGCATTATATAATGTCTCTAAATACTAATTGAAACAACAACATTCAAAGATTTTTCAAATATTCGGACAACAATCGTCTGAACGAGCAATTTTTCACCAAAGTTCATACAGGCACTCTTTTGTCTACACGAACTCACAGAAATTACTCTCAATCAGGCAAGATTCAATCATTCAGAGCATTTCACGCTGAATTCATAACACACCTACAATCTCAGATCATCATTGATCTCACACATTTCTCAGCTTCCCTCCTACAGATCAACCCATCCTCTCTTGTGACCGAATTTACTCTAGAACTACCATTGTCTTGGTTTAGGCCGGAGTACTACAGATTGGTATCTCGAACTTAAAGCACCCCCTTCATAGCAGTGCATCTGTATGAGGTTGAACATTTCGCTCGGTTTAAGGAATCTCCTCCGCACGGTCGTCCTCAATTCCGCAAAAACCAGCAAATCGTTTTTCCCCATCTACAGATTGGCGACCACAGTGGGAGATCATTCTCTCGGTTGTAATCTCTCATTCTCACAAAATGGTTGGTCTTAGGTCAGGATCGGTCACAAATCCTAACGCAAATATCGCTAGCACTAGCAACAATGAAGACATCCCGGAAACTATTCCATCCACTAACACTGATGGTGGGGACATCACTCCTCCTCATGCCAATGCGGAAGGTCATCCTTTGTTCGGCCGACATCCCGAAGAAGTCAGAGGAAATCCTCCACCTGCCATCGCTGACCTCATCAAAGCGCAATAAACTCTTGCAAAGAATCAGACGGACATGGCTGCAGTGCAACAAAAGCTATTTGATCACTTGAAGACTCTTACTGATAAGCTGTCAGAGAAAACTCTAGACAAATGGAAAAGAGAAGGAGAAATCCTCAGATGCTTCTGACCCTGAGGTAATTCCAATTCACACCGTGAACGATGATGAAACCAACAAAGCTACAGGTAATTCATCAGCAAAAGAGTCATCAAGCTTCGTCACTCGAGAATACTTGGAGCGCCTTCTGGAGAATCATGGTAAATACAAGACATCACATGTCCATCGTCACCAATCTCCTTATCCTGCTGCTACACAAAGGACTCCACTTCCTGTATGATGGAATTGGAAATGCTTGAGAACATATCTCTCGCTTCCTTGAAGCTTTAGGAGAACATGAACATAACCATGTCGTCCGTCTTAAGGAATTCTCAAAGTCCTTGAAAGGAAGAGCATACACCTGGTATAACAACATCGCGCCAGGGACCATCAATAATTGGGGAGAAATGATTAACGCCTTTTACAGAAAATACTTCTTCGTTTCAGAGCAAATCACCCTCTCTGATATCGGAAGGATGTTTTAAAGAGTTGGTGAAAACCCCAACGACTTTGTAAAAAGATTCAGTGTCCAAGCCTTGGATTGTCATGATCCAAACGTCACAGAGCAACAACTGGTGGAATTGTGCATCAACGGTATGCTCCCGGTCTACAGAGCATTACTGGAGAATATTCGATTATAAACTTTCTCAGAGCTCCACGAATCCGCGAAGAGATCAGCAACCACTGCACCCGCTCTATTAGAAAGAACGAAATCCACAAAGGCTGGAAAAACATGAGACACTCGAGGAAGAAGACGTCTAATAAACAAGCAGTACAACCTGCAGCCTTCCACAAATGCTGTCACATAAGGAAGCAAACGGAAATCTGAACAACATCGCAAGAATAATTCTTCCACCCCTTCAAAGGTACAAAGGAAGGATGACATACAGGCTCCTCCCCAGCATGCAGAAGATCCGGAGGCACCTGATTTTCCCTGCTCCATTGAAGAAGTCATCGAATTTCTGGAAGCCTGGATTCAAGACGGTACAATCAAGTTGACATATGTCAGGAAAGAATCAGACGAAGAGGTGATGGAAAATCCTCGGTACTGTCGATTCCATAGGTTTATTGGTCACCCCACCATCGCTTGCAATACTTTGAAACGCATATTCAAAGAGAAGGTCGAGTCAGGAGAACTTAACTTGGAACTGAAGGGGTGCACAGAGATCCCCTCCCAGTCAGAACTTTCTCCATTTCTGAAGCAACAGTCAAGGAAGCAGTTCAGTCATTAATAGAGCACATATGCGAATTACTTTATCTATCAAAGGCGCAAAGGGGAGATATGTTTATGGCTTTGAATCATATAGTTTCTGGCAAACGCTTGCATATGCTTCCAGAACCTTCAGCCACTGACAGAGAAATGTATGACTGAGGACTGCTCCCCATAGTGCACGTCAAAGGAAATGAATTCAAAAGGACGTTTTTTGACGTTGGTACTGCTGTCAAAATCATTCCTTTGGAGACTCTTAGAGCTTCCAGCATTACTCGACATGAGGCTACTCACGCTCCCACAATAATCAGAGATCATGAAGGGATTCCCAGGGATGCATATGGCTTCATCAATCTCAAGGTTACAGGAGGATCGGTCTGCACAGAGACCAAATTTTACATAATCCGGGAAGACCCCGGATACAACATGATTCTTGGGCGCGCATGGATCCACAATGGGAAATTTATGCCAACACCTTCAGTTGCACTTTCCTTCGCTGAAGAAACCTCTGACTCGGAAGAGGAAACGGAAGATACCTCACCATTTGAATATCTATAGGAGGTCAAATATTTGATAGAAGTTACACAGAAGCCCGAGGAACATCTGAATGCTTTTATTAAGAGATTTCATGCTCAGGCAAGTCTTATTCCTTCTCATATGCCCATGTCTTCAGTTTTCAAATATGCTCATCCGGTTCGAAGGCTTCACTCCACAAATGATTTAGCAATTGCAAAATGCTACGAGTGGATCATCACACCGCAGCAATACTTCACTCAATGGCCGAGTCCAGATCCTCTTCAAGTTGATCATCCAATCAGGAAATTCATTGTAGAATATGTGGCTAAACATGATAGACAATACGAGGGATGCTCCCTACTGTGTGAGTGTCCACATGTGCCGCAAACGTGGAGTCTCATCACACGAATAATTCCAAATCAACAGAAGATATACATGGCACGGACTGCAAATCCAAACAAGTTCAAGGAAGAAGATTTGGTTCTCAAGGCAACTAAATGGGATCTTAATTCTACAAGGAGCTCTAATTGGGAAGGACCATTTATGATCGCTAAGTCCATCATTGGAGGATACTACAAATTGATCAACATGGGTGGACGAACCCGGTATAATTCATGGGAATTGGCTTAAGGCGTTTGTCTGAAACTATAGGGCATTCGAGGTACGGGGCACTTGAGCATGCATGACATCTGGATTTGACATTTTAGGATTTTCTTTCATTGTATTTCAATTCCTCCAAAACGTTTGCAACACTTGCAATCAGTATTTGAAATCAGCAATTTATCAAATATTCAGTTCATATTTCTTCAAAGAAAATATCTATCAAATCCAAAAGAAAATCCTTAACCATCTACCAATCCAAAACCATGATATCAAAACCCAAATAAAACCTCACATCTCTCAGAAATTCATAAGTTCAAGAGATCATACAAAAATGAATCAAAGAATATCAGCAAAGAAAGATTTTTGCGCCTTTGCATCCTTCAAAGCCTGTAAATCCGCCTTTTCCATGTTCAGCTCTTCAGTCAGCCTGGCGATATTGTCCTCCTTCTCCGTCACAGCATCATTGGGAAAGGGTATGTTATTTTCACATGAGTCCTTAATAGCATTCATCTTCTTACGAAGCCACTTCACATTGAAGCCAAGTCTCTCAGAATTCTCCAAGTTGAACTCCCAATCAAAGAGTACATCTGGAGTTATGACATTTCTAGCTCTAGTGCATATGTCGCTTACAACGTGCAAGACTACACTTACCTGCATTGTTAAAGCATAGGCACGCCTGGGATTCCTGTCGACAACTACATGGCCAAATTTCTCCCATATTTTCTTGTACAAACCCGCATATCCAATGGGAACGCTGTATCAACCAACTAACTCATGATACGGGAGTGAAGCATCGAATGGAGGATCAAAAGAAACTCATGCATTTGGGTATTCATGCACAATTATACGGTTTTCAACTACTGGAGCAATTTCTATAATCGGAACAGCAGTTTCTTCGGTACTACCTGCTGGTGTCCTGGGATCTTCTATCACCGAAGAAACAACAATCTGGGTATCCATGGTTTCGTCAATGATGCTTTCATGACTTTTAAGTGCAAAGATAGTTTCCTCCTTATCAAAAACTTCAGGGTTGCTCGTTTTGTCATTTTGGGTTCCTTCATTCTCAACTTCGGTATTTTCCACCTAATACGGAGATTACATGAGATTAGGATCATCCAAGCATGAAACCAAAAGAAATCATGAACTATAGCATTCAAGTAGTTTAACATTATCAAATCACTTCATTATACATGCTCAGTGTCAGCAAATAATGTGGAAGTCACAAGAAGCACGTTTTACAACAAGTCCGTCTGTGCAGATTTTACACTGCCCTGTACGAAATTTCGAACTGGGAGCAATTGGTGAAGAATCAAAGGTTGAGTTATATACCATTATCTTCGTATTGGTGTCACCTACATGTCAAAATTTCATAGCAATCAGACGAACGAGAAAAACGATATGGTCAAAACTCGGAACTACACGACATCTGAAAAAGTTCTGAAAGTCTCCTGGAAGTTCACTATTTCGCCTTTTTCAGGCCCTGAACATGCTCAAAACTTAAAAATCTTTTCTTTTTTAAAGCTTGGAAATTTCCTGGGCTTGAAAATGCATACGGGGATCATCAAAATCTGACATCAGGTGAGAATTCTACGACGATTTTCCTAAAATGCTGATTTCTGAATTTTCTGGTGATGTATTTTCGGCGAAACTTGTCATATATTCACATACATTATCAATCATTCACTCATGAGTCAGCAATTTTATACTTCTATGGGTGAAATACAAGAGAAATACTCACTTGGGTAGTCTCCGAAGTATTCAAAGAACCAGAATTGCTCACGCCGACGTCGACAGCAACATTATTTTCATCCGGTTCTTGACTTTGGGAGCTCTCTTTATAGCCATCCTTCGAGCAAGCGTCGACAGTATTCTCCACGTCCATGGAGTCATCCTCCTGGACATATCCCCAGAAATCAACATTTCATTCATAAGGCGCCATAATTAATATGGGAGGAAAGACTTACAGCTTCTTCTTCATCACTCAAGTCAGAAATTGTTTGCCCAGAAGCGAAAAACTGAAGACCGTCAATACTCGATGGAGTAAAATTCTGCAACGGAATAACGAAGGTAGTTTTAAGATCCTAATTACGTGGACAAGAAGAAGTCATGATGAAAGAGGTATCGACAACTCACCAGATAAGTCACTGGGGACTTTATAGCATTGGGTAACAGCTTATAACCTTTATGCCCGCCTTCTCCGCCATGAACAACCGCCTCAGTTTCTGAGAAATATACACGGATTCGAGGTCTTACGATACGACCGTCCTGTGGAAAAATTCAGTAGCATAATCAGAATACAACAATTATGATTCTATGAAAATTATATAAAAAACGTACCTGAGAGCATCCTGGAGATAATTTTCGCTTATCACCGGAGAGATACTTCAATCTTGGTCGACTAGCAATCATCTCATCAGATGTACGATTCCTTAATGGAGGATGACCGACTATCACGAAGTCATGTAATCGCTCAAATTGATCGTCCCAGAAGTCTGCATAACCCGGAGTCACATAGGAGAATCTATCAGAGCAATGGGACCAGTATTTACTTCCTTCCACATGGGTGTGGTCTAAACGAGTCATGAGCTGCTCAACTGATGGTTTCCTCCTCCGAATAGTTGGAACGCACTGGTCCATCCCCATTTGTCGATCCGCTCTATCAATATTGTACTCTTCCACTGAAAATTCTCCGTACGAGACTGACAGCAGATGACTAGGGGTGCAACTTAGCATGAAATACCTCTCACCATCGTTCAGATCTGCACCGGACGACAAACTAGTGCTCCCTCCAGTATTGAAAGTCATCAGTTGGGAAATATAAGAAGGAACTGATACCCAAGGACGAAAATTGAATTCAGATTCATCATCCAACACGTCAATAAGGTGCGCCTTGGACCGAGGTTGCTTTGTGGACCAACGCATGATCCTAGCATTATCTTTCTCAGGGAAAATATGACGAGCGTCAGTATTTGGTCCTTGCAAAACGCTACGTGGAATAGGTGCATAATTCTCGAAGTGCTCCCACATTAGAGATTGAAGAAACATCGTGTTAGCATAATATTCAATCTTCATGAAGCTATTCGACACACTGGAGTCTACAACCAAAGAATCTAAGTTGTAATACAAGGAGCCTAAGAACAAGCTACCTATTGGGAGTTGCTCTCCTTGAGCCATCTTAATAGTAAAGGGGATCACAAAAGGCTTCAACAAGTTTATGTTGTCTTCAAAAACATCCCTGGACAACCATAAACATAAGAAAGCAGTAATGGGTAACATACCGTCGATAGATTTATCAGAAACCTCATCTTTGGGCCACCAACGTGTCAACCAGAGAGCATAACATCCTTTACTTCCAGCCTTATTTGCTACCTCCATTGCAGCTGTCAAGATGTGAGAAACGGCAGTCTCCCCATCTGAAAGATCCCCAGGGAGATTGCCCGTGATTGGGAGATGCATCAGAGCTGCCACGTCTTCCAAGGTAATGGTAAACTCTCCCCATCTGCATATGAAGGTGTGAGTAGGAATACACCAACGAGCAAGCAGAGCCACAATACTTCTTGCGTCATGATAGAAGAATAACTCCCCAAAAGCTTTAATAGCCCTTGTCACCTGCGCCTAATCGAGCATATCCCTCACATGAGGAAAACCCAGCATATGCCGCGCCCATCCAGCAAACTTCTCCAAAGGTCGAAGAGAAAGCTTAAATTTTATAATTGATGCCAAGAAGACCCCGCGTTCAAGACAAAACCGGATGACTGTCTTAGGAGTCACAAATTTCTTCTGAGTGATAGTCCTGGGATTTATCAGAAGACGATACGCTGGAGATTTCAAATATTTTTCAGCTCCTGGAGTATCTTCCTCAAAAAATGCATCATCAATATTTGGGACGTTCTTAATCCCAGGAGTTTTATCTTCGTCTTCACCAATAGAAGTCTCATCTGTGCATGTCTCATCTCTGGAGATGTCATCATCAACACACATTTCATCTCTTGAAGTGTCGTTAACTTGAGAGCTGGTCATATTTACGAAGTAGCTACAAAAATGCACATTACATTCTACTTCAGTACATCATCCAGAATCGAGGAAATACTAGCGTCTAATGGTAACTCTTAACTCTTACCTTTTTACGCTTCCACTAACGGTAGTGATAGTAATGCTAGAGTTAATACTTCAAAATCGTTCATTTCTTCGAAACCTACAAAGAACCAACAACTCAGTTTTTTCATAAAATCATGAATATTTCTACTGTGTGAACATCCACCATAGAATTAAGAAAAACTAAATCATTATTTCATCATAAATAATTGTTTACTTCTAAGAAATATCACACAAAACTCAAGTTTTTATTTTAGAGAAGATAATATATATTTGCATGTGTATATATAAACAAAACGTTTATTTACTCACGTAAATATATAAAGATTTTTAACATGATCCAACCTCATAAAAATAAATTATGAAACACTCCACGGTTCAAAAAAAATAATCCATGAATCTACCATGGTTTTGCAAAACCATTTTCCTTCGTGTCGTTGTCATACGTCCTCAAAGCGAAGGTTTATTTCAATTTTGTGAAGATTCACGCATTATATGATAAAGTTTTACATGAAATCTCATAAACAAAATTTTATCACTGGACACAAGTTCATATATACATAAAGAAGAGAACTAGTTTCTCTGCATCATCGTTATTCTTTAAAACGAAGATTTTACTTCGGTTTTGTGAAAAATTCACTTTTTCGTGATAAAACTTTGGCTCGCATGAAAGATCATCAATATAGTTTCATCACTGAACCTACGTATTCATATATGAAGGGAAATCACTCCTAAATCAGGAATTATTACTAGTTTTCAAAAACTAACGATCAAACGAACAAACGTTTTCAAAACGAATGTTTTCGACGAAACCCACACTCATATATACACGGGTATATAATTTTACCATGATCAATATGTGAACAACCCATAGAACTCAAGAAAATTAACGAACATCAGTAAAAAAAATAAAAAAATTTGGACGTGTACCTGTCGGCGCCGGCGGAAAGCAGCCGGATTCTGATCGGACGGTGGCGCTCCGGCGATTTTTTTTCCTGATACCGGCGTGAAGGTGATGAAGAGGTGATGGGAGCTTCTGGTCGTGGGAAAATTAAAAAAAAAAAGAGAGAGAAATAATTTCTTTTATATCAAACTTTCTTTCCAAAACCTAATTTTCTAAGGATTTCCTTATTGGGCACGGCCCGCGAATCCTAAACGACCAAGGTCCCGTCATCCAAATTAGCAGTTCAACACCAACTTATGCTCATCAAACGACATTCTATCATGCCACTAGAATCTACTTTCAAGTCATGGTATGCTCGTACGATCGAAATACGGTAACATCTTAACTTAAGACTGAGTTCAATTACTTGTATTGTTATGACCGGAAAATCACCATTCAATGCTGACTGAGGAACACGACTTTCCTTACTAAATAGGGGACTTAATGTAGATGGTGAATTTTTGACAAAGGCTAAAATTGTAAACCCATAATTATACGAACCTCTGATCTAGCAATCAGACGTGAATATTGAGACACTTATCTCTCATTGAATTCTTTGATTGAGAATACTTTCTATCAGAGTGCATATAGGTATGTAGTCTCATAGCTGGACAATGGCGTATCTCATGAATAACTGAACACTTCAGTAATTATTTCTATCGCGGGATGGACAACTCCCAGACAGGTTGCTCTGCTAGTACAGAGCAATGACATCTTCAGGATACAAACTACGAGTTTACCCTGACTATGTAAAAGATATGAAGCTCCAGCAAGCTTATATCAGAATAATTAATGCTCCTAGATAGACCGCTCTGCTAGTATAAAGTCATAAATTAATTATTCCTAAATTCTTGGATTCATCCACAAAATTTCTGAAAATATTCAAATATTTTCGCAGATATTTCATTACGCAAACCATGGTTCTTCCCAGCAGAAATCCATGGATTAGTAATAAATATTCGACGCACGGGCATCATATCTACCTCTAAGAAAGCCCTGTCTCAAACTTAAATTCTTGGATTCATCCGCAGAATTTCTGAAAATATTCAAATATTTTCGAAGATATTTCATTACGCAAACCATGGTTCTTCCCAGCAGAAATCCATGGATTAGTAATAAATATTTGACGCACGGGCATCAGAGCTACCTCTGAGCAAGCCCTGTCTCAAACTTAAATTCTTGGATTCATCCGCAGAATTTCTGAAAATATTCAAATATTTTCGCAGATATTTCATTACGCAAACCATGGTTCTTCCCAGCAGAAATCCATGGATTAGTAATAAATATTCGACGCACGGGCATCAGAGCTACCTTTGAGCTAGCCTTGTCTCAAACTTAAATTCTTGGATTCATCCGCAGAATTTCTGAAAATATTCAAATATTTTCGCTGATATTTCATTACGCAAAGTCAAACCATGGTTCTTCCCAGCAGAAATCCATGGATTAGTAATAAATATTTGACGCACGAGCATCAGAGCTACCTTCTAAGTAATCCCTTTTTCAAATGGTGTAAGTGTATTCAACAATGATACATTAACAACCACCGCACGAACGAGTATTTCAAAATACGATGGAACGATGAACCTATGCAAAATAGGATGAAAAATAACAAATAATTAAAAATTGACCAAGGTGCTGGGAGCATGGACCCACTGACCGGCCAACCGTGGCGTGGTCAATCCCACACCGTTTCCCTCATTTGATAAGGAATTTTCTGCTTTGACGATCAAGTGCGCACCCAAAAAAAAAGACGGAGGAGTATTATTTTGCTTAACTTGGTGCACCCAGCATACTAGTAGACTATAGATAATGTTTTTTTTTTGAAGCATTATATTATTAAGATTAAGTCAAAATTATAAGGATCAGTCATTACAATAGGACTACTACACATGGGCGTTTTATGGCCCCTAATTGTGTTGATAAATTTCCTAGTGTGCTATAGTCCGCTGTTCGATTTGTTAGTCCGTCCACTGCTTGATTTCCTTCTTCATAATTGTGTTTTATAGTGCAATGTGAGTGTAGATACCAAAAATGCACATCGACGCGTGGCGCCATATGAAGGGAGGAGTAACTTAGCATCGCTAGGATAGCCTACATAGTATCTTAGCTTAGTTTCCTTAATTTGTAAGTAAAGGACATTTATGTAAATCCACTTCTACTCTCTTGTACATAAAGAAAATATCTAGGAGAGAGAAGGGATCAGATTTATTTTTCCCCCAACTTTATCTTCTTCCCCAAAACTAGATCTAGAAGGGCTCCAAAAACTTATTAATGGAGTCTCCATTGTAAATAAAATGTAAACATCAAATACTCTAGTGAAATTCGTGGATGTAGATCCCTTTATGGATCGAATCACGTAAAATTGTGTATCCCTTTTATGATTTTAGCACTTCAAATTATCATTTTAGTATGTAAAAGTTAGATCTAGAAATTGTTCCATGGGTTTGAAGTTGAAATTTATTTAGATCTAGAAAAACATTATTTGGGTGTGACTGTGGGATTTTCCGTAGTTACATTTTGATTGAACTTGTTGATTCAAGAAGAAATTCAGTGAAATTGTCTACTACATACATCTTAATTTTTGGATTTTCAAGTTACAAGAGCAAATACGGAAGTTTCACCAAAGTTTCATTTGGTGTACAACGAACATCATCAGAAGTTTAGAGAGATCATGTAACGGAGAAGAAGAAATTGAATCCGGAATGAGTTAACATCAACAAACTTCTCGAAAAGGAACAAATATCTTCATCATTCTTCTTACTTGTATTTTTCTAAGATCCATATCTAGAAAATTTTAAACCAAAACGGAAGCAGCGAAGTAGAAATGGAAATTCTTTCGGGAGAAAAACTACCAGGAGTGAAGGAAGAAACGAGTCTGCATTGATAAAATTCAGAAATCGAGAAGAAATGGCAGGTTGGGTTAAACTACCAACCTCAGCTGTTACGATTCAGGGATGAATTAAGCTTGTGAGATATAAAACCCATTTCGTCAGTTTTGCCGAGAAACCATTTCGTTTGAACAAAGGAGGAAATCAGAATAAACCGTTTCGCCTAAATCAATCCACGAAGAGTAAAGTTCCAGCAAAGCATTAAGCAACAAGCGAAGCAAAGTTTCAGCAACCAAATTCACTTTGTCAACAATCCCAGCGAAGGAAATGCTCAAATCATTTCTCGTCAAGACAACCCCAAACGAAGTAAAACATCTCAAGGCAATTTAATTTGGAAGGGTCATCTCACATATGTTAACAGTGCTCTGAACAGTATCCCAACTCAAACTTGAATCATCACCATAAAGCACAACCAAAAGGGGAAGCATTCTCTAACTCTAGTCTTGTAGGTACAGAGAATCTGCCCGCCACGTGTCCGAGGTAGATTGAACGAGTCAACGAAGTGAATCTTCAAGAAAGATATTATTCACCAATTCCTAAGAAAGTTTCAGTGAAGAGTCAAATCAAGTGTCAGATTTACTTTAGTGAAGTCCATATCACGAGGTATCTATTAATGAGATAGCACTGACTTGTACGGGAAGATACTTCACGAAGAAGATTGGAAATGCGAGGTGTGGATTGTTGTGAAAAAAAAGGGAGAGCATACGAAGTCAACGACGCAAAGTGTGGCTTGCTGAGCAAGAAATAGTAGGATCCCTGAGGTAAAATGAGCGAGATGTGGATTGTTGTGCAAGAAATGGGACAGCTGCACCCGACAACAGCCGAACTTTAAGGCATAAAAGAAGCGAAAAGTTGATCTGAGCGAAGTAAAAAGTGTATACCCGAGATAAATCGAGTTGTATTCCATTATGTAACTTTCTCCTATAAAAGGAGGACTTAGCCCTCTGGGAAAGGGGTTGAAACATTTGGGAAAGGAGAGAGAACTCTTGTGAGAGAGAAGTTAGGATCTTGAGTGTCCATGAGAGGCTTGTAACTTAAAATTTTAAAACCCAGTTGGAATATAAGATTTGTGCTTTATCTCGTTTTTGTTCATCTTCGAGTTCATCAAATTAGTAAGTGGGTGTAACTGTGGATTTTCTGCAGTTACATTTTGGCGCCGAGAAACAGGGATCTCATGTTGAGATTTCAATCTCACTTGAGATAGTTTGAGATATTTGTGATCGTATGAGAGTCATTATTCATCAAGTGAGTTATTACTTCATAAGAGCCGGAGATTAGTGATTAAGAAACCGTGGCAGTGTTGGAAGAGGAAAGGTAGATCTGAGATCTGTTATATTAAAGGTGAACAAGTTAGGTTTGGTCAAAATACCGGTGAATCAAAAAAATAAAAGATTAACTAGTTGTCCATGGCAAGAGTACCGGAACGAGCACATCACATCATTGCATTGAGAAGGAGCTTGCGTCTGGAAGGAAGAGAAGGAGGATGGATGGAGAGAGGTGAAACGTCAAGCATAGGAGGAAGACAAGGTGCAGTCCAACAGGGAGAAGATGATCGTTATCGAGAAGGATCGATCCATACCGCTAACACCGAAACAGAAGAAGAGGAAGAACCTGTGCAAGGAAGCGAAGAAGAGAATATCAATGAAGAAAATATGACGTTAGAACAAATCATAGAGGTGCTACGTTTAGAAAGAGAAAGAGAGAGAGAGCTCTAATGGAGCAAAGAGCCATACTCATGAGGCAGAATGCGTTCCTGATGCAGTAAAACAACCAACTCAACGAGGAAAGGACTGTTCATGATTTACGAGGCGAAGCCGGTACAGGAGAAAATGTGACTCAAGGGGGAGGAGTACCACCGGATGAACAAGGAGAAGAAAGAGGAGAACGAAGGAGGAGGTGCCGAAGAGAAAGCAGCGAAAAAAGGTTGCTGAGAAGAGATTTGGAGGAAACTAGGTGGGAAGATCAAAGATGGCGATTTGAAGAGGAAATAACTCGAGAGGCGAAAAGGCTTCATGAAGAAGAAAGACTAAGAGAATAAGAAAGAATACGAAGAGAAGAAAGATCTCGTGAGGAGAAAATATGTCGTGAAAAAGAATGGAAAGAGGAGGCGAGGAGGTACGCAGAAGAGGAAGAAGAGAGACATCGAGAAGAGAGAAGGGGACATGAGGAAGAGGGAAGATGATGATGAGCGAGATAGAAGAAGGAGAAGGCGCATGCAAGATGAGGGAAAAGATGAGGTCAATCAAACGGTTATGAACGAGATACATGAGATGAAATCATTACTCAACAATTTGTGAAGAGAAGGACGAGTTCAGCTGGCAGAAGCAATTGTGGAGGATGGAAAATCATCATTCTCAAGCGAAATATTGGAGGGAAGGATCCCAGGAAGATGTTCATTGCCCACCTTCGGAAGCATCTTCGATGGAACAGGGAACGCAGTACAACATCTAAAACAGTACACCCTCTCACTAATGCAATAGGCGAAATACGAGACGGTTTTGTGCCAGTATTTCCCAGCCAGTTTAACCGGGGAAGCCTCAAAGTGGTTTGAAGTGTTAGCAGAAGGTTTAATCTCGTCGTTCAAAGATTTGCAGAGGATATTCTTGACAACATACATAAGCAATATCATGTTAAGACCCGGAATAGAAACCTTATTCAACTTGAGAAGGAAACCAAGCGAAAACCTGCCAAGTCTTATAACGAGATGGAGGTCGGTATGCAGTGAACTCGCAGGAAGAGTAGATGAGAGAAATTTTATTCTGGCCTTCGTCAACGCGTTAATACCAACTGATCTCTTGCACACACAACTATTCGTAATTCGAAACACAATAACGATGAGTGAAATCCGAGAGTATCAGGAGGAGTACGTAGCGCTGGAGGATATTGAGGCATCTCTGGTACAATCCAAGGAGGGAAATTCGCGTCTCTTGCCAAGAGTAGCAAGTGTAATAGAAGATGACATGAAATATGTGGAAGCAGAGCTGTTAGCGACAATTCCCGCGAAATTGGTAGCAGTGTCCAGTGGAGATAAAGAGTGGATAGATCATCATCCGAGGTATATTGATCCCAAACCTTGGAATCATGAGTCACGAGGTGATAATTCAAGGAATCCGAGAAGATATAACCCAGGGCAACGATATGGTGATACAAGACCACAGTTCGAGGATGTGGCGTTACCTGAACTTAACACCAAAGTCGAGAAGATATGGGAAGCGATTGTTTTAACAGAAGAAATTCCTCCCCCAGCAAATTTTGGGATGGAACCCTTTCCAAGTGCAAGAAGTGATGACTTTTGCAAATATCATCGTTTTCACGGACACCTCACGGAAGACTGTAGAAACATACGACAGATAATACTTCGTCTAATTAAGAAGGGGAAGCTCAAGAATTTTCTGGCGAATCCAGGGCCATTACCGCCACCGCTACCTCAGAAAGATGATCAAAATCAAGCAAAGATATACAGAATTGAAATTGATAGGGGAACCCAGAGACTAAATTGCAATTCTATTATTCATTCTGCGAAGAACATACTGAATTTTCATGATAATGTATTACAAAGGGTCCATAAACGGGATTTTGAAAGAAATGAGATATTCAGTATCGCAATAAAGGAGCCATTGGAAGAATGGCAAAAAAGATCCATTTCGTTTTCAGCAACATACGCCCCAGATAGAGGACCTTCGCACACATACCCATTGGTGATCACCTTGAACTTCGGATAATACACAAAGTGGGAAGAAAGTTCCACGAGAGAAAAGAAAGTATGGGCAATATACAGAATCTTAGTGGACACGGGGAGCTCGGTGGATATACTCTTTTATCACATATTCAAAACAATGGGCTACCGAGACTCAAACTTAGTGCCGTTAACTTACAATATCTATGGGTTTAACGGAGTGGCATCAAAGTCGAAAGGAGAACTGGTCGTGAAAATATTCGCAGGGGAACTAGAAACCGATGTAACAGTATGTGTGGTGGATTTATAATCCCCTTACAACGCTCTGATTGGGCGACCATGGATACATGGGATCAAGGGAGTAGCGTCAACTTACCACCAAGCTATTCGATTCCCGATGCCAAGCGGGATTGGCGAAATAAAGGGAGATCAGAAATAGGCCAGGGAATGAAACGAAGAAGACGTGCATAACTATGACAAGAAGTTAAGACGCAAGAAAGAGCAAAAGAAGAAGGTGCTGGAAGCGAAGAGGGAAGAAGAATTAATGATATATATATGGTCAAAGCAAAAGAAGGGTGGGCTATTCCCAGTGAAATTCCCGAAGATAAATATAATCCTTTATAGCAATTAAAGGAGCCATCTCCACTCGGAGAACCGGTCATGAACTTCGCCGCAGTAGAACCCACACAGGAGATAAACTTGGGTAACGAAGATGAGGTGAAGATGGTGAGGATCGGGACGAAGATGGAGACGGACGAAGAAGCAAGGTTGATAAATCTGCTGAAAGAATACCTTGATGTCTTTGTGTGGGGCATGAACGAGATTCCAGGAATAGACCCGGAAGTTGCTTGCCATAAACTGGATCTAAACCCAACAATCAAGCCAATAAGGAAACGAATACGGAAGATAGCAACTGCTTACCACGAGCAGATAGAGCAATAATTACAAAAGATGCTGGACTCGGGAATAATAAGACCCGCGAAGTATCCAACATGGATTTCCAGTATGGTAATAGTACCGAAGAAAACTACAGGAATAAGAATATGCATAGATTTTAGCGACTTGAACACAGCTTCCCCGGAGGACAGTTTCTCGCTACCCAATATACCTCAGATGGTGGAGTCAGCATCTGGATACAAACGGCTAACATTGATGGATGGTTATTGCGGGTACAATCAGATACCACTCGCGGAGGAGGACCAAGAGCACACGGCTTTCTTCGCCCCTAGAGGGTTATACTGTTATATGAGAATGCCATTTGGTTTGAAGAATGCGGGGGCAACCTACCAACGGATGGTCGAAAAGATCTTCACTAAGTGGCTGCACACTAAATTGGAAGTCTACGTCGACGATATGTTGGTAAAAACTAAAGAGTCAGGAGATCACGTTGAGTATTTGAAAGAAATCTTCGAACAGATGAGGGCATATAAGATGAAAATAAATCCTGCGAAGTGCATATTTGGAGTAGAATCAGCAAAGTTCCTGGGGCACATGGTGTCCGAAAGGGGAATCGAAGTAGATCCAGCCAAGGTTCAAGCCATATTGGACATGCCATCGCCAACGACAGTAAAATACGTACAAAAAATGAATGGGCAGTTAGCAGCTTTAGGCAGATTCATCTCTAGATCCTCAGATAAATGCAAGCATTTCTTCGATATCTTGAAAAAGGGAGATAAATTTTCATGGGCGCAAGAATTTGAGCAGGCATTAAAAAATATAAAAGAAAATCTTATCAACCTATCAATCCCCCAAAATTCGGAACCAGACGAAGAATTGATGATATGTCTCGTGACTACACCAAATGCAATAAGTTCAGTGTTACTTCGATCAGATGAAGGTGTCAAAAAACCTATCTTTTACGTCAGCAAAACCCTCAATGCTGCTGAAAAGAATTACCCGAAGATAGAAAAAATAATTCTAGCCTTAGTATACTCATCAGAAAAATTATGAACTTATTTTCAGACTAACAAAATTAAGGTTCTAACCAGAATCCCAATAAAGTCAACTTTAAAGAATACGAAGAGAGTCGGGCGAGTTGAAAGATGGAACACCCGAATTGACCAATTCGGATTAAAATAAGAAGCCCAGACTTCCACGAAGTCACACATAGTTTCATAATTTCTGGACGAATTCCCAATGGAAGAAGATGAAGGAGTAGAGGAGATGTTAGATGTAGATGAGGAACGTCCAGATCCCACATACTTGCTAAAAGAAAATCATCCGAGGAGATGGGAGATATTTATGGACGGAGCATCAAACAGCGCCGAAGGAGGAATGGGAATTGTATTTACTTCGCCAGCAGGAGCAAGAACAGTACTCTGCTTTCGGTTGGAATATAAAGCTACTAATAATGAAATAGAATATGAGGCAGTCATACAAGCTCTAAGGCTGGCCATCGAGATGAAACTAGACGAAATAAGAATAACTAGTGACTCCCAGTTGGTAGTCAGGCAGATAGAGGGAAGGTATCAAGCGAATGATGCCGTGATGAACCGATATCTACAACTCGTGAAGGAATATTCAAAGAAGATACCAAATATAATCTGGAGGTAGGTAAGCAGAGATAATAATAGACATGCGGACGCCTTAGCCTTCATTGCATCCATGATTGATGATACTTCGGAAAAATATATCCGAATTGAAAGATTAATGCGTCCATCGGTAACTGACGAGTTAGAAGGTGAAAAGGTCTTAATGATAGAAGAGTATAATTTATCCGACAAGCTGAGAGAAGATGATTGGAGAGCCCCAATTCACAAGTATTTGGAGAGAGGATATTTACCTAGAGACAGATTTGAGGCCCACAAGATCAAGGGGAGATCCCCGAACTATGAGTTGCGAGAAGGAATCCTATATCGGAGGTCATTCCTAGGCCCATAGTTGCGGTGTCTGTCACAGAAAGAGGGGATACAAATCATGAAAGCAATACATTATGGTGATGCTGGGAATCATAGCGGAACAAGGTCATTGGCTTATAAGACTAAGATGCAAGGGTACTTCTGGCCAAACATGCATAAATATGCAAAAGATATTGCGATGAGGTGTGAAGCTTGTCAAAGATTCGGAAAACGGATACATGCGCCATCAACAAAACTGAATTCTGTGTTGAGTGTATGGTCATTTTCCATATAGGGAATAGATATCGTGGGACCATTTTTTGCAGGAAGCCAGCAGCAAAAATACTTGATAGTGGCAACGGATTATTTCACGAAGTGGGTTGAAGCAAAGCCTTTGAAAAATACGCGAGATGGCGACATATACGATTTTATACTAGAACACATCATATGTATATTTTGTATCCCTCTGCAGATCGTTTCCGATAATGGGATGCAATTCGAAGGAGAAAATGTGAAGATGTTGTTTAGCACTTTCAAGATACAATCTGCAAAATCGACCCCGCTGTATCCACAGAGTAATGGACAACCGGAGGCGACGAACAAAACAATAGCATCCACTTTAAAAAAAGAAGTTAGATGGCCATCTCCATAACTGGTGCGAAGAAGTTCCGAATGTACTATGGTCATATAGAACCACCAGGAAAGAAGCAACAGGGATGTCTCCCTTCTGTTTGGCATATGGAGTAGAGGCGGTTCTACCTACCGAGATCATATTTCCTACCACTAAACTAGAGGCCTGGAAAAAGGGTCTGAACTCGGATATGATCCTGGAAAAATTAGATGACTTGGAGGAAAATAGGGAAACTGCTCTACAACACATGACGAATTAACACCGAAGACTATCTCGTGAATACAACAAGAAGGTGGAGGAAAGGGGTTTCATTCCAAGGGAGCTAGTCTTACGAGAAATACCGTCATATCAAAAGGGACCTGGAGGGAAACTGTAGCCTACGTGGGAAGGACCCTTTATTGTGAAGAGAAGAGTGGGGAACGGAGCTTACGAGCTCGCAGACTGTGAGGGGAAAGATACAGATAGCAACAGAGACATCATATATGGCGAAGCAGAAAGGCAAGGCCGAAGACTAGACCACTCGTGGAACCCGATCTACATCAAGAAGTATTATCCTTAGGAAGCGGAGAAATTCGCAGAGAAAGGTGAAATAAAAAAAAGTATCGTTTTGTAAATGACAAGAGAAATGAAATGAAGTGTTTATTGAGCGTAATCAAAAAATGAGCAAGAACAAAGCGAAAAGTGAAATGAAAATACCGAAAAAAAAAAATATGCAAGGGCGAAAAGTAAGACCTCATTAGGAGGCTGCGTAAGACCCACGAAATAAAAAGTATACAGAAGAAAAGGCATAAGTAAGTCCTCTAAAAAACCTCTACTTAGGGAGGCTGAGACCTCGTGGCGTGCAACCTAGTTCGCATAAAGTGCAAGATGCAAAAGTAAGACCTAACGCGCGTCATGAGACAACCTCAGGAGAGGCAAAAGTAAGACCTAACGCGCATCATGAGACAACCTCAGGAGATGGCCCATCCTCCATGAGCTAGGGGAAAAGTAAGACCCATCCACCGGGGCCCCCAATTGGGTAACCACTCGGTAAGGAGTGTAATAACGAGCCAGCGGATAAGAAGATGGCATGGTGTAGTTCTTCCGCTCGGTCCCAAAACCACCCCACCTAAGGTGTGACTTCGTGACCAAGAGCCATATCGGCGAAAGGACATGAGGTCACGAAATAACTGATACCTAAGCCTAAAAGCACGGGGGTACTCAGAGGGGAAGGGACGACACCCTCATTTAGGGAGCTGAGTGACCAAAAAAAGACGACAATGTTACGGGGATGGTACTCACGGGAGTAGGTAGGCCTGTGATATTGCCACATAATAAGACCTCAATGAGCGAGATAAGGCGAGGTGGATGGATCTTTATTCTTACCCGAGTAAAGAGCGCCTGAGACGTCGTCGCAAAACCATGCACAACGGGGTGGGGCAAAATAAGACCTTAACTAGGAGGAAAAATAAGACCCCGAAATGATGAGAGAGATGTGAGGCAGAAAATGAGACCTGAGGCAAAACAAAAAAGCAAGATACGAAGCAAAGCAAAAGGCAAGCACATGACCATGCTTGATCTCGTGAATCATATTAAATGAGAAAGAATGATGAAACGGGGTATAATTACAGACGAGATGGGAACGAGAAGGAATGCAAAGGAGAATCAAAGGCACAAACAATAAAAAATCAAGGAAAGGAGAATAGATACACGAAACATTAAGGTACGCTACATAAATCCGCAAAACAATAAGAGGCAAGTATATACTTTTAAATAAAGTTTTATTCTATTGAGCATTTACTTCGCGCTAAGGCAGGAGATCAATGAATCTGGCGAAATACAGAATGATTTATATTTTCTAATTCCAAGAAACTTCGGAAATACCCAAAGAATAAGGGGAAAGTATATACTTAAATACGTTTACTATTCTTTGACTATCTCCTTCGTAAAGTATATACTTGATATGTCGGATTGATTCCGAGTTAGTAGGATAATCTAGTGAAGTATATGCAGTATTTATCAGGATATGCTAACCATGGTAAGTGCAGCTAGCAGAACGAGATAAGAATATGAAATAACCAAAAGGAAAAAGATGGTATATTAAGGCAAAATAAAAGCAGAAAATATTATGCCCCCCAAGCTTGGGAGTGCCCAGATAAAATGTTAAAGAAACAAAGAACCAAAAGATTGAACTGACATCAAAAAAAAATTCAAGGATTGCCAGCTTCCTCCTCAACAGAACCACTTTCAGATCCTTGAATTCCAGTGTCACCACCACCAGTACCATCTCCACTATTTCCCTCCATGCCCGAGGAAGCTTCGCTTTTGGGCTCCTCAACATCTTCGTCAGTCTCTGTATCTTCGCTCTCACCATCGACATCAATGGGAGGCTCATCATCGGAGAAGATTTCGAGATCCGTGAGAAGAAGGTCAAGGCCATGAGAACGGCATAAATCAGTGACGAATTTTACCTTCTCCTCTTGGGCATTTCTGCGAGTAAACTTCGCAACCCTCTTGGCATCCTTCTCCATCTTATCACAATCTTCATTCAGGAATGCAAGACTTTCCTTCAGATAGGACACCTCCTTGGAAAGATCATCCCTTTGGCGAGATAAGTGCAGGACTTGATTTTTCCAACTCTCCTCAGATTCTGCAAAATGACAGCGAAGTGAGAATCTCGCAGAGCAAAATATGAAGCATGACAATAACACCTAAAGCTACCTTCTTTCTGTGAAATAACAGAACTTAGATTTTTCTGAAGGTCGATGTTCAAAAAGCCAAGTCTTGACGCTTCTGATTCAAGAAAGTCGTAGAGTTCATGAGAAGATTTATCTTCATCTTTGGTAGGATCAGACGAAGGGTTATCATCATCAGGAAACTCTATAACAAGTTTACCACTCCTCGGAGGAACAACAATCTTTTTCTTCATAGGGGAGGCAAGAGCTATTTTCTTGCCTTGAAATCTCTCCAAGCGAGCCACGATGGAGGACAGTTCACCACTTAACCTAGTATTTTCGTCCATTAGCCCAATATTCTCAGCCTCCAACTTCTCATACTTCGGCCCTAGCTCGGAAAGTTCACTCTTGAGTTTGTGAAGTTCGACTTCGGATTTATCTTTCCTCTTAATTATCCTCTCTTTATCCTCCTCCAGCCATTTACCATGATCCATGGAGGAGGAATGAAGATTTCGCGAAGTCGTAAGAAGATTATTAACCCTACGCAACTCAATCCTTAAATGTTCATTTTCTACGTGGAGATGGGAGTTTAGCTCTTCATTATTAGCAGACTCATTGGCTAAACGATCAGACAGGGAATATGACGTCGTCAATTTCTCACTTAAAATCTCATTCTCAGACAAGTAACAGTTAATTTGAGACAAAATATTTGCTTATTCGGCTAGGCAATCCTCAGCGGTCAACTTGGCTTCCTCATAATCCATATAACACTTCGTAGAATGGGCTTAACGAAAATAAAAGAATAGTAAAGACAAAAACGAAATAAAATGAAAGACAGAGAAAGGGATGAAATTACTGCTGAGTTATGAAATCCTTTGATCCTTCTTAGCCGAGCGGTCCCTCTCGTCGGTGAGATCATTCTTAAGTTCCTGAACTCGGGCCCTGGCAGTCTTCAAATTCTCGCGAGTAACTCTTGTCTCTATGAGATGAGCCATGTGGCGGTTGAATTCCTGCGAAGTACATCAAGTTAGAAAAGAACTAAGGCAAGCATCCAGGTTAAAGTCAGTAATACCTACCAAGGCCATAATATCAGCATGTTGCGGGAGAGAGATATTCAGGGAAGCATTAGAAATGAAGGACTGATCTTCAACCAAAAAGGAGTCGGAACTAAAAGAGATCATAGATTCGGTGGCAGCAGATCTAATGGATGGAGCGTCACGAGTCAAAAGGAAAGCATTCCTCAAGAATTCCAAATCGGGCTTATAAGTGATAGGATCCGGAGATGCCTATATAATAAACCGCAATCGCACGGTGTCTACAATGTAGATAGAGGCAAGTACGGGTCGATCCCACGAAGAGCGGTGGAAATACTGTAATCAATATCTCTAAAGAATTAACCAGAAATAATTTTTGGGATTTTAGAATTGAATTTGAAACAATAAAAATAAATAAAAAGAATTAACAAAATACAATGAGAGAGTATCGGTAACCAGGGTTCTATGGTATCCACCACTATTTCTATTCAATTACTGAAATGAAACATAACTCATGAATATCTGTCTATTGTTCGTTCTATCACATCACCTATTATAAGTATTAGAGTCGCAAATATCGCAGGGACACCCTAAGCATGGCGCATCAAAAGACTAAACCAACTTCAGCCGAAACTCTTTCCAAAACAACGACCAACACCTAACTCCATCTCCAAAAGAACGCCTGAAACTTCGTCGAAAATCCCTGATCAACGGGGTGGGGCATAATAAGACCTTAACTAGGAGGCAAAATAAGACCCCTAAATGATGAGAGAGACGCGAGGCAGAAAATGAAACTTGCGGCAAAACAAAAAGGCAAGATATAAAGCAAAGTAAGAGGCAAGCACATTACAAAGCTTGACTACACGAATCACGTAATTCTAAAAGTACTTGTTACATTGCATAAGAAGTACTTACAATCACAAATATACTTTTTATAATATCAAAATTAGCATGGTAAAATTGTAGGAGAAATACTGATGATGCAGGAACAAACGACGACGCGACAAGATAAAGAGAAGATCTGATAACACAAGGTGAGCTACATAAATCCACAAAAGAATAAGAGGCAAGTATATAATTTTAAATGAGATTTTATTCTTTCGAGCATTTACTTCGCTCATTTTCTACTTCCGATATACTTCGGAAATATCCAAAGAATAAGAGGCAAGTATATACTTTAAAAACGTTCTTTATTCTTTGACTATCTCCTTCGTAAAGTATATACTTGGTACATCAGATTGATTCCGAATTAGCAGGATAATTTAGAAATATTCATATAACATTTATCAGACATGCGAATTACACATGCTAACCATGAAATAAATAAAGAAAAAAGTTGATATATTAAGGCAAAATAAAAGCAGAAAATGTCATGCCCCCCAAGCTTGGGAGCACCCATATAAAGTGTTAGAAAAACAAAGGACTAAAAAGTTTGAACCAACATCGAAATAAATAATCAAGGATTTCCAGCTTCCTCCACAACAGAACCACTTCCAGATCCTTGAATTCCAGCTCCATTATCGCCGGTACCAGCACCACTATCACCTTCCGCGCCTTGGAGAACTTCTCTCTTGGGTTCCTCAACATCCTCATCAGTCTCTGTATCTTCGTTCTCACTATCGACATCAACCAGAAGCTCATCATCGGAGAAGACCTCGAGATTCATGAAGGGAAGGTCAAGGCCATGAGAACTACAAAACTCGGTGACGAATTTCACCTTCTCTTCTTGGGCATTTTTTCGGGTGAACTTCGCAATCTTTTTGGCATCCTTCTCCATCTTATCACAATCTTCGTTCAGGAGCGCAACACTTTCCTTCAGGTCGGACACCTCCTTAGCAAGATCATCCCTTTGACGAGATAGGTGTAGGACTTGGTTTTTCCAACTCTCCTCAGATTCTGCAAAATGACAGCGAAGTGAGAAATAAAACTAAACAAGCGAAACATGAAGCATGACAATAACGCCTAGAGCTACCTTCTTTCTGTGAAATAACAGAACTTAAAGTTTTCTGAATATCGATGTTCAGAAAATCAAGTCTTGACGTTTCTGATTCAATAAAGTTGCAGAGATCACGAGAAGATTTATCCTCGTCAATATCAGGTGAAGGATTATCATTATCAGGAGACCCTATAACGAGTTTGCCACTCCTCGGAGGAAAAACAAGCTTCTTCTTCATAGGGGGAAGCCAGGGCTGTTTTCTTTCCTTGAAATCTCTCCAGGCGAGCCAAGATGGAGGACATATCACCACTTAACCTATTATTCTCATCCTTTAGCCCAACATTCCCAGTCCTCGACTTCTCATACTTCGGTTTTAACTTGGAAAGTTCATTTCTGAGTCTGCGAAGTTCAACTTCGGATTTATCTTGTCTTTTAATTATCCTCTTTTTATCCTCCTCTAGTTGTTTACCATGAGCCATGGAGGAGGAATGAAGATTTCGCGAAGTTGTAAGAAGATTATTAACACGACGTAACTCAATTTTTAGGAGTTTATTTTCTTCGTGAAGATGGGAGTTTAGCTTTTCGTTATTAGCAGATTCAGTAGCTAAGCGACCAGACAGAGAATATGACATCGTCAATTTCTCACTTAAAATCTCATTTTCATACAAGTAGCAGTTAATTTGAGACAGAAGATTTTCTTGTTCAGCTAGGAAGTCCTCGGCAGTCGACTTGGCCTCCTCATAATCCAAATAACACTTCGTAGAACGGGCTTGACAAAAATAAAAGAATCGTATAGACAAGAACAAAATAAAATGAAAGGCAGAGAAAGGGCTGAACTTACCACTAAGTTCTGAAATCCTTTGATATTTCTTAGCCGAGCGGTCCCTCTCGTCAGTGAGATCATTTTTAAGTTCCTGAACTCGGGCCCTGGCAGCCTCCAAATTCTCGCGAGTAAATCTTGTCTCCACGAGATGAGCCATGTGGCGGTTGAATTCCTGAGAAGTACAAAAAGTCAGAGAAGAACTAAGGCAGGTAGCCAGGATAAAGTCATTAATACCTACCAAGGCCATAATAGCAGCATTATGTGGGAGGGATAGATTCATAAATGCATTAAAAATGAAGGACTGTTCTTCAGGAAAAAAGGAATCGGAACTAAAAGAGATCAGAGACTCGGTGGCAGCGGATCTAATGGATGGAGAGTCCCGAGTTAAGAGAAAGGCATTCCTAAAGAAGTCCAAATCAGGCTTGTAAGCGGGATCTCCCACTTCATAGACCTTCCTCGGCTTCCCGTGTGACCCGCCAGCAGAAGTAGCAGGTGATTCAGTGGGAGGAACGCCCGTGGTGCTGATTGGAGTCGGCATGGTGGTCTTAGGAACATGATTAGAAGCAGCTTTCTCAGTCACCTGGGAAGCCTTGCCTTTGGGAGGAGGAGAAGTAGGCAACTTTGAAGATTTAGTGGAACTAGGGATCAGAGTTAAGGCGCTCATGTCTAAAATCCTGCGACGTTTTGGAGGAACAACAGCAGAAGGGGACTGAAGCGAGGTATCCTGATAAAATGAAATTAATACCTCGAAGCATGCTCGCATGAAATTAATAAAACAAATAACGGAAGACACGAGATAAACATAACAGCGGAATACCTTGGCGGAAGCAGCGGCAGCGGCAGAAGAGATTTCAAGGCGATCTCGCTTCCTGGGAACCCGAGGGGTAATAACAGAGGGATCCACTAAATTATCCTCCTGCGAAGCACAAAGGATAATCCTTTTTTTTTAAAAGAGCAAAAATAGACGTGGAAGGCGAAGTAAACAATAAATCACCTGATCAGGAGTCGGAGATCCGATAAAGGATTTTTTTGGCATAAGACGATCTATTCTTGATCAGGCCAGGAGCAGGGAGCGAATACTGTGGAAAAATGGAAAAATTAGAAGAAGAAATAAAAAATAAAATAGAGAAGAAGTCTAGCAAACTTACATCGGAAGGCCTCTCAGTCCAACAAAATTTCCAGGGCTCGTAAGCAGCGAGATGGACGTGGGAGAGGGCCTGTCCGAGCTTTTCCTGACTCAACAAAGCCCCAAACCAAGGGACCCTCAAAAACTACTGGAAACATCATCCAGTCTTCATCGTTAGACAAGCACAAAGAGGGGCCATTAGGAGCATCCTTCGAATAACTGACGGGCTCGACATCCAGGAGGAGAATCTTGGAGGGATCCTTTACGGATTTCCGAGATAGAGCGATGCCCCAATCTTGATACTTCCTTCTTCGGCCTTGAGTTTTATCGATATAGTTCTCCGAGAAAGAGGAGATGTTGTAATCAGTCGAGACAAATTCCTCCGCTGCTGAGGGGATTTGAGACAAGCTGTCGGAAGAATGCCTCACAAACTCGTTGACGATGCGAATTGCATTGCCACTCAATTGAAAAACTCCTCTGTTGAGATAGACGAGAATTTCATAGAAAAGTGGGTTATGGGCATCATAAAGAGGGAAGATTAAACTCGCTCTCAGTTGACCTATGGTGGTGATCATCCTAGTAGACGACCATGTTTCTTCTTCGATCCAGCGGCAATTTAATTCCATCTGCCTGGTGGCAAGAATAAGAGGAGTGACCGAAGAATCCACCGCCGGGGATAAATTTAAACCCAATTTCCTTAAGTCAGCCTGAAAATCTTCAAGATACTTTGATATAGTGGCATTGGGAAATTTCTTGGGTACCATTGCTGAAAGAGGAAACGATGATGATGCTGAAGGAATAAAAAAGAATCAAAGATAACAGAAAGAAAAAAAGTGAAAATTTGCAGAGGAACGGTGCCGGAGAAGAAAGAGTTGAAGATTGTAAAGAAGAGAGGGAGATAAAGAGGAGAACTATTTATAATGGACCAAGGCATGACCGGGAGAGGCGGTTAAATGAGAAGAGGAACCAGCTAACAACTGTTAATGAGAATCGTGGGAGACAAGATAGCGAAAAATCCGGGTACGTGGCGGTTACGAACTTAATGAAGGATTCTCTTTCCTTTCTTGGTTCCCGCGAGCGGAATGAGAAAAGGCAAAATGTAAGTACATAAAATCTTTCCGCCACGTGTCCGAGGTAGATTGAATGAGGAAAACGAAATGAATCATCGATAAAGATATTATTCACCAATTCCTAAGTGAGTGTCAGTGAAGAGTCAAATCAGGTGTCAGACTCGCTTTATCAAAGTTGAGACTACGAGGTGTCAATTTACGAGATAACAGTAACTTGCATGGGAAGATGCTTCACGAAGAATCTTGGAAATGTGAAGTGTGGCTTGCTGAGCAAGAAATAGTAAGATCCCCGAGATAAGAAGAGCGAGAGGAGGATTGTTGTGCAATAAAAGGGATAGCATACGAAGTCAACTGCGCGAAGTCTGGACTTGTTGTGCAAGAAATAGTAAGATCCCCGAGATAAGATGAGCGAGATATGGATTGTTGTGCAAGAAATGGGACAGTTGTCCCCGACAACAACCGAACTTTAAGGCGTAAAGGAAGCAGAAATTTGATCTGAGCGAAGTAAAAAGTGCATCCCCGAGATAAATTGGGATGTAACCAATTATGAAACTTTCTCCTATAAAAGGAGGACTTAGCCCCCGGTAAAAGGGGTTGGAACATCTGAAATAGATAAGAGAGATACTGTGAAAGAAGAGTTAGATCTAGAGGGTTCTTGAGCGACTTGTAACTTAATATTATAAAATAAGTTGAAATAGAAGATTTGAGTTCAATCTCGTTTGTATTTATTTTGTGTTCCTAAAATCAGTAAGTGGTTGTGACTATGGATTTTCCGTAGTTACAGAAATAATGGTTAAACCCATTCCGTTGCCAGTCTTGATGATTATTTGATTTGTCATACAATGACAAAACCTACTTCGTCAACTCCCTGCACTAAACACATCTCGACCACTCTTAACATCCATCTCGTCAGTTCATCAAACCCATCTCAACCCATCTCGTCAACCCCTAACCACAATTCATCATTTAACAGTACTCAAGTCTTACTTCTCCAATTAATCTTCTTAGTTCAAGCAAAGTTCTTATAGCACACAATCTCTTACACCATCTCGTAAATACCCCATCTCATCAATACACCAACTCATCATCGCCATTTATGTCACACGAAATCAATACCCACCCAGAGTCAATGAAGCCTATAAAACAAACGAGTGTTCATTCCTCCCAATAGAACACTTAAGTCTTGTTCACAACAACCCAATGAAATCGATAAAGAAAGATGGAACCAATGATACCACTTCGTAAACCATAACCCAGCATCAAGGATATCGTCTCATGTGCTAGCATCGAGCTTCCAACAGAGATGTCAATAAACCACGACAGCAATACAAAGTAAAAAGCATGAACGATATGCAGAGATAAAGAAAGGAAAGCAACGAGCAAAAAAAAAAAGATAAAAGAAAAGGGGAAAAATTAAGACCTCACTAGGAGGCTGCGTAAGACCCACGAAAAAAAAATATATACAAAAGACAAAGGCAAAAGTAAGTCCTCTATAAAACCTCTACTTAGGGAGGCTGAGACCTCTTGGCGTGCAACCTAGTTCGCACAAAGTGCAAGAGGCAAAAGTAAAACCTAACGCGCGTCATGAGACAACCTCAGGAGATGGCCCATCCGCCATGAGCTAGGGAAAAAATTAAGACCCATCCTCCGGGGCCCCCAATTGGGTAACCACTCGGTAAGGGGTGTAAGAAAGAGCCAGTGGAGAAGAAGATGGCCCGGTGTAGTTCTTCCACTCGGTCCCAAAACCACCTCACCTAGGGTGTGACTTCGTAACCAAGAGCCATATCGGTGAAATGGCACGAGGTCACAAAATAACTGATACCTAAGCCCAAAAGCACGGGGGTACTCAGAGGGGAAGGGACGACACCCTCCTTTAGGGAGCTGAGTGACAAAAAAAGACGGCAAAGTTACGGGGCCGGTACTCACGGGAGTAGGTAGGCCTGTGATATTATCGCATGATAAGACCTCAATGAGAGAGATAAGGCGAGGTTTATGGATCTTCATTCTTACCCGAGTAAAGAGCGCCCGAGACTTCGTCGCAAAACCCTGCACAACGGGGTGAGGCAAAATAAGACCTTAACTAGGAGGCAAAATAAGACCCCGAAATAAGAAGAGAGATGTGAGGCAGAAAATGAAACCTGAGGCAAAACAAAAAGGCAAGATACGAAGCAAAGCAAGAGGCAAGCACATGACCATGCTTGACCTCGTGAATCATATCGAATGTGAAAGAATGATGAAGATTCGAGAAATCTTTATCGAATGAGAAACACTTGCAATTGAAATATTGCATACGATAATATTTATATTAACTTGATTATGTTGTGATTTGAATAATAATAATGCAGGAACAAGCTTAAAGGCAGCGAGATATAATTGATGGCGAGATGAAAATATAAAGGAATGCAAAAGATGAATCCGAAACTCAAAATGAAAGATAGTTGAGGCAAGGAGAATAAAAACACAAATAACCAAAAACACAAGGTATGCTTCGAAAATCTACAAAGAATAAGAGGCAAGAACTAATATGATTGTTTTGTTTTTCCTTGATCATTTCCTTCGCAAAGAGCAATGAATACGCGAAGAACTAAATCCACGAGATGAGGAATTAGAACAACACAAGGCAAGATCGATACTCGCAAGACTCAAGAAGCTAAGTAATGCATATCATATCCATATAGCATCCATTTATTACATACATATAGAAAAATCATATCATACATATAGCATTCATTCATTACATACACATAGAACATACTAATTGCATACATTCATTGAACACACATCATATTTAGTACACTATGGGAATTCTTATTATTCATACTTCTTGAAGACAATATTTATCGCCACAAATGCTTCTTGAAGATTGTTAACTAAGGATACTTCTTATACTTCGGATTATATACTTCTAAGGATACTTTGCATATATATGAACCAAGGAGGATATTTCTTCAAAACTTCGCTATCAAGTAGTAAGACATCAAGTAAAACAAGGGCAAAGGCAAGAAAGAGGAAGCATATTACTTTTACTTCGGATAAATTTAGTTCCTTCATCTACCAAAGCAAAAGGAGGCACACACATATATGGAAAAATCCATATTATACACTTCGCGGAATTTTTTTCAAAATTTTTGGATTTGATATGAGTCAAATATAAGGGCGTTAAGCTACAAATGAACCAATATCATGTGAAAATCTACAATGAGGCAAGGAAAGAACAAGAAGTGATACCATCAACTCGTCATCAAGTGCAACATCAACACAAGGTTATCATCGGTAAAGCTCAAACTAGTACTTACAATGGACTTCGCACAAGGATGAAGAAAAGGAAACTCGGAAGAAAATCATCAAAACCAACTTTCATGATTAGAGCTCGCAAAGAATAAACTCGGTACACTCACTCATGAAGATACCTCGCACACTCTGTACTTCGTCAACAACAAGAATCCTCAACAACAATAAAGTATACGAATCAAATGCCATCTCGACAACATTAGTTCACTACATGTAACATGACACCTCGCTACTACTCACCAACATGAAGAATCAACAACCAAGCATGCAAGGGCAAAATCAAGAGCAATGAATCGCTCCAACCACAACAAGATTGAGGATTAATACTTCTTATATATTTCGAGGATTAGTACTTCTTATACTTCATACTTCTTATACTTTATACTTCATATTACTTCGGAAATGGTACTTCAATACAACGACAAGACTTCAGAACTTCGCAAAAGAATAAGAGGCAAGTATATACTTTTTCAAGTTATTATTCTTTCGCCCATTCCTCCATCAACAAAGATCAAAGTCATCTACTCAAGCACCAAACGTCTCGCTCCAAAGAGCTACACGAAGATGGATTTTTCTTAAGAATCGCTCTTCAAGCAACACTCAAGAAAAATAAGGCAAAATGTAGATACCAAAAATGCACATCGACGCGTGGCGCCATATGAAGGGAGGAGTAACTTAGCATCGCTAGGATAGCCTACATAGTATCTTAGCTTATTTTCCTTAATTTGTAAGTAAAGGACATTTATGTAAATCCACTTCTACTCTCTAGTACATAAAGAAAATATCTAGGAGAGAGAAGGGATCAGATTCATTTTTCCCCTAACTTTATCTTCTTCCCCAAAACTAGATCTAGAAGAGCTCCAAAAACTCATTAATGGAGTCTCCCTTGTATATAAAATGTAAACATCAAATACTCTAGTGAAATTTGTGGATGTAGATCCCTTTATGGATCGAACCACGTAAAATTGTGTGTCCCTTTTATGATTTTAGCACTTCAAATTATCATTTTAGTATGTAAAAGTTAGATCTAGAAATTGTTCCATGGGTTTGAAGTTGAAATTTATTTAGATCTAGAAAAACATTATTTAGATGTGACTGTGGGATTTTCCGTAGTTATAATAAGATTTGGACCAATCTAACATTGATTTCGGCAATTATATTCTTTGTGCATTGCATTCTCTTTGCACAGGCCCATCACACAAAATGAATAAACAATAAAGAAAAATGAAAAGGAAAGGTAGGTTGTATCATTGTATGCATGTTTGTATGGGAGACCCAACCTCTCCATGTTATAGTTTGTTTTACAACTTCCCCTTCCCTTACCTGTCCTATCTCTCCCCCCTCCTTTTCCTCCTCCAACTTTTATGTTATAACTTATAAATAGAACACCCCAACACCACCGATACCCTCTCAACACTTTCTTATATTCCTTCCGTTGCAGTTAAGTTTACATCATCAATACCCAAAATTCTACGACATCTCCTTTCATCAAAACATTCTCGGAGTCTTATCATCTCAGTAAGCCATAAACATACAATCAGAAATGTGTAATTCCAAGGCCAAGAACAATTGGAAAGCTACTACGACCACTACAATTGTTGACACTCCGGTAACACCACCTCCTGTTTCTCAAATGGACGGTCGTCCGGTACTTCAACCAGCGGGTAATCGGGTCGCCTGCCTAAACCGACGTAATTCATTGAAAAAAGTCTCTTTGAAAACTCCACCTCCACGAACATCTACTACTAAAACCAAACCTTCATCATCTACTACCAGTACTCCACCTATTTCTCCAAAATCAAAATCTCCTCGACCGCCGGCGCTTAAGAGAGGAAACGATCCAAATAGTTTGAATTCGAGCATTGATAAATCGTTAACACCCCGATTAACAACGCCGAAACTAACACCAACTTTAGTGAGAAAGAAATCCAAGAAATCTCTTACTATAAATGTTAATAATAGTATATCTCCTATGACTAGCAGTAGTACTACTAAAACTATTGAACGTTCATCTTCTTTCAATTATCCGTCTTCGTTGATCGTCGAGTCTCCTGGAAGCATAGCCGCTGCAAGAAGAGAACAAGTTACACTTATTCAAGCTCAAAGGAAAATGAAAATTGCTCATTATGGTAGATCTAAATCTGCAAAATTCGAAGGATACATCATTCCAGTAATCGAAACGTCTTCTAATACTCTTGTTACAAGTCCTGGAGATAAAAGATGTAGTTTTATCACAGCAAATTCAGGTAGGTTACTGATTCATTTAAACTTATTAGTTTTAGCATGTATTGTTTGTTGATCGACCAATTATGTTACTGTATCTTGCAGACCCTCTCTATATTACTTACCATGATGAAGAATGGGGAGTTCCTCTACGTGATGACAAGTAAGTCGGCTGCTACTTGTACAGGGTCCATGAATTTAGTCAGGGCTCCATTTTTACGGGTATAGACGGAATTTTTGTTGTTGCAGGTTGTTGTTTGAAATGCTAGTGTTGAGTGGTGCACAGGTTGGTTCGGATTGGACTTCAATCTTAAAGAAACGTCAAGATTTTAGGTGGGTAGTTTTTATACTTTTCCTTTAAAAGCCAACACTATATTTAGGTTGTTTGATTGATTGTTCTAAAATTTTATCCTCTGCTTCTTTGGTTTTACTTACTGCTAAAAGAACAAATATGTTTTTTCAGGGATGCATTTTCAGGATTCGATCCAGAAATTGTTGCCAGTCTTAATGAAAGACAAATCACATCAATCAGTACTGAATATGGGATCGAATTAAGCAGGGTTCGAGGAGCTGCCGACAACTCTAACCGAATTCTTAAGGTAAATACCAAAAACTTAGTCCCACATTTCCACCGCACACGTACAGTTACTCTTTAAAGTTGAAGTTTGTTAATTTCTCTCCGTCCTCTAATATATGAACCCTGAATTTAATTTACGTATGTATGCCTTTTTTTTTTTTTTTTTTTTTGAAGCACGTGTGTATTTATTATACCGTTGAAGTAAATGTTACAGTATGACCACCTAGAATTTTTTTTTCTTCTTCTTTTTTTTTTGCACATTTCTGGGTAGGTATCAAGTATTGAGCCAAATTCTCTCTCAAATACCTTAGCTCGCTGGTTTTCAGTCCATTCTATTATGCTTAAAAAAAATTTACTCAAAAGAAGGGAAATACCATAAAAAATTCTCCAGAAGAAAAAAGCATAAAAAATTCTCAAGGATCATGATTAGAACAAGGCTAATCTTTCCCCGAAGTAATCAAGATATAGTCAATCTTAATATATTGATTAAACCCAGATAACAAATGAGTAGACATGTTTTTAGAATTGATTAGGTGAAGAGTTTAGTTTGAGTCGTACAGAATGAATAACAAACATGTGACTGCATGTTACTACGAAATAATATTTCTAGTTTTTTCTTAATATAATTTTCATTTCTTTCTTTTTTGCCTAATGCCAATTGTTTGATTTGATGTATAATCGCAGATTCAAAGGGAATTTGGTTCATTCGGCAGCTACTTATGGGGATTTGTAAATAACAAACCCATTTCAACTCGATACAAATCATCACACAAGATCCCTGTGAAGACATCAAAGTCGGAGACAATAAGCAAAGACATGGTTAGGAGAGGGTTTAGGGGTGTGGGGCCAACAGTAATGCATTCATTCATGCAAGCTGCTGGTCTCACGAATGACCATTTGATCACTTGTCCACGGCATCTTCAATGCGTCGTCGCCGAGGCATCTCACCGTCCTACGGTTGCGCCGGCTGTATGATAATAACACTTGGCTGTAACTATAAAAAGGATGGATCACAATATAAGAAAGAGAAGAGAAGCACTACTCCAAGAAATCGTTAATATATGCTAATGAACATCTAACTGTATTTTTTTTTTATAATTTGTGGATATTTTGATGAACTAAAAAAAAAGAAGAACAAAAAATAGATTTGTGAGATTTTTTTTTTGAAATCTATTATAGGGCTCCAAACATTGAGTTTTGAGGATCATAAGATGACAAAATCGGGTAATCAACAAAATCCCATGTCTAACTATTTTTTGTAATGGCTAAAATATCCTTCATGGATTATAAAATTAAATTTATTATCTTCTCCTTCTCTTTTCATTCATAAATCATGATGAAAGTGATGATCATAATTTCATCATGATGAAGATGATGATCATATAAACTCATTCTCTTTTCATCCATAAATCATGATAAAGATGATGATCATATAAAATTCCTATCATTCTTTTTTCTCTCTTCTTCTTCTCCGCCGCAATGAAGATGGCGATCACAAAAAGAAAAAACTAAGAAAACCCATCACTAATTTTTGTTTTTGAAAACCCCCAAATTCGAACGATATGGAAGTATGATTTTTTCAAACCGTAGGATATTTGAACCTAAAATATACGGTTGGGAAACCAAACCGTAGGCACTGTCAACGGTATGGAAGTATGATTTTTGCAAACCGTAGGGTTTTTGAACCCAGAATATATGGTTTGGAAGTTAAGAACTCCAAACCGTAGATGACCTACGGTTGGGAAACCAAACCGTAGACAGTTCTGAAACTGTTTTTTTCAAAAATCTAATTCGATCAAATCCGCCTATCCATGCATTAAAACTAATAAAATGAGATGGGTTTTTTTTGGGCCGACCGACCGGAGGGCCCGATGGGAGTGAGTCCTTTTTATGGCCACTTTTTTGTAAAATGAACTTAACAATTTTGATAAAAGTATTGGATTTGATTTCCATGTGGTTTATTTTTGGTTACTTTTTTACTAGACAAGATTATCCATCCCTTTTAGTCCAATTACTATAACTCTTTGTGTATCATACTCTTGAAGGGGTATAATTGGAAAACAAACTTTAATATAACATATCTAAAAATCAGTGCCTTAGAATTTTACAAATTTTATCTCGTTGGAAAGGTTATAAAAAAATCTACGCAACGAGTATAAATAACAATATCAAATTTAAAATCCATCATCAGATTCTTCTTCGGTCGGCCCTTCCACTGTGACAACGGTTGTACTAGTATTTTTACCTTATTGAAATCATTGCGGGTGGATTAAGTGGTATTAATCGATAATGAATTATTTTGAAAATTGACGATTAATCGAAGAAATAGGCGATGAAGGTGATGGGGAAGACGAAAATGGAAGAGGAATGAAAACAAAATAGTTTTAAGTTTCAATGCTTAATAGGTTGGTATTTTAATATGTTTCTTATAAATTATAAATTATGTCTTCTTATCTTCATCATATGATATTTGAATTTTTAGGATAACAGAGGATAGTGATGCATGTGTTTTGGTGGAGACAGAGGAATACAAAGCATGTGCAAAGAGACAAGGCAGGTCATGTGTTGAATGTCAGACAGAAATATGTGTTAGAGCTTTCAATATTCCATGTGATGACCACCACTACTCAAACGCAAAGTCCTAATTATTTGTTTCTCCCTTTCTTTCTTAACAGGCTGTGTGAATGAAAGAGAGATTATATATAGTCAGTAACTAGGGTGACCACTGCTGGACCCTGTTTTTCTCTTTAATCTCTACCCCTCTACTTCTCTCTATACATTCTGTGATCTCTTACTTTCCTTGAGATAAGGAGCTGTAATTTCAACTTTTTTTTTTTTTTTTTTTTTTTTTTTTTTTGGGGGGGGGGGGGTAACTCAAACAGTATGGTAGTGACTGTATCTCAGATGGGAGTGTTTAATAGGTACGTGTGAGTTTTGATTGTCTTGTAAAAACTTCTGTAATGCATGTGATGAGGTACCTAATTATATATACTCATAAAGCTTTCTGTTTGTCTATGAGTTAAACCAAATAATAAACATGTAAATTGTAATGTATCTGCTGAATTCTTTGTGTTCGGTTGGAGACGGCTTTAGACTCACAGTCACAACACATAAAAGAGATGTGAAAAGGGAAATACTTATAAGTGCAACTCGGGTTTGTCTGTGGATCCATTAAATGCAAGCATAATACCCATCACTAGCTCGGCTCATAAATGTGACGCTACTATTTTCTCAATAGGCTACCTCATACTAGTTTCTCAATAGGCTACATGTAGCGAGTGATCTACATAACTATTACGCAAACATCTTGGTCTGTGTTTCACAAAAAAAAAAAATTGGCACGAAATCAAGATGGTCTGGATCAACAGATGGCAAATAATTTTGGTTAAAATGGTGCAACCTAACATAGCCATCTTCTCCTCCACTTGAGAAACTGTGCAAAACAGGAAGAAGAAGAAAAAAACCTAAGAACTATGGATTGGAATGATAAACTTCGATAAGATACTGTAACTTGTGAAATATGCACCAATTACAAGATGGATAAATTGACAGTTTCAAATGATATTAAAAGGGGTATTTTCCGTTACTTCCCCTTCAAATATTACTAATTAAGAAAACCTCCCCAAAGAGCGTTAAATATGGTATTGCAGTGGGTAGTAGGATGATGAAATAATGCAAAGATATCAATGTAGAGTGCAGGATGTGCAATGGTGTTGTTGAAACTTTGGAACATTTGTTTCTACACTGTCATGTACCTCAAGTTGTTCTATTTGCTTCTCACCTAACTCTCAGAATTGATGCAAGCCTAAACCTCTCAGTTCACCACTATATCAAGAGTTGGTTATTAGAAGGTGGAGATTATTCTAAATTAAAAATCGGGGTTTGTCTATTCTGGAGCATATGGAAGACCATGAATAACATAATCTTCAACAAAGGAATTGTGCATATTCAGAAAATGCTGCAGGAGGCTTCTTATTGGTTTCATCGTGATATCAATACTCAAGATGATACCACTCTCCCCAGTGAACAGGACCTGCTGGACTCTGTTGAGATTGTTTGGTCCCCTCCCACTCAATCAAAAGCCAAAATTAATTTTGATGTTGCTGCAGGGCCTAGAGGTTTTGCTTGTGCTGCAGTGGCAAGGAACTACAACTATGAGTCTAATGGGCGTCAGACAAAAGTTTTCGCCTTCATTACTCCTGTAGAAGCTGAATCTCATGGTGCATTGGTGGGAATTGATCTTGCTATCAACAAGGATATGAGGCACATTATTATTGAAGGTGATTCACTCACTGTGATCGACTCTCTAAGGTACAATAACTCCCCAGTCCCTTGGCGTATAAATAATACTATTGGAAGAATCAAAGACAAGCTAGGGCACTTCTCATCAGTCGAATTTAGCTTTATTAAAAAGGAAGCCAACTCCATGGCTCATTTCTTAGCAGCTTATGTTGTATAGAACCAACTGTCTAGTCAGTGGTTAACATCTCCTCCTTCTTGTATCACTCACTTGTTTAGTGAGGTTTCTTCTGTTGGAGAAAATGAGTTTATTATTTTGATCTTATGGTCTTCATGGGAATGGAACTTAGGACCTTTGGGTCTCTAAGACCGTCCACAATCATAGACCAAACCAAAGACTAAAACTAAACTAAAAACTAAAAAAAAATAGGTTTGGTCTGTGGTTGCACGCTACCGTGATAGAGCAAAAATTTGGTCAAGCGTACTTTTAATGTGCGATTGACATTGAGCGGACATACAATGAGCTCCTCAATGGGGTGGAAGATTTAGTGTTCGCCCGGTTTGATATCAGGCGAAGATTTAAAGTTCGCCCCATCACCAGGAGAAGATTTAAAGTTCGCCCCAATGGGGTGGATGATTTAATGTTCGCCCCAATGGGGTGGATGATTTAATGTTCTCCCCACTCCTTGGGTGGAAGATTTGAAGTTCTCCCCAATGGGGTGGTAGATTTAATGTTCGCCCCATTCCTTGGGTGGAAGATTTAATGTTTGCCCCACACAGGCGTACTTTGAAATTCTGCCCCACTATATTTAGTTATACTCCAACTTCTCGACCAAATTTACTCGTGTTTACGCTCTCTCTCCAACTAAAACCAAATAATATGGTTATACTCCTGCCCACTGCGATTGATTTTCAACTAAATATGGGGTTTACTCCATTTTTTACTCGTCCATTGTGGACGCTCTAAGAGAACTTACTCATTTTCTTATGAGTGAATGAAAGAGAACCTTTAGTCCCACATTGGGTATGACTAAAGAGGAGTTCCACTCTATAGCTATTCCTTTATGGATAGTTAGTAAAAAAATGTGGGCTGAATGGGTGGGGCAAAATATGTATACACCGTGGACAAGAGCAACCAAGACTTACCTTTTTTGAGAAAATTCTTTTTGAATTATTTCCTAAAACGTTTTGAAACTCAAAATAAATTGTCTTAATTGTGGGGGGTCATCTGATCCGGGAGATTTATTTTCTTTCCGGTTTTATAATTATGTCGACATTATGTGTAGTTAATTGCATGGCTGTTTTTTACAGTTTTGGAAAATTTTAAATTAATGAAAATTTATTCTGTTTTTATTACTGATTTATTCTCTCATTAATTCGCAATTAATACACATTATTCTCGACCTTCTCTCTTCTCCCTTATATAAACCACTCGAATTCTTCATTCCAAATTGTGTCCAGAAGAGCTACTATCCTCTTCTTTTCGTCTCTCACCCTCTGTGTGGTTTTTAATTCTTTGTGCCATTGTTGTTGAGTTCGTATGAGTGGGAAAGTATTGTAGTGCTAACAGTTCTTGCATCAGGCAGTTTTATCCTGGATACAACTTGACCACAGGGTATAGACATCACTCATTCTTGAGGCGTACCGGTCAACTATTGTGTTAAGGACAGCGTGTTGAACACATGACTTTGTCTTCTGTCTGCTGTCTTTGAGTGTTTGTTTACCTTCCAGAACTT
Source organism: Papaver bracteatum (assembly GCA_023529315.1). NCBI lineage: Eukaryota > Viridiplantae > Streptophyta > Magnoliopsida > Ranunculales > Papaveraceae > Papaver > Papaver bracteatum. Next base: position 1,424,559 of record JAJJWX010002723.1, on the reverse strand, counting down.
TTCTTTCTAACATATTCTTTGAGTGTTTTTATTGTTACAGACGCAACAATCTTAGCACAATAGATCTTTTTTCTGTCTGTAACAATGGGTAAGAATGATGTTGAAAGGCCAGCAAAATTTTCTTGAAAATATTTCAAAAGATGCAATCGAAGATGTTATTTTTCCTGAGTTATCATGAGTTAGATCATTATGTTTTGGTTCCTTTTGATGAGAGTTTGAAGGATATGTGGCGTGAACTTGAGTTGGAGAATTGGGTTAGGCAGAACTATATGGAAAAAAATCACATTCTGAACTGTTTATAAGATGCTTTGTATGACTTCTACATTGCAAAAGAGAACTTTAATGCTTCTGATTTATGGGTTGCTTTGGAGGCAAAATACCAAGCTGAAACTGCTGGAAGCAAGAAATTCTTGGTGGCTAGGATTTATGAATACAAAATGTCGAATGACTAGTCTGTGGTTGATTAATTCCTTGAACTCCAGAAAATTATGAATGAAATTCTTGCGGAAGGTATGGTGATTGATGAAACTTTTCAAGTGTCTACTGTCATCGAGAAATTGCCTTCTTCCTGGTCCGAGTACAAGAAGAAACTGAGACATGAAACTACCGAAATTACTATGGTTGATTTGGGTAAGAAGATTCAAGTAGAAGAAATGTTGTTCTCCAAGGAAAAGAACGTGTCTTCTGCAAGGGACATATCTAAAAAAGCTCATGTGACTGAACACAAAGGTTCCAATGCTGACAAGAACCGAAACAACTCCAAGAAACCCCCAGGAAAGAAAGGTATGTTTCAAAAACTAAAATCTAGCATTAATAAAATTAAGGGTGATTGCTATGCGTGTGGAAATCCCGGCCATATGGCGGTTCACTGTAGAAACCGTAAGGACCTTAAAAAGAAAAATAATGCTAATTTGGTTGAAAACAACAAAGATGAATTTGCTGGCACGGTGTATGAAGTAAATTGGGTAACAAATGTGAGAGACTGGTGGGTAGACTCTGGGGCTACCAAACAGGTCTGTGGAAACAGAGATATGTTCACCTCCTACAATAAGGTAGGGGAAGGAGAAAAACTCTATATGGGTAACTCATCTGGAGATGCGGTTGTAGGAAAAGGCAAGGTTGGGCTCAAGCTCACTTCTAGCAAGACTCTCACTTTGAATGAAGTTCTTCATGTTCCGGACATCTGCAAAAATCTTATTTCTTGTGGTGTGTTAGATGATAAGGTTTTTAAAATTGTAATTGAATCCGGGAAATGTGTTGTAACTAAGGGTAAGGATTATATGGGGCATGGTTATAAGACTGAGGGTCTATATAAGCTTAATGTAAACTCTGATGTAATTAATAAGATTGATTCTTCTGCTTATGTTTGTGAGTCTTTGGATGTTTGGCATGGTAGACTTGGACATGTAAATTTTAAGTCAATGCATAAACTAGCCAATGTAGGCTGCATACCCAAATTTAGTTTGGAAAAAGAACACAAATGTGAAATATGCGTAGAATCAAAGTATGCTAGAAAAACTTTTAGCAAAAATGTTCATAGAAATTCTAAAACCTTAGAATAAATTCACTCAGACCTAGTTGACATGAAATCGGTTCAAACTAGAGGTGGTAAGAAATGGTTTGTTACTTTTATAGATGACTGTACTAGGTACTGTCATATATATTTGCTTAGAGGTAAGGATGATGCCTTAGAAGCCTTTAAGATGTATAAACTTGAAGTTGAAAACCAATTGAATACTACAATTAAAACAGTTAGGTCTGACCATGGTGGTGAGTACAGAGTTCCGATAGGATATTTCTGTGTAAAACATGGTATTATACATGAGGTTACCCCTCCTTATTCACCTCAGTCCAATGGTGTAGCTGAACGTAAGAACCGTAACCTTAAGTAGATGATGAATGCCATGTTAATTAGTTCAGGATTACATTCAAACTTGTGGGGGTTGTCCTCTCAGCCTGCTATATCCTGAACAAAGTACCTTTTAAAGGATAAGATAAAACTCCATATGAACTGTGGAAAGGTAGACAACCTTCTTTAGCATACTTCAAAGTGTGGGGGTATTTGGCTAAGGTTGACATCCCTAAACCGAAAACAACCAAGATAGGACCCAAAACTGTTGACTGTGTCTTCAAAGGGTATCCTGAGCATACTACTATATATATATTTATGGTTGTGAGTTCTGAAATTTCTCAAATTGGTGTGAATACAATTATGGAGTCTAGGGATATTGTGTTTCTTTAAAATACGACTCTCATAAGAGAGGTGTTGATCCCCTAGATGTCCCTTCAACTAGTCATACTTTACCTTCAGAGCAAGATGAAGTCGAAATTGAGCCTAGAAGAGGTAAAAGAGCTAGAACCAAAACCTCATTTGGAGATGACTTCGTAACACTAGCCGAGATTGATCCTCAGACTTATAGAGAAGCCATGACTTCTTCTGAAGCTCCGTGGTTGAAAGAGTCTGCTATTAATGAAATGGAATACATCAAAGAGAATGATACGTATGAGATAGTAGATTTACCTCCAGGGTGTAAGGCCATAGGATGTAAATGGATCTTCAAGAGGAAACATAACATAGATGGAACTGTTCAAACTTACAAGGCTAGGTTAGTATCTAAAGGCTATAAACAAAAGGAAGGTGTATATTTCTTTGATACTTACTCACCCGTTACGAGAATTAATTCCATTAGGATATTAATTGCTATAGCTGTGGTGCATAACCTAGAGATACATCAAATGGATGTTAAGACAGCTTTTCTAAATGGTGAATTAGATGAAGAAATTTACATGGAACAACCTGAGGGATTTGTAGTGAAAGGGTGTGAAAACAAAGTTTGTAAACTTAAAAAATCTTTGTATGGATTGAAACAAGCACCTAAACAATGGCATGAAAAATTTGATCATGTAATGTTTTCTAGTGGTTTTAAAATAAACGAATCTGACAAGTGTGTCTATACTAAACTTGTGAATGATGCATGTGTGATTGTATGCTTGTATGTTGATGATATGCTTATACTTGATACAAACATGGATGTAATTAATTTCACTAAGAATATGCTCAATGAGAACTTTGACATGAAAGACTTAAGCCCCGCAGATGTAATCTTAGGGATGAAAATTAGAAGAAATTCTAACGGTTATAGTCTTAGTCAATCTCATTATGTTGAATCTGTGCTTAGAAAATTCAATCATTTTGATTGTAAACCTGTTTATACTCTGTATGATCCTTGTTGTAGACTCAAAAAGAATAAGGGTAATGGAGTTTCACAACTTGAATACTCACGAGTTATAGGAAGTAAGATGTATTTGATGAACTATACTAGGCCAGACATTGCTTATGCTGTGAGTAGGTTAAGTAGGTATACTTGTAATCCAGGGAAGGAACACTGGGATGCACTTTTTAGAGTGCTGAGCTATTTGAAATACACTTTGACCTTCTGTTTTAATTATGATGGGTACCCTACCGTCCTTGAGGGATTTTGTGATGCAAACTGGATATCAGACTCAGAGGAGTCTAAGTCTACGAGTGGATATGTTTTCACTCTAGTAGGTGGTGATGTTTCTTGGAAAAGTTCCAAATAGACCTGCATAGCTCGATCCACTATGGAACCCGAGTTTATTGCGTTAGATAAAGCAGGAAAGGAAGCCGCTTGGCTATGATGCTTTTTAGAAGACATTACTCTCTGGCATAGGCCTGTGCCAGCTATATCTATACATTGTGATAATCAAGCTGTTATAGCTAATGCTAAAAACAGCTTATATAATGGGAAGTCTATACATATTAAAAGAAGACATGATACCCTGAAAAAACTAATCTCAAAAGGCGTTATTTCCATTGAATGGGTAAAGGCCAAGGAAAATATCGCAGACCCTTTGATGAAAGGTTTGTCCAAGGAGATAGTTAATAATGCATCGAGGGGGGTGGGGCTTAGGCTCATTAAATAAACTTTCTATGAAGGATACTCAACCTTGCTGACTGGAGATCCCAAGATCAAGGTTTTGAATGAGACAACTAATTTATGGCGGGTAAAGGTAAACACTATCAGAAAATTTAATTCTTTGCCCCTTCCCTATGGTGTAGACGTGATAGTGTGACTGCATGTGAAGGATGACTTTTAATTAAGTCTTAATGAGTTATCGGATCTGAAAAAATTTCACTAGCGATCGGATCTGAAAAAATTTCGTCACTAAATTTTCGTAAATTCTAGCTTTTTTCCAAAATTCACAAACTTATTCACGATGGTTGAGACTACTGAATTGGATCCAAACAAGGGCAAGACTTCTTTTGTCGAAAAATTAAGAGGTAAGCAAATTCTACAACCCTCAACTGTAGATATTAACAGTTTACCAAATCCATCGCTCATAGATGGTGAACCGTCTCTGGTAATCCCTCAAGATTTCTATCAAGAGGGTTGCAAACCTTTTCAACATAGCTTCATAGCCAGACTGAACTTCTCTGGTTTGAAATTTGCCGAGGTTAAGATGAACTTAGAAACTCAGTGGAAATTAAACACTAATTGTGTTAGGTTCATACCAATGAGTAAAGGGTTTTTCATTATCATGTTGCAAGATGAAGAGACAAAGGTAAAGATTCGAAATTCAAAGTGGTATGTTAATCAGATTGAACTTCGTCTAATTGATTGGTACCCGGGCTTCGACTCGGAAAGACAGAAGACTTCTCATGCTGCTGTTTGGGTGCATTTCTCAGGTTTTCCCGTAGAATTATGGAATGAAAAAACTCTAATGGCTTTAGGAAAGGTTATTGGTAACCCTATTGTGGTTGATCAAAGAACGCTTAATATGGAGTTTGGTTACTTTGGTTCCGTTCTGGTAGACATGGACTTTGCGAACCATATTCCTTCAAGGATGAATATTACGGTGGGGGGCGTAGTTTCTGGAAATATATAGAAATTCCAAAACCACCGAAATTCTGCTTGCACTGCTGAATAATTGGTCACAGCGACAATGAATGTAGAAGGGTTAAAAGTAATCATCAACAAGAAAAGAATAATGATAAGGGAGACACAAACCAAAGCTGGAAGGAAGCTAAAACAAGGAGGAGTAATAAAAATAAAATTACTACAGAGAAGGGACTGGATACTGAGAATGAGAATGAGAATGATAATGTAGCTTACGCAGAGGTAAGCAGAGCTGAAATGGTTGTGGCACCTGAGGTTGAGGTAATAATAGAGGAGAATGCTGGAGATGGGAAGAAGATCTCTCAACTGGAAGATGAAATTGCTCGTTCCAAAGCTACTATTCGTGCTGCTGAAGCTGAATTGGCAAGAACTAAGCTTGATGCAGCTGCGAAACTAGTTTTAGCGAAAAGGACTGTGTTAGAGAGAACCAGCGCCTTAGTACCTAAGTCAAATGATCCTGCTGCTGAACGGGATGCTAATGATAGGAATGAGGATTTCTCGTCTCCAACTCCTTTGTGTGATGATATAATGGCAAGTGAACGGGCTTTGAATTCAAATAGATACAATGTGTTGAATGCAGCCTTGGTTGAAGATGAGGATACAAGTGTTACGGAATCTTCTGATGCTTCTACAGACCTGGAACACTCTGCTGAGAAAATCAAGGATTGGGGTGGATACGACGCGGAAAAAAGAGCAGCTGCGGCCGCAAAAAAGAAAAAACGGGGTGCTAGAGGAGTGCGAGCAACAAGGAGTCTGAATAACAACTCTGGCGAATCTAAGAGTTCTAACTCCGAGCCTCAGTCGGTGGAAAATTCTTTATCTGACACAGAGCCTGAAGCAGGTTTAGGCTTCCGTGCTAGGAAAGGATTTTCTCCTAGGCCGAAAGCTAAGCACACAGATTCTCCGGACTCATCTGGTACTTCCAAAGGTGAGGTTAACTCAACTAAGATAGCAATAAAAAATCCAAAACGTTCTTAATGCGGGTTTTTTTTTTGGAATATAAATGGAGTTGCGAAACCTATAGCGCAAACTAGGTTAAGAGAGTTAATTCGGGATTTCAAACCTGAGATTCTTTGTATAGCAGAACCTAAGGTACGTAGTACAGATTCTTTCATTTCTAGGCTGAATTTGAATGGTTTTAAAAAAAGGGTTATCCATAATACTTCTAATACCTCAATTGGAAATATTTGGATTTTCTGGTTGGAATCTTTTGATGATCTGTTAGTGGTTAACTTGAGTAGACAAGCAATAACGGTGGCTGTCAATGGAGTCCACTGTTCTTTTATTCATGCAAGCTATCTCCAAATAACTAGAAGAAGGCTTTGGGAACATCTTGAGAATACTGACGACAACATCCCGTGGTTAGTAATTGGCGATTTCAACTGTATTCTGCGTAATGAAGAGAAAAAGGGAGGCTTGGAAACTAGGAATTCAGTCATTAATGAATTTAGTGACTGGATGGAAAACAATAATCTGTTTGAGGCGGACTCATTGGGAAACAACTTCACCTGGTCTAATGGGCAGTCCGGTAATGACAGAATAATTAGTAAGCTTGATCGTGCAATAATCAATCCAGATTGGTTAACAAAGTTCGAGAATTGGAGGTGTAAATCTCTCACAAGAGATGCTTCAGATCATTCTCCCCTGATTGGATACCCTTTTATGGTGGCGAGGCCACAGCGTGCTCCCTTTCGAATCCAAAAAATGTGGTTCTTACATCAAGATTTTGTGAGAATGGTAACGGAAAATTGGAATCTTCTAGTTTTTGGTACTCCGGACTACATTTTTCCTTTCAAGTTGAAGAGGCTAAAATTAGAGATGAAGGCTTGGAATCTAAGGGTTTTCGGCAACATTCATTCTCGTCTTAAGCAAACCAAACTCGGATTTGAAAGGGATGCTAGGCTTTCTGATGAGGACCCATCAAATATTTATAACTTGAATGCTATGAAAGATGCTATGTCTATACTTCATGATACTAATCTTTAGAACTTGTCCATGCTAAGGCAGAAAGCGAGGAATAAATGGCTGGTGGAAGGAGCGAGTAACACGGCTTACTTTCATAACTGCATTAGGACTCGCAGGAGTAATAATGTTATTTCTGAATTGGTGGACACTGCAGGTACGGTCATTAGTGATACATCGCTTTTACGTGATCATGTGGTTAGCTACTATGAGGATAAATTCAATGGGACTGAAGACTCAATTGAGGAAGGCCTTTTTGACTACGAGCATGATTGCATTACTATGGAGTAAAGCAGGGAGATGGACTCGATTCCTTCAGCCGAAGAAATAAAAAGGGTTGTTTGGGATTTGGATGCCGACAGTGCGCCAGGTCTGGATGGTTACTCGGGGTGCTTTTATCGACACTGCTGGGATGTGATTCAAGAAGATATTATTAAGGCAATTACCTACTGTTGGACTGTGAAGAATATTCCAAAGGGAGCTAATTCCAGTCTACTGATTCTTTTGGCGAAGGTGCGTGGGGCAAACACTCTTCGCAATTTTAGACCTATAGGTTTGAGTAACTTTTTCATTAAAATCGTTACCAAAATTATGGTTACTCGTTTTGGAAAAGTGTTGGATAAATTGGTCTCTCAGGAGCAGGTTGCTTTTATTAAGGGAAGGAACATTCACGAAAATATTGCTTTGGCTTCGGAGATGATAAATGAGCTGCACATCAAAAGAAAAGACGGTAACTTAGGTTTGAAGCTTGATATTTCTCAAGCTTTCGATACGGTAACTTGGTCTTTTATTTTGGAAGTTTTTAGACGATATGGTTTTTCAGACAGCTGGTGTTCTTGGATTCTGAATATTCTGCAATCTGATCGGATTTCGGTTCTTTTGAATGGCAGTCCTAAAGGTTTCTTCGGTGTTAATAGGGGACTGCGCCAAGGAGACCCCCTGTCTCCCCTTATTTTTGTGCTGATAGAAGATGTTTTGAGCAGGAATATCTTGAAGTTGTTCAATACAGGGAAGATGACTCATATGGTGACTCATAAGGGAATATCTCCTACTCATTTGTTCTTTGCAGAAGATATAATGATCTTTTGTAAGGGTAATTTGAAGAGTGTTCATAATCTGGTTGACTTGTTGGGTAGTTATCAAAAAGCTTCAGGCCAAACTGCTGTTTGTAGGCGGAAAAAGCGAGAATCTATTATGGTGGTGGTTATCTTAGCAGATGTAGATACCTTAATGTTTATTTGGGTATGTCTATTGCTACTTTCCCAGTAGTTATCCGGGAGTTCAAGTCATGCCAGTGTAATCAGATATAGACATATTAGTAATATTGTTGACAAGATTAAGAGTCAGTTGACTGGTTGGAAGGGGATTCTTCTTTCTTTTCAGGATAGAATTGTTCTGGTGAAGCATGTCATTGCTAGTTACTCTATACATAATATGGCAGTCTATAAGTGGCCACGTAAATTTGTGTTGCAAAGTGAAAGAGCTATCAGGAATTTCATTTGGGCAGGTGATGTTAATTCAAAAAGGTCTTTTGTGGTTGGTTTTGAAAAAGTATGTACTTCATATGAAGAGGGTGGGCTTGGGATTAATAGTATGTTGATTATGAATAAAGCTTTATTGATGAAGCTTTGGTGGAAAATTCGTACGTCTCAGAAACTATGGGCTAATTATCTTCGGGCGAAATTTTTTGGAAGAAACGGAGCTTTGAAAAGGTATGGTTTAAAATCTTCGATAATGCCTGGGATTCGTTGGGTTTATGATCAGGTGGAGCAGAATACCAAAGTCTTAATCGGAGATGGCCGCAACACTTCCTTGTACTTCGACGCTTGGTGTAACAATGAGAGTATTGCCTGTATTCTTAATACTCAAGACCTGGACAGAAATCTAAAAGTCGGTGACCTTTTGGTGGATGGTAACTGGTCAATTGATGGCTATCACTTACAAAAGTTTACAGATATAGGAATCGACCTGAATAATCTCCCGAAGCCGGTGGAAGTGAGAGATGTCAGATTCTGGAAAGCGGAGCAAAAAGGGAATTTTAATGTGCGTTATGCGAGGAGTATTATTAGTCCTAAAATTGGGGATTTTGAAGGTGATTCTCTCATTTGGAAGAAGTATATTCATCCAACTTTAGCGGCTCAGAACTGGAAGATCCTTCGTGGAGCTTGCGCTACGCAGGATAAGGTTCGTTCTCGTTTTAAAATCGAAATGCCTACTAAATGTGTTTTATGTTGTGCTGCTGAGGAGTCGCTTGAGCACATATTGTGGGAATGTAATTTCGCTATGAAAGCTTGGATGTGGATAGCTGAAGTGTTTGACCTCATGCCTCATCACCATCTTGGCACGGCTTACAAGGAAGCAAGGAGCAAAAGTGGAATGGTTAAAGAATTGTGGTTACTGTCAATCCTGGTTATTAGAGCAGAACTGTGGTACACAAGGAACAAGAAAGTTTTCGAGAATAGGAAGCCAAATTGGCCTCTGTTTTACAAAAGGGTGCTAAACCAAATACAACAGTACTCGGTCCGTCTTAAAGGGAACATGAAGAACAGCTGTGAAGAAGTAATAATTCTTGATTATTTTAGAGTTCGTCATAGAAGGGGGAAGATGATTGATGCTATAGAATGTTTCTGGGAACCTCCAATGCCTGGGGAACTTCAGATCTATTGTGACGGCGCGGCTAGAGGGAATCCAGGGAGGGCAGGTGCGGGGGTGGTGGCTAGAGATGCTACTTGTGCTATGTTGGGTGCTATCTCAATTGGGCTTGGTGTAACAACAAACTATCTGGCGGAGATCTTTGGGATACTTATTGGGCTGGAATGGGCCACCAAGTGGAGGATGAAGAGAATCACGGTTCGTACGGATTCAGAAGCGGCTAGGATTGCTTTCAAAAGCAACTCTATTCCCTGGGTAGCTGCTGAGCGATGGAGAAACATCAAAACACACTATGATTTTATTAATTTTGAACACACTTTTAGAGAAGCAAATTTCACGGCAGATAATTTGGCGAAGAGGGGTTGTTCTCAAGTTAATGAAGCGGGAATAGAATATGTAGGGCGCCCTTTGTTTCTTTTGAATATTGAACTTCCAAATGTTTCATATTACCGTTTTAAATAGTTTGTAAGTTTATGGGTCATTTGGTCCTATTTACTCACAACTGTTATGTAACCTTTTTTCTTTCTTAATATATTTTTTGACCAAACAAAAAAATCTTAATGATTTATATAGTTTCAATTTAAGATTGAAGTGGGGTGTAGCAGTAAACACTCTTGATGGAACTCACATATCTAAATGTGGAAGTGGGTCACTTCCTATGAGAATAGAGCTGACTCTCTAGAGCATTCTGAGAAACGTGATTTGTCCAGGGCCAAAAAGGACACAACGGCACGAACTTGACAACACCTAGAGAGATATCACGTGTGGTTATTATCGCGGATTACACCAAACGATGGAAGTTCAAGACATCGCGTTCACTGTCCATCAAGTAGTTCCGGCAATTTATCACTAAGCAAAGGTTCAAGACCTCATGGACACCTCTTGCCTAAGTGGTATTTCTTGCTTTCCGTTTTCTGAGTTTTATCGGTATTTCATTCATGTGGGGGATTGTTGGAGAAAATGAGTTTATTATTTTGGTTTTATGGTCTTGATGGGAATGGAACTTAGGACCTTTGGGTCTCTAAGAGCACAAACTCATTTTCTTATGAGTGAATGAAAGAGAACATTTAGTCCCACATTGGGTATGACTAAAGAGGAGTTCCACTATATAGCTATTCCTTTATGGATAGTTAGTAAAACAATGTGGGTGGAATGGGTGGGGGAAAATATTTTGCTTCGCTAAGGTTTAGGCTTAGTGCCCGGGCTCATGTATGCACCGTGGACAAGAGCAACCAAGACTTACCTTTTTTGAGAAAATTCTTTTTGAATTATTTCCTAAAACGTTTTGAAATTCAAAATAAATTGTATTAATTATGGGGGGTCATCTGACCCGGGAGATTTATTTTCTTTTCGGTTTTATAATTATGTCGACATTATGTGTAGTTAATTGCATGGCTGTTTTTTACCATTTTGGAAAATTTTGAATTAATGAAAATTTATTCTGTTTTTATTACTGATTTATTCTCTCATTAATTCGAAATTAATATACATTATTCTCTACCTTCTCTCTTCTCCCCTATATAAACCACTTGAATTCTTCATTCCAATTTGTGTCCAGAAGAGCAACTACCCTCTTCTTTTCGTCTCTCTCCCTCTGTGTGGTTTTTAATTTTTTGTGCCATTGTTGTTGAGTTCGTATGAGTGGGCAGGTACTGTAGTGCTAACAGTGCTTGCATCAGGCAGTTTTATCCTGGATACAACTTGACCACAGGGTATAGGCATCACTTATTCTTGAGGCGTACCGGTCAACTATTGTGTTAAGGACAGCGTGTTGAACACGTGACTCTATCTTCTGTTTCCTATCTTTGAGTGTTTATTTACCTTCCAGAACTTTTATTTCTAGCATCTTCTTTGAGTGTTTTTATTGTTACAGCCGCAACAATCTTAACACAATAGATTTTTTTTCTGTCTGTAACAATGGGTAAGAATGATGTTGAAAGGCCAGCAAAATTTTCTGGAAATGATTTCAAAAGATGGCAATCGATGATGTTATTTTTCCTGAGTTATCATGAGTTAGATCATTATGTTTTGGTTCCTTTTGATGAGAAATTGAAGGATATGGGACGTGAACTTGAGTTAGAGGATTGGGTTAGGAAGAACTATATGGCCAAAAATCACATTCTGAACTGTTTAGAAAATGCTTTGTATGACTTCTACATTGCAAAAAGAAACTTTAATGGTTCTGATTTATGGGCTACTTTGGAGGCAAAATACCAACCTGAAACTACTGGAAGCAAGAAATTCTTGGTGGCTAGGCTTTATGAATACAAAATGTCGAATGACCAGTCTGTGGTTGATCAATTCCTTGAACTCCAGAAAATTATGAATGAAATTCTTGCGGAAGGTATGGTGATTAATGAAACTTTTCAAGTGTCTACTGTCATCGAAAAATTGCCTTCTTCCTGGTTCGAGTACAAGAAGAAACTGAGACATGAAACTGCAGAAATTACTATGGTTGATTTGGGTAAGAAGGTTCAAGTAGAAGGAATGTTGTGCTCCAAGGAAAAGAAAGTGTCTTCTGCAAGGGACATTTCTAACAAAGTTCATGTGACTGAACACAAAGGTTGCAATGCTGACAAGAACCGAAACAACTTCAAGAAACGCCCTAGGCAAGAAAGGTATGTTTCAAAAACCAAAATCTAACATTAATAAAATTAAGGGTGATTGCTATGCGTGTGGAATTCCTGGCCATATGGCGGTTCACTGTAGAAACCGTAAGGACCTTAAAAAGAAAAATAATGCTAATTGGGTGGAAAACAACAAAGATGAATTTTCTGGCACGGTATCTGAAGTAAATTTGGTAACAAATGTGAGAGAATGGTGGGTAGACTCTGGGGCTACCAAACATGTCTGTGGAAATAGAGATATGTTCACCTCCTACAATAAGGTAGGGGAAGGAGAAAAACTCTATATGGGTAGCTCATCTGTAGCTGCGGTTGTAGGAAAAGGCAAGGTTGGGCTCAAGCTCACTTCTGGCAAGACTCTCACATTGAATAAAGTTCTTCATTTTCCGGACATCTGCAAAAATTTTGTTTCTTGTGGTGTGTTAGATGATAAGGGTTTTAAAATTGTAATAGAATCCGGTAAATGTGTTGTAACTAAGGGTAAGGATTATGTGGGGCAAGGTTATAAGACTGGGGGTCTATATAAGCTTAATGTAAACTCTGTTGTAATGAATAAGATTGATTCTTCTGCTTATGTTTGTGAGTCTTAGGATGTTTGGAATGGTAGACTTGGACATGTAATTTTATGTGAATGCATAAACTAGCCAATGTAGGGTGCATACCCAAATTTAGTTTGGAAAAAGAACACAAATGTGAAATATGCGTAGAATCAAAGTATGCTAGAAAACCTTTTAGCAAAAATGTTCATAAAAATTCTAAACCCTTAGAATTAATTCACTCAGACCTAGTTGACATGAAATCGGTTCAAACTAGAGGTGGTAGGAAATGGTTTGTTACTTTTATAGACGACTGTACTAGGTACTGTCATATATATTTTCTTAGAGGTAAGGATGATGCCTTAGAAGCCTTTAAGATGTATAAACTTGAAGTTGAAAACCAATTGAATACTACAATTAAAACAGTTAGGTCAGACCGTAGTGGTGAGTACAGAGTTCCTCTGATAGGAGATTTCTGTGTAGAACATGGTATTATACATGAGGTTACCCTTCCTTATTCACCTTAGTCCAATGGTGTAGCTGAACTTAAGAATCGTACCATTAAGGAGATGATGAATGTCATGTTAATTAGTTTAGGATTACCTTCAAACTTGTGGGGGGAAGCTGTCCTCTCAGCCTGCTATATCCTGAATAGAGTACCTTTTAAAGGATCAGATAAAACTCCATATGAACTATGGAAAGGTAGACAACCTTCTTTAGCATACTTCAAAGTGTGGGGGTGTTTGGCTAAGGTTGCCATCCCTAAACCGAAAACAACCAAGATATGACCCAAAACTGTTGATTGTGTCTTCATAGGGTATCTTGAGCATACTACTACATATAGATTTATAATTGTGAGTTCTGAAATTTCTGAAATTGGTGTGAATACAATTATGGAGTCTAGGGATGCTGTGTTTTTTGAAAATGTTTTTTCCTTTAAAATCTGACTCTCATAAGAGAGGTGTTGATCCCCTAGATGTCCCTTCAACCAGTCAGACTTTACCTTCAGAGCAAGATGAAGTAGAAATTGAGCCTAGAAGAGGTAAAAGAATTAGAACCAAAACCTCATTTGGATATAATTTCGTAACACTAGCTGAGACTGATCCTCAGACTTATAGAGAAGCCATGAATTCTTCTGAAGCTCCGTGGCGGAAATAGTCTGCTATTGATGAAATGGAATCCATCAAAGAGAATGATACGTATGAGATAGTAGATTTACCTCCAGGGTGTAAGTCCATAGGGTGTAAATGGATCTTCAAGAGAAAACGTAACATAGATGGAACTGTTCAAACTTACAAGGCTAGGTTAGTATCTAAAGGGTATAAACAAATGGAAGGTGTAGATTTCTTTGATACTTACTCACCTGTTACAAGAATTAATTCCATTAGGATATTAATTGTTATAGCTGTGGTGCATAACCTAGAGATACATCAAATGGATGTTAAGACAGCTTTTCTAAATGGTGAATTAGATGAAGAAATTTACATGGAACAACCTGAGGGATTTGTAGTGAAAGGGTGTGAAAACAAAGTTTGTAAACTTAAAAAATCTTTGTATGGATTGAAACAAGCACCTAAACAATGGCATGAAAAATTTGATCATGTAATGTTTTCTAGTGGTTTTAAAATAAACTAATCTGACAATTGTGTCTATACTAAACTTGTGAATGATGCCTGTGTGATTGTCTGCTTGTATGTTGATGATATGCTTATACTTTGTACAAACATGGATGTAATTAATTCCACTAAGAACATGCTCAATGAGAACTTTGACATGAAAGACTTAGGCCCCGCAGATGTAATCTTAGGGATGAAAATTAGAAGAAATTCTAACGATTATAGTCTTAGTCAATCTCATTATGTTGAATCTGTGCTTAGAAAATTCAATCATTTTGATTGTAAACCTGCTTATACTCCATATGATCCTTGTTGTAGACTCAAAAAGAATAAGGGTAATGGAGTTTCACAACTTGAATACTCACGAGTTATAGGAAGTCTGATGTATTTGATGTACTATACTAGGCCATACATTGCTTATGATGTGAGTAGGTTAAGTAGGTATACTTGTAATCCAGGGCAGGAACACTGGGATGCACTTTTTAGAGTGCTGAGGTATTTGAAATACACTTTGACCTTCTGTTTGAATTATAAAGGGTACCCTGCCGTCTTTGAGGGATTTTGTGATGCAAACTGGATATCAGACTCAGAGGAAAGTCTACGAGTGGATATCTTTTCACTCTAGCAGGTGGAGCTATTTCTTGGAAAAGTTCCAAACAGACCTGCATATCTCGATCCACTATGGAATCCGAGTTTATTGCGTTAGATAAAGCAGGAGAGGAAGCCGCTTGGCTAAGATTCCTTTTTGAAGACATTCCTCTCTGGCATAGGCCTGTGCCAGCTATATCTATACATTGTGATAATCAAGCTGCTATAGCTAATGCTAAAAATAACTTCTATAATGGGAAGTCTATACATATTAAAAGAAGACACGATACCCTGAAAAAATTAATCTCAAAAAGCATTATTTCCATTGAATGGGTAAAGTCCAAGGAGAATATCGCGTACCCATTGACGAAAGGTTTGTCTAAAGAGATAGTTAATAATGCATCGAGGGGGATGGGGCTAAGGCTCATTAAATAAACTTTCCATGAAGGATACTCAACCTTGCTGACTGGAGATCCCAAGATCAAGGTTTTGAATGAGACAACTAATTTATGGCGGGTAAAGGTAAACACTATCAGAGAATTTAATTCTTTTCCCCTTCCCTATGGTGTAGACGTGATAATGTGACTGCATGTGAAGGATGACTTTTAATTAAGTTATAATGAGTTATATAGTTTCATTTTAAGATTGAAGTAGGGTGTAGCAGTAAACACTCTTGATGGAACTCACCTATCTGAATATGGAAGTGGGTCGTTTCCTATGAGAATAGAGCTGATTCTCTAGAGCATTCTGAGAAACGGGATTTGTACAGGACCAAAAAAGACACAACGGCACGAACTTGACGGCACCTAGAGAGATATCACGTGTTGTTATTATCGTGGATTACACCTAACGAAGGCAGTTCAAGACATCACATTCATTGTCCATCAAGTAGTTCCGGCAATTTCTCACTAAGTAAAGGTTCAAGACCTCATGGACACCTCTTTCCTAAGTGGTATTTCTCGCTTTCCGTTTTCTGATTTTTATCGGTATTTAATTTGTGTGGGGGATTGTTGGAGAAAATGAGTTTATTATTTTGGTTTTATGGTCTTGATGGGAATGGAACTTAGGAAATTTGGGTCTCTAAGAGCACTTACTCATTTTCTTATGAGTGAATGAAAGAGAACCTTTAGTCCCACATTGGGTATGACTAAAGAGGAGTTCCACTATATAGCTATTCCTTTATGGATAGTTAGTAAAACAATGTGGGTGGAATTGGTGGGGAAAATATTTTTGCTTCGCTATGGTTTAGGCTTAGTGCCCGGGCTCATGTATGCACCGTGGACAAGAGCAACCAAGACTTACCTTTTTTGAGAAAATTCTTTTTGAATTATTTCCTAAAATGTTTTGAAACTCAAAATAAATTGTCTTAATTATGGGGGGTTGCCTGACCCGGGATATTTAATTTCTTTCTAGTTTTATAATTATGTCGACATTATGTGTAATTAATTGCATGGCTGTTTTTTACGATTTTGGAAAATTTTAAATTAATGAATTTTTTTTATTACTGATTTATTCTCTCATTAATTCGTAATTAATACACATTATTCTCGACCTTCTCTCTTCTCCCCTATATAAACCACTCGAATTCTTCATTCCAATTTGTGTCCAGAAGAGCTACTATCCTCTTATTTTCGTCTCTCCCCCTCTGTGTGGTTTTTAATTCTTTGTGCCATTGATGTTGAGTTCGTATGAGTGGGAAAGTACTGTAGTGCTAACAGTGCTTGCATCAGGCAGTTTTATCCTGGATACAACTTGACCACAGGGTATAGGCATCAATCATTCTTGAGGCGTACCGGTCAACTATTGTGTTAAGGACAGTGTGTTGAACACGTGACTCTGTCTTCTGTTTGCTGTCTTTGAGTGTTTATTTACCTTCCAGAACTTTTATTTCAAACATCTTCTTTGAGTGTTTTTATTGTAACAGCCACAACAATCTTAACACAATAGATTTTTTTTCTGTCTGTAACAATGGGTAAGAGTGATGTTGAAAGGCCAGCAAAATTTTCTGGAAAAGATTTCAAAAGATGGCTATCGAAGATGTTATTTTTCCTGAGTTATCATGAGTTAGATCATTATGTTTTGATTCCTTTTGATGAGAGATTGAAGGATATGGGACGTGATCTTGAGTTGGAGGATTGGGTTAAGCAAAACTATATGGCCAAAAATCACATTCTGAACTGTTTAGAAGATGCTTTGTATGACTTCTACATTGCAAAAGAGAACTTTAATGCTTCTGTTTTATGGGATGCTTTGGAGGAAAAATACCAAGCTGAAACTACTGGAAGCAAGAAATTCTTGGTGGCTAGGCTTTATGAATACAAAATGTCGAATGACCAGTCTGTGGTTGATCAATTCCTTGAACTCCAGAAAATTATGAATAAAATTCTTGCGGAAGGTATGGTTATTTATGAAACTTTTCAAGTGTCTACTGTCATCGAAAAATTGCCTTCTTCCTGGTCCGAGTACAAGAAGAAACTGAGACATGAAACTGCCGAAATTACTATGGTTGATTTGGGTAAGAAGATTCAAGTAGAAGAAATTTTGTGCTCCAAGGAAAAGAACGTGTCTTCTGCAAGGGACATGTCTAACAAATCTCATGTGACTGAACACAAAGGTTCCAATGCTGACAAGAACCGAAACAACTCCAAGAAACCCCCCAGGCAAGAAAGGTATGTTTCAAAAACCAAAATCTATCATTAATAAAATTAAGGGTGATTGCTATGCGTGTGGAAATCCTGTTCATATGGCAGTTCACTGTAGAAACCGTAAGGACCTTAAAAAGAAAAATAATGCTAATTTGGTTGAAAACAACAAAGATGAATTTTCTGGCACGGTGTCTGAAGTAAATTTGGTAACAAATATGAGAGACTGGTGGGTAGACTCTGGGGCTACCAAACATGTCTGTGGAAACAGAAATATGTTCACCTCCTACAATAAGGTAGGGGAAGGAGAAAAACTCTATATGGGTAACTCATCTGCCGCTGCGGTTGTAGGAAAAGGAAAGGTTGGGCTCAAGCTCACTTCTGGCAAGACTCTCACTTTGAATGAAGTTCTTCATATTCCGGACATCTGCAAAAATCTTGTTTCTTGTGGTGTGTTAGATGATAAGGGTTTTAAAATTGTAATAGAATCCGGGAAATGTGTTGTAACTAAGGGTAAGGATTATGTGGGGTAGGGTTATAAGACTGAGGGTCTGTATAAGCTTAATGTAAACTCTGCTATAATAAATAAGATTGATTCTTCTGCTTATGTTTATGAGTCTTTGGATGTTTGGCATGGTATACTTGGACATGTAAATTTTAAGTCAATGCATAAACTAGCCAATGTAGGTTGCATACCCAAATTTAGTTTGGAAAAAGAATACAAATGTGAAATATGCGTATAATCAAAGTATGCTAGAAAACCTTTTAGCAAAAATGTTCATAGAAATTCTAAACCCTTAGAATTAATTCACTCAGACCTGGTTGACATGAAATCGGTTCAAACTAGAGATGGTAAGAAATGGTTTGTTACTTTTATAGACGACTGTACTAGGTACTGTCATATATATTTTCTGAGAGGTAAGGATGATGCCTTAGAAGCCTTTAAGATGTATAAACTTGAAGTTGAAAACCAATTGAATACTACAATTAAAACAGTTAGGTCTGACCATGGTGGTGAGTACAGAGTTCCGATAGGATATTTCTGTGTAGAACATGGTATTATACACGAGGTTACCCCTCCTTATTCACCTCAGTCCAATGGTGTAGCTGAACATAAGAACCGTAACCTTAAGGAGATGATGAATTCCATGTTAATTAGTTCAGGATTACCTTCAAACTTGTGGGGGGAAGCTGTCCTCTCAGCCTGCTATATCTTGAATAAAGTGCCATTTAAAGGATCAGATAAAACTCCATATGAACTGTGGAAAGGTAGACAACCTTATTTAGCATACTTCAAAGTGTGGGGGTGTTTGGCTAAGGTTGCCATCCCTAAACCGAAAATAACCAAGATAGGACCCAAAACTGTCGACTGTGTCTTCATAGGGTATCCTGAGCATACTACTGCATATAGATTTATGGTTGTGAGTTCTGAAATTTCTGAAATTAGTGTGAATACAATTATGGAGTCTAGGGATGCTGTGTTTTTTGAAAATGTTTTTCCTTTAAAATCTGACTCTCATAAGAGAGGTGTTGATCCCCTAGATGTCCCTTCAACCAGTCAGACTTTACCTTCAGAGCAAGATGAAGTAGAAATTGAGCCTAGAAGAGGTAAAATAGCTAGAATCAAAACCTCCTTTGGAGATTACTTCGTAACACTAGCCGACCCTTTGAAGGATGACTTTTAATTAAGTCTTAATGAGTTATATAGTTTCAATTTAAGATTGAAGTGAGGTGTAGCACTAAACACTCTTGATGGAACTCACCTATCTGTATGAGGAGTGGGTCGCTTAGTATGAGAATAGAGCTGATTCTCGGGAGCATTCTGATAAACGAGATTTGTCTAGGGCCAAAAAGGACACAACGGAACGAACTTGACAGCACCTAGAGAGATATCACGTGTGGTTATTATCGCGGATTACACCAAACGATGGCAGTTCAAGACATCGCGTTCACTGTCCATCAAGTAGTTACAGCAATTTCTCACTAAGAAAAGGTTCAAGACCTCATGGACACCTCTTGCCTAAGTGGTATTTCTCGCTTTCCGTTTTCTGATTTTTATCGGTGTTTCATTCATGTGGGGAATTGTTGGAGAAAATGAGTTTATTATTTTGGTTTTATGGTCTTGATGGGACTGGAACTTAGGACCTTTGGGTGTCTAAGAGCACTTACTCATTTTATTATGAGTGAATGAAAGAGAACATTTAGTCCCACATTGGGTATGACTAAAGAGGATATCCACTATATAGTTATTCCTTTATGGATAGTTAGTAAAACAATGTGGGTGGAATTGGTGGGCCAAAATATTTTTGCTTCGCTAAGGTTTAGGCTTAGTTCCCGGGCTCATGTATGCACCGTGGATAAAATCAACCAAGACTTATTTCCTAAAACGTTTTGAAACTCAAAATAAATTGTCTTAATTGTGGGGGGTCGTCTGACCCGTGATATTTATTTTCTTTTCGGTTTTATAATTATGTCGACCTTATGTGTAGTTAATTGCATGAATGTTTTTTACCGTTTTGGAAAATTTTGAATTAATGAAAATTTATTATGTTTTTATTATTGATTTATTCTCTCATTAATTCGCAATTAATACACATTATTCTCGACCTTCTCTCTTCTCCCTATATAAACCACTCGAATTCTTCATTCCAATTTGTGTCCAGAAGAGCTACTATCCTCTTCTTTTCGTCTCTCTCCTTTGTGTGGGTTTTAATTCTTTGTGCCATTGTTGTTGAGTTCGTATGAGCGGGAAAGTACTGTAGTGCTAACAGTGTGATAGGTGCTTAAAAACACCTCTCTAAATATCAATTGGTTATGCTTTCTTAGCTAGTTTTCGTGTGAAAGTGTATTATTATCTTTCTTTTATATTTTATGGGAATTTTGGAGCTTATTCCAGAAAAGAACAAGTAATCGTCCAATTAGCCGCAAGAGGCGGAATTATCATTGCATGGAAACTATTACGGGCAGTCGCGTGGGCATAATTTTCAAATAATGCTAATGAACTTAATGGGTTAGAGGTATAGAGTCCTTGTCTACACAATGGGTTTAGTATGGAGTTCACATATCAAGGGTAGAGCACATGTGCGCTGATGGAAAAAATGAATAGGTAACTGTTTGATTTGCGTCTGTACGTGGACGTACATGGCCTATGTTGTACTCTTTCTGGAGGGAGATGATGGGCCTTAAATCAGCAATTTGTTACACCACAAGTCTGTACGTGGACGTAGATGGCTTGGTGGTTGATCGTTGCTGTAATGGAACTGGATAAGTGATCAGTGATGCTGTTCGATAGAACGAGATGGACGAAGATAGTGTTTCTGTTGATAATGGGTTTGTATGGCCAGTCGACGGGTTAAGAAGGTAAGAATAACACCGGAATCGAACATGATTTGGTAGAAAGTTTGGCATCGATTGAGTCATTGGTTGTGAACGAAGAAACATCTTGGATACTTCCAACGATTAATGGAGTTGTTGACAACCACAGGAGATGATGGCATGCATGGTTGGCATGGGAGTTATCGAGGATAGCATGGAACTGATGGAAATGCATGGCAGTGGTGATATCGATCGGATGATTCGGATAAGCTGCAGAGTGTAGGTGTTTGTCTGGGTCCGAGTTTGAGAAATGGAGTTGATGGCTGGCAGCACGACGAGAGAAGCTGAGCTTGGCAGTGGAGGAGTCTCAGATGACAACCATGAATGGCAGTATGGCTGATGATGGAAGTAGGAGCCTTATGTTGATAATCGATAATGAAGGTAAAGAACAAAGCCTGATGAGGTTGATGCCTCCGGAAGTGTGATGTAGTGGGTTTAATGTTGAACTCGAGTTTCTGCAAGACATGGAACTGGTTCTCGAGTTTGTAGTGATGATT
The DNA here is from genome assembly GCA_023529315.1 of Papaver bracteatum. Taxonomy (NCBI): domain Eukaryota; kingdom Viridiplantae; phylum Streptophyta; class Magnoliopsida; order Ranunculales; family Papaveraceae; genus Papaver; species Papaver bracteatum. Next base: position 1,403,148 of record JAJJWX010002723.1, on the reverse strand, counting down.
GGTGATGACATTGCTGTGGGGTTTGAATATTTGCTGCTGGAGTTCAATGGGGAAGATAGAGCTCGAGTGTGCAGACTTGCAGTTGAGTCTCGAGTCTCGAACATGGCAGTGAGGATTGAATCCGTTGAAGGAGTTGGTTTGATGTGCAGTGCCGAGAATAAAATAAATTGTCACGTTTAGGAGATTTGGCCAAGAAAGAAGCTCAAGTATTGGGTTGCTGCCATTATCGGCAGTAGATGATGGACCGTGGACGCATACAACGGGTGTTGACAGTGCTAGTCGATGTTCTCTACAAGGAAAGGAAGAATGATTAATGATGTTGACTGAATATGGCAATGGTGCTGGATGGACTGAGAAACAGGAATGGAGAAGAGGAGTGTGGAGTTGTGGTTATCGAACAAATGGAACAATGATGGAGATCGAGTCTGTGAATGAAGAAAATGGTGACTGATCGGTTACTGATGGCATAGAGGAATAATGAGAAGATAAGTTTCTCACCAAGAGATGGAGTTTGTGTTACGAATAGAGAGAGTGGATTTGTGCTGGTTGCTGGCAGTAATGGGTTTAACGTTGAATACACATGAGGATGATATGGTGATCGATGAAGATTAATGGGTTGTGGTGTTGATGGAGTTAGAGCTCGGGGAGATGATAGCAATGGATCAGTGTTGATCGGAACTAAACGTGCTGGTGAGTGGTGAAGAGATGGGTACTGATACTGCTATGCTCGGGTAGGACGGCAGTGACGGAGTTTGAAGAACAGGGAAGCAAAGGAGAGTTAGGCTGTCAGTTTTGGAAAAATGACTAGCCAAGTACGTAAAATGGGCTGGGCTTCTACAAGCTGCTACACAAGACCAATGGGCTGGACTATGCAGTATTGAATGCAAGTCCACTTGGTTGTTGTCAATTCCTTTGCATGCGAGACATGGCCGTGACTTATTTTTGGCCAGAGTTTTGGCAGAGTTTGCAACCTACTTTGACCGGGCGTTATGCATGGGACATTAAGGAGGTGCACTATCCTATTTTTGCTAGGTTTTCTAGTTTCTTCAAGAGGAGGTGCACTTTCCTATTTTTGATAGGTTTTCTAGTTTTCTTAAAGAAGAGGTTACAAAACTCTATATATATAGAAGCCTAGGCACAATTATATATCTTCTTTTCACCGTTTTTCTCCCAATTAGGGGGGAGAACTATCTCTTTTCTATATTCTTTTTATATTGTAAGGATGAATTCAAAGTTATAATGTGAAGCTCAATTATTTTGCAAGTTTGTTTCAAGTTTTAAATTGATTCATTGTGGATTTTTTTTACCATATCGAAGTTTTATGATTGGTTCTTAGATTGGTTTGGGTGCGCAACCAGATTAGTTTATTAATCGTTCTAATGCTAGTAGAGAGTTGACTCGACCCGTAATTGTCTCTCATCTCCCACACAAGTAGAAATCGCAAGACCTTACGGAGGGATTTTGTGGAGCAATTGCGATTAAAGACAACACCAGTAAGTGGACCGAGAGTACCGAGTTTAACTGCTGGGATCAAATCTTAATGCGTTCTGGGAATTACATCTTGTAGTCGAGCGCTTCCGTGTCAAGGTGGTTCTTTTGAATAGAATCTGGTAGTCGAGAGCTTCCGTATCCAGCGATATAAGGAGTTTTGCGGATTGCTAAGCGTACCTGCTTTCCTATGGTTGGTGACAATTGAGTCTAACAAGAGATAAACGGGTACAATGTTGAGTTAACAGTTAGTAACTACGAAGGATTTCTTCAATATCTTTATCTTTTTATCCTTCTGTTATATTTTCGCTGATTTAGATAACATAACAATTGCATTACTCTTCGTGGGAACGATCCTTACTATCGCTATATTATATTTAATTAGTGGGAAATATCTTTTTATTTTGTTGAGTAAACGACGCTCACCAAAAATTGGCGCCGTTGCCGGGGAGTAATTGTTAATTTGTTTGTTATTCTTTTTGGCTTAAAGATTTTGTGGGTATATCTCTTGTAAGCCCTCACGAGACTATAAATCGTCCACTAGGGACACCTAGGCGTTTAAAGGCATGTTATTCATGCTAAGAGTAACCGTATACTCACGACATGTAGTTGTACTTTATTTATGTTTCGTTTTGTTTGCTCGAGGACTAGCAAAGTTTAGGCGCGGGGGAATTTGATAGGTGCTTAAAAACACCTCTCTAAATATCAATTGGTTATGCTTTCTTAGCTAGTTTTCGTGTGAAAGTGTATTATTATCTTTGTTTTATATTTTATGGGAATTTTGGAGCTTATTCCCGAAAATAACAAGAAATCGTCCAATTAGCCGCAAGAGGCGGAATTATCATTGCATGTCAACTATTATGGGTAGTCACGTGGGCATATTTTTCAAATAATGCTAATGAACTTAATGGGTTGGAGGTATAGAGTCCTTTTCTACACAATGGGCTTAGTATGGAGTTCACATATCAAGGGTAGCGCACATGTGCGCTGATGGAAAAAATGAATAGATAACTGTTTGATTTGCGTTTGTACGTGGACGTACATGGCCTATGTTGTACTCTTGCTGGAGGGAGATGATGGCCTTAACACAACAATTTGTTACACCACAAGCCTGTATGTGGACGTAGATGGCTTGGTGGTTAATCGTTGTTGTAATGGAACTGGATAAGTGATCAGTGATGTTGTTCGATAGAACGAGATAGACGAAGGCAGTGTTTCTGCTGATAATGGGTTTGTATGGCCAGTCGACGGGTTAAGAAGGTAAGAAGAACACCGGAATCGAACATGAGTTGGTAGAAAGTTTGGCATCGATTGAGTCATTGGTTGTGAACGAAGAAACATCTTGGATACTTCCAGCGATTAATGGAGTTGTTGACAACCACATGAGATGATGGCATGCATGGTTGGCATGGGAGTGATCGAGGATATCATGGAACTGATGGAAATACATGGCAATGGTGATAACGATCGGATGATTCGAATAAGCTGCAGAGTGTAGGTGTTTGTCTGGGTCCGAGTTTGAGAAATGGAGTTGATGGCTGGAAGCACGACGAGAGAAGCTGAGCTTGGCAGTGGAGGAGTCTTAGATGAAACCCATGAATGGCAGTATGGCTGATGATGGAAGTATGAGCCTTATGTTGATAATCGATGATGAAGGTAAAGAACAAAGCCTGCTGAGGTTGATTCCGCCGGAAGTGTGATGCAGTGGGTTTAATGTTGAACTCGAGTTTCTGCAAGACAGGGAAGTGGTTCTCGTGTTTGTAGTGATGATTAGTGATGACGTTGCTGTGGGGTTTGAATATTTGTTGCTGGAGTTCAATGGGGAAGATAGAGCTCGATTTTGCAGACTTGCAGTTGAGTCTCGAGTCTCGAACATGGTAGTGAGGATTGAATCCGTTGAAGGAGTTGGTTTGATGTGCAGTGTCGATAATAAAAGAGATTGTCACGTTTAGGAGATTTGGCCAAGAAAGAAGCTGAAGTATTGGGTTGCTGCCATTATCGGCAGTAGATGATGGACCGTCGACGCGTACAACGGGTGTTGACAGTGCTAGTCAATGTTCTCTACAAGTAAAGGAAGAATGATTAATGATGCTGACTGAATATGGTAATGGTGCTGAATGGACTGAGAAAGAGGAATGGAGAAGAGGAGTGTGGAGATGTGGTTATCGAACAGATGGAACAATGATGGAGCTTGAGTCTGTGAATGAAGAGAATGGTGACTGATCGGTTACTGACGGCAGGGAGGAATAATGGGAAGAAAAGGTTCTCACCAAGAGATGGAGTTCTTGTTACGAACAGAGAGAGTGGATTTGTGCTGGTTGCTGGCAGTAATGGGTTTAACGTTGAATACACAGGAGGATGATATGGTAATCGCTGAGTTTTGATGGATTTAGAGCTCAAGGAGATGATAGCAATGGATCAGTGTTGATCGGAACTAAATGTGCTGGTGAGTGGTGACGAGATGGGTACTGATGTTTCTATGCTCGGGTAGGACTGCAGTGACGGAGTTTGAAGAACAGGGAAGCAAAGGAGAGTTAGGCTGTCAGTTTTGGAAAACTGACTAGCCAAGTACGTAAAATGGGCTGGGATTCTACAATTTGCTACACAAGACCAATGGGCTGGACTATGCAGTATTGAATGCAAGTCCACTTGGTTGTTCTCAATTCCTTTGCATGCGAGACATGGCCGTGACTTATTTTTGGCCAGAGTTTTTGCAGAGTTTGCAACCTACTTTGACCGGGCGTTATGCACGGGAATTAAGGAGGTGCACTATCCTATTTTTACTAGGTTTTCTAGTTTCTTCAAGAGGAGGTGCACTTTCCTATTTTTGCTAGGTTTTCTAGTTTTCTTAAAGAAGAGTTTACAAAACTCTATATATAGAGAAGCCTAGGCACAATTATATATTTTCTTTTCACCGGTTTTCCCCCCCTTAGTGGGGAGAACTATCTCTTTTCTCTATTCTTTTTATATTGTAAGGATGAATACAAAGTTCTAATGTGAAGCTCAATTATTTTGCAAGTTTGTTTAAAGTTATAAATTGATTCATTGTGGATTGTTTTTATCATATAGAAGTTTTATGATTAGTTCTTAGATTGGTTTGGGTGCGCAACCAGATTAGTTTATTAATCATTCTAATAATAGTAGAGAGTTGAGTCAACCCGTAATTGTCTCTCATCTCCTACACTAGTAGAAATCGCAAGACCTTACGGAGGGATTCTGTGGAGCAATTGCGAGTAAAGACAACACCAGTAAGTGGACCGAGCCTACCGAGTTTAACTGCTGGGATCAAACCTAAATTCACAAATCTTAATGCATTCTGGGAATTACATATTGTAGTCAAGCGCTTCCGTGTCAAGGTGGTTCTTTTGAATAGAATCCGGTAGTCGAGCGCTTCCGTATCCGGTGATATAAGGAGTTTTGGGGATTTCTAAGCGTATCTGCTTTCCTACGGTTGGTGACAATTGAATATAACAAGATATAAACGGGTACAATGTTTAGTTAACAGTTAGTAACTGCTAAGGATTTCTTCAATATCTTTATCTTTTTATCCTTATGTTATATTTTCGCCGATTTAGATAACATAACAATTGCATTACTCTTCGTGGGAACGATCCTTACTACCGCTATATTATATTTTATTAGTGGGAAATATCTTTTTATTTTGTCGAGTAAACGACGCTCACCAAAAATTGGCGTCGTTGCCGGGGAGTAATTGTTAATTGGTTTTTTATTCTTTTTGGCTTAAAGGTTTTGTGGGTATATCTCTCGTAAGCCCTCACGAGACTATAACTCGTCCACTAGGGACACCTAGTGGTTTAAAGGCATGTTATTCATGCTAAGAGTAACCGTATCCTCACGACATGGAGTTGTATTTTATTTTTGTTTCGTTTCGTTTTGTTTGCTCGAGGACTAGAAAAGTTTAGGTGTGGGGGAATTTGATAGGTTCTTAAAAACACCTCTCTAAATATCAATTGGTTATGCTTTATTAGCTAGTTTTCATGTGAAAGTGTATTATTATTTTTCTTTTATATTTTATGGGAATTTTAGAGCTTATTCCCGAAAAGAACAAGAAATCGTCCAATTAGCCGCAAGAGGCGGAATTATCATTGCATGGAAACTATTACGGGCAGTCGCGTGGGAATATTTTTTAAATAATGCTAATGAACTTAATGGGTTGGAGGTATAGAGTCCTTGTCTACACAATGGGCTTAATATGGAGTTCACATATCAAGGGTAGCGCACATGTGCGCTAATGGAAAAAATGAATAGTTAACTGTTTGATTTGCGTCTGTACGTGGACGTACATGGCCTATGTTGTACTCTTGCTGGAGGGAGATGATGGGCCTTAACTCAGCAATTTGTTACACCACAAGTCTGTACGTGGTCGTAGATGGCTTGGTGGTTGATCGTTGTTGTAATGGAATTGGATAAGTGATCAGTGATGTTATTCGATAGAACGAGATGGACGAAGGTAGTGTTTCTACTGATAATGGGTTTGTATGGCCAGTCGACGGGTTAAGAAGGTAAGAAGAACACCGGAATCGAACATGAGTTGGTAGAAAGTTTGGCATCGATTGAGTCATTGGTTGTGAACGAAGAAACGTCTTGGATACTTCCAGCGATTAATGGAGCTATTGACAACCACAGGAGATGATGGCATGCATGGTTGGCATGGGAGTGATCGAGGAGAGCATGGCACTGATGGAAATGCATGGCAGTGGTGATATTGATCGGATGAGCTACAGAGTGTAGGTGTTTGTCTGGGTCCGAGTTTGAGAAATGGAGTTGATGGCTGGCAGCACGACGAGAGAAGCTGAGCTTGGCAGTGGAGGAGTCTCGGATGACAACCATGAATGGCAGTATGGCTGATGATGGAAGTAGGAGCCTTATGTTGATAATCGATGATGAAGGTAAAGAATAAAGCCTGCTGAGGTTGATGCCGCCGGAAGTGTGATGTAGTGGGTTTAATGTTGAACTCGGGTTTCTGCAAGACAGGGAAGTGGTTCTCGAGTTTGTAGTGATTATTGGTGATGACGTTGCTGTGGGGTTTGAATATTTTCTGTTGGAGTTCAATGGGGAAGATAGAGCTCGATTTTGCAGGCTTGCAGTTGAGTCTCGAGTCTCGAACATGGCATCTAGGATTGAATCCGTTGGAGGAGTTGGTTTGATGTGCAGTGCCGAGAATAAAAGAAATTGTCACGTTTAGGAGATTTGGCCAAGAAAGAAGCTGAAGTATTGGGTTGCTGCCATTATCGGCAGTAGATGATGGACCGTGGACGCATACAACGGGTGTTGTCAGTGCTAGTCGATGTTCTCTACAAGGAAAGGAAGAATGATTAATGATGCTGACTGAATATGGCAATGGTGCTGGATGGACTGAGAAACGGGAATGGAGAAGAGGAGTATGGAGTTGTGGTTATCGAACAGATGGAACAATGATGGAGCTCGATTCTGTAAATAAAGAAAATGGTGACTGATCGGTTACTGACGGCATGGAGGAATAATGGGAAGATAATGTTCTCACCAAGAGATGGAGTTTGTGTTACGAACAGAGAGAGTGGATTTATGCTGGTTGCTGGCAGTAATGGGTTTAACGTTGAATACGCAGGAGGATGATATGGTGATCGATGAAGATTAATGGGTTGTGGTGTTGATGGAGTTAGAGCTCGGGGAGATGATAGCAATGGATCAGTGTTGATCGGAACTAAACGTGATGGTGAGTGGTGACGAGATGGGTACTGATACTGCTATGCTCGGGTAGGACTGCAGTGATGGAGTTTGAATAACAGGGAAGCAAAGGAGAGTTAGGATGTCAGTTTTGGAAAACTGACTAGTCAAGTACGTAAAATGGGATGGGCTTTTAAAAGCTTCTACACAAGACCAATGGGCTTGACTATGCAGTATTGAATGCAAGTCCACTTGGTTGTTCTCGATTCCTTTGCATGCGATACATGGCCGTGACTTATTTTTGGCCAGAGTTTTGGCAGAGTTTGCAACCTACTTTGACCGGGCGTTATGCACGGGACATTAAGGAGGTGCACTATCCTATTTTTGCTAGGTTTTCTAGTTTCTTCAAGAGGAGGTGCACTTTCCTATTTTTGCTAGGTTTTCTAGTTTTCTTAAAGAAGAGGTTACAAAACTCTATATATATAGAAGCCTAGGCACAATTATATATCTTCTTTTCACCGGTTTTCTCCCCCTTAGTGGGAAGAACTATCTCTTTTCTATATTCTTTTTATATTGTAAGGATGAATTCAAAGTTCTAATGTGAAGCTCAATTATTTTGCAAGTTTGTTTCAAGTTTTAAATTGATTCATTGTGGATTTTTTTTACCATATCGAAGTTTTATGATTGGTTCTTAGATTGGTTTGGGTGCGCAACCAGATTAGTTTATTAATCATTCTAATGTTAGTAGAGAGTTGAGTCGACCCGTAATTGTCTCTCATCTCCTACACAAGTAGAAATCGCAAGACTTTACGGAGAGATTTTGTGGAGCAATTGCGAGTAAAGACAACAGCAGTAAGTGGACCGAGCGTATCGAGTTTAACTGTTGGGATCAAACCTAAAATCACAAATCTTAATGTGTTTTGGGAATTACATCTTGTAGTCAAGCGCTTCCGTGTCAAGGTGGTTCTTTTGAATAGAATCCGGTAGTCGAGCGCTTCCATATCCGGCGATATAAGGAGTTTTGGGGATTGCTAAGCGTACCTTCTTTCCTACGGTTGGTGACAATTGAGTCTAACAAGATATAAACGAGTACAATGTTGAGTTAACGGTTAGTAACTACGAAGGATTTCTTCAATATTTTTATCTTTTTATCCTTCTGTTATATTTTCGCCGATTTAGATAACATAACAATTGCATTACTCTTCGTGGGAACGATCCTTACTACCGCTATATTATATTTAATTAGTAGGAAATATGTTTTTATTTTGTTGAGTAAACGACGCTCACAAAAAATTGGCGCCGTTGCCGGGGAGTAATTGTTAATTTGTTTGTTATTCTTCTTGGCTTAAAGATTTTGTGGGTATATCTCTCGTAAGCCCTCACGAGACTATAACTCGTCCACTAGGGACACCTAGGGGTTCAAAGGCATGTTATTCATGCTAAGAGTAACTGTATCCTCACGACATGGAGTTGTACTTTATTTTTGTTTCGTTTTGTTTGCTCGAGGACTAGCAAAGTTTAGGCGTGGGGAATATGATAGGTGCTTAAAAAGACCTCTATAAATATCAATTGGTTATGCTTTCTTAGCTAGTTTTCGTGTGAAAGTGTATTATTATCTTTCTTTTATATTTTATGGGAATTTTGGAGCTTATTCCCGAAAAGAACAAGAAATTGTCCAATTAGCCGCAAGAGGCGGAATTATCATTGCATGGAAACTATTATTTGGTTGTTATCACCACTTAATAGTCGCCTTGACATCGTGGGCATATTTTTCAAATAATGCTAATGAACTTAATGGGTTGGAGGTATAAAGTCCTTTTCTTTACACAATGGGCTTAGTATGGAGTTCACATATCAAGGGTAGCGCACATGTGCAATACGATGGAAAAAATGAATAGGTAATCTGTTTGATTTGCGTCTTACGTGGACGTTGGGCCTATGTTGTACTCTTGTTGGAGGGAGATGATGGGCCTTAAATCAGCAATTTGTTACACCACAAGTCTGTATGTGGACGTAGATGGCTTGGTGGTTGATCGTTGTTGTAATGGAACTGGATAAGTGATCAGTGATGTTGTTCGATAGAACGAGATGGATGAAGGCAGTGTTTCTGCTGATAATGGGTTTGTATGGCCAGTCGACGGGTTAAGAAGGTAAGAAGAACACCGGAATCGAACATGAGTTGGTAAACAGTTTGGCATCGATTGAGTCATTGGTTGTGAACGAAGAAACGTCTTGGATACTTCCAGCGATTAATGGAGCTATTGACAACCACAGGAGATGATGGCATGCATGGTTGGCATGGGAGTGATCGAGGAGAGCATGGCACTGATGGAAATGCATGGCAGTGGTGATATTGATCGGATGATTCAGATGAGCTGCAGAGTGTAGGTGTTTGTCTGGGTCCGAGTTTGAGAAATGGAGTTGATGGCTGGCAGCACGACGAGAGAAGCTGAGCTTGGCAGTGGAGGAGTCTCGGATAACAACCATGAATGGCAGTATGGCTGATGATGGAAGTAGGAGCCTTATGTTGATAATCGATGATGAAGGTAAAGAACAAATCATGCTGCGGTTGATGCCGCCGGAAGTGTGATGTAGTGGGTTTAATGTTGAACTCGAGTTTCTGCAAGACAGGGAAGTGGTTCTCGAGTTTGTAGTGATGATTGGTGATGACGTTGCTGTGGGGTTTGAATATTTGTTGCTGGAGTTCAATGGGGAAGATAGAGCTCGATTTTGCAGACTTCCAGTTGAGTCTCGAGTCTCGAACATGGCAGTGAGGATTGAATCCGTTGAAGGAGTTGGTTTGATGTGCAGTGCTGAGAATAAAAGAGATTGTCACGTTTAGGAGATTTGGCCAAGAAAGAAGCTGAAGTATTGGGTTGCTGCCATTATCGGAAGTAGATGATGGACCGTGGACACATACAACGGGTATTGACAGTGCTAGTCGATGTTCTCTACAAGGAAAGGAAGAATGATTAATGATGCTGACTGAATATAGCAATGGTGCTGGATGGACTGAGAAACAGGAATTGAGAAGAAGAGTGTGGAGCTGTGGTTATCGAACAGATAGAACAATGATGGAGCTCGAGTCTGTGAATGAAGAGAATGGTGACTGATCGGTTACTGACGGCAGGGAGGAATAATGGGAAGATAAGGTTCTCACCAAGAGATGGAGTTTGTGTTACGAATAGAGAGAGTGGATTTGTGCTGGTTGCTGGAAGTAATGGGTTTAACGTTGAATGCACAGGAGGATGATATGGGGATCGATGAAGATTAATGGGTTGTAGTGTTGATGGAGTTAGATCTCGGGGAAATGATAGCAATGGATCAGTGTTGATCGTAACTAAACGTGCTGGTGAGTGGTGACGAGATGGGTACAGATGCTGCTATGCTCGGGTAGGACTGCAGTGACGGAGTTTGAAGAACAGGGAAGCAAAGGAGAGTTAGGCTGTCAGTTTTGGAAAACTGACTAGCCAAGTACGTAAAATGGGCTGGGCTTCTACAAGATGCTACACAAGACCAATGGGCTGGACTATTCAGTATTGAATGCAAGTCCACTTGGTTGTTCTCAATTCATTTGCATGCGAGACATGGCCGTGACTTATTTTTTGCCAAAGTTTTGGCAGAGTTTGCAACCTACTTTGACCGGGCGTTATGCACGGGACATTAAGGAGGTGCACTATCCTATTTTTGCTAGGTTTTCTAGTTTCTTCAAGAGGAGGTGCACTTTCCTATTTTTGCTAGGTTTTCTAGTTTTCTTAAAGAAGAGGTTACAAAACTCTATATATAGAGAAGCCTAGGCACAATTATATATCTTCTTTTCACCGTTTTTCTCCCCCTTAGGGGGGAGAACTATCTCTTTTCTATATTCTTTTTATATTGTAAGGATGAATTCAAAGTTCTAATGTGAAGCTCAATTATTTTGCAAGTTTGTTTCAAGTTTTAAATTGATTCATTGTGGATTGTTTTTACCATATCGAAGTTTTATTATTGGTTCTTAGATTGGTTTGGGTGTGCAACCAGATTAGTTTATTAATCATTCTAATGCTAGTAGAGAATTGAGTCGACCCGTAATTGTCTCTCTTCTCCTACACAAGTAGAAATCGCAAGACCTTATGGAGGGATTTTGTGGAGCAATTGCGAGTAAAGACAACACCAGTAAGTGGACCGAGCCTACCGAGTTTAACTGCTGGGATCAAACCTAAATTCACAAATCTTAATGAGTTCTGGGAATTACATCTTGTAGTCGAGCGCTTCCGTGTCAAGGTGGTTCTTTTGAATAGAATCCGGTAGTCGAGCGCTTCCGTATCTGGTGATATAAAGAGTTTTGGGGATTGCTAAGCGTACCTGCTTTCCTACGATTGGTGACAATTGAATCTAACAAGAGATAAACGGGTACAATTTTGAGTTAACGGTTAGTAACTGCGAAGTATTTCTTCAATATCTTTATCTTTTTATCCTTCTGTTATATTTTCGCCGATTTAGATAACATAACAATTGCATTACTCTTCGTGGGAACGATCCTTACTACCGCTATATTATATTTAATTAGTGGGTAATATCTTTTTATTTTGTTGAGTAAACGAAGCTCACCACAGTGCTTGCATCAGACAGTTTTATCCTGGATACTACTTGACCACAGGGTATAGGCATCACTCATTCTTGAGGCGTACCGGTCGACTATTATGTTAAGGACAGCGTGTTGAACACGTGACTCTGTCTTCTGTTTGCTATCTTTGAGTGTTGATTTACCTTCCAGAACTTTTATTTCTAACATCTTCTTTGAGTGTTTTTATTGTTATAGCCGCAACAATCTTAACACAATAGATTTTTTTTCTGTCTGTAACAATGGGTAAGAATGATGTTGAAAGGCCAGCAAAATTTTCTGGAAAAGATTTCAAAATATAGCAATCGAAGATGTTATTTTTCCTGAGTTATCATGAGTTAGATCATTATGTTTTGGTTCCTTTTGATGAGAGTTTGAAGGATATGGGACGTGAACTTGAGTTGGAGGATTGGGTTAGGCAGAACTATATGGCCAAAAATCACATTCTGAACTGTTTAGAAGATGCTTTGTGTGTCTTCTACATTGCAAAAGAGAACTTTAATGCTTCTGATTTATGGGCTGCTATGGAGGCAAAATACCAAGCTGAAACTGCTGGAAGCAAGAAATTCTTGGTGGCTAGGCTTTATGAATACAAAATGTCGAATGACCAGTCTGTGGTTGATCAATTCCTTGAACTCCAGAAAATTATGAATTAAATTCTTGCGGAAGGTATGGTGATTGATGAACTTTTCAAGTGTCTACTGTCATCGAAAAATTTCCTTCTTCCTGGTCCGAGTACAAGTAGAAACTGAGACATGAAACTGCCGAAATTACTATGGTTGATTTGGGTAAGAAGATTCAAATATAAGAAATATTGTGCTCCAATGAAAATAACGTGTCTTCTGCAAGGGAAATGTCTAACAAATCTAATGTGACTGAACACAAAGGTTCCAATGCTGACAAGAACCGAAACAACTCCAAGAAACCCCCAGGCAAGAAAGGTACATTTCAAAAACCAAAATCTAGCATTAATAAAATTAAGGGTGATTGCTATGCATATGGAAATCCTGTCCATATGGCGGTTCACTGTAGAAACCGTAAGGACATTAAAAAGAAAAATAATTCTAATTTGGTTGAAAACAACAAAGATGAATTTTAAAGGCACGATGTCCGAAGTAAATTTGGTCACAAATATGAAAGACTGGTGGGTGAACTGCGGGCTATCAAACATGTCTGGAAACAAAGATATGTTCACCTCCTACAATAAGGTAGGGTAAGGAGAAAAAATCTATATGGGTAACTCATATGCGGCTGCGGTTGTAGGAAAAGGAAAGGTTGGGCTCAAGCTCACTTCTGGCAAGACTCTCACTTTGAATGAAGTTCTTCATGTTCCGGACATCTGCAAAAATCTTGTTTCTTGTGGTGTGTTGATAAGTGCATATTTCACATATATTTTGTGTTAATTCCATGCTAGTATTTGTTGGTTTTCTTGCAGATTATTGTGTGTTACGCTTGTTTTATCTTATTTGTGTTATTAGGTGAATAATCCAAAAGAAGTGAATTTGAGCTTAGTTGTGTAATAAAGCTAAGCCAAGAGTGAAGGAGAGCCAAAGACCAAATGAAACTCTTTCAAATACAAGATTTCTACTTTTCATTGTGTAGAGGACGAAAAGGAAACGAACGGCGAAAGAATGGAGTCATTCGGAGTTTGTATGAAGAAGTTATGGACCATGGATATGAAGCTCGGGGAGAGAACACGGGGCTTGTGGGCGAGATTTAATGAGTGATCGACGGCATGCATGGTGATGGCGTGGGGACCAGTAGGAAGATGATGATGCTCGGGCTTGGTTAACATTGAACTCAAACGAGAAGAAAAGTTGGCATTGCTGCCATTGATGGTGCTACTCGAGTTAATGTTTGCTGATGGGAAAAGAGAAGCTCGAGAGAGGAGTTGAGACAAGCACGAGCTCAGGGAGATGATAGTGATGATGCTCAGCTGAAGAGTAGATGTTGGCTGCTGCCGTTAGGAAACGAAGGTGATGACGAATGATGACAAGACGCTGACGCCATGGATCGAAGTAGCTGGAAGTGTCCCACAAAGAAAAGTAGACGCATTAAGAAGATGAAGGTGGAGACCGAGTAGTGGAAAAACAAGAGTGGAAAGAAAAGCAGCACGCGGAGGAAATTTGTCGGTCATTTTTCCCCTATAAAAAGAGCTCGAATTCTCACTTCTAAAACACACCAAGACTTCGGTCTTCTTCCTTCTTCTTCTTCATTTATTCTTCTTCATTTGTTCTCGTTTAGTGCGAGAAACATAGCTTCCGTTTTTAGTTTAATTTCTTCTTTATTTATTTGCTAGTATTTTAAATTATGAGTAACTAAAACTCTCTTTGATTAGGGGCGATTTCGAAGCCCGAAATATGAATCTATATTTGATATAACTTATTCTATTGCATTTATTTATGTTATTGATTGATTTTCTACTATGCTATTATTGTTTATGGATTATTTGTTAAGGGTTTAAGTTAAAATTAAATCATTAATTCTTAATCTATTTGCTAGTTTAGATTTTCTTCACATTCGTAATTGTCTAGAAATATAAACGCAAGTAGCAATATATGGGTATTGATGATGGGACTTTGTTAAGTGCCCGTATGTAAAAATCAACACTAGTAGGTGATTCATGCTTTTGAGTTCATCACTAGGACAACATCTCACAAAACTTAGAGCATTTGTTTAAGTCACACCTAGTAAGCGTACCTCTAGGAAACTTGGCAAAGTAGGAACCTTAAAGAGTTTAGTATCCGGTGAGCTTAGGAATAATAACGGAATAGTTGAACTAATTATTCTAGGGTTGTTAGTAACATGATAATGCAAAGAACTTGGCTATATATCAATTTGGTTTGTATTAGTGGTCTAGAATGAACCTTTAATCAATTATATCTCATATTTGAATACATTTTACAATTTTTTAATTTCTACAACAAAATCATCTTTGCTAAGAGTATTTGTTAACAACTAGAACTACATACCTCCCTTGGGACGATCCTGCTTACATTATACTACTTGCTAGTGTAAAAAGTAGAAATATTATTTTTGCGAGATTCGACGCCTCGTCAAAATTGGCGCCGTTGCCGGGGAGGCAGTGGCGATTTTAGTTGTTATTTTTATTCTTAGTTTTTATTTTTGCTTTTGGTTACAATTTCAAGTTACTTATTCAATCTTAAAGAATCTGATTTTCAGGTACGATTTCTTTGGTAAATGCGTGGAGAGGGCAGACCAAGTCTTATTGGTATACGTCTTCGTTCGGGCACTTTACTTAGAGATTTCATTCAAGCAAGTTCTACACCAAGTGAATTCTCGGACTCGGACCAAGAGGAAGACAACATAATGGGAGCTCAACCACCTGCTCCAAGAACACTCAAGGAGCTCACTTCTCCAAACCTTGATCGGCCCTTTATGTATTCGGTGAATGGAAACATTGAGTTGAAACAATTGATTAACTTGCCCCAAATTCGGAAGGTTTATCGGAGAAGATCCTAATCGTCACTTACAACAATTCCATCATGTTGTAACTAGTATGAAGCAAGGTTGCAAAGATGCGGATATGGCTATGATGACAGCTTTTCCTTTCTCTCTTATAGATACTGCAGGAGAGTGGTTCTTTTGCTTACCCGCCGGAAGCATAACAACATGGAATGGGATGAAGAAATTGTTTCTTGAGAAGTACTTTCCAGCATCAAAGGCGGCTGTGATTCGCAAGGAGATTTGTGGTGTTAGGCAAATGTCACTACAAAAAACTTCTAGCTAGTTGTCCACACCACCAAATCGGCGATCAACTTGTGATTCAATATTTCTATGAGGGTTGCTTTCCAATGAAAGACATTTAATCGATGCATAGTGGTGGTGCACTTACCAACAAGACCATTGCGGAAGCTACAAGTTTGTTGGAGAACATGGCTGCAAATACACAACAATTTTCACTAGAGATGAATCGGTAAGGAAGGTGAATTTGGCAATTCTTCACACTTAGAGCGAGGATGGGTAACATGGAGAGGATGATGCATCAAATAGCTGCGGCGGTCATACCATCATCATCATATAACGAAGATGTTGAGCAAGCAAATGTCATGTACCAAAATCAGCCAAGGCCGGTATGATCCAGTATTCTATGCAACCATCCCAATTTCAGCTCGCTGACAAGCAAAACAGACAAATCCTACTTTTAATCAACAAGGTGGATACCAATTCTTGCAAAAAAGCCACGTCAAGAAACTCAAGGCACGCATTGGATAAAGGACATCCGAACACAAATGGGTCGATTAGCTACGTAGTGAGCAAATTGGAAGCTGCAAGCGAGGGAAAACTTCCTTCGCAAGTAGTAAATCACAAGGAGAATGCCAATGCTATTGAGTTACGGAGTGGGAAGCAAGTAAAGAAACCGGAAACATCACCGGTGTCCATCACCTCCTAAAAAGGATGATTCGGTGACACATTAACTCTAAACCTCTTGTTTCTACTTATGTTACTCCTCCACCTTTTCCTAGCGGGTTTGCAAAATCAAATAAGGAGACATTGTACCAAGAGCTTTTGGAAATCTTTAAAAGATATGTAAAAACACCGCAACAACTTGCTGATAGGTCATTAATCTCATATTTCTGAGATTTCTATGTTCTTGACATGATGGATGAGGATTCTCAACTACCCCCTTGCTGTTGGGTAGACCATTCATGAGAACATCATAAGTTTCAATATCTTTGAGGCTATGAGATATCCTTGATGTGCATTCATGTTTTTCTATTGATGTTATTGATTCTCTAGCTCAAAAGATATTTGAATTAAATGGTGATGATGCTTTAGAAAAACACCATAGTGGAAGGTTTAGGTTATGGAAAATACAAAGACATTGAAAGTGAATTGTCTATTTGTGATGAGCTTAAAGAGGCTGTTTTATCTCTTAACTCATTACAAGAAGTTCCACCAAAGTATAATGCGTCTTATGTTTCTTTACCGCTTACTAATGAGAAACTTTTACCGTCTAAACCTATTCAAACCTCTTCCGGATCACCTTAAATAATTTAGGTGATAAGGAAGAGTTACCAGTGATCATTTGCCAACAACCTTACCAAGGTGCAGAGGAGAAGCTTGTTCGAGTGCTAAGAGAGCACAAGTCTGCCATTGGGTGGACTATTGTGGGTTAGAAGTTGACAAGAAAGGTACATTTCAAAAACCAAAATCTAGCATTAATAAAATTAAGGGTGATTGCTATGCATATGGAAATCCTGTCCATATGGCGGTTCACTGTAGAAACCGTAAGGACATTAAAAAGAAAAATAATTCTAATTTGGTTGAAAACAACAAAGATGAATTTTCTGGCACGGTGTCTGAAGTAAATTTGGTCACAAATATGAAAGACTGGTGGGTAGACTCTGGGGCTACCAAACATGTCTGTGGAAACAAAGATATGTTCACCTCCTACAATAAGGTAGGGTAAGGAGAAAAAATCTATATGGGTAACTCATATGCGGCTGCGGTTGTAGGAAAAGGAAAGGTTGGGCTCAAGCTCACTTCTGGCAAGACTCTCACTTTGAATGAAGTTCTTCATGTTCCGGACATCTGCAAAAATCTTGTTTCTTGTGGTGTGTTAGATGATAAGGGTTTTAAAATTGTAATAGAATCCGGGAAATGTGTTGTAACTAAGGGTAAGGATTATGTGGGGAAGGGTTATAAGACTGAGGGTCTGTATAAGCTTAATGTAAACTCTGTTGTAATGAATAAGATTGATTCTTCTGCTTATGTTTATGAGTCTTTGGATGTTTGGCATGGTAGACTTGGACATGTAAATTTTAAGTCAATGCATAAACTAGCCAATGTAGGCTGCATACCCAAATTTAGTTTGGAAAAAGAACACAAATGTGAAATATGTGTAGAATCAAAGTATGCTAGAAAACCTTTTAGCAAAAATGTTCATAGAAATTCTAAACCCTTAGAATTAATTCACTCAGACCTAGTTGACATGAAATCGGTTCAAACTAGAGGTGGTAAGAAATGGTTTGTTACTTTTATAGACGACCGTACTAGGTACTGTCATATATATTTGCTTAGAGGTAAGGATGATGACTTAGAAGCCTTTAAGATGTATAAACTTGAAGTTGAAAACCAATTGAATACTACAATTAAAACAGTTAGGTCTGACCATGGTGGTGAGTACAAAGTTCCGATAGGAGATTTCTGTGTAGAACATGGTATTATACACGAGGTTACCCCTCCTTATTCACCTCAGTCCAATGGTGTAGATGAACGTAAGAACCGTACCCTTAAGGAGATGATGAATGCCATGTTAATTAGTTCAGGATTACCTTCAAACTTGTGGGGGGAAGTTGTCCTCTCAGCCTGCTATATCCTGAATAAAGTACCTTTTAAAGGATCAGATAAAA
The DNA here is from genome assembly GCA_023529315.1 of Papaver bracteatum. Taxonomy (NCBI): domain Eukaryota; kingdom Viridiplantae; phylum Streptophyta; class Magnoliopsida; order Ranunculales; family Papaveraceae; genus Papaver; species Papaver bracteatum. Next base: position 1,385,013 of record JAJJWX010002723.1, on the reverse strand, counting down.
CTCCATATGAAATGTGGAAAGGTAGACAACCTTCTTTAGCATACTTCAAAGTGTGGGGGTGTTTTGCTAAGGTTGCCATCCCTTAACCGAAAACAACCAAGATATGACCCAAAACTGTTGACTGTGTCTTCATATGGTATCCTGAGCATACTACTGCATATAGATTTATGGTTGTGAGTTCTGAAATTTCTGAAATTGGTGTGAATACAATTATGGAGTCTAGGGATGCTGTGTTTTTTGAAAATGTTTTTCCTTTAAAATCTGACTCTCATAAGAGAGGTGTTGATCCCCTATATGTCCCTTCAACAAGTCAGACTTTACCTTCAGAGCAAGACGAAGTAGAAATTGAGCCTAGAAGAGGTAAAAGAGCTAGAACCAAAACCTCCTTTGGAGATGACTTCGTAACACTAGCCGACCCTTTGAAGGATGACTTTTAATTAAGTATTAATGAGTTCTATAGTTTCAATTTAAGATTGAAGTGGGGTGCAGAAGTAAACACTCTTGATGGAACTCACCTATCTGAATGTGGAAGTGGGTCGCTTCCTATGAGAATAGAGCTGATTCTCTGGAGCATTCTGAGAAACGAGATTTGTCCAGGGCCAAAAAGGACACAACGACACGAACTTGACAGCACCTAGATAGATATCACGTGTGGTTATTATCGCGGATTACACCAAACGATGGCAGTTCAAGACATCGCGTTCACTGTCCATCAAGTAGTTCCGGCAATTTCTCACTAAATAAAGGTTCAAGACCTCATGGACACCTCTTGCCTAAGTGGTATTTCTCGCTTTCCGTTTTCTAATTTTTATCTGTATTTCATTCATGTGGGGGATTGTTGGAGAAAATGAGTTTATTATTTTGGTTTTATGGTCTTGATGGGAATGGAACTTAGGACCTTTGGGTCTCTAAGAGCACTTACTCATTTTCTTATGTGAATGAAAGAGAACCTTTAGTCCCACATTGGGTATGACTAAAGAGGAGTTCCACTATATAGCTATTCCTTTATGGATAGTTAGTAAAACAATGTGGGTGGAATGTGTGGGGAAAAATATTTTTGCTTCGCTAAGGTTCAAGCTTAGTGCCCAGGCTCATGTATGCACCGTGGACACGAGCAACCAAGACTTACCTTTTTTGACAAAATTCTTTTTGAATTATTTCCTAAAACGTTTTGAAACTCAAAATAAATTGTCTTAATTGTGGGGGGTCGTCTGACCCGGGAGATTTATTTTCTTTCCGGTTTTATAATTATGTCGACATTATGTGTAGTTAATTGCATGGCTGTTTTTTACCGTTTTGGAAAATTTTGAATTAATGAAAATTTATTCTGTTTTTATTACTGATTTATTCTCTCATTAATTCGCAATTAATACACATTATTCTCGACCTTCTCTCTTCTCCCCTATATAAACCACTCGAAATCTTCATTCCAATTTGTGTCCAGAAGAGCTACTATCCTCTTCTTTTCGTCTCTCTCCCTCTGTGTGGTTTTTAATTCTTTGTGTCATTGTTGTTGAGTTCGTATGAGTGGGAAAGTATTGTAGTGCTAACAGTGCTTGCATTAGGCAGTTTTATCCTGGATACAACTTGACCACAGGGTATAGGCATCACTCATTCTTGAGGCGTACCGGTCAACTATTGTGTTAAGGACAGCGTATTGAACACGCGACTCTGTCTTCTGTTTGCTGTCTTTGAGTGTTTATTTACCTTCCAGAACTTTTATTTCTAACATCTTCTTTGAGTGTTTTTATTGTTACAGCCGCAACATCTTCTTCTTAGTTTTGGTTTTTTGTTGGTTTTATTTTGTTAACCTTCAAAAAAAAAAAATCCTTAAATATTCCATCCATATTCTAGTTGGTTGACTCAGCAACAACGCGTACGTAGCAAAGATAATTATTTTTCTGAAAATTGTTGAACTACCCTCTCTTATAAAGAACTAGAGTATCACCCAGGCCTTCAACCTTTTGTAGTATTTAGTCAGATTATCGGTACATCCATATCCTTTCAGCTCGTGGAATATTGTTAACGATACAAATTCGTATGTCACTAAATAATAAAAGAACAAAATTCACGTTTTCGAAAAGAAACACAAAAGGTTCATTTCCTGTAAATTTTCAAAAAGATAAAATGATAGGTTTTGTATGCCCACGGATCATGATGAATCCAATTTAAAATGAAAAGAACGCAATAGCCACTTAGCTAAGTCAGATTTCACATATTCTTACTATCCTCCGAACCAAAATGCAGTTGTAGGCCATAATGGTTTCGCGGCGGTTGTTTTGCTATAGTTCTTTTAATTTCATTTCTTGAAAGCTAGCACACCTATCGTTGATATTTATACTGTGTAGGTTGGTCGTGCTCTCGGCATGTCCGACTCATGGGATTTTCTAGACAACATTCCGAACGTTCAAGGACAACACGATTCAGTAATTAAAATTATTTACTCTCTCATGTCTCACCCTGTTAACTTCCATGTCTTGACAGTAACAAGTTATCACAAGAATCCTATTTTTGGGGCTGAAAACGGATGAGTTTTTGGGGCTATTTGGGTCATGAAATAACAGCCCATACCACCCCTTATCCATCATTTTTTCTAATGTCTAATATACCCTTAATTTGATTAGTGTTAATTAACTTGATTAATCTAATTAATCAGTCTTAGTGAATCGATTAGACTAATCAAAACTATAATCTTTTGAAAATCAAAACTTGATTTTTTTGAGTTTTGAAGAAGGAAAAATGATGATTTTGGTGAAATTATTTTGAAGCAAAATGATAAAACCTTTCATCACAAAACTCAAGATAAGCTTATAATGAACTCCCAACATCAATTTCATCAATTCAAATCCGTAAAAAATATGAAAAAAATATGGAATTTGATGCTCTTACGGCCTGGATATTGTGTCGACATAGCCGTAATCCACTTATTACGGCTTGGATATGATGACTTCCCAGCCGTAAACTATGAAAAGGGCTTGGATATAATGACTTCCCAGCCGTAAATTCCGAAAACGGATGGGAAGTTAAGAACTTCAAGCCATTATTCAACGAGAATCTCCTAAGTCTGTTTTACGGATGGCAATTCTTATATTTCCCAGCCGTAATTGAATCTGTAAGCTGAGAAAATTTTCATTTTCAACATTAAAATTAGTAATACTTTCATTAATTAGAACACAATAAAACCCATTACATACTTAATAGATCCCCGTTACAAAGTTGGTTTTAGTAACATCCCTTTCGATGTGTTAAGAAGTCTTTGATGATGGTGAATTGAGCTTCCAAGTTGAAATCATAACCTTTCCATTTTCTCCATTCCTTCTTAGCTTGAGCCGTGACTTCTCTATCAGTCTCACCTCTAAGTCGAAGTTGGCTGCACATACGATGTAAATCCATATATTCTTTCACATTTTTACGTATGTCTGAAAATCGAAGATACAATTCAACCCTATCGCGGTTGTTAATGTTACGTGTTTCACCACAAAAATTCTCAAAAATATTACTCCAATACGATTTACTGGCTAAACCACCTTGCTTTCGTTTTTCGCCCTTCTTTGGATAGCATAATACAAATTTTTTGCAAAGAGATAAGTCTTCTTCCAAAGTAAATTTGGGTTTATCCTTTGAGTACATTGCACTGAGTTTGTAGGAGTTTAAGTGGAGATTATTAGTGTAGAAGGAGTGACTTTGATTTGGAGTGGATGGTTATATGGAGATGGGAGTTATTTCAAGTTTAAATAAGTGGTTGAACAGCTAGAACCTTCTATAGATCAGTCTTCAAACGGATCTATTTTTCAAAATTCAAAAACTAGCTGATATGCTTTGGTATTCATAATTATAGGCATTTACGGCTTGGAAAGAGCAGAAGAGACCTAGCCGTTATTATGTATAAACAAGATGGATTTTTGGGGTGTCATATTTACGGCTCGGCGGTTCAAGCCGTAACACTTAGGTGTTTTTTTTTGTCAGAATTACGGCCCGGATATATATTTAATTCCAAGACGTAACTATGTTACGACCAGGAAATACAAATGTCAACCAAGCCGTAAACCAGAGCTCCATTTTTTTGTCAGTTTTATGGCTAGGAAATCCAACCGCAAAAAAAATGATGGCTAGGAAACGTAGCCGAAACATAGGTTCAGTTAAATTTTGAGTATCCAGGGAAACATATGGACCGGTATTTCCTAACTGTTTTTTGTTAACGGTCGGGACTATTTATCCGTAATTTTGTGCAACTAAATTTGACAAGGATTATATGCACTTTCGGCTAGATTATGTGAAGGATTGACCTAGCCGAAAATGCACAAAAATTTAGTGAATCTTGATTGATTCCTCAATTTCCTTAGATTAGACAATTGTAAAGACTAACATTCATTAATAAATGCAAATTTTTAAAAATTCATCCATCCAAATCCAAAACCAAACCACAAAAAAAGTAAATAGACAAAGTGTTAGATAATAATTGTTCCATGAAATGAAGTAGTATAATGAAAAGTAAATAGTCATTCACTTTCACTTGATCCCTCCTCCGAAGTGGTTTCCAAAAAGTCATCCACATCGTCCCTTGCCCGAGGTTCCACAACTTCATCTATAACTCTATATTTTCTACCTCGACCGCTGCCACCTTGAGTTGGATCCTTTTTACCTCCACCACATCCACCTCGAGAACTAGTTCCACCTTTTGCACCTCGACCACCTCGAGCACTCGTTCCACCTTTTTCACCTCTGCCACCTCAGCTGACTTTTCGTTGCTTAGATTGAAATTGGTCAGGGGGGGGGGGGGGAGTGTCCGAGTCGTGGCTAGGAGAAGGATACCTAGCCCTTTTAGATCTCCTTGGTGCTTCAACATGATATAAACCTCTTTTATCAGGGAGTATTATTCCTTTAACTCGATTTCGCATTAATCTGAGCTCAGCTACCATTAAATCCTGACCCAAATCAATCATACGGCTGAGGTCTTTGGCCACCCAATTAACTCGCTCGACCTATTTTTTCATATCAAACACATGTACTCCGATTATTCATAGATAATAAAAAAAAACATCATATAAAAACATAATTAGTAGTATACGTACCACCATCTCCCGCCAATCATTTTCTTCACTCCTTGGTGTCTTTGAACTCTCTTTCTCTGCATTCATGTAATGTCTCCGCGCCTCCGGATCCAAATTTTCCACATAAGGATGAGCCCACTCTCCATACCATTCCATGTAATTCGCATCAGCTTGGGAAGTACCATGTTCTGCTTCAAGGAGTTTTCTACTCATTTGGTTTACTTCTTCAGAACGAGCATTCCAATGGTCGATTGCCGGTGCATTTTCATAGTTCAATTTCACCTGGTTGTCCTTAAATTGGGAGGTTCCTACGCTCAGTGGAAAATGAGTCTCTAAAGGTACAATTTTCTGGACAATACCGATTTGGCAGAGCGTTCTACGAGGATCTAAAATGACAAACCCGGTTGCATGAAACAAAGGTCCCATATAGGTTTCCACATCAGAAAAGACTCTATCATCAATTTCCTCTTCACCATCCTCATCAAGTTTCAAATATGGATCAAAAACCACATCTTCAATTGTCAAAGCATCCAATTTTTTCCTCATGTCGACCATTTCCGTCTCTTTCTCCTTTTATTGGGTCCCTCCAAAAGGATATCTCCCTCCTGTAGGTTTATCTAGAGCCAAATCTGTATTCCGAGGAGGCATCAAGCTTTTAAAATGGTCGTAAGCCCAAGACTACGTCAAAAAATTAAAAATTTTGTTTATAAATAAGTTATTACACAGTATATAAAAGTAAATAAAACAAATAAACATTTGTTATATTAAAACAAAAATATACCTGGACAAGAGCAACATATCCCGTAATTTGTGTTTCGTTCCATCTTGAAGCTTTGCAAAGACATTCCAACACATCAGCAAGGAGGGCGGTGCCCCACGAGTACCCAGGTACCTCGTTTGTTTCCTTATCCAGACTGAGAGTCTTCAACCACTGCAAGTAACATGCATTTACCTTAGTTCCTGAGAAATCGTGGAAAAGGACGGTCCCAAGAGCATGCAACAAGTAAGCTATAGCCATATGTCTAGCTCTTTCTGCGTCCATCACCACCAATCCACGATCCGCCTTTCGTTTAGAATCCCCAAACTGCGCCCTTAGACGAACCAAATTAATCTTCCTTGACATATTTACTGCTTCACTAAGTACGCCCGGTGTACTAGATTGTCTCTTAGATCTAGGAGGTGCTCCATACCCGATCTCAAACTCTTCTTCAGCTTCATCTTTACTCCACCCAAGACAGTTTTTCGCCCAGGCACAAAGCTCATCAAAAGGCATGGAATTGTTAAAACCCTCAAACACTGCATTTCCTTCCAAAGCTAGACCAGTGATTTGCTTTGCGTCATCCGGAGTGATAGTCATCTCGCCGAATGGGAGGTGAAAAGTCATGGTTTCGGGCCAAAATCTTTCTCTGAAACCACAAACCGTGACAACATCATATGTCTTCTGCAAAACATCGATTCCAAACCACAATCCCGAATCTTTGACCAAAATTTGCACATCTCGATGCTCATCGTCCAACGGCCAAAACTTTGCTTGTTGGTGCTTTAGTTTTGGGATAGATTTATCCGGAAACTACCAAAAAAAAAATGGGTTGTAAAAATAATAATCCATAACAAAATGAATATAACATATATGTAATTTGATTTATTACCTTTGTGCCACAAACCCTATGTGCCCATGAAGAAGTGTAGCCAATCAAGACGGAACGATCTCTTGGCTCACCCCAAGGTCTCCTATTCCTCTTGGGAGGTAAAGGTTGCATGGCATCAATTACTTCTCTTGGCGATGTCTTAGGTTTATACTTCTTCTTTCCCTCCTTCTTGCCCTCCTCTTTGCCCTCCTCGACTATGGCTTTACCTTTATCAATAGCAGCAACACCACTAGAAGTGCCAACTTCAGTACCTCCGGTAACAACCAGTACACCTTCATTTCCACCACCACTAGAAGTGCCAAGAACTTCAGTCACAACAACTTCAATTCCTTTAGTAATAGTAACTTCAGTTCCCTCAGCAAATCCAACTTCAGTTCCTCTAGTGACTCCAACTTCATCTCCTGCAGTCACAACTCCGATTGCTTTCCTTGCGTGTGCACCCAATGGTTTTGAGTGACGAGGTTGCAAAGTAGGATCACTAGAAGGTGTTACTTCTTGGGATATTTTCTTCTTCTTTTCTTTCCCTCTGTTCCGAGACAAACAAGGCAAGAATACCAAAAGTATATAAGAATAAGTCTGGAAAATTAGACAAAACCAATCCGAAAACATAAATTACGGCTAGGAAAAATGCAGAGTCCAAGACGCAAAACATATTACGGATAGGAAACTTTCAATCGACCAAGCCAAAAACAATATTACGGCTAGGAAAACCCATACAACTGTGTATTGCAAGTTCACAGTAAAACACAGGGCCTAACACGACTAGGAATTTCCAAGACGTAATGTAAAAACGGCTAGGAAACTGTATATTACGGTCAGGATATAAATATACGGTTGGGAAAACGAGACGTAACAACAGAACAGTTGAAAAAAATTGAACACATGAGAACATACGAATATGAATATCCTAGACGTATAATACTGGTTACGGATGGGAATGCTCCATCTCGTACACGTCGATTTATTTACGGCTGGGAGTTCTTATATATCCCAACCGTGTTATATATAAACGGCTTGGAAATCGACAATTCCCAACAGTGGAACCTATTTACGGCTGGGAATATAAGAACTCCCAGCCGTAAGCATTTTCAGAAACCGTTTTTTCAGACCTAAAATTTTCGAAACCAACTGATTAATCAACGAAACGCTTAAATAAAGACTTGGTTTTTCAATTCATACCTTATTGCTATCATATCAGGAGATTCAGCGGCTGGTGGAACTCCTGCATTCACACCCGCTTGATCTTCACTTTCATCTTCAGTGGATGAAGTTGATTTCTCTGCTTCAGTAGGAGGTTGATTCGACTGGGATTCACCTAGATTTTCCTTCGACTTCATGGTTTTATAGAATGAGTTTAATCGACGACGAATTTTTTTTGAATCGATGATTAATCGTCGAAATATGTTCAATGGAAGAAGAAACGAAGAAGAAGGAAGAAAAAATAAAATGAGAAGAAGAAGTAGAGGAGGGGGCGGCAGTTTTTTTTCTTTTAATGTCGTCCATTTTTTTTTCAGTTTTTTTTTTTTTTATTAGATTAGGTAGTTAATGAGAGGGTATAAAGGGAATAAACTAAAATTATGGAGGATATTTTAGAATTTTTACACAAATCTAATCTCCCCCTATAACATTTAGACTCCATTTAGTAAAATAGCCCCCAAAATCCATCACCCCTAGAGCTAGGATTCTATCACAAACCAATTCGTAGTGTTGCCGCTTAAATATAATTTCAAGACTTATTAATCGTCTTATGGATGAGAATTCATTCTAGCTATTTTAAACCATTGTGTCAGGATTTCTCCAAAGCCAAAACTTGCTATGTTGTCAGTTTTGGCAAAATCTTTCAGTGTACGGCATTATACTAATAAAAAAGTCATGAAATAAGGACACAATTGTGCCAATTTAGTATCGTTTGATTCAATCACAAAGATTTATTAAACTATCATATGGAAAGATTTATTAGGACGCCAACAACTTTAAAATACTGTTAATCTCAAAACAAAAACATTAAAAAATGAATAATTAACTATAATTATGATAGGAAAACACTAGATGATTGCTGCCACGGTGAGAGGGCCGACCGAAGAAAAAAAATACACTGCTGCAATTGGAATATAAAAGAAAATTTGTGCCTAAAGTGAAAGTATCATTTTTCTTGAAGCGGGGAGAGTACATCGTTTAATTAGTTGCAAAGAAAAATTAGTTGATGAATAAACCAAAATATGGTTACATAAAGTATTATGTATCCTTTGTGCATAATAGATATACATTTATTTTCAAAATTGTGCCTAAAATGATAAATACCTCCGATTTTTTTTCGTAAAAACTCTAAATTTGATATTATTGTTTGTGCTCGTTGGATATGTTTTTTTATTAGATTTCCAACGAGATAAAATTTGTAAAATTCTAAGGCACGGATGTTTAGATATGTTATTTTAAAGTTTGGTTATCAATTATACCCTTAAAGAAATAGGATATATAAGGAATTTTAATAAAATTTGTCTCTTATATCTAGTTGCCCTTCTTTTTTGGGTTATTTACGAAAATGTCTAATATCTTACTGCCCTTCCTCTTTGATTTATTTACAAAAATATCTAATACCTTACTGCCCTCCTCTTGGGTTTATTTACGAAAATATCTAAAGGAAAAAAATAAAAATTTTATTTAGAGGGGCGGTGAAGTCTTTTCATCATTGAACCAAATCCAATCTTTTTTGTGAAATTGGAAAAAAAAAATCATGTTACATTTGACACAAAATCACCATATATAGGAGTCCTTCCTTGCTTCGCTCGTCGGCCTAATTAAATAGACCTTGCATCTGCATGGATTACAAAATTTCCTGAGTAAAGAAAACCTTATGGCAACTGATTTTTGTTTAATTTAAAGTCAAAGACTTAGCCTCGGTATAAAACTTGAAAATATCCATGTGTTCATCTTTGCAGGTTGCAATTTGGGCTCCACAGAGGCAATGTTGAACTGGATAAGTTAACAGATGTCATCTTCTTGGAGAAATGATTCAAATTTCCACGTAAGATTCATAAATAACACCCCATATGATTCATGAGCAATCCTCGTAGAAATCCCGAGGTTTCTATTTTGCCTCACAGACGGACAAGGTTTAAGTTTTGCTAAGTTGACGGAAAAAATCGTTTGTCCGTCAATATTTTTTAAGTTTCGTTTTTCCTTTCCAATTTTACCCTCTAACCATACTTAGTAAAAGACAGCCGTAGTTACTCCTGTTTTTCATACGGGTAATTTTAGTAACCCGCGTCGAATACGGGTATTATATATGGAAGTTAAGTTTCTTACTCTGACTTATTAGCCTTTGTTTACCAGGTATGGACTTCTTCGCCGCCTCTGTTTTCTTATTTCTTCGTCTATTATCCCACCACCCTCGTTTCCTCTTATTCTTATTGTTCCCTAATATTGAGAACTTATTTTTCTCCAAAACCAATCATAGTTCACAACCCAATGCTTTCTGAAAGCATGATTGCTGATGATTTTTATGTTTATGGTTCGAATTTAAAGTTGTGGTTTCTGTTTGATGATTTTAGGATACAGGTTGTCGATTTTATTTCGTTCAATAAAAGGGTTTAAACTTTTTTCAGTGATTTTAGGGGTACTTCATAAGAAACGTTAGGGCTTTCTTTAGGAATTTTTGGTTCATGGAATTGCTGATTTAGTGTATTCATTTTTAGTTAAATGATTATGGATTGAATAAATTGGAGAAGAAGAAATGATCATATTGGTGGTAAAAAATAGCACATTCAATTTGCCCCTACTCCAAATCAGTTGAAGCTTTCTCTTTACAAAGCTATGATGGATTCAGTTTTTTATGGGTTTACTGCCACTGCTACTCGCTGCAAGTAAGTATTGAACTCATCTTTAGATATCAATTTTACCTTGGCATTATCCGTAAGCCTTATCTCCTAGGATAATTGATTAATTTAACATGGTTAATTATTCAGGTTCGTTAGATTTTTACAATTTTTAATCTAAGGTGTTTTACTTGGTAAATGAAGCTTAAAACTGATAAAGTGTATGTTGGTGGGATTTGGGATGAAGTTTTGTATATCAGTACCCTAATCGGTCTTGATTACTGACTATTTGTTACCATTATCAGATTTCCTTGAAAATTCTAATAATAATCAATCAATATGACACACCAAATTCATGGGTATTATTGTGTCTTGCAAGACGAGAAGTATAACAAATGGTCCATGCTGGCTCTGTCGTTAGGCAATAGTTAGACTTATGTATCACCTCTAATTTTATGCCAGTCTTTCCATAGTACATAAAAGGTGATTTTATTGAAGTGTGCGTGTTTTCCATATGAACACTTATTATGTTGGGAGGTTGTAATGGATCACTGGTATCTTTATATGTGAGGATGGCGGACTAACATTATGTTTGATTGAATCTTTGAGCATGGTGACTTTGTATCAGGACTAGCACTAATATTTGTTCGAGTCAGGTTAAAATAATCTTCTTAATATTTAAGCAGCCAGACTAAATTAGTCATACTACCTTGATGGTTTCTTTTTCTTTTTCAACCTTGATGACTCGGTTGATAAATTATGGATATCTGTCTCTTTACATGTACCATGATACCCCTGATGTCCCATGCTTGGCTATTCCATGGTTATGGATGTGATCTATCTCTGACTCGCAACCACAGATCGTCTCAGTGGTACTCAAAGATTTTTCTCTTCTTTTTCATTAGCTTAATCCTTTTTTATATCCTAGCTAGAGGTAAATAATAAAGACTAACAACTTATCTTGTGGTCCTATTTTTGTAGGACTTCGTCTAAGAAATATGTGAGAGGGTGCATTCAGCTGGAATTTACTAAGTTGCAGGAATTAGTTAAGCTGTAAGAGCATAGCACGTGCTTTATTACCTCTTTTTTTAGACGACAATCAAACTTAGTTACCCATTTTAATCTATAGCACCATTTGAATCAGTTACCCATTTTAAATTATAGCATCATATGAACCAGTTACCCATTTTAATTTATAACACCATAAGAACTAGTTGTCCATTTTAATTTATACGACCATCACACATACAAACCTAATATTATATTATACAACTGTCTTAGTGAGGCATCCTACTTATTTTATAAGACCGTCTGGAAAACAATGTGTTCTTGTTTATTTTATAAGACCGTCTTAGTGCAATTGTGCTTTTTCATGCGAAACCTTACCCGAAAATCTGATTGGTTTTTATGTCTTTTAGGAAGCTTACAAGATACTGCACTAAGAGGGTTTGAACTCCGAAACAGTTAACATGGATGGGCGTCAACCTACAAAAGGTTACACGAAGGAATTGCTTGTACTAATGAAGGAACCAGTGATCCAAATGATCTACTCTGAATTTTATATGTCGAGTAGGATGTCACTAGTAAGTATTTCTTTTCCTTAAATCGAGATAAACTTATATACTCACTAATTTACTTAAATATTGCATCATTTGGTATTAATTCTTCCTAGTTACGACTTGTAATTTAGCACACAAACATTGCTTCTTACTGCGTTGCTTGTCACTTAGTAGGTAGTATAGGGTTACAACCAGAATATTGACTAGCATAGTACAATCAATGTTGCCGTTTGACACTGTAATTTTTGGGTGAGATCAGTTATGGCAGAGAGGCCCTTATTTTGTTGGGAAATTCAAATTATATTATGAATGTCATTGTTGTTATTTATTATCTATAATGTAATTGTAGTACAATCTTGTAGAATTGCAATAGGTTTGGGCCTTAGGTTATTTGTTGGTTTAAATTTCTTGTCTTCTTTCCAACTAATCTAATTTGCCTGTTGTTATTAGGCAGAAAAAAATTTGAACTCCACCATTGGGATCTTTGAGCATTCTATTTTTAATGTCAAAGATTCTGACCCTGGGTTCGATGGAAGACCAATTCACTTGCATTACCAAGTGATGTCAAATACTCTCAGCTTGTTCAGAAGAGTTGAAGCATGGTGCTTTCATTTGGAAGCAATCTTTGGAAAAGAAAGTTCACCAGCAAATATTATTATTATCGAAATCTAAAGGTATTTATTTGTCTGGAATTATCTTAAATTTCCAGTCTTCAGTTATCACTTAATATGGATTAACCTATAAATACTACAGGTCAGCAATATATTCTTTCTCTTGAAGAAATTTACATAGTGGTTGAAGTTGTAAGAATCTCGACAAAACTGTACTGGCCATGGATAGTGTCAACCCTAGCAAACCCGGCGAAAATAATTGCTTTATTGGAAGAGTGCGGTGCTGCATGGCTAGATTCCAAATTGGAAGAGGCACTTCTAAGTTTTCTGATGAAGTTGGTGTTGACAACCTTGATGTGTCCGCCCTTCAGAAACAAGTTCTGTAGGAACTAATTTGTAGCATATCATTGGTATTACTGAAAGCTATTTCAGGTATGATTCTAATCTAATTTAGTATCCATGTCAGATCCCTAACCCATTATCCTACTGTGTGCACAGTTGCTCTTTATTCATTTGTTCTCACTTCATTAATTTGTTCAGGTATGAAAGAAGTGGTGTGGAACGGGGAGCATTTCTTTCTTCCACTTGCGAACTTGTGGGGAAGCCTGGTATCTTCCTACCTCCGAAATTGCCTCACATATATGATATCAGCTAATGGGGAAAAATATGGAAAACTTGAAGATAAAAACTTGTTTGCAGACTTTTCAACGGTATGCCAGAGATATCTCTGTGCTGAGTGAAACTCATACCAGCAACAGCTGAATGCGATGAATACAACATGGCATGGTACATCAGAGAAACCATAAAGTTGGTTACACATAATATTATTCAAAAATGTTGCAGCCGAATTAGACGGTTTAGAATTAAACTTATACGGATCCTAAAATCACCTAGAGCTGGTCGTGGTGGAACTGAGAGCGCTCGCGAATGATCTGAGCTAGAAACTACTGCATTCATTATGTTGTCTTAATTTCTTTTCTTTTACTATATCTGAAAGTTAGCTTATAGTATATAATAGTGTATCTGGATGTAAAAGCAATTTTTCTGAGCTGTAATTCATTTTTGTGTGAAGTTCATAACTGGGTGGAACAACATCAAGGGGATGCTAACACACTTTTTTACAATCTACATTAGCTTTTGTAGTCCGTTACACTTAATACGTAGAATGCAGATAAGATTGTTGTGTATTGCTATAATAATAAGTAGGAGCCTTTTTTACCAGATCATGTCGAGAGCAGAGGTAACCCGAAGTACAAAATGCAATCCAAATCTGACTACTTGCTTATATGATCCACACTTAGTTTAGTGGCTTCTAGCATATTTGTAAGTGAGAAAAGAAATAGAGTTCCACAGTAGTACAAATCTTAGTGATCTCTTAATTTCATGTTCCAAACTGAGATGGACTACAATGTGGTTCACACTCTGTACGTCTTTCTTAGTTTCTCCATAGAAGACGGTTGTGTATTTGTGTTGTCGGATAAATGAAAAAGTTTTCTATGTTCATCATGTGAGAATGTATTTTTAAGGTTTTTTTAGATTTACATCATAAAATTTTTTTATAAGAAATATCATCCAGCATGCAACGACATAAAGAAAAAAAACACGCATTGTTCTGAACACGATCCTATAAAATAAATTGGGTTCCACACTTCTATTTACTTCCATTTCCGTATAAATTAAAATGGGTAAGTGGCTCATAAGGTCGTATATATTAAATTAGGTACCTGAGTAATTTATATGTTCACTGTTTTCACTGGTCATAATTACAATTAGGGAAGATATTAAAACATCTGATTCAGATTACCGTAGACCTAAGTCCATTGTTTTCACTGGCAATAATCTAGAGATGGTGAATTAATTTGTTAGACTCTGAATTACAAACTCAATGCGATCACACAGGAATCTGAAAATAATAATATTTAACTGATATGTAATAATAGTTTACGACAAAAAATACAAAATAACTTGATCATCCAAGGGTTCTTTCTGCAGTCTTCTCCACCAGCTCCAATACTCCTCTTCTACCCCATAATCCACACTAAGATATCCAACTCCACTACCATCCATAATTTCCTCCAACAATTTTACTTATCTGACACATTAAAACAAAATAAATCTAAGCATATGCCAGATCCAGAAGTTAAGAAAAATAGAAATCAAGATGTCTAAAAAGTGTAATGGATAAATACTTGTTATATTTTTGACTCTGTGACACAATCACCATGATCTGGCGGATAGAATTGATTGTTTTCAAGTCAGCAGAACCAATAATCACCTATACAAAGCCCAAAATTATTTAACTTAACCAACAGTCAAAACATGAAGCATGCATCACTTGAACAGAAAATCACTATTTCGTATCGCAGGTCCACAGTTGAGGTATTAGCAGTTTACGTTGAAGGTCTGGACAAATTTCTATATAATGGAAGCACTTAATGATATGGAACTTCAACTCGGAAAAAATATGTATCCAAAGACAACTTATTGAACATGCTAGAATGCAACCGAAGTACCAAGTAAAATGATCTTTAAGTGACACATACAACAACCAAAATTTATTTTCTAAGTTGCTTCATATGCCGAAACTATCTCGGCCAGTAATATAATGTTTATACAATGAACCAAAGTGTAATACACAATAGTGCATCTTAGTTGACTCAACGTCGATATGAGTTAAAATAAAAACTGGACTATCAAGGAAACAAAAAAGTAACATGACTGCAGTAGGCATGCATCTGGAATTACCAAACTGAAATCAGACTATACACAATAACATAGGCACATAGGGAAACCGATGAGAGTTCACACCAGGAGATAAAAGGCCCGAAAGATGCTTATGCTTTCTCTATCTACTTGAAACAACAAACAAAAAAATTTAGTTCCCTGGTCTCCTGGATATACCAAAAGCAAGTAAAACCTTACATTGATTATGTGGGAATGTTCATGATGTAATATTTGGTTACGACCAAAGAAAACAACTCAAATAAAGTAGTTTGGCAGATTGAGTGCATGTCTATCTTATAGTAATTAGATTCTACTTATGTTGCCACTGAGTCAACAACACTGACATAAACTAGGGAAAACATATGCATGGAATTATAACCTTCCCCGCATCAACAACAAAAATCATAAATAAATAATGGCAACATAGGCACATAGGGAAACCGATGAGAGTTCACACCAGGAGATAAAAGGCCCGAAAGATGCTTATGCTTTCTCTATCTACTTGAAACAACAAACAAAAAAATTTAGTTCCCTGGTCTCCTGGATATACCAAAAGCAAGTAAAACCTTACATTGATTATGTGGGAATGTTCATGATGTAATATTTGGTTACGACCAAAGAAAACAACTCAAATAAAGTAGTTTGGCAGATTGAGTGCATGTCTATCTTATAGTAATTAGATTCTACTTATGTTGCCACTGAGTCAACAACACTGACATAAACTAGGGAAAACATATGCATGGAATTATAACCTTCCCCGCATCAACAACAAAAATCATAAATAAATAATGGGTTATCATCAAAACCTCAAAAAATACAATTTACCTGCACATTATGTCTATGTGAACAACTTCAAGCACCTGTACAAAGGGAAAAAAATGCCAACTAAGACAATGAATCTTATAAATAGACATAGAAAAGTGTTTCTCAACGGAATTATCACTCTTTAAAATAGAAATATTATTTCAGTGCCAATCAATTTCCCATCTTTGTGAGCAATAAGACCATTTTATCGATAAAGAAATTTAATCATGATTCGTAATAACTGACAGCAACGAGAATTCTTCTGGTGAACAAGCACATCTGTAGTAGTCTCATAAAGTAAAATCGTGTTTCAAACCGACAAAACAAACAAACAAGCTTATACAGCCATCAATATTTTATAACAATGAAGAAAACAGTGGCACATTAGATAAACCGCCTACATGAATTCTCAAGTTGTTCAGTAATCTTTAGAAGATCAGATCCCCCAATAATTAGTAGTTAATAACCTGATATCACAACCATGGGTTATTATCCAAACCAATACCAACCCTGTAAACAAATTCGAAAATTTCACGATTATTTCTCAAAATTGAATACCTTTCTAAGATTTCTCATGAACTCTAACATCTTTGGAATCACTTCCTATCGCATATAAGATAGAAACAAATTAGTCAAAAAAGAAAAGAAAAGAGAGAACAAGATTATGCTACTAAAAATTCCAAATTCATATAAATATATAAAACTTTCTTGGAGTTATAATTGTACCATCAACATCAAACGGAGTAATGAAACCTAGTCTCCTTGTAGCCATTGTAAAACAAAAGTTTCTGCGGTTCAGAATTGAGTTCAATTCAATCAATTAACGAAATTAATACCTAAAATCCAAGATAAACGATACCAATCAACACTTAGAAACAATAACTAAAAACACAAAAATCTATAATATTTTTCTTGCATCCGGATTCCCATCCATCAAGCTCTGCTAGGTTTTTCAGCGAGAAAGAAAAGAAAACGAAGGAAATTGAAGAAAAAGAATGTTATAATCTGGATAGGGAAGTGGGTATGGGTTTAGATAAACGGGTATAGGCATAATAGCTTACCCATGCCAGGTTTGATTAAAGTTAACCGCTCAAGGAGGGACTACAAAGTCAGTATACACCGATATTTAGCTAACCAGGAGAACCTGTTTGACTCTGTCCGTCAATAGTAGTTGACTGAAACATTGTCCTTTTGTAAGGCTTGACCGAATTAGAGGGGCGGTGAAGTCTTTTCATCGTTGAACCAAATCCAATCTTTTTTGTGAAATTGGAAAAAAAAAGTCATGTCACATTTGACACAAAATCACCATATATAGAGTCCTCCCTTGCTTCGCTCGGTCGACCTAATTAAATAGACCTTGCATCTGCATGGATTACAAAATTTCCAGAGTAAAGAAAACCTTATGGAAACTGATTTTTGTTTAATTTAAAGGCAAAGACTTATCCTCGGTATAAAACTTGAAAATATCCATGTGTTCATCTTTGCAGGTTGCAATTTGGGCTCCGCAGAGGCAATGTTGAACTGGATAAGTTAACAGATGTCATCTTCTTGGAGAAATGATTCAAATTTCCACGTAAGATTCATAAATAACACCCCATATGATTCATCACCCTGCAATTGCAATTATGATACCCCTGGGCCTACTTATGTTGTTTGAAGTTTATTTCACGGCGAACTTACTAATGACGTGTTGTATTCAAAGAGTATGCATTTAAATCTATTACTAATCTATGGGCATTTACCCACAAACAGAATTATGCTTACCATAGTGCTTTGCGCAATAGTATAGTAACCCTTGCTCCAACAATAGTAACCCTTGCTGCAACAACCAAATGCAAGTGTTTCTCTTGATATAAGTTAGACCATCAATTCATGGATTGGGTCAATAAAAGATGCTACAATCCAATTGCAATTACCAAATAAAAAATATGGGGATGTCTAAGATGCCTATTTTTTTTGCATATGCGGATATAATAGGAATCAGACATCTTGCAACTGTGATCAGCTACACTTTTTTTCTATATAAATAAAAGAGAGTTACTGAAAAATGACAGAGATCAAGGGTGCCTCCCACAGTTGAGGACTTTGATTCTTACCTCCAGCTAAGGCTAGTTTCTGGAGGTCAGAGAAATTACTACATTTAATTGTTTTACAAAAGACCGATTCAAATTGTTTAAGACTCAAAATAAGTTTATCCATACTGTGCTAAAATTGTTTAAACCAGATGCAATTGTGCTAAAACTCTCCACAAATCTTCTGTAGAATGAAGCTAAACCATGAAAACTATGTACTTCACGTATAGAAGTTGGAACAGACCAATCAACAATTGATTTGATCTTAGAATCATATATAGAAATACCAACATCTGACACAACATAGCCCAAGAAAGTGACTTTGTTTGTAAAGAATGTGCACTTCTTCAAGTTCACATACAAAACATTGTCTTGTAAAGCCTTAAACACTTGAGATAAATGTGAAATATGCTCTTCTTCATTGTTGCTAAAAATCAGTATGTCATCAAAATATACTATGACAAACTTTCCAAGAAAAGGTTGCAAAACTTGAGTCATGAGACGCATAAAGGTACTATAAGCATTAGATAAACCAAAATGCATTACTAACCATTCATATAAACATTCTTTTGTCTTGAATGCTGTTTTCCACTCATCACCTTCACGGATACGAATTTGATGATACCCACTACGCAAATCAAGCTTGGTAAATACTTTAGCACCAGAAAGCATATCAATCATATCATCAATCCTTGGTATAGGAAACCTATATGGTATAGTAACTCTGTTTAAAGCTCTACAGCCTATACACATACGAAATCCACCATCCTTTTTGTCTACTAGAAAGGCTAGACTAGCACAAGGACTCTTGCTTAGTCTTATTAAACCTTTTTGTAACAAATCATCAATTTGACATTGTAAAATTTCATGCTCTTTAGGACTTAACCTATAATATGGTTGATTAGGAATAGAAGATCCAGGCACAAAGTCTATTTGATGTTGTCAATCTCTTAGTGGAGGTAAAGTATTTGGTAATTCAGCAGGAAATAAATCACTAAAAGAAGACAATAAAGGTTGTACCTTGTCTGGAATCTCCACCATAGGTTTAGTATCTTCATGAGAGCTCAAAGAATGAGTATTCAAAGAATGAATAATTGTAGCGACCAATGTAGTTGTCCTCTTGTCTGTTGGTTCTTTGAGTGAAGAAGAAGATTGTAAAGGCCACAAAACTTTAGTAAATCCTTCATGTAGAAATGTATAAGTATTCTCATAGCAGTTATGAACAACACGAATATCATACTGCCATGGTCTTCCCAATAATAAACTTGCTGCAGTCATCTTAATAACATCACACAAAGCATAATATGAATATCCAGGGAAAGAAAACTTGACTAAGTATTGATGAGTGATTTTCTAAGTAGAAGAGCTATTTATCCAACCAACTGAATATGGTTTTGGATGAAGAGTAACAGGTAAACTAAGCTTCTCAACCAATTATGGAGAAACATAGTTTTTTGTACTTCCACTGTCAATTATCATGTTGCAAAGATTCTCCTGAATGATACAATAAGACTTAAAAATATGATGCCTTTGTGTAATACATGGTTCAGTAGTGATTAAAACTGGTCGAATAACTCTAAGAAAATTCGCATCAAAAGTCTCATGTTCTTGCAAATAATTAAACTCATCATCACCTAAGTCTTCTTCTACTTGTGTTTCATCGTGAGTTTCATTAATGTAAGCATGAATCTTGCGACAATCACTAGAAGTATGACCAGTTTGGTGGCACTTGTTACACCTATCACCTCTAAATTTTTATTAAGGATTAGAAGGCTTAGATAAAGGTGGAAATTATTGGTTATATTGATTACCTCTCGTATTGCGAGCAACATCTCTTTGAGAATTAACCTGTGGTAGCTTAGAATATGATATATTCATCGTTGGAGCAGTTTCTGAAAGAGCAGATGTTTTTTGTGGTTGTTGATACGGTTGGCTTGCACTTCTGTCAGGTGGATAAACAAAGACAGTTGACCCCTGCGAATATGGATCAACAACGACTGTTGAACCCTTTTCACCCTGATAACCATAAGAATAGTTATATGGTTTGGCAGCTTTATAAAAATGTTGATAACGAGATTGCCTTGGATTTACTTGGCGAGAATTACTGAGTACACGTCTTTCAACTTTAAGAGCTTGTTGTATCGCTTCAACCATTGTAAAAGCTGATTGTGTCATCCCTTGTTGAATTAAATTGTTCAAACCATCTACAAAATGGGCAACTAATTGCTCTTCAGTTTCCTTTAATTGGTTACGAGCAACCAAACCGTAGGACTCAGCTACATATTCTTCAACTAATTTAGCTCCTTGGCGATAATTTTGAAGCTTGATAAACAATTGTTGTTTATAATCTTTTGGTAAAAACTTGTCTCTTAATAAGATTCTCATACGCGTCCAAGTACGTATAGGGGGTTTGTGATATTTTTCTCGATCTTCACATGATGTTTCCCACTAGGCTGCAACTCCATCTTTAAGTTTATAGGCTACCAGTTTTACTCTAGAAGAGTCAGGGACGTCCATGAATTTAAAGAAAGATTCGACTTCATAAAGCCAATCCAATAATCCTTCAATCTGCAACATGGAAACTAGGTATATTCGCCTTTAATTTGTATTCTAGAAGATTTCCATAAGAAGCCATAGTAGAGTTTAATCTTTTTTCATCACTCCACGTTTGGAATTCTTCTTCTTCTCTTTTGTCATCTTCATCAAGGTTAATAGTCACATTAACGTGTTTTTTTGGAGTGTTAAGAAAACCTTCTACTGGTTCTTTGTGTTTAAGGACATGAGAAACATTACTAGGAATAGAAGTGTTCTGAGTAAAAGAAGGTTTTGTATCATCTTCTTTTTCCCTTATCTTGGTTTCTCCATCTTTATTTACTTCATCTTCTGTATCATCAGGCAAACTAGGCATGGCTTTATCTTCTAATCCTGATTGTTTCCATAACTGGAGTATGCAGTCTTCATGAACTTTTAATTTTGTCACTAGAGAATTTTTGGTTTCGTCAATCTGGGTGTCAAGTTTGGTCTCAAGATAATTAATACTAGTTGTAATCTCAGTAATAATATTCTTCGAGAATTCTTTCATAAGAGCTTCAATATCAGCCATTTCCATTGAAAAGAAAAGTAGGGTTTTGAAGTTGTGCGGAAGCCGTGTAAGGATCTGTTTCTAGATAAAAACTAAAAACGCTGTATTGATACCAACTAGTGTAGCACATAACAGGATATATCAAACAAATTGCTTAGGTTGTGAAGATAGTTGAAGTTCCGTCAAAAACTTAGTTAAAATCTGATTCTAGGATCTAGATTCTAAGATAAAAAGATTGATAATCAAACTTGATAATAAGATGTTCTTGTAAACAAGAGATCTAGCCTTTATATAGGCTTATATAAGCTGATAAAAGGAAAGAGTTTAACATAAACTAGAAAAGGAAATACTTGCAAAGAAAACAAACTTAAACTGACGTAAGGGATCAACAGTCATTGTTAATCCATAAGCATGGTATCAACTGTTAAAGTTGATACAGAAGAAAAGGATCAACAATCATTGTTGATCCAGAGAAAGATGTACTACATCACATTTGTTCTCCAGCTAGTTTTCCTTATCCCACTTTGCATAGCATTAGTAATGTTCTGGTTGTATCCCAAGAGATTGAGATTTTTGCATTGAAGCTGAGAAGCCTAATTCAAAGCATCCTGAGCGGCTAGACATTCCCCTTCTTCTTTTCCATGAGTTCTGGAACCCTTGTTTCTTCTTCCAATGACCTCTCCATATGTACCTATGATGCATACAACAATTCTTGTTAGCCCTGTCACATTATCTGGAACAGTCATATAAGCAAAGGAAACTTTGGAAATCGTCAGCTCTGGTTCATCTATCCTTCTAGAAATAATTTTGTTCCCTAGTGGTGGCTGCCTTAAATTCATGTTCAGGTGGTTGATTATTTGCTTTCATGTAAGTATGTGACATGGTTTGGTTCTTTTAAACATCGTATCACACCTGGCCTTACAAATAAACCAACAAATAGTGGCACAAAGATTGTCCCAAGATCCCTACTGGGTAGGGGGAAGCTCCTGGAGAAACAACTTTGGCACCAGTCAGCTATAGAATTGTGACCATTACAAGCTATATCAAGGTTAAGATATCAAAAAGCCCAAACAACTCTAACAAACTTACAATGCATGAGAGAGTGGTCACCAATTTCAGTGTGACTGTTACACATATTGCATAAAGGATCCACTAAGGTGTTGTAGTTAGTTAAGTAGCCATTGGAAAGGAGCATGTTGTTTTTCATTTTCTAAATAAAGAACTATATTCTAGGAATATTTTTTTAAGCCTCGGATTTTCTTAGCTAACCTACCAGTGGGCTGAGAAATCTTCTTGTCTAGGAGGTTATTTAAAATTTACTAGTAAAATTTCCTTGAGGATTGTCAGTCCATCTCAAGGTGTCAGTTGTTTCCATATTAAGGGTGATAGTAAGGATTCTAGAGATTATATTCCAATCAAACAGTTGATTTAGAATTTCCACATTCCAACCCGTCTCATTCATAAGATCGTTTATAATTTTTACAGTAGTTTCGTAACCTAAACTATCTAGAATAATATGAAGTTTATTTTCATCTTGAATCCACTTGTCTTTCCATGTGAACACTACTCTCATTACCAATATGCCAAATACTTTTATAATCATAAGACCTTTATAAAATCCCTTCCAAGCCCAAGAAGAACCATCATTACAGATGACATGGAAAGGGTTAGAATTTGGGAAGTACTTCCCTTTCATAGTTTTAGTAAATAAGGAGTTGGGTTGATAAAATAGTTTCCAGCCATTTTTGAAAATTAAAGACAATTTTTTTTAAGTTATTTCTACCTTTCTCTTTTCTCTTGCAAAGACCTCTCCACCCTGTCATATACAGTCCTTTTTTAGGACCCATTTTCCCCACCAAAAATCCCTAATGATGTTGGTAACTCTATTGATGGTGGTTTTAGGTAAGATAAAAGTTGTTATACTATATAGACAGGCATAGATTCAAGAACGGATTTCGCCATAACTCTTCTCCCAAGAGGAGACATGGACTCACTCTTCAAGCCTTTAAGTCTACCTCCCATTTTCTCGGTTAGATTTTCGAAGAAAACAATTTTAGATTTATTAGTGAATAAAGGTCCTCCTAAATACTTATCGTCAAGCCTAATTTTTTTAACCTGGATGTTAATGATATCCCTACCAAGATAATTCTAAATATGGGGTGTGAAAAAAATTCTTGATTTAAAGAAATTTATCATTTGGCCTGAGGTTTTCCCATAGTCCTCTAAGAGTTTTAAAAGATTTCTACTTTGAGTGATATTGGCTTTAGAGAAGATCAGGAAGTCATCGGAAAAAATCAGATGACTGATCAAAGGATAGTTTTTATTAATTTTAAAACCAGTAATTAGGCCCCTAGAGCATTCGACAGGGTTCTATCGAAAGACTCCATACAGAGGATGAACAGATAGGGGGATAATGGATCCCCTTGTCTTATCCTATGGTGGGTTTGAATGGTTTGCAGAGGATGCCATTAATAAAAATATCTGATTGACTAGTGTTAATGCACTGGAATATGAGATTGCACCAGGAATCAGAAAAACACATTTTACTTAGAATGAAAATTAGAAAATCCCATTCTACATGGTTAAAGGCCTTAGACATGTCGATTGTTAACCTCTTGAAATCAGTGTTAGTTTTCTTGTTCCATCTCATAGAGTGAATTATCTCATGATCAACAAGAATGTTGTCTGAGATAAGTCGATGTTTGATGAAGGACGACTGATAACGAGAGATAAGCCTATCAAGGAAAGGTTTGAGCCTATTAGCTATAAGTTTTGATAATCTTATAAGCTATATTACAAAGACTAATAGATCTACAATGTCCAGGATCAACATGATGGAACCTTAGGGATGAGACATATGTAGGTCTAGTTCAGTTGGGTTAACATATGACCACTATTAAAGAAGGCCAGAATAATGTCTAGGATATCCTTTTTAATTATATGCCAGTTTTTTTTTGGAAAAAACAGGCAGGGAAACCATCGGGCTCTGGGCTTGAGTTAGGTTGCATGCCAAACAAAGCATCATAGACCTCAGTTTCCGAAGGAGCTTCCATGAGCTTAATGTTTTCATCATTCGTGATCAATGTGGGAACGAGATTAATAATGTCATCATTAATAACAGGGGCATAAGTGGTGAGAAGAGATTCAAAGTGGACATTCAGGTAGTTAGAAATCTTGTCCCTACCTTCCACCCAAATATTGTTACTATCATATAAACCTAAGATGTTGTTTCTCCTTTTTCTAGTCACCGCATTTTGGTGGAAGTAGTGAGTGTTTATATCTCCTAAGAGGATGGTATTCTCCCTTTCTTTAAATTTCCATAATTCTTCCTCATAATCATGGAGTTTTTGAATTTAGCCTTAGTTTCCATAAGGTTTTGATCATTTAACCTAACATTCGGGTTGGCGATAATGTTATCTAATTTGTTATTCATACTGGTTAGATTGTTCCTAATATTACCAAAATCATTTTTATTCCATCTACTGACCTCATGTATAACAATATCTAATCTATTGACTAGGACAAAAGCCTTAGAGCCCAGGAAAGTAGTCTCCCAAGAGGTTTTAATAATGTCTCTGCATTTCTGCTTGTTTTGATAGAGACCAAAAAACTTGAATGGTTGATAGGTGCAATATTTGCACTAGTTAGGTACTCAAATGCTTTGCTTTATTGATAGTGTTTGTATCATTATGCTTTGATTTTTTTTTCTTTTGAGTTTCTTAGGTGTTTAAGATCATCTTAACCAAAAGGAAGTGGAACTAGCTCAAATCCGAGATTTCTTTGCATCAACTTGAAGAGGACGAAAAGAAGAAGGCAACGGCGAAAGAATGAGGTCATTCCGACCTCGTATGAAGAAGTTAGAAGCGGTTGAAGCAAATCAAAGATGTCGCAAAAGTGAGACAACACATAATTATTAAAGGCAGGCGGCACAATTACTCAGGGCAGCCACCTGCTTGAAGCTATTAAGGGGTTGATTGTTAGGGCATCCCATATCTTCAGTTCAGGCAGTGAATAGTATTGCTATTGCTGGGTTTATCGAGCTTGGTAGTGACAATGAATTATGAAGCTCAGGTGAGCAAGAGAACGTGAGTTGCTACCGGAGTTGGATTTGAAGACCTTTGGAGTGACGCTGTGAGGTTGAATCCTTGTTAAATTGGTCGAGAAGTTGAAGTTAAGAAAATCAGAGAAACCAATATTCTCTCGGTGATGGAACTGGTATTATTGTCGCAATTATCAATGGAGTTGGTTGTCGATGTGTTGAGAAGAACTCGACGTCGGATCTGTAAACAGAGACAAGAGCTGCCGCGGTGGTTTGATAGTACTGTGAATGATGGCAGAGATGGAGTTGGATTATGGAGAAAATATCTGTGGTGTCGATCATGATTAAGTCATGAAAACAGGGAGACGAGAGAAGAGATGATGGAGTTTGGTAGAGAAGTGTGCTGTCTCGGAGATGAGTTTGCTGTGATGAGCTCGAGAACTGGTGATGGCAGCGATTAAAGGAGTTGATGCTGTCCGAGTTAGAAGTTGCTACCATTGACAGCATTTATTCGTGATTGGTGGCTAAGTAGTCTGCTGCATTGCCAAGTCTGGTGGAGTCCGAGCTTTCAGGGAGATGAAGAGAAACATCGATGATGCTTGGTGATAGTGATGCAATATTGAGTTAGCTCTGTAAGACAGAAAAGGATGGAGTCTCGATGATGTTTGCTGTTGAGAACGAGAACAACAGATGGAACTCAAGTTTTTCTGTGGTCGCTGGTTCTGGTTACTGAGATTTGGGACGTACAACAACTCAGGGAAGATTACGGATGAGACAGAACTACTAGGTTTAGGGTTTAAATACTTGGGTTTCAACTGAAGAGAAGAGAGACAGAAGATGAAATTTGAACAAAATTGTTTTATTGATTCAACTTAATTGATTTACAAAGAGACTCTATACACTTATATATACAGGACTGACTTGAAGGTTAAGATACTAACTTTCCTAATTAAACACAATTTCCTAATAAAGAAGACTGCCGTGTACAATGTTGGGTCACATTGTACACATACCAAACGTTGTGTTAACACCCTCCCTCAAGCGTAACGGGTTATCCTAAACCGTAAGCTTGAATCGTAAAAGAGAAAACCTGTCTTTAGAAAGTGGTTTTGTGAATATGTCCGCAATTTGATCCTTAGATGATATAAAACGAACATCAAGAAGTTTGGAAGCACTTGATCATGAACAAAGTGATAGTCAATTTCAATGTGCTTCGTTCGTGCATGAAATATAGGATTAAGAGTAAGATAAGTTGCACCAAGGTTGTCACACCATAAAATAGGAGGAGAACAAGTAGATATGCGAATTTCCGAAATTAGTGACTGGATCCACATAATTTCTGCAGTTGCAATGGAAAGTCCCCGATATTCAGCTTCAGTACTAGAACGAGATACCATTTTCTGTTTGCGAGCACTCCAAGATACAATATTTCCACCCAAATAAACACAATATCCACTAGTAGAACGACGATCATCGAGAGAACCAGCCCAATCAGAATCAGTATATGCACTGAAGGAAAGCTGTAGAGAAGGCGATGGTCGAAGAAGTATACCAAAGGTAGAAGTATTCTTGACATAACGAAGTATTCGTTTAACTAAACTCCGGTGAAACTCAGTAGGGGCATGTATAAACTGACAGACCTTATTGACAGCATATGCAAGATCTGGACGAGTAAAAGTTAAATATTGCAAAACGCCAACAATACTACGATATTCAGTAGCATCAGTCAATAAAGTGCTACGATCAGAGGAAATATCTGCAAAAGTACTAAGTGGAGTACGAATTGGTTTGACTCCATCCATTTTTGCTCGAATAAGAAGATCATTAGCATAACGTTGTTGAGAAAGAAATAACCCCGAAGAGGTACGAATCGCCTCAATGCCAAGAAAATAAGATAAGGAACCAAGATCTGTAATCGCAAATTCTTGTTGTAAACGGGTGAGAATATAAGTAATACCTAGAGGACTGGATCCAATGACTATAATATCATCCACGTAGACCAACAAATAAATAGTACCATAAGTACCATTGTAGATGAATAGAGACGAGTCACATTTCGAAGTGACAAAGCCAATTTGGAGCAAAAAGGTACTAAGTCTGTGGTGCCACACACGAGGAGCCTGTTTAAGTCCGTAGAGAGAACGGTGTAACTTGCAAACATGTGTAGGAAAACGAAAATCCACATATCCCGGTGGTTGTTTCATATACACCTCTTCGTGAAGTTCGCCATGTAAGAAAGCATTATGCACATCAAGTTGATGAATAGGCCAATTGGAAGATAATGCCAATGTAAGAATAATACGTATAGTACAATGTTTAACAACCAGACTAAAAGTTTCAGAGTAATCGACCCCCTCTTGTTGATTGTAGCCTTTTGCAACTAAGCGATATTTACGACGTGCAATTGTACCATCAGGATTTCGTTTGATACGA
Organism: Papaver bracteatum; assembly: GCA_023529315.1. Lineage (NCBI taxonomy): Eukaryota > Viridiplantae > Streptophyta > Magnoliopsida > Ranunculales > Papaveraceae > Papaver > Papaver bracteatum. Next base: position 1,357,174 of record JAJJWX010002723.1, on the reverse strand, counting down.
AATACCCATTTACACCCAATAACATTCATAGAAGGATCATATGGTACTAGTGACCATGTACCATTTTGAATCAATGCATTGATCTCGTCATTAGAAGATGTACGCTAGTCTGAATCTTTATGAGCCTGTGAAATACAAGTAGGCTCAAGAAGTGAATCACATACCAGTGCGTATTTTTTATTAGGCTTAAAAATGCCATCCTTAGCTTGAGTCACCATTGGATGTGTGGTTTGAGCTGAAGTAGGTACTGTGGGAGGTGCAGATTCTGGTAAGTGTATGGTTGTAGCTGAAGTAGGTGTTGTAGTAGGTGCTGGACCAATCAATACAGCAGGCACAGAGTCCGTCGGATGGATTTGAGAAGACTAACCGATGTCAACATATGCAGGTGTTGTCGACTGTAATGGTGCAGGTATTGTCGGCTGTTCATGAGAACAGTTTCCGTCAAAGCTGGTGCTGGCATCTGTATGTGATGAAATGCTGGCAGTATTAGGCGCTGGCAGATGCTGATAGGAGATGGCAGTATTATGCACTAGCGGCTGTAGATTAGAGCAAGTTCTGTCAGAGATAACAAGAATCTCTATCGGTTGGAAATAAAATTGAGTGCTGCTAGAGGATGATTCAGACTGAGCGTGGGGAAACTAATCGGTACCAATTGACACAGCAGAGACTAAATTTTCTCTTTGATTTGAGTGTATAGTAGAACTAGTGATCAATACCGGTGGTAAAGACAAATTCAGAGGAGTAGAATAAGGTACCTGTGAAGATGTCGATGCCGGAGAAGGTGATGATGCAGACGCAAAGGGGAAGGTGGTCTCATCAAAAACAACATGACGAATGACATATATCCATCCTATAGGGATCTGCAGACATTTGTAACCTTTCTGGGATGGACTATACCCAATAAAAACACAAGGAGAAGAAAGCGGTTCCATTTTATGAGATCTATATGGTCGTAGATAAGGATAACACAAACAACCAAACACACGAAGTAAAGTGTAGTCCGGTGGGACACCAAAAAGAGCTTCATATGGAGAAGAATTATTGATAAAAGTGGAAGAAACACGGTTCATTATTAACAAGCAGTGTAAAAAGAATCATACCAATACGAGGATGGTACAGAAGCCATGTTGAGAACTGTAAGACCAGTTTCACGAATATGACGATGACGACGTTCCACTAAACCATTTTGTTCATAGGTATGTGGACATGAAAATCTATGAAAAATACCAAGTTGCTGAAGATGCGGAGTAAGTTTGCGATACTCAAGTGCATTATCAGATTGAAAAATTTTGTCGATTAAAAAGATTTTCAACATGCTTTTGAAACAAAAAGAATATAGAAAAGACATCAGACTTTTGAGACATAGGAAACATCTAAGTAAAATGACTAAATGCATCAATAAATATGATATAATATCGGTATCCTTCATTAGATAAAATATGAGAAGGTCCCCACACATCGGAGACAATTAAATCTAATGGATTCAAATAAGTAGTTTTACTAGGATTAAAAGGTAACTTATGACTCCTATGTTCATGACAAGATGAACAAAACTTAATAGTCTGACTAGAAACCGGAAGTAAAAACTGAGAGACGACTTTACGAACTGTACGCATCATTGGATGTCCCAATCTAGAGTTCCAGTCTTGTAGGGTAGTACATTCTCCTATGCAAACTTTAGGTGATTTAAACGAATCATCGAGTTGATAGAGACCACCCCTCCTACTGCTGCGAAGAAGGACCTTCCCGGTATATCGATCCTTCACAAGACAAAAATTTGGATGAAATTCAAATAAGACATTATTATCAGTAGTAAAACGAGATACTGTCAAGAGATTATGAGATATTTGAGGTGTATAGAGAACATTACGAAGTTGCAACTTACGGTTGGGAGTTCCCAAAATAGAGGAACCAACATTAGAAATTGGAATAGAAGAACCATTACCCATCTGAATTTGATAAGGACTAGTATACTCGGTTGAAAACTAAAGACGATAAAGATCATTCGTTATATGATCTGTAGCACCACTATCAGTAGTCCATGGAGGAGTTGGCAACAAACCAGTTTGAGCAATATAATCACGAGGAGCGGAGGCCGGTGGTTGACGTCGAGAAGGACGAAAACTGCGATCAAAATGTTTCCAATAATCTGGAGCTTCGTGGTTTTTACGACCACATAATTGACAAGGGATCTCTGAACGGGAGCTTCGTAGTTGAGATTGAGTATTGTATTGAGGACAAATTGGTCCGAGCAGGGAAGATGAGTGTTATGGTGAAGACAAATTGGTCCGAGCAGGGAAGCAAGGTGCAGATTCACGAGGTAGGCCTGGTGCAGTAACATTGGCGACCGGTTGGGTATTCAACAGTTTGGATTGATTTTCAACACGAAGCTCAAAAGTAAGAAGGTAAGTAATGAAATCCTCCAGTTTCATGGTTCCCATTGAAGTTGTAAGAGAAGTAACGATGGCGTCATAAGAAGTATCCAAAACAGCTAGGATGCAGTGACACAACTCGGATTCAGTAACGGTAGTGTCGGCAACAACTAGGTTATCAACAATATTACAAGCTCGATCAATGTAATCTCTGATAGGTGTAGAATACACCTAATTTACTATCTATAGAGTTTATGCTTTCTTTGCTATTTTTCTTGTAAATTATGTATTTTACGTGTGTTTTTGAGTTATTAGGTACTTGGAGTCACACGGAGGAAAAGAAGAATAAATGATCCAAATTGAGCAAAAAGGGCAGGATTGTCATCTCACATGAAAACACTATCGTGAGACGATCCACGGTTAAAGGGCAAATCTCTCGGGAGGAGTATTAAACACAGACCAGCTGCGGTTAAGGGGTTGCCAATCAGGATGGCCCTTATCTAATGAGTGGGGTGGTCCCTATCCTTGGGGTGTAACCATCCATCCCAACAACCCTAACACTAAATCGGGAAGAGTCTCTCTCAATCATTTCATCTTTTTCGTTTCACCGAAATTAAGAAGAAAAGCAGCGCAGCTGCTGTAATAACCAAATCTCAGATCGAAAATTAGTTGAAGAACGGTGCTGAATCTCATGGTTTGAGGTTGTATACGAGAGTCCGAGAAGAAAAGACGCTGAATGGAGATGATCGTGATGAGTAATGAGGGTTCAGTTCTGAAGAGAATCAAGAAGGGTTAGGATGGATTAATTTGGGTTCGATTTGTTGCTGATATGAAACTCGAGACGTTGGAGATGGATCTGGGTACAGTTCTCAATTGAGAGATGAAGAAGATGAGGTTCTGAGGGATTTAGCAGCAGGGGAAAGAAGTTGATGATCGATGGGTTCTGATGGCTGAATTAGGTAAAGAACAGAGATGGTGGCTGTTGGGTTTGATTCATTGTCGAGAAGAATAAGAATCAGTGGATGTGGAAACAAAGAATGGGTATTTCAGGTGGATGTCTGAAAATGAGAAGAAACAAGGATATTAATTGTTTTTGCTGTTGTTTGATAACTATTGAAACCAGGGTTGAGTAAGGTTGAAATTACAGGTTAGGTGGACTAGTTGGTGGTATCTTAGATGAAGCTGCCATGGTTTCTGTAGAATTGAAATGATGGTGCAGGTGTTGCTTCCCTTGGAGTTGTTGGTGGTATTGAGAGTGAGCTGCAGGGAGTATGGCAGAAGTATGGCTGGAGTGTTGTGGCGTTGCTAGTTGCTTCAGGTGGTGGTTGGTAGCTGGAGTTGGGCAGTGCAGGCTTGAATCTTTGGTCGTAGCAAGTGTTTGAGCTACAATGCAAAGAATTGATGCAGGGAGCTGTTGCCATGTGAGGCTAAGTTACAATGAGTTTCAGGTGATGCTGCAGTGGGATTGCAAATGGAGTTAAAGCTACAGATGCTTGTGATGAATGTGTGGGGTGCACTGATGCTGTTGTAGATCTGTAATGGTATAGAGCAGGTGCGGTGCAGTGAAAATAATTTTGATTTTGCAGGTGTATATGGTTGAGCTATGGTGGGTTGTGCTGCTGTGAGCTCATAGAGGAGAGTTGGTGCAACTGATGTTGAAGTGCAGGTTGAGCTAGTTATGGAAGGCATCTCAGATGGCAGGTTATGGAGTCACTGAACTGAATGAATTACAGGGAAGGTTGCAATGAACATCCATAATGGCTGGGTGGCAGAGAAGGCACGGCCATCTTGGCCGTGCATAACACTTGGCAGGAGTAAGATAGCCAACCAAAACCAGTCAGCCGAGTTAGCTAGCTGACTGGGTTATGACTCTGTGACTGACTCGGAGCTTGACCCAGTTGACTAACTAAGACCGTTAGTTTGACCTAACTGTAACAGAATCTTGGACGAAATATTCTTTTACCGGGAGGAATTTTCAGGTTGCCGGCGGCGACAAATTCCGGCCAACTTCCGGACAAAAACACAGTTTTCCTGTGAGAAAAAATACAAAATTTTGGGTGGACTTCTCTCATGTGTGTGAAGACTTAGAATTGGGAATTGGATGAAAACTTGGAAGTTTTGTAGAATTGGACTAGAAATTGGAATATGGCTCAAATTGGGAAAGTGGTGTTCTTTTGGAATGAGGATTCTTTTCCTACAAAGATATGGAGAGTATTGAAGCCTATAAATAGGGGAGTTCTCTACAACTTTTTACACACATATACTTTGGAGAAGGAGTTAAAGTGCACAAGGATTGGAGGAAGGAGCAACCATTATCTTTTCAATAAGTTTTTTCTTTCTTTCTTCCTTTATTATTATTATTGTGTGAACTCCAAATTATGAGTAGCTAATTTTCTTATTGATTGAGGATGAATTCCTAGTTCTTAATATTTGATTCGAGTATTGTTTCAATTATACTTTGAAGTTTTTCATATGATTATCATTTGTTTTTACTAATATTAATGTTTATGATTGATTGATAGGTTGTTTGGAGTGCACGCTAAATTGACTTACTAATTTAATCTAAAGCTAGTGAAAGTTAGGAAATACGTAATAGTTTCTTGACTCTTTACACAAGTAGAAAACACGAGACCTTGCGGAGGGATTCCGTGGAGCAATTGTGTGTGAAAAAAACGCTAGAAAGTAGACCAAGCGAACCGAGTCTAACTACTAGTACTAAACCTAAGTTCATGAATCTTAATGCGTTCGGGGAATTACATCTTGTAAGCGAACCTCAAGGTGGTTCTTTTGAATAAAATCTGATAACTAAGCGGACTTGTTACTCGGTGAAATAAGGAATTTTGGGGTTAGCTAAGCGAACCTGCTATCCTACGGTTGGTGATAATCTATGACTAATAACAAGTGGAAAAGAACATAACTTTAATCATTGTTTTGCAGCGAAGAAGGATTCCTTGATCTATTATCTCTCATTGATTTCAACTTACACTTTAAATTACTTTGTTTATTTCTTTTGCTTTATAAATTTTACAACCAATACCCCCTTTTGTGATAATTTTACAACTAATAATCTCTTGCTCCTCATGGGATCGACCTTGACTACCCTATATTACTCTTTAATTAGGTAGTAAAGTATTAATTAATTTGTTGTGGTTACGACACGCATACAAATTTTGGCGCCGTTGCCGGGGAGCATCGGATGATTTTAGTTGTTTTCTTTTTACTTTTTGCTTTATTCTTGCTTTGTTGGATTCTTTATTGTATCTAACTTAGTTTTTGAATTGTTTTTCAGGTACCGATTTTCCATGTATGGTGGACAAGAGCAAGCATATTACAAAAATCAATATGGTTTTCAACCTCAACATCATGGCAACTTCCAACCATCCTTAGGATACAATAAAAACCAATCTTTTGGCTATGATCAATATCCTTCGGAGCCTTATGGATATTCTCATACATATCAACAACCTTATGACGGGTATGTAAGTAAACAATCACAAGGATGGACGGATAATTATGCTTCTAATACATTGTTTTCTAGTAATGTGCAGACGGAGAGTTGGGAATATACTCCTCTTCATCGTGTTTTTCCTTCACTTTTTAAGGATATACAATCTAGAAACTCTATACACGGTGGTAAGCGTGTTAATATCCATAAACTTGCACAAAAGTTATATAAATTGGAAGATGATGGAGACTCGGAAGAGCTTGTCGCAGAAATTAGTAGGACCATTCATATGGAACTTAAACGACGTCGGGATAAAGGTTATGAAACCGATGAAGATTCTTATTATGGTGATTCCGATAATGAAGATGATTGTTTTGAAAAGGACCAACCTTTGGAAACTTTTGATGACGCTAGTGTAGATTACTCGATCCTTGATCTTAATAATGATCAATCACCTATTCAAAAGGTAGAGCTTGAGGAAGATGCATTTAGTGCTTGGAAAAAATTCCTTAGGGAAAATTATGAGTCCGCAGAAGTATATGAAAGTTGCAACCATGAGGAAGTTATTCCAACTCCGGATCATAATAACGATCCTTCACCTATTCAAAAGGAGGAGATTTGGTGTGATTTTCCTATTGTTGTAAACGGTATAACACCCTCACAAGAAGATCTTACAATTTTTACCGACGAAAATCACTTTAGTGAATGGCCCGATTCCGATGATGAAGATGTTGAAGAGGTGATGCTCGATAATGAAACCGAATTGAATGATATTATGGAAGACCCAATTGAACTTGCTAATGATTATGATGATGCTGAGACTTTAGTTAAGGTAGAAAATGATGAAGAATGGTTGCAAAGTTTGATAGAGGACCATGATATGCAAGAGGTAAGTAGTTCACTTGAATTTTTTTAAGAATGAAGAAGATTCCGTAATACAAGAAATTGTGCAAGGTTTATCTAACCCTTTGCATGTTAATTCTTCTCCTTTACCTCTTATTGGATTGAATGTATGTGCTTCGAAAGTACTTTTGAATGACTTTGTTTCTCGATATCCACCATTGGAAACACTTGATTCTAACACTATGCAGGTTTGCCAAGAGGAATGCATGGAAATTCCCAAATTCTATGTTCTTTATACACTTTCGAGTGTGGACAAGAATAAGTGTGGGGGAAATTTCTATCGAGCGATAACTTTACTATTATTTTCTTGTGCTAATATTTGTATAGAGTTATTGTGTGCAAAACAGGTACCATGGGAGGATCCCCAAATTTTTCGATTGTTAGTATATGGGGAGTGAATCTTACAAGAGCCAAGTCGGGCCGTCGACTTTAAAACAAGCGCTAAGTGGGAGGCAACCCACCGGTTTTGTATTTCTTATCCTTTTGTTTTTGTTTGCTTCTTGTTTTGTTTGTTTATTTTCATTGTTTCATATCATATTAGGATTTCCCACCTTGATTTTACTTGGACGATTCAATTACATTGAGGACAATGTAAGGTTTAAGTGTGGGGGAGTGGCTAAGCATATATTTTTGCATATAAAAAAAAAGAGAATTTTTTGCATAAAACTTTCAACTTTTAGAGATTTTAGAGTCACTAGCATACTTCTAGGTATGTTTACATAGAGAATTCTGACCGACATAATTGAACTTGGAAATGTTAGGGAACTACGTTCGATTTCTTGCTGGTTAGAGTGTTAAATAATGGATTTAATCATGCCGGTGATGCAAATTAGGAGCAGAGAAGAATGCATTATTAGAGTTGTTGATCAATCATTAGTGGAGACTACCCATTTTCATATCATGTGAGGCACCGACCAGAAATTCTTCCTTTACTAAAGAGCTTCTTTTGAGTGTGTGTCACCGTACGTTAATTCCGGGTAGAATGGTGAGCTACCCAATTTCACACCAATTTCAGCACTATTTTGATCTCTTGAGTGCTAATTTTTGTCAATCATGAGGGTGACGTCTATAGATGAAAGCCTCCTTCTTGTAGTTTGATTTGCAGTTAGCACCATTCTCTCAACAACGGGTCCATAGAAACACCACATTTATCAACAACAAGGGAGCGACATCAAAATCTACAAGGAAAGTTGAAAAGGTTCAAGGTTTGCAAGCAACAATGGAACAAGAAAAAGAGCAAATTTTATATCCAAGTAAAGCAACATACAATGAGCAAATTTTACATACATGTTGAAGACTTAAAATGCAATGAGGTAATTCCATATCCAAGTATTAAGACTTATTTACAAGAGCGAAGAAAAGCAAAAGGTGAAAATTATTGAAGTTTATGATTTCAAGACGACACAAGTTGTGAAGAATCAAGCGGTAAAGTACTTTTCCACGGCCATGTTTGTTTTGTTTATTTTGTATTTTGTTTCTCTTCTCTAAAAAAAAAAAAAAACATGAAAGAATGAAAAAAAAAAGAAAAGAAAAAATATATATATATATGAGACAAGAGAAATATCTATTATTGTTTTGTTTGTATTTATTGAATAAGCCTTGGGGAAGGAAAATCTATAAGGAAGTTTCAAGCGACAAGGAGTTAAGGAAAAATGTTACAAATTGTTAAGGAGTTATGAAGCTAAAGAGTTTATCACCAATAGTTGAAGCCGAAGACCAAGAAGATGAAGACAAGGAGCGGAAGACGTTTCTATTGGATTCCGTGAGAGTGGTGTTATCATAATTGGAAATCGGATGTGAAGGTAAGTAAGTAATCTCATCCTCGATATAAGTGTTGATTTCCTTTCTTAGAGATCGTGAGAAAAATGGTTTTTCAAAATGTTAAAAGATGTGGGTTTTTCAAAATTTCGGAAGTTATCCTTCCCACCATTCAACGTGTTGCAGGAATTCTCTTTTCATTCCTACCTGCGCACATGTGATACCCATAACAAAGCCGTCTTTTTGAGTGCAATTATCATAAAACCCTTTTGGTGAGGCAGAAGTCGAGGCGAAATGCTTATTGATCTTTTCTCAAACACGTGTTCTCTCATTATGGTGTGGTTATTTCTCACTCAACATTTAAGAATGAGAATATGTTCTTTAGTATTTCTAACTTCTTATTACTAGCATGCAGAAACTATATGTCTTCATAACTCTTAGGATGCTTGGGACGCTGGAACGCTTTGGAGTTGTAAGTTTTAGTTTGATTTGCTCGAGGACTAGCAAAGTATAAGTGTGGGGGAATTTGATAGGTGTAGAATACACCTAATTTACTATCTATAGAGTTTATGCTTTCTTTGCTATTTTTCTTGTCAATTATGTATTTTACGTGTGTTTTTGAGTTATTAGGTACTTGGAGTCGCACAGAGGAAAAGAAGAATAAATGATCCAAATTGATCAAAAAGGGCAGGATTGTCATCTCACATGAAAACACTATCGGGAGACGAGCCACGGTTAAAGGGCAACTATCTCGGGAGGAGTATTAAACACAGACCAGCTGCGGTTAAGGGGTTTCCAATCAGGATGGCCATAATCTAATGAGTGGGGTGGTCCCTATCCTTGGGGTGTAACCATCCATCCCAACAACCCTAACACTATATCGGGAAGAGTCTCTCTCAATCATTTCATCTTTTTCGTTTCACCGAAATTAAGAAGAAAAGCAGCGTAGCTGCTGTAATAACCAAATCTCAGATCGAAAATTAGTTGAAGAACGGTGCTGAATCACATGGTTTGAGGTTGTATACGAGAGTCCGAGAAGAAGAGACGCTGAATGGAGATGATCGTGATGAGTAATGAGGGTTCAGTTCTGAAGAGAATCAAGAAGGGTTAGGATGGATTAATTTGGGTTCGATCTGTTGCTGAGATGAAACTCGAGACGTTGGAGATGGATCTGGGTACAGTTCTCAATTGAGAGATGAAGAAGATGAGGTTCTGAGGGATTTAGCAGCAGGGGAAAGAAGTTGATGATCGATGGGTTCTGATGGCTGAATTAGGTAAAGAACAGAGATGGTGGCTGTTGGGTTTGATTCATTGTCGAGAAGAATAAGAATCAGTTGCTGTGGAAACAAAGAATGGGTATTTCAGGTGGATGTCTGAAGCTGAGAAGAAACAAGGAGATTAATTATTTTTGTTGTTGTTTGATAACTATTGAAACCAGGGTTGAGTAAGGTTGAAATTACATGTTAGGTGGACTAGTTGGTGGTATCTTAGATGAAGCTGCCATGGTTTCTGTAGAATTGAAATGATGGTGCAGGTGTTGCTTCCCTTGGAGTTGTTGGTGGTATTGAGAGTGAGCTGCAGGGAGTATGGCAGAAGTATGGCTGGAGTGTTGTGGCGTTGCTAGTTGCTTCAGGTGGTGGTTGGTAGCTGGAGTTGGGAAGTGCAGGCTTGAATCTGTGGTCGTAGCAAGTGTTTGAGCTACAATGCAAAGAATTGATGCATGGAGCTGTTGCCATGTGAGGCTAAGTTACAATGAGTTTCAGGTGATGCTGCAGTGGGATTGCAAATGGAGTTAAAGCTACAGATGCTTGTGATAAATGTGTGGGTGCACTGATGCTATTGTATAGCTGTAATGGTATAGAGCAGGTGTGGTGCAGTGAAAAAAATTTTGATTTTCAGGTGTATATGGTTGAGCTATGGTTGGTTGTGCTGCTGTGAGCTCATAGAGGAGAGTTGGTGCAACTGATGTTGAAGTGCAGGTTGAGCTAGTTATGGAAGGCATCTCAGATGGCAGGTTATGGAGTCACTGAACTGAATGAATTACAGGGAAGGTTGCAATGAACAGCCATAATGGATGGGTGGCAGAGAAGGCACGGCCATCTTGGTCGTGCATAACACTTGGCAGGAGTAAGATAGACAACCAAAACCAGTCAGCCGAGTTAGCTAGCTGACTGGGTTATGATTCTGTGACTGACTCGGAGCTTGACCCAGTTGACTAACTAAGACCGTTAGTTTGACCTAACTGTAACAGAATCTTGGACGAAATATTCTTTTACCGGGAGGAATTTTCAGGTTGCCGGCGGCGACAAATTCCAGCCAACTTCCGGCCAAAAACACAGTTTTCCGGTGAGAAAAAATACAGAATTTTGGGTGGACTTCTCTCATGTGTGTGAAGACTTAGAATTGGGAATTGGATGAAAACTTGGAAGTTTTGGAGAATTGGACTAGAAATTGGAATATGGCTCAAATTGGGAAAGTGGTGTTCTTTTGGAATGAGGATTCTTTTCCTACAAAGATATGGAGAGTATTGAAGCCTATAAATAGAGGAGTTCTCTACAACTTTTTACACATATCTACTTTGGAGAAGGAGTTAAAGTGCACAAGGATTGGAGGAAGGAGCAACCATCATCTTTTCAATAAGTTTTTTCTTTCTTCCTTTATTATTATTATTGTGTGAACTCCAAATTATGAGTAGCTAATTTTCTTATTGATTGAGGATGAATTCCTAGTTCTTAATATTTGATTCGAGTTTTGTTTCAATTCTACTTTGAAGTTTTTCATATGATTATTGTTTGTTTTTACTAATATTAATGTTTATGATTGATTGATAGGTTGTTTGGAGTGCACGCTAAATTGACTTGCTAATTTAATCTAAAGCTAGTGAAAGTTAGGGAATACGTAATAGTTTCTTGACTCTTTACACAAGTAGAAAACACGAGACCTTGCGGAGGGATTCCGTGGAGCAATTGTGTGTGAAAACAATGCTAGAAAGTAGACCAAGCAAACCGAGTCTAACTACTAGTACTAAACCTAAGTTCATGAATCTTAATGCGTTCGGGGAATTACATCTTGTAAGCGAACCTCAAGGTGGTTCTTTTGAATAAAATCTGATAACTAAGCGGACTTGTTACTCGGTGAAATAAGGAATTTTGGGGTTATCTAAGTGAACCTGCTATCCTACGGTTGGTGATAATCTATGACTAATAACAAGTGGAAAAGAGCATAACTTTAATCATCGTTTTGCAGCGAAGAAGGATTCCTTGATCTATTCTCTCTCATTGATTTCAACTTACACTTTAAATTACTTTGTTTATTTCTTTTGCTTTATAAATTTTACAACCAATACCCCCCTTTTGTGACAATTTTACAACTAATAATCTCTTGCTCCTCGTGGGATCGACCTTGACTACCCTATATTACTCTTTAATTAGGTAGTAAAGTATTAATTAATTTGTTGTGTTTACGACACGCATACAATATCTCATAGAAATAGATCATTTTATTAAAGACCTAAGTTCACATTGCAAGTGATGAATATGCGCGTCCGATTTTGAAGCAAAAAGAGATTCAAGGGAGGACCAAACATCATGAGAACTTGTGAGACGATGGACTTTCCGTAGAACAACAGGAGTTAATGAGGAGAAAATCCAGCCGAGAAGAATACAATCTTGTTTTATCCAAGGAGCATAAGCTGGATTCGGTTCTTCACTGTTTCCAAGAGTAACAAAAGTATCAAGTTCATAACCTTGGAGATATGGGAGGAATTGAGCACGTCATAGAGAGTAATTGGTCTCATGAAGATTGACAGTAATAATGTGGTGAGGTTGAGAGAAAACAGAAGAGGCCATCATTGACTGAGATAAATTAAGAACAGTTGAAACCACGGAAATTGAGGAGGCAGCGGAAGACATGAGGATCAACTAGGATGATACCAAGACAGAACTACTAGGTTTAGGTTTTAAATACTTGGGTTTCAACTGAAGAGAAGAGAGACAGAAGATGAAGTTTGAACAAAATTGTTTTATTGATTCAACTTAATTGATTTACAAAGAGACTCGATACACTTATATATACAGGACTGACTTGAAGTTTAAGATACTAACTTTCCTAATTAAACATAATTTCCTAATAAAGAAAGACTTTCGTGAACAATGTTGGGTCACATTGTACACATACCAAACGTTGTGTTAAAATGATGAGTTTCCAAATCATACAAAATTGCAGGGAGACTTACTGCGGTGCTTTCAAACCATAAGTATTCTCAGGTGTCAGTACGGTTTGGTTTTCAAGCCATACCAGAAGTAAGTAGCGGATACGGTGGTATTAATCTCACCGTAGAATAGTTCATGGAAAACCGAAGAAAATGGGCTGTCAGTTTTGGAAAACTGACAAGCCAAGAACTGATCTGGGCTGGACTATACATAGGCCCATTGGTTGTTTCAGAAAATACAACTCATGAGTAGCATTTGGGGGTACCTTAGGTCAAGTACGGATACAGAGATACTTCATTATAAGAGAGACCATTATTCATCTGACATTTTATATCATACTTTTTGGAAGAGAAGAACAAGAGCTAGGGATTGGAGATTTTGGCGTTCGATCATCACGATTGAACCTAGGGTTTGATTTCATTTTCTTTGTATTATTTTTCATGGGTTTTTAGAAATCCATGAGTAGCTAATCACCTCATATTGGTTAAGGATGTAGTCGGATATCATAAACATGCTACTAAATTAATATATTGGTTTTGTTATCTCAATCAAATTATTATTGTCTTGTTCAACGATTTATTATCGCATATGATTGTATGATTGTTTGTTTAGGAGTACTACTAAATGATAATGAATGCATTTCTAAAGCTAGGCTAGGGTTTTGAGATACGTAGTTGTTGATAAACCTTGTCATAAGTAGCATATTGTGATTACCAATTATATTCAAAACCTTTGTGTGATTGCAAGTAGAAGTTTGACCTATGTTAAATAGTTTACTCATAGTATTAATATTGCATGGATTAGTCTAATTCATAGAACATAAGGAACTTAGAGGATTAAACCTAATAGCACGTTGCATTAGGATGTTCACTAAGTAGTATTCATATATTCATCATTATGGTATATGATGACATAAGGAACTCACTAGAGTATACTCTCGATGGGGTACTTTAAGACTCTTTATAATGAATGATTGAGTGTCAACACCAGTTATTAGTCAAAGTGAATGTATTATGATTGATGATGAACCCTTAACTAGTATTCTCAACTTATTGATTTTCTTTATTCATTCTTGGCTATTATTATTAGTTTATTATTTTTGACCTAAATCAAAAATACCCCCAGGTTACTTAAGTTTTGAATTACGAATAACAACCCATATCTCCTTGTGGAACGAATCTGTTCTTATAACTATACTATTATTTATAATTGTAAAGTGAAAGAACTTAAATTATTTTTGCGTCGGATGACAATCCGACCAATGGTCTAAAACCATTTTGGCTAGGAATAAGAGTGTTGAGAAGAATGGAACAGTAGTCTGAACCTATATGACTGAGATGTCTAAGGCTAGCATTAGGAAATAGAGTTAGCTACTGTGTTAGAGCATACCTCGGTTGAACTCACTAAGCGTTGGTATGTCAAGTTTGGTTGTCATATTTTAGTATCAAAACTCATCTAGAGTCGCTTGATTAAATACTAGAGTCAACTTCATTTAGGTTGTACTAGAAAGTCTAGGAATGTTGAGACATACAAGTATTACTCCGAAGAAATAAAGAAAGTGAAGATGTAAAGAAATACAACGACGACATTATCATTCCACTTGAGGTTAGTAATATTGACTTGAGCTGTTTCATTCCTAACGTATATTTCAAGTCGTGCTATATTGAAAACATAACTGCGAAGCTCTATATACTGTAGATATTATGTAATACTATAGTTGTAGTTGCAGGAAATCCTACACTACACCCTTGATAAGAATCTATATAAATTAAGTCATATTTGAAGATGAACAACGACACTTTTATTATTCTAATTTCAAAAAGATTACAAAAGAAGTAAGAACTCAGAAGTACAACTTTCTTTCTAGAGTTTCTCTCTCCTCAAGACTTTCTCAACTCCAAAAAGTACATCATCCTATTCTGAATCTAATGAACCCTTTATATAGGGATTTACATAGTGGATGCCAACTAAGTTTTCCTCCTATTTCGGATCTACTCTGCGATCTCACTGTAATCGCTACAGTGTTATTTCTCGCAAGAATGATGACCATCACAGAATAAACATAATCCTCTTGTACCTCTTCCATCGTTAGCTTTTATATCTTTCTTCTGGATATTCCGTGATGCTCGCGAAATGTTGTTAAAGAGTCTTCTGTGACGCTCGCAAAAGTGTTGTTAATATCGCAGAAATAATGTTGTAGCGATATTCTGGTCCTACATATTGCCTCTTCTCATGTCTTTTCTGCGAAGAAGAGAAAATCATGAGAACTAATACTCGCAACTTCTTTCCCTCTTATATTTTCTTCTCAACAAGGTTCCGTTAATCTAGCCTTACCGCCTACACGTGTTGTTTTAGCCCTCTTTTTATTGACACGTGTTTGCTTAATAGGTCAACTCCTTTTTTCCTATAAAAGGTAGAGTTAAATTTCAGAACTAATTTTCCTCTTCCATTTCTTTATCTTCTTCATCCATTTACTTCGTCTTCCGTATGCAACTTTTCTTCTTCTTCATATTCTCCTGCTTCTGCTTTAATGGAGTCATCAAGGTATGTTTCTTGACTTATGATATTTATTTTAACCAATTTTACCTTTATTCTCCAACCTTTCTTATTTGATTCTTCATATCTTCTTTTCAGCGGAACTATCTCTAACACACAATCCACAACTCAAAACCCTAATATTCGCAAAAGACCAACTGAAAAGAAGAAGAGGAGTTCTGCGAATGATAAGGTAGTAAGAAACACCCTCTATTTTTTAATAACAATATTGTTGCCTCTGTTTCTTATCTGAGTTATTATTCGCAGAATGACGAGAACCCTGTTAAACTTCCCAAGAGATCTCGCAATTTTAAGACACTTGGGGAAGATCTCATTATGCCCACATTAACATCCGTGAGAATTACTCCCACATCGTCGCAACTAAATCTTTCTTCTTCTGTTTGCGAGAATATCGTTGTCATACTTCTACTTTTTTTGACCCTTCGATGAATCAATCTTCTAAAATTGCTGTGACTGGAACTCCTTATAGCCCTCTATTGCCTTCAACTGTTGTTTTTCCAAATACCCCTCCTCCTGAAAATTCAACCATCGCAAATGATTCAAATCGTCAACTTACTCTCGTTACCACTTCACCTTCTACACCCCTTCCTTCATCAAATGAAACTTTTGCAGGTGTTGATGTTGCTTTTAAAATCTTGTCTAACATTTTAGACAATGCTAGAAAGTATTATACTGATCCCCTCCAACATGAAGCTTGTGAGACTCAACTCAAGTACTTCGGCTCTGATTGTAATGCTTCACGAGCGTCTATAGAAAATGAAGTTGAAGCTCTGAGGAAAAGCCTTCAAGTCAAAACTGCTGAATGTGATACTTTGAATCATATGCTTCGCAACTCTTCTCTAGACTGCGAGAATCTTCGCAGAAAAAATGACGAGTTGAAAGGTACATTTTTCTTGCCTCTATCCCTTGCTCTTCTGTTTTATTCTTATATTCTCTGTACTCAAGCTTCCTTCTTAAATTCTTGGTTTATGCATTAGTTTCAAATCGGATTCGTTTCATAGAAATACTCAAATTTGAATCTATCGCTGAAGAAGCTCGCGTTGAAAGAGACTCTTGGATGGACCAACATACTAGACTATACAATCTTTATACTTATTCAATTGATCACATAAATAATCTTACTAATGAGAATAATCAATTATTGCAAAGGCAGAATTTATTAAGTGGCGAGATCGACCGCCTATCATATTTGTTTTTTAAGGCTAATTTGGCGATAGAATATTTATCATATGAGAATAAGACCTTGTCCCAAGAAAAACATAAATTCTCAAGCTTGATGGCGATTTCTTCGCAACAATTAAGTAATCTTCAAAGTACCTGTAATAATCAAGAGCAATCTCTTCGTTCTCTTAAGGATGAGCTCAAGGAATTAACTGAATCATCTGCCGCTGAGAAAGATAATCTTATCAAGGGTAGATTAAATCTTAGTTTAAAGGCCAGCAAGCTTCGAGATCAGTATTCTCAATTAAAGAAATTTCATTTTTTATTAGCAGAGGAAAATTCATATCTTTGCACCAAAGAAGAAAGCATGAAATCTCGTCTGAAGGGTATGGTTGGCGATAAATTGGATGACGCCATGAATCAATGGGAGAACTGTTTATTTACATTAATCCAAAACTTAACCTCGCAGAAGGAAGGTAATCAATTGACTTCCTCTCTCTTATTGACTTTTCTGTTAAATTTTGTGTTATATTTCTTGCAAATTTTTTGACTAAATGATCTTTTATCATTTTCACTCGCAGAATCTGAAAGAATTCTTCATTCTACGATTGCTGATCTTACCAAAAAATTGGATAAAGTTCGCAAAGAGAACAAGTCTCTTCTTTCCAATTATCTTGAAGCCCGCGACAAAGCATAAAGAAGACTTTATTATCTTGAGTACTTTAAAAATATAGAGATTAGGAATCGTGATAGAGGTTTCCTTCGCAAGGTCCACCTCAGTGCTGAAGTTATTGTGAACGAGATTCTTCTCTCCTAATCTCTTCCTCATGTATCTGTTCCTCCTCTAAAGGTTGACGATGATGAAATTCCTCTTCCCATGGATGAAGATTTAGAGTTTACTAATGATGAAGAAAATATCTCCCAAGAAGATAGTGAAGAAGAAGAAAGAAGTCCTCCCAAAGAAGTAACTGCAAGTGGCGAAGTAATCGTTGATGAAGAATCAAAAAAAGAAGAGACCCGTGGTGAAAAGGATGCTAATGAAGTTGATAACTCTGGAAAGAATAATAAATCTGACGAGGATTGAACTTTATTTTTGCTTTGTTTTCCTTCTTCTTTCTTGCGAGCGATGTAACTTTTGAAACCTTTTTAGAATGTAACTTTCAACTTAGCGTACTTTGAATATTTTCAAGGAAGATAATGAAATGTTACTTCTTCATTCCCCTACTTTCCCTTCATTTATCTTCCTTGAAATGGTGAATTATTGTTTGTATCTTCTTTAGGGAATTGTGCTGTTACTTTATTCGCGAAAGCATGAATATGTCTACAATGCAATGAATACTGTTGCGATGTTCTGAAAAATTCTGAAGGAATCTGCGATGTTAAAAATTTGTCTTCTCATATATCGTTCTGCGATGAATGAATATTTCCTGCAATCTTAAAATAGAATAGTTAATTGGTAAGATTATTCTTTTGGTCTTATTTTGCCTTCCTAGTTAAAGGTCTTATTTTGCCAAACTTTTTCTGTCTGCGACAAAATCACAGGATTTCTTAACATTTGCATGTAAAGAGCCTTTGATTTTGTCTTATCCATGTTCTTTCAAAATCTCTGCGACAATATGATAAGCATAAACTCTCTTGCAAGAATTTAACCTTATGACATTGCCGTCTTGCAATGAAATCGCATGACGTCTTTACACTTTCATGTAAAAACCCATTGATCTCATCTTAACATTTGTCTTTTGGCTTGTTGCCGCTGTATCATTTACGTCACGCGACAATATGACAGGCCTAAATCTTCTTGCGATCATAAATCCCCGTGACATTGCCGTCTTAAGACACTTATCATCTCTCTAATGGAGGGTGCCGCCCTTATCTCCCCCTGGTTGCCCCTTCAAGGAGGGAACATCGGTCATACAAGACTAGGTCCTCCCATCCATATTTACCAACAACCAGCTATTTTCGCAGCCTCTTATCCTTTATGTCTATATGGCTTATAGTTACAAGACTGCACCCTAAGTGGGGTTTTCTTCAGGCCAAGTGCATCATAGACAAGACTTACCAAGAATGGCAAGAGATTTTCGTACGCTCCGGGCACTCTTGGCTCAACCGTGTACCTCGGTGCCTTGGTCATACTTTGCACTTCTTGGAAGAGATTCTCAGTCTTCCAACCAGGGTATAACCTTATATAGTTGGAAATCCAAGATCTCTCTCCCGGATAGGTTTTCTTTGACCCCAACATATGCATGACTCAGGATCCAGCAGCGGTATAACCTTATCCCTGAATCATGTCAAGAGATACCCCCTCCTATGACTTGCTATTAGGTCTTACATTTGCCTCTTGCAAAATTTTATTCGCGAACTTGGGTGCACGCCATAAAGGTTTGTCCCATTCTATTAATCTCTGCGAAATTTGTATTCGCTTTTCTTGCGATGATGCTCGCTGTTCTTGTTGTGCTTTGTTATCAGAAAAAAAATTCAGTTGTAAATAGAGATAAAATAATTTATTACCTGTTTCATCATATAACATACAATATCTCTTACCTTGTAGAAGATGTCATTGATAATACCTTTTAAGAAATAATCTATTCCATGGTCTATCGAGTCTTTGACCAACATCTCTTCCTTCAGGATCCATTAGTTTGTATGCCCCAGTTCCAACTATATGTGTTAATGATGTATGGTCCATCCCATTTTCTCGCCAAATTTCCACCATTCTCTCGCTGATAACTTGGTGTTTCTCGCAGCACTAAATCGCCAGGTTTAAATTCACGTTTCTTAACACGTTTGTTGTACTCACGAGCTAATCTTCGATGGTAATTTTCCATATGTTGCAATGTTTTTTCTCTTTTTTCTTCTAATTCATCCAATTTATTTAAAATCATTCCAGCACTTAGATTTCTTTCCCAAGCCTCCCTTTTTGTTGTAGGAATAGCGACTTCTGTTGGTAACACAGCTTCAACTCCATATGTCAAACAAAAAGGTGACATTCCAGTAGCTTCTCGTTCAGTTGTATTGTAGGCCCATATTGCATTATGCATCTGTTCACACCATGCTCTGTGGTATCCTTATAGCTTCTCTTTTAAGATGTCTGCGATTGTCTTATTGGTTGCTTCAGCTTGACCATTTGCTTGAGGATATAGAGGAGTAGATTTTCCACACTTTATCTTAAATGCATTGAGTAGCAATTCTATATTCTGCCCTTCAAATTGCTTTCCATTATCAGATACCAACTATGCTGGAATCCCGAATCTGCAGATTATATTCTCAAATATGAATGTAAAAATATCTTTATCGCGAATATGTTGTACTGCCTTTACTTCTCCCCATTTTGTGAAATAATTTGTTGTGACGATCAAATATCTTCTTTGTCCAGAACCAGGTACAAATGGTCCCACGATATCTAACCCCCATTTCCCAAAAGGCCATACACTTGTTGACGATGATAATGGTTCTCTTGGTGCATGTATCTTCTTTCCATATCGCTGGAAATCTTCACAACGCCTTGAGATTTGTTTTACATCTTCATGCATATATGGCCAGTAGTAGCCCTGCATTTTTGTTCTATATTCCAAAGATCTTCCTCCACTGTGATTACCAGCATCACCATTGTGCAACATATTCAATATCTTTTGTCCTTCTTCCCTCATCAAACATCTTAGCGATGGTCCATTAAAAGATCTGCGATATAATACTCCATCTCTTAATTCATAATTGGTTGCCCTACTCTTTAATTTATGCGCTTCCAATCGATTTCTTGGGATTTCTCCTCTTGCCAAGTATGCATGAAGATCTGCTCGCCAATCTGTGATATTGCTCGCTGGCTCTCCTTCACTGGCTTCTACCATCATTACTTCTGTCTCTTCTTCTTCCTTGTTTACCGACGGAAATGAAAGTGTTTGAATTTTTATGCACCTTGCCAATGGATTTGTCATCATACTAGATATGAAAGCAAAAGCATCTGCAAGTCTATTATCTTTCCTGGATATATGTCTCCATTTTATTTTTGGAATTCTCGCAGATAATTCTTCAACAAGTCTTTTGATTTTCTCAAGGATGGTTTATTTGCTGTGTATTCTCCTTTTATCTGGAGAATAACCAATTGTGAATCGCTGGTGATTCTCACATTTTCCAAATTTATTTCTATCGCAAATTTTAAAGCATGGATCACGACCTCATACTTTGTCTCATTATTAGTTGACGCAAATTCAAGTCTAAATGAAAAAGCTGTTTTTTCTCCTTCTGGCGATATGAAAACAACTCCAATTCCATTTCCTTCTCCATTGGATGATCCATCCACTAATATTTCTCATCTGTTGGGTTATGTTAATAGCTCTTTTGGATCTCCACATTCTTCTTCTACATCCATCATCTCTTCCACAGCTTCATCATCTTCCAAAGGGAATTCAGCTAAGAACTCTGCGATAACGTGTGATTTTGGCGAGGATAAAATTTCATATTGTATATCAAAGTGTCCTACTTGTGCATTCCATCTCTCAACTCTGCCTGATCTCTTTGAATTTTTCATTACCGACTCAATTGGCACTTTCGTTAACACTTTGACCTTATGTGCTTGAAAATAGATGCGAAGTTTGAAAGTTGCATGTACCAATGCTAGAATTAGTTTCTCAATCTTTGAATAATTTCTCTCTGCAGAATTGAATGTTTTACTAATGTAATAAATTGGTTTTTCTACCCCAGCATCTACTCGCAGCAACACAGCACTTAGCGTATATGTGGTTGTCGCAAGATAAATCAATAATTCTTCTCTCGGTTCAGCTTTCTGTAAAATAGTTATGTTCGTTAAATGTTCTTTGATTCCTTGAAAAGATTTTTCGCATTCATCTGTCCACTTGAATTTTGTTCCCTTTTTGAGTATATCGAAAAAATGTTTGCATTTGTCTGAAGATCGCGAAATGAATCTTCCTAGCGAGGCTAAGAGTCCATTTAATTTTTGCACATCTTTTACCGTCGCAGGTGTTGGCATATCGCGAATTGCTTGTACCTTTTCTGGATTAACTTGTATTCCTTCTTTTGATACAATATACCCCAAAAATTTCCCTGAAGTTACTCCAAAAGTACACTTATCAGGATTCACTTTAATATTGAATTGCCGTATTTGATCGAAGATCTCTTTCAAATCTTGCACATGATTCTCAGCTTCTTTTCTTTTGATCAGCATATCATCTACATACACTTCTAATGTTTTGTGGATCCACTTTGCAAACACTTTCTCCACCATTCTTTGATACGTTGCACCAGCATTTCGTAAGCCAAATGGCATCTTTGTATAACAATATAATCCTCTTGGAGCAAAAAATGCGGTATGTTCTTGATCTTCTTCAGCGAGAGGGATTTGATTACATCCTTTATATCCATCCAACGATGATATTCTAGCATTTCCTGCTGCTGATTCAACCATCTGTGGAATATCTGGTAATGGAAAACTATCTTTGGGACAAGCCTTGTTTAAATCAGTGAAATCTATACAAATTCTTATCCCCTTATTCTTCTTTGGGACCACTACCATATTTGCAATCCACTCTGGATATTTTGCTTGCCTTATAATTCCTGCGTCGAGCATCTTCTGTAATTCTTCTTCTATTTGAGAATGATATGTTGTTGCTATCTTCCTTATTCTTTGCTTAAATGGTCTTACGTTTTTGTTGATTTCTAATTTATGACATGCTATTGACGGATCTATCCCTGGCATCTCATCCATGCTCCACGCGAAGATATCTGCATACTCTCGCAAAAGATTTATAGTTCTTTCTTCCTCATCTGCCTCCATTCTAGTCCCAATTTTCAGAATTTTAGGCTCTTCTTTACTCCCAATGTTTATTTCCTTTGTTGGTTCTGCTGCGATATAACTGGCTTCAGGTTATCCCATTGGTATTGGTGCTTTCATAATTCTCGCGAGTTCATCTCCTTCTTGTGGGATTTCACTGGGTATTCCTTTTCCTTCTTTTGCTCTTATCATGTAAACTTTAAATTCTTCTTCCTTCTTTGTTTCTCTCGCCAATTTTCTGCGAGATTTTCACAATTTTGGACGTCCTTCATAATTTCTTACTTCAATTTGGCAACACAGTTTCGCAAAATCTGTGTCTCCTATGATTTCTCCAATTCCACTGGGTGTAGGAAACTTGATGCATTGATGCAACGTTGATGCTACAGCCTTAATTGCATGTATCAATGGTCTTCCTAATATCATGTTATACGGTGATTCCACGTCTACCACACATAATGTTACTTGTGTTTCAATCTCCCCTAGTGGAATTCGTACCATTATCTCGCCTTTAGGTTTTGTTAATGTCTTTCCAAAGCCATGAACATGATATGTTGAATAAGACATTTATTCATCCTTATATCCCATTTTCTTGAAAGTATGATAAAATATCATGTCTACAGAAATTCCTGTGTCCACCAAAGTTCTATTCATAGCCCATTCTTCTACAGATTTTATTGATTTCCCCTTTCTCATTGGTATAGTGGTTATTGTGACCACCAATGGAGATGTATGACTTAAATCTTCTTCTGGTATTTCTGCTGCTGTAAACGTGATTTCTTGCTTTTCCCAATCTTTCAATGGTGATATTTTTTCCACCGTCATAATTTTCCTTCCTTCAAAATCCCTTTTGTGTATCTTCCCCTTAATATTTTCATGAAATCTATCAATCATTGTTCTTGTTACCATATCACACTCCAATTTTCTACAATCCTCTTTGATTCTGATCATTCTCCCTTCGATTATCTCACCAATTTTCTTAATGATTTCCTTAATCTTAAACAATTCTTATCTTCTTCTTCACTTTCTCTTCAATTTTTGTTAATTCAATCCCTGTTTCGGGCACCAAAATGTAGCTGCAGGAAATCCTACACTACACCCTTGATAAGAATCTATAGAAATTAAGTCATATTTGAAGATGAACAACGACACTTTTATTATTCTAATTTCAAAAAGATTACAAAAGAAGTAAGAACTCAAAAGTACAACTTTCTTTCTAGATTTTCTCTCTCCTCAAGACTTTCTCAATTCCAAAAAGTACATCATCGTCTTCTGAATCTAATGAACCCTTTATATAGGGATTTACATAGTGGATGACAACTAAGTTTTCGTCCTATTTCGGATCTACTCTGCGATCTCACTGTAATCGCTACAATGTTCTTTCTCGCAAGAATGATGACCATCGCAGAATAAACATAATCCTCTTGTACCTCTTCCATCGTTAGCTTTTATATCTTTCTTCTGGATATTCTGTGACGCTCGCGAAATGTTGTTAAAGAGTCTTCTGTGACGCTCGCAAAAGTGTTGTTAATATCGCAGAAATAATGTTGTAGCGATATTCTGGTCCTACACTAGTGATGTTACATGATCATAATAGTATGATTATAGTATTAGGAAATTAGACTTCGTAGTATAACACTTATTTTTGAACTCCATAGATATGACATCGACATAATCTTGTTTATATTGTTATGATTATGTGAATAGGTTGTGGTGAATATTTCGTCCTAGGAAACAATCTTTTACATTTTTTTAAAGGAAGTACATTCATGAACTTGTTTAGTGAATCAAAAGGGAAATCATTAGGCTTATTGGTCCGGCTATTCATTGCAAATCTTTAGATGACCAATATGTGTGAGATGGTAGAACCGGTCTTAACTTATGTTATGTATCTTGGTATAACTAATCACAATGGCTAACTTATGATTTGGTATGACTGATTTTTGTTAATTGGTGTAACCGACCTAAGTAATCACCATATGATGGTATGATTGATCCTTGTAATTGGTGTGACCAATCCTAGTAATTGGTGACCGATCATGAGTGTGTATGTGTCCGATTCTTATAATTGGTGTAATCGGTCCTGGTAACCGGTGTGACCGATCACAAGTAATACCATGTGTATATGGAATCGATCTTTTTGACTGGTGTAACCTATCCAATGATTGGTGTTATCGATCACAAGAGTTTCCATAATTAGGTATAACTGATCCTAGTGATTGGTAGAATCGATTGAACCCATGTATGTGATTTGGTGTTTGATCAATCACATAGTAGTCTTGGAAAATAGATGAACCAATTCTAAACTTGTTTGGAAGTGTGGTATAACCGATTCCAAGAAAGCAAATCCATGTAAATATGAAATAAGGATTTGCAGTGAAAAGATGTCAACATACTTTGAACACGAGCAGTAACTCTTATCATTTAATATTCAAATATATTCCTTAGTACTCAAGGTGATCTTGAGAAAAAATAAATTAAGAAGCTTTTAATTAAGGTTTTTGGTTTTATATGCTTTAACTACCAGCAATTAATGCATATCTCTAGAGAATAAAAATTAGTAATGTGCATTTACTAATTGGAGATTTTCTATTGAGAGATTTCTGAAATATTGGACAAGCATTTATTTGAATGAGGAAAACCGAATTTTTCCATTCATTGAATATCTTGAGCATTTTTAGCAAACTATCCTAAGAGGCAGGAAAATTTCATTTCTTGTTGTTTCTTGTGGAGTCGTCTATTCGGAGAGAAAAATATCCTAATTAGGTAAAATCTCTTACGATCGCTCGTTTAAAGACTTTTGTGGGATCAAGAAGTTCTACGAGTACCGTTAGTGGGAAACTAGATAATTACAGTGTTATTAGTTTTTGATTGATTTGATTGACTAACGTTTGTTGAAATTTTGATTGCTCCTAGTCTGTTTATGCTTAAGAATCTTCTCTTCTGATATAAGAGTCACTCAAACTAGATCTAAGTATCGACGTGATCTTTACTGTTGTTAGATCTGAAGATATCTTGTGATAATCTATTGTTAATAGACTCAGTTATGTGCGTGATTGATCACAAGAGATTCAAGTGGTGTTGTGCAGGTTATTGGAGATTAAAGATGATATGAAGATGAAGAATATTTCTTATTGGTTTTCGTATCTTGTGAATTGTGTGCACAAACCTTGATTGGCTGGGATCCAACTAGAATCAGTTTTATTGCGTGAGATCGACATTCACTATATTTCCCTTTGAGATTTATTTTGATTGAGTGTGAATCTATACTTGACTATTTCGGTAATTAAATTTAGATTGATCTAACTAGACAAATGAGTTTATTAGATTAAACGGAAGAGCCTTTGTCAATCTTTAGCAAGATTGATTAGATTGGCTACCAAATAGATTCTTCCTTTGCTATATGGAATATGATCCAAATGATTTGCTATTCACGTGTGTGACTCTAGAAGTCGAAGGCGCAGGGATACTGAGGGAATTAAGTAGCTAGGGGTAGTCTGTTTGGTCTCAACTATACGAAGTTGGTATTGAATTTTTTATAGCGTCTTAATTCTGAGAGTATTCAAAGATGGACTAGGTCCCGGGGTTTTTCTGCATTTGCGGTTTCCTCGTTTACAAAATCTTGCTATGTCTTTTACTTTGATTTCCACATTATACTTATTTATTATAATAAAGTAAAATACACATATACGTTAACTCCACATTACTTGATAGTGATCCTATGGAGTTTGGTTATTACCGAACCTATTATCAAGTAACACACTTTGTTGTAGTATTGTCTCGATCTTGTATCCATAGTCAATCACACAAGTTATCTTGTTATTGTATTGTCTCTCGTATCCATAGATAATCACACGAAGTGTGAACCTAATTGTCGTATTGTCTCGACTCTGTCCATAGATGATCACATTCAGTAGAGGACTTATTGGTTGGAAAAATAATATTGTAGTGTATTTGGGTACCCTCGTCTTTTTAATTGGTATCAGAGTAGGGAAACACAAAAAGATCTAACAATTTGTGTTTGGTGTGATCCATCCTATATGAATTGAATCTAATGGGTGATTCAGTTAACATTATGCAAGATTGCAAATACTCAAAAGTTGAAGATGTTACTACTTCGTTAACTCATGATCCAGGAGTTACGAAAATTAAGAGTACATCTGAGTCTAACTCTGATGGAAAAGAAGGTGTTGATAAAGAGTTGGTGAAACTCCTAAAGCCTATATGATCTTTGTCTGCAAGGATACTAATATTAAAGACATAATTTAATCTTCTTAAGTAAGAGATCAGAGAAAAGGAAATTCAACTAAATATTCTAGGCAAAGAGAAAATGGATCTCACTGTCAAAGTAGAAGCTCTTGGTAGATCTCTTACTCAAGAACAAGAGGTTCATCCTATGACTCTGACTAATGATTCTGTTATAATTTCTTATGATGAGGAAACCAAAAGTCCTTGCTCGACTTTTACAAATTGTGATAACAAGACTTGTTTGATCATGTCTGAAACAGATCATGATGATGGTAGTCTGCCTAACTACATCAAGTAACAAGAGAATGAAAAACCATTTTCTCCAGCTACTGATGATCAAACTAAATCTTTTCCAAAGGAAACATTAAACCGATTCCGTGAGAAATATCTTAAGGAATACAACTTTCAATCATTTGACAGGAAACTTATACTTCTTCAAAATACTATTGTAAAAGTATTAAAAGAAGTATCTTGTCTTAAAGAACTGAAAGATCATACCTCGGTAGAAAGACAAAATATACCCCAACCCGATAAAATAAACTCAAAAGAATCATACGAAAGAGTTGATAATCACTTCTGGAAAAAGGTTCCACCGTACTTATGTCGAAACATTATCTTTTTACATGAAGGTAGTTCACCTACTGATCGATTCCAGAAGAAAGGGAAGGAAACAATTTCTGCCGAAAGAAACAATCATGGAAGATTTCGAATAATTATTTACGATGATCAAGCTGATGTGAATGATAAGGAAATCCTTATAATGAAAAAATCATTAATAGAATTAAGAGAGATTTATCTATATCTGAAAATTTTCACATCAATACAGTTTCTCCTCATGATCATGCCTTTAGATCAAGGAAGGATTACCTTCTTGGGAGAAAATACTTTGGGCAGAAACCTCCAAAGAGAAACATGAACTATATTTCTGATACTCGTTGTATGCATGATAAATCTTACTTCGATACGACCTAGTTGAATGGAGGATGTGCACCCTCATCCAAGATCGTGCTCATAACTTTTGGGATGAGGAAGCACATGAAACGAGAACATATGTTTTGTGTTCAATCGGTGGCAAATTTTGGATAATTTGCGAATCCATTTTGTCTTACAAAATTGTTGTTCATGTTTATCATGATCTTCCATAATTAGGTTTTATTTGAAATTTTCGAATTTTAATAAACCTTCCAGCATGAGAATTTCGGGCACAGGAAACAAAATAGTCCCTCCGTCATATTATTAAGTGACCTAGTTAAGTTTGCACAATCTTTAAGGCAAGCAAGGAAAAGAGTACTTTTAAGCATTTTTTACAATTATACCCTTATGGATAATAACTAGTGAAATTTAGAAATGATTTATCTCTCAAACTACTCCACGGATACCATTGAAAAGCATTTTAAAACACCTACGTAACGAATATAAACATGCCTATCAAATTATGTGTATTTCTTATATTTTTTATAATTAACTAAAAGGATAATTTTAGAAATATATCATTGTTTAGTGATATAGGTCACTTATTAGTGGCACGAAATATAAAATCAAATAGGTCACTTAATAGTGGCACGGAGGGAGTATATTCTTAATATATTTTTTGGAAATTCCTGGATATTTTGCTCCGAAAGTTGTCTCTTCTTAAGAGAAACTTTATCTTGCTTGTATTGAGAAAACCTGATTAATTCTTATTTAAATCCTTGTGCATGCCTCCAATAACTCGCAGTATTACATAGGTAAATAAGGAGGAAGCTCAAAGTGTTAAGGATTGTCAAGGAATTGATCCAAAAAGGAAGAAAAAGATCATATCAAAAATCATGTGTGATTATGAATCTGATAGTTCTACTGGATCCCAAGATGAGTCGTGTCTGTTGGCTTACAACCTTTAAGATCCAAAAGAAACCAAGTGGATACCTTCAATAGTATGGTAAACTATATCCATGGTTTTGAAGAACTAAGAACCAATCTCATAATAACGGTTCAAAATCAAGATTGGCTAAAGAAAAGGATTGAAGAAACAAAAGCTGATCTTGCAGACATGAAGGAACAAGCTGAAAAGTTTGAAAAACAAGAAGTGGTTGCTAACAAGTCTCTTGAGACAAGCTTCAAGAGTTTGAACACTGAAGAAACTTCAGTGAACAAATCAGAGCACCACTAGGGATTAAGTTATATGTTGTAATACTTGATCCAGAAAATATACATCAACACTACACCAAATTTAGCGCATAACAATGGTAAGTGGCAGTTGAAAAGTGGGGTCGTAACAAGTACGCTCTGTTACGAAAGTCGATGTTGTATTTTTTCGCAATGGCTACATTACCGTCGCAAATTTTCGGTCGCAACAGTTTGAATCTGTTGCGACGCAAAAAATTCGTAACAGATTCAAACTGTTGCGACCATCTGATGTCGCAACAATTTCAATCTGTTGCAACTCTTTAAATTGTACGATACGTAGCAACAGTTTGAATCATTTACGAAATTTTTACCCAGTTTTTTTTTAAGAACGAACAATGTTATCCGTTCCGGCCATAATAGTTCCAGTATAAAATTAGCAACAGAAGGAAACCGTTGCGAATTTTTTTAACAGAAAAAAATAGTTCCACCTGGTCAAAATTAGGGTACCTCCAACAGTACTAAAATTTTAGTTTCATGTCAAAATAGGGTACCTGCAACAGTACCTACTTTCTAAAACAGATTTCAGTTGCAAGCTTTTCATCAAAACATTCACAACATACAAGAATTATCTATAACACACCATTGTTACCCATTTACACACCACAACATTTGTGTACCATAATATACAAGTATAAATTTTTACACTCACAATTCTTCGACAATCAAGCACATCATCGTCTGCAGTTTATAAATAATGAGAAGGGTGTAACTAACTAAACATAGTCATTTCCTAAGTTTTTTTATTCTCATTTCCTAAGAAATACTAGAAGGTGTTTTCTAAGACATACGAAACTGAAAAAATGCAACAGTGATTAAAGAGTACTTACTACAGAGAAGCATTAACAGTGTTCTTCTCATATTCTACATCCTCAACTTTATCTAGGAGACCTAACTCAGAATCTGTGATACCCAAGAGAACCTGCACAAAAATTATCCATTCATGAGATACAAATCCATGACACTTCCAGCATTACGAAGAAAAAAAAAATTCAAACTCCACTGAAGTAGAAAAAAATGACAATTCAACTAACTGCCAAAGGAAAAAACCAAGTTGAGAACATTTTTAACAGATCTGAAACATTAACTACATGTCACATCTCTATTGACATTAAGACTATTTAAGGAAAATAGGAAACTCGAATATGATATGGAAAGAAACTCTTCAGTTTAAACATAGAGTTGTATTTAATGACTCTTAAAAAGAAATTCAAAAGCGTAAAAAGGAATTATACATGCACAGGTTGATGTCGATCCCACTGCAGTTCACTTCTCACTAGAAAAAATGAACATTAAGCATAATACCTCGCAAGTAGACAAAAAACTGAAGGTCAGACTCCATAAACAAGGTATACTTCAAGGGTTTTTGTTTAAGACATAGGAAACTTAAAAAATGAAACAATGATTAGAGAGAACTTACTATCAGAGAAATATTAAAAGTGCGCTTCTCATATTCTACATCCTCAACTTTATCCACAAATCCTATATCAGAATCTGTGATACCCTAGAGAACTTGCACAACGAATATCCATTCATGAGATATAATCCATTTACATAAAGCGGGTGTTTAATCACCCTGAAAAAGGAATTCAAAGCGTAAAGAAGAATTATACCTGCATAGGTTGATGTTGATCCTAGTGAAGTTCACTCCTCACTCAGCAAAAATGAGCATTAAGCATAATACCTCGCAAGTAGGTATAACCTAAAGGTAATATTCCATAAACACAAACTT
Organism: Papaver bracteatum; assembly: GCA_023529315.1. Lineage (NCBI taxonomy): Eukaryota > Viridiplantae > Streptophyta > Magnoliopsida > Ranunculales > Papaveraceae > Papaver > Papaver bracteatum. The sequence goes on along the minus strand of JAJJWX010002723.1, from coordinate 1,326,843 downwards.
AATAATACATGTGCAAGCAAGTGGAGTACTTACCAGGGATTGATATCTCCCCAGGGCTACTAGTGCTTCATCAGACTTTAAATGAAGCTACCTGCACAATCACATATAATAGAAAGACCACCAACATATACATATAGGATAAATAGAAACAAGGAAATGAAAAAGAAAAGTAGATTCATAAACGGTTTCTGGTCACATCCATATATACCAAAAAGATAAGTTGTTTCTAGATTAAGTTAAATACTTCTTATGTGTAACTGCATATAAGTCTTTCCTTAAGGAGAATAGGATAAGACTTTTCTTTATGCATAAGAGTATGCATATTAAAGTGTTCTGCATACATACAAAAGTGTGAACAAAAGCAATTTTTTTTTTAAAGCCATGTGTTAGATGTATATATAATATGCAAGATGGCTGCAATATCAATGAAGAACTTCATAGTATATCTTCAAAAAAGTAGTGAAGTCGTCTTAATTATATGCGATGGACCTCTTGGTATGAACCACGAATCCTATGATTCCAGCATCTCTAAAGGTCTCCACGAACTGGTTAGCTTTTACGGTGCGTTCATCTGGCAGGAGAATGTCGTCGATCAACACCTTCAAATGAGTAGCAGGTACTGCTGATCCGTGAGACATAAGTCCTTGAACACCAATACGAACTTTACCAGTTGCAATTATATCATCATCCATGTTTAGCAATGACACTGCTGCATACCTGCAGATGATAGAGCTGGTGATAGGGAATGACCAGGTGAACTTGTTTGAGCAGCAGGTGAACTTGTTTGAGCAGCAGGTGAACTTGTTTGAGAAGGTGGAGTTATTTGAGTAGCTGGTGAGACGGCATGACTAGGTGAACCTATGTGAGCAACTGAACCTGATTGAGGTGAACCAACATGACCTTGTGAAGTGCTATACATGTTTTAGGAAGCAACTGATGATGACATTGCATCTTAGATATCCTTCACTGCATGGTATAATATTCCAACTCCTTCAATAAGAACTCTTATCTTGCCACCTAAGTCTTCCACTTTACTATTAAGAACTCCATCTTTAGACTTTAGTTCAACTACTTTAGCATGAGCAGAAGCAGATAGATGAACTTGTTTACGATAAACATGACCTACAACACGAACCCGTCCTCTTGAATCCTTCCCAAACAATGAAGTCACTGGACAAGTTTCTTTTACTGGAGTACCTTCTTCCAGTTTTCCCTTGATGTCTTCTAGCACCTTCGTAAGTTGTTCCTGTAGTGTTGAGCATCACAATCACTTGCTTATAATAATGATCAATATCTAGTATAATACAGTTAAAGAAGACTACATATAACTTAAATATAATTTGATTCGCATAGTATGGTTGCGCACTAGGTAAAATCACCCCACGCTCCTGTGAATGAGCTTTAATCCACACATCATAGGTATTGATTTCTGCTTCAGGGTTTGTCGCCTCCTACACTCAAAAACACAATGAGTATGAATCAATCAATGTCCACAACAGCTTGAGGTAAGTTGCATCATTGAAATGAAATACCTACCAGTTCAGATCTAACCAAACAATGTGGCTTGTGACCGGAGGTATGAGACTAGTCATATTGTTCTCTTTTCCTCTTATTAATAGCTCTTTTACTTTGGACCACAACATCATTGTCATTTACACATAATATTATCCAATCCTCTGACTTCACATTTGGAGGAACGTTATCAATCCTTTCCTGATTAGTATTCCAAATATCATAATGGTTTTGACGTAACTCTCACTTGAATATTCTTCATGGATCAGACACCCCCTTCACCGTAATAGGCTTGGAAGTCTTAGGTAAATCAAATTCCATCTGAAAATACAGATCTAATCAGTGGCATCCTAAATGTGTATCTCCCTCAACTGAAGTTAACTAAGGAATGAAAAGAAATCATGTCATGAGGTAGATTTTGTACCTTAAGTTCATTCCAAACATCATCCTTGTACTTGTCAGGCACTTTCCTCCAGGTTTTGAATGAAATAGGCACATGGGTACGAACCAAGGCACCCTTCATGTGGGCGAGTTTTGTTGTGTTGGCAGAAATGGTTAGTCCATATTCATCGACCTCCACTGCTGCTGCCATAATAACCTGTGAAATACCAAATGACAAAGATTAAGATTGCGTATGTAAAAACAAAGCTAAAATAAAGCAAACATAACAGAAAACATAAGTGACTTCTCAGAAAAAGATATCTCAAGTGATCAAACCAAACAATTCAGAAAAAGAGGGCAATCACAAACAATTCAAAAAAAGTAACTTCTCAGAAAAAAGATAGCGCAAGTGGCAACATCGGCAGTCGTTCTAATTTAAAATATAGAATCAACACAAATGAGATTTTCTAAACTCTCATTGTCAGTAAAAGCTGACTGATAAACTGTAGTAAATTCAAGCTTATTGATAGGTGTAGAATACACCGTATTTTCTGTGTAGAGTTTATGCTTTCTTTGCTATTTTTCGTGTGAATTATGTATATTATGTGTGAGTTTGAGTGTATTAGGTGCTTTGGAGTCGTATGGAGCAAAAGAAGGAGAAATTAGCCATTTGGAGCGAAAAGTGCAAAAAGGTCATTTCATATGCCAACAATATTGGGAGCCGAGCCGTGGATAAGGGACGACCAATCAATAATCCAAGAAGAATTCTAAAGGCAGGCATCAGTCTTACTCAGGGCACCATATGGGGTGGCTCTTATTTGGGGTGCAAACAGATGTCCCAATTTAAAGCCCTAGTTAGGTCGAGAAGAATTGTTTCTTTCTCAATCATTTGCAGCCGAAATTAAACGAGTGCTGCCGTTGAGAACAAAATCAACAGATTCAAGGGATTCTGAAGGTGTTAATGGAAGATTGAGTAGCCACTGCTGCTGTTGTTCCCATGAGAGACTGAGATAGAGATCGAGAGAAGTTTGGCTTGATTTGGGTTGAATAATGGAGGAATAATTGTGAATCGAATTTGGACACTGAGATGAAGAAGGGTGAAGTCGTTCTGCTGATGAAGAAGGGGGTATTCTGATGGTTTGACTAAGGTTAGGGTTCGAGATTACTAAGAATGGGTTTCCATATAGTATTTCTCTCTTGTATTTGCAGGCAATTGAAGTGAAAGAAAGAGATATTGAACCCGTGGAGTTAAGAACTTGCTGCTAATGGTGTGTGGATTGAGGTAATATTGGTGTTGTTTTAGATGAATGTTTAGGAACTACATGTTTGCAAGGAATCAATAAGAAACAGGTTTGAGCAAGCTGGTGAAAAGATGGAGCAGGTGATGGGTTCTTGAAAAGGAGCTGTTATCCTTGCTCAAGTAAATGGGAGCTACATGAGAGAAGAACTGTGCTGCTGCAGAGTGCTAAGATGGTTGAGTATGGGCTCAATTTGAGAGATCTCTGGTGCAATGGTTTAGCTGGTGTTGAGACTAATCGAAAGCTATGAACCAGTGAATCAGTGGAAAGATATTGTTGTTTCCGTGACTGGTGAATGTATTTCGCAAGAGCTGAGATGTTGTAGGTTGTGCAAGGCAGAAGCTCGGGTGGTGTTGGTTAGCTTGAGATGAAGATTGCGATGGGAATGACTGCAGTAATTCTGAATTTTGCAGTTGCAAGTATAAATGGAATCTTGGCAGCCAGTGCAGAACAACGGAAGTGATTGGAGAAATGGTGGAGGATATTATCATGGTGATGATGTGGTTTTGATGGTGTGTGACTCTGTTGTTGATATTGAGAATATGAGGAATTAAAGGCATTGATGGAGATGAGTTGAAAGTGCAGCAGTGTTGGCTTCATATGGAAAGCTGAAATGGCTGGAACAGATGCTGTATGTGATTGCAGGTGGAAATAGGAGCTTGTGTTCGCTGGAAGAAATTATAGGGTGATTGAAGCTGCAGTTCAGTTACAACTGGTGCAGTGAAGTGTGCGTGAGTTACATGTGCTTTAAGGTCAAAACAAAGGGAGATCGAGAAGGAATGAGCTGCAGTTCAGGCGCAGTGCAATGCAGTACTGGTGAAGGATTATCGTGGTGATGGTTAGATACTGAAGATAGCACTGGAGTTGAATGGTGCTGTGAAATGAGCTTGAATGGAAGTGAGTCTGATAGAATTGGTTGACCTGAGCTGTGAAAGATTTTGCAACCAAACCTGCAGAGAACACTGCGAAAATGCAGTGAGAATGGCGAGCTAGTGAGCATAGTTCCGGTTGCTGGATTTTGGAACAGAAAGTGGGAATCGTAAATATTAAATGAATCGCAAAGGGGGTATGTGTCGGATACAATAGTTGGCCGTGGCACATATGAGATACGCGTCACGCTTTTGGGCGCGTTTTCGCAAGAGATAAAGAATTGGTTTGGATGATTTTTGTGAATGTTTGGAATGCAGAGAAGGAGAGATGAGTTGCTGGAAGTACATACTTGCTGGTGACAGTTTCTGATGACAAAGGCGTCCAGAGACAATTTTCCGGCGACCGGAATCCGACGCCGATGACCGGATTCCGGTGATGATGTCAGCAAGCCGGCAACCCGTTTTGGACCCAAATTTTCCAGAGACTTATTTCTCACACATGGGCTTGGTGGACTAGTAGATAGACGTGGACTTGAATATTATGAGGACTTAACCTAATTTTGGGAAAGTATCCTTTTGGGAGAAGCATATAAATAGAAAATCTTTCTCTAAACCTAGATATCTCCATTAGGGAGAGCTGCTGCTACTTTTATTTTCTAGGTTTTAAAACATGATGCTTTCTTCAATGCATTTTGTTATGAACTCCTTGAGCATGAGTGCTTAATTTTATTATTGGTTATGGAATAGTTGGATTTCACAAAGCATGATTCTTTGATTCAATATATTAGTTTTGTCTCATATTTATCGTTCATAATTCTCTGAAAATATAGTTGTATGATTGACGTGTTATAACATGATTTGATTGATTGTTTTGTCAGGTTGCATATTAGTAGAACTTCTAATCACATTTATTGCTAGTTTAGGGTTTATTATACGTAAAAGTGATAATCCATGAATACAAGTAGCATAAATATGATTATATTTTGTAGTGATATATTCTTATGATCATATGTGAATCGTGACCTTTGATAAATTGAATTAGTGCGCTTTCCACGTTCAATTGCTTTGATTGGCCTGATTTCATAGAACTTAATGCATCTAGGGAATTAAACTTGATTAGTGCTTTTACGTGTTAGGTTGTTCTTTTAGATAGAACTCATACTCGCATCTTTTAATGTGTTTGTTGATGACAAAAGGAGATTTGCGGGATATTCTTGCGATCAAGGTATCCTAGGGATTTTGATAAAAGTTGAGATTAAATATCAATTCTACTTATTGTTTTGAAAGCATGTTTGTGTATGAAAAACAAATCCTTAACCAATATATTTTCTATTAATTTGTTTACTTTAGTTTGTTTGTTTTTATTTTACTTTTACTTTACAAAGATCAGAAAAATCACCCGTGTTAAATATAGGAAACCGGAAATATATTGACAACCTAGTCCTCTCTGTGGGATCGATCCTTTCTTTCCCTTGCTATATTTATATTTTGAGTAGTAAGAAAGTGTAAATTATATTTGTGTCGACTCACAACCGACCACTTATCTACTGCGGACTCCAATTTCTGAGATGAATGCAATACCACAGGCCATCCCTCAGGTGAAAGATCCGTTGAGTAGAACACTTGGGATGCTTCAGAGGCGAGGATAAACGGCTCATCAACCAATCTATTGATACTTTTCATCTTGGACAAGTTAAACTTTATCACACTTGAGGTTGCATCAACTTGGCATCCGTTACTTTTGTCTTCAACCCTGACCCAATCACAATAGAAAACTGTTTCTTCAAATTCCAAGTAATTCAAATTAATAATCTCTTTAATGACTCCATAATAGGTAATTTCAGCTTCAAGATAATTTGGGTCAGTCGACTTAGCTCTATGCCTTGTAATAGCTTTAATTGAGACACTACTGTTTTGTGATACACGCTTCGCATCACCATATTATGGATAGAAAGTAAAGCCATTGACTTGGTATTTTGCGTATGATTTTTCCTTGAACTAAGGTCCTTGAGCGAGTCGCCAAAAAACTGAATCAGTTTCATTGGCTTCTAACAACTGCAAAAGATCATGTTCAAGTTAGTTGCATAACCAGAATTGAGAACTCAAGCAGTAGTTTGAACAATTATCATATTTTAGAATATTTACCAATATAAATTATTCTTATGAACCTTTATTATAATTTTTCTAATAACTGAATCAGCTTCATTACCAATTCTCATATTTCTAACAACTGAATCAGTTTTATCAGCTATATTTATAAGTACACAATAAGTTTAGATATGAGAAAATACAATGCTTTATTACCTCGTCGTGTAACTATAAATGGAAAGTCTTTAGGTTCTGGTTGGACGAATGATTTCCCTGACCATGAGACATGGCGCAGTTAACATATGAATCATACTTCCTACAATCAAATAACAATTCAAGCACTATTAAATCAATAACCCAAATATCAACAGCTACTCATCGATATGAAACTAATTTCTTTTAAGTACCTTTGCCAGTCATCAATGCCAACATATTTAGAAAGTATCCATCTGCGAGCTTGTTCAAACTGCACTTGATTTAAAGTGATGTCCTTTGCATTACTTAAAGGATCTCATCAGCAAACTCACCAACATCATCCAAAAATGCCTGTCGAGAATGTTTATGAGTACCATCACCATCCTCTGATATGCCCTCCGTAGAGTATAAGCTAGCTTCTTGCAGCACATATCCTCTTGCTATGCACCCATCAATGTACCTTCTATTGCGCACCAATCCTTTGAAATCCTTCATTAACCTGCAAAAAATCAGTCACCAAAGTTAACTAGTTCAGTAATGCCAATTTCTCAAATTATAAATCAAAAAACAAAGTAAGCTAAACTAAGTAAATTGCGGCAGTTACCTCTCAAAAGGGTACATCCACCTAAATCTGACCGGACCGCAGATTAAAGCTTCATCTGCTAGATGCACCATCAAGTGAATACTAATAACGAAAAAAGACGTAGGAAAATGCTTTTCTAGTACACACATTGCTTCCATCAGACTTGATTTTTCTTTTAGAAGATATTCTCTGTTAATGACCTTCGCGCACAAAACTTTGAAAAATATGCTTATCCGGTGAAGTACAACTTGATCTTTTGGTAGTGAAGTCGTGACATGAACCAGCAACGGAAACAGATGTTGCATTAGAACATGGTAATCATGAGACTTCAGATTCTTTATCTCCGGAGGGTTGATGCTAACGTTGTTGCGAAGATTGGAAGAGAAATTGGATGGGACCTTTAAGTTCTTCAAAATGGTACAAAAAGCAACTTTCTCATTTTTCGTCATCGCAAAACTTCCATCTGCCATTGATATTTTACCAGTTACTTCATCTGTGTGTAGCCATAACTTATTTTTAATCCCCATATCTTCCAAATCTTTACGCACATTCGCACCATCTTTGGACTTACTATTGCCCATCACAGTATTTATAATATGCTCCGTGATATTCTTCTCTGTGTGCATAACATCTGTGAATGCCGGACATAATTCGAACCCCAGTGTGGCAAATTAAATAAGATGGACCTTCTTGAAAACAGAGAGTTATCAGCTGCCTCTTCTTCTTCATCAACATCGTGTTCATTGCCCCATTCAGATACTCTTTTACGTTTCTTTGCTGGTTGTTTTCCTTTCCCTTGTTTGCATTTAATATTACGAACCGTCTCTTGAACCTGCAACCTTGTTAATGGCCATGGAGCTGATCCGCGTTCTACTCCTCGAGTGAAATTCAATCTATCATCTCTATACTTGTGTTTTGCTGGCATCCATCTACGATGTCCCATGTAACAGATCTTCTTACTGAATGGAAGCCACTCAGCAACCGTCTCTTCTCCATAAGTCGTACATGCATAATACCCATGAGTAACGCATCCAGATAAGGTACCTAAAGCCGGGAAGTTATGGATAGACCATAATAGCCTCGCCTTTATCATAAATTCAGTCTTAGTGAAGGCATCGTATGTTAGTACACCTTTATTCCATAAATGTTTCAACTCATTTATCAATGGCTCTAAATAAACATCGATATCTTTCCCTGGTGCTCTTGGGCCTCATATTAACAATGCCAACATTGAAATTCCCAAAGCATACAATATGAAGGAGCAAGGTTGTAAGGCTGGAGAATTACCAGCCACAACTAAAATTCAGACCGAAACATCCATTAGGGTTGAAGCCATATGTCGCTATCCCAAGTGTAACATTCCGCGGCTCCTTAGCAAACTCTGGAGAAAACTTATCCGCACACATCCAAGATGCAGAATCAACCGGATGTTGTATCACATTCATATCTGACTGCACTTTAGAATGCCAATACATTGCCTCTGATATCCATGGTATACTGTAAAACCTTCTCAGCCTTTCAATTATCGAAAAATGTCTTAATGTCTTTTGCGCAACTTGGGTAAGTTTCCTCTCATCACTGAAAACTTTTACATATCTAGGTTCTTAACAAATTCGACACTTCAACAATGCACTTTTATCCTTCCAATACAAGATGCAGTCATTTAAGCACGCATCATACGTTATATAATCCATACCTAGTTCTTCAATTATCTTCTTAACTTCAGGAAACTTACACGGAAACGTGTTTCCTTCAGGAAACAACTCTTTTATCAACTCTAAGACTGCAGTTACACCGTTGTCTAAAAATTCATATTGCGTCTTGATGTTATTCAGTTTTATATTAGCGTAAATAGTTGTTTTTTCCTTTGGGACATGAATGGTATAAAGGTTGTCTTGCACGCTAATGTAGATACTGTCTTCTCTTACTCCTACTAGTTTCATCATTCCCATCTATTGTATCTCCCGTATTCATATTTATACCCCCATAAACATTCTCATTCACACTATCTATTGTAGGATTAACTGAAGGTCCGACAACAAGGTCCACTAAAGGATCTTCTACGGGTTCAATATCATCAGAAATATCTCCCATATTGGCATCTACACCATCTATAGAAGTATTACCCCCATGTACTTGATGCGCTTTTACTTCAGAACTTTCACCATGGAAACGCCACAATGTATACGAAGAATCAATCCCATATTTGAGCAAATGGAACCGAATTTTACCAAGTGGTACTGAACCTTTACCATTGACACATCATTTACAAGGACATGAAAAAAATATACTCCCACCACCATTATACTTGACAAACTCTATAAATGATTTTACACCTTCTATGTATTTTGGAGACTTACGAGCACAACCCATCCACCTCTTGTTGATATCAAATGACATTACCCTTCAAAATATAGACTTAAAATATTAAACAATTATCCCTAGTGGTTACGGGGTTTCCGAAGCCCTGTCATACAGCGACAAGTTTCTCTTCTTATAGAAAAGAGAATAAGCTACAAGTATGTAAAACCACTAGGAATAGGACTGCAAAACCACCATACAACTGCACTATAAAACCACCAAATACTTATGACTGTAAAACCATCACAAAACTGAACTAAATATGTAAAAAAATGAACAAAGAAGGAGAAGGAGAGGGTTCTTTAATTTTTTAAATCTACTTACATTTTTATCTTGATTTTTTCAGTTCCTATGTGATTATTTATATTGAAACTAATCGAAAAAAATAAATAAACAAACACCCAACCCTAAACTAGCCTAACATGAAAAAATCATCCAATTTTATTTAAAAAAAAAACAAACAATCACTGAAAATCTATTATCTATTAAACACTAAAATATGAAGAAGAAAAAGTAAACAGGGAGAGGAAGAGAGGGTTCTTTTCAGTTTTTAATCTTCTTTTGTATTCAATTTCAGAGAGCTTTATCTTGATATCTTAGTTTATGTTTGATTTTTATAAAAAAAAAAAAAAAAAAAAAAAAATTGAAAAAAAAACAAATACCTAAATCTATCAAAATTGAAAACAATTTTTTTTTCCTAAATCTAACAAATACCCAAAATGAAAGTAGCTTAACATAAAATTAACATACAACATCTGATTTCATCTATCAAACAAATTTAATCTAACATACAAAGCAACTATCAAACACCCAAATCTCATTTGACCTAAATTTCAACATCAAAGAATAAACGAAAAAAGAACAAAAGGAAGAACCTTTATACCTAAGATTCTCACGATTAGCTGATGTTGATGATTAGTTCTTCCAACTGCAACAATACAACTAAGAGAAGTTAGACCTAACAATCGAAAAAGTAAAAGTAAAAGTAAAATCAAAAAGAAAATATGTATCTAACAGAGAGTAAAGTGAGAGAGAGTTACACAGTGAGTGGGTAAGAATATGATTGCAGAAATGAAGTCTCTACTTCACTTAATTTCTGGATCTATTTTAAAGAAGAGAGTAAAGAGAAAGAGGGAGACAGAAAGAGGTAGAAAACGAGTGGAGGAGAAATGGTCGGACACGAAAAAAAGAGGGGAAAAGAAAAGAGATATCCCACCCAAAGGTATTAGGGCTAAAATATCCTACACACTATATTTTCGCACGGTAGGCTGAAAATGTGTTTTAAAGTGTAGGCAGCTACACGGATTTTTCACGCGCGTACAACATGGTTTAGTTGATAATCGCAACAGAATGAAACAGTTACGAGTTTAGTAACTATTCTAAACTGTTGCGAAACTTTTGCAACTAAAATTCACAACTAAAATTTCGCAACAACTCATAAGTTGTTGCTAATCTGAGTTGCTAAGCCCCATATTTGGTGTAGTGCAATGTTTTTATTTACTTCAGTTACTGTATAAGGTCTATTTTGAATAAAATTATCATGATTAGTATTTATGAATACAATTATAATTTTATAATTTTTATGTGATAGTTACCGATTACATAACCTGTGAATGAATGTTTATATTTTTGCTATGTGTATCTGGTTTATGGGATGTCTGATTTCGGTTTTTATTAAACTTAATATTCGATTTCATATGAATGTAACCCTTATGATTTTTGTGGCTTTTTGATTTAGCGGTATTAAGTTCTAGCCCATATTGGTAGGCTTTATCAAAGGATCATAAGGTGTTCCGATTGAAACTCATATGTGAAAAGTCACAATATGTTGAATCAATTTGTGTTTTCATGAGTTGTGTTTAGCATAACATATGTGTTTCAGGTTTTCAACTTTTTCTATTGGCACGCATTAGTTAAAACCGATTCAACCTTTCTCTGGTAAAGGTTGCTTTTGTTGTTATTTTTTTGTTCTTGCGAGAGGATGACAACACACTAGGGGAGAGTACTTATTTGAACTAGCGCTTAATGATATATCTTTCTGGGTAGAAGAGGTTGTGGAATATGAGGTAACGAATTTGTTAGTTAATTGTTTTCCTATTTAAGAAAAGCATGTATATATTGCATATATTTTTCTTTTTCTTAACAAAATTTCGGTACAATTGATATGTTTCATTATATTGTGTACGGATGTGTGTGTGATTTAATTCTTTCCCGTTAAGAAAAATTGTGTCAATTTGTTTGGATTATTGTTTGGTATCTTCTTTATTGTTGGGTATCAAGCGTTTTTGCTTAACGAAATTCGGTGCAATTGCGGTGTTGTAATGTGTATGTTTGTTTCAATTGTTTCCGGTTAAGAAAATAATTGTGCAAGTCAATTTATTTTGATCATTTGTTTAGTCCAATTGATTCCAGATAAGAGAAACTAAATTAATTCTAATCTTAGTTAGACTTATCAAATTGGAGGATTCGGTTATTCAAGTCTAATCGAATGCCTTGACAAGAAAAACTTGTTAACTAACCTAGTATTTATCTTGTCTTAAGGGAAAGGTCTAAGTTATTGTCTGAATAATTAAAGCCTGATGAGAGAAATAATTAATTATGATCTTTATTTTGGTCTTATCGAAATAAGCGATTGTGGATTTGCAATCAGTTTAACAAGGAAATTAAGTTTCTTAGTCGATTTGTTAGATTATTAGGGAATTTTTTTTCGGGCAATTGTTTCCTTGATAACATATTGAAACTAAATTACTTTGTAGTTTTGGTTTTAATATTGGTTATCTAAAGTGGTATGTGAAACCTTCGTGCTTAACTCTTGTAGGTTGTTTACAAGTCTTTTAGATTTGTAAGATCCTTTCGGTTTATCCTTTATTGCTCGGACCTTAGTTATTTTGTGACAAAAAGGGGGAGAAATATATGGAGTAAACAAGTGATTTTTAATAACTAAGGAAAGGACAATTGTGCTTAAACGTTATATCTAACGAAAGGGTAAGGCATTGACTAAGGGGGAGAAACATATCATATTGTTGTGTAGTAATTCTTACTACAAAAGGGAAATAACAAAGATGTTAGGATTGAATATTTACCTAGATTACCTTTAGGGGGAGTAAAAGCTTTTGTTATTCAAATGTCAACATCGGCAATTATTGATTGAATATATGCAGGTTATTGTATTGTTTAAACTTGGAATCAAGCGTATGTAAAATAAATTATTTTGTAATTCGTTTAGCTTCATATGTAATAAGAGTTTTGTCACTAAAATTGACAAAGGGGGAGATTGTTAGAGCATAGCTAGGTTGAACTCACCATGCGTTGGTATGCCAAGTTTGGTTGTCATATTTTAGTATCAAAACTCATTTAGAGTCGCTTGATTAAATACTAGAGTCAACTTCGTTTAGGTTAGACTAGAAAGTCTAGGAATGTTGAGACATACAAGTATTAATCCAAAGACCTGAAGAATGTGAAGAAGTAACGAACTACAACGAAGACATCATCCTTCCACTTGAGGTTAGTAATATTGACTTGAACTCTTTCATTCCTAACACATCTTTCAAGTCGTGCTATATTGAAAACATAACTGCGAAGCTATATATACTGTACATATTGTATATAATACTCTAATGTAGGGACAAGATCATAATAGTATGGTCATATTATTATGGAATGATATTACAAAGTATAACGCTTATCTTTTGAATTCGTAGATATGACATCGACATAATCTTGTATATAGATATATGATTATGTGTATGGGTGTATAGTGAAGATTTCATCTTAGGAAACAATGTTTTACATCTTTTAGAGGAAGTACATTCATGAACTTGTTTCGTGAATCGAAAGGGAAACCAATAGGTATATTGGTCCGGCTATTTATTGTACATTCTTTGATAACCCAATATGTGTGAGTTGGTAGAACCAATCTTAACTCAGGTTATGTATCTTGGTATAACTGATCCCAATATCTAGACTTATGATTTGGTATGACCGGTTCTGATAATTGGTGTAACCGATCTTAAGTAATCACCATGAGATGGTATAATCGATCCTTGTAATTGGTGTGACTGATTTTGGCAATTGGTGTGACCGATCATAAGTAGATACCATGTGTAGATGGAACTGATCTGTGTAATTGGTGTGACCGATCCTAGTGACTGGTGTGACCGATCACAAGTAGGTACTATGTTTAGGTAGAACTGATGCTAGTGATTGGTATAACCGATCTGAACCTATGTATGTTACTTGGAAGTACCGATCACAACTAACCATTGTGACTTGGTATGACCAATCACATAGTAGTCTTGGAATACTAGTAAACCAATTCTAAACTCGTTTGGAAGTGTGGTAGAACCATTTCCAAGAAGCAAATCCATGTAAATACGAAATAAGGACTTGCAGTGAAAAGATGTCAACATACTTTGAACACGAGCAGTAACTCTTATCATTTATTTTTCAAAGATATTCCTTGGTACTCAAGGTGATCCTGTGCTGAAATAAATTTAGAATCTTTTAATTAAGGTTTTTGTTTTTATATGCTTTAATTACCAGCAATTAATACATAGCTCTAGAGAATAAAAATTAGTAAAGTGCATTTACTAATTGGAGATTTTCTATAAGAGATTTCGGAAATATTAGACAAGAATTTATTGGAATTAGGAAAAATGAATTTGGGAATTCATTGCATATCCTGAGTATATTTTCGGTTTTGGAAATTCCTTGGTGTCCAAACATCCTTGGTCTATAAATACCTAAGTTTGTATTTCTTGAAACTATCGTAAGAGCTAGAAAAACTTCATTTCTTGTTGTTACTGGTAGAGCCATTTAATCGTAGAGGAAAGTATCCTAATTAGGTGAAATCTCTTACGACCGCTCATCTAAAGACTTATGTAGGATCAAGAAGCTCTACGAGTACCGTTGGTGGGAAACTAGATAATTGTATTGTTATTAGATTTCGATTGATTTGATTGACTAGTGGTTGTTGAGACTTTTATTGCACCTAGTTTTTTTATTCTTGAGAATCTTCTCTTCTGATATAATATTCACTTAGACTAGATCAAAGTATCAACGAGATCTTCAGAACCGTTGTTAGAACTAAAGACATCTTGTGATAACCCATTGTTAACAGACTCTATTTTTTACGTGATTGATCACAAGAGATTACCGTGGTGTTGTGCAGGTATTTGAAGGCAATAAATGATTTGAAGACAAAGAAGAATTTTTGTTAGTTTTCGTATCTTGTGGATATAGTGCACAAACCTTGATCGACTAGGATCCAACTAGAATTAGTTTATCTTTGATAGATCTGATTGATTAGTTGCGTGAGATCGGCAATCTCTATATTTCTCTTTGAGATCTATATTTGAAAAAGTGGGGGTACAACAACCACACCTAATATTTCGATTAGCAATCTGTATGGACAAATCCAATATAATTCCAAGAGAATCAACTAGACAGTCAGACTCAATCAATGGAAATATATCCAAGAGTTATATCTCTGTTTCACAATGTAATCAGCAAATCAAACAGATAAAAATCCGTGATCCTAATTAGTATGTGATATAACTTGAACGGTACCAAAGACCAATGTTCAAGTGTCAATCAATATAATCAACAACCAAAGGTTGGATTCGCTAATTGATTGAACTACGCACAACCTGTGATATTTCAATTATATTACCAAATATAATGCGGAAAAGAAATAACACAGACACCAGAAATTTTGTTAACGAGGAAACCGCAAACGCAGAAAAACCCCGGGACCTAGTCTATGTTTGAACACCACACTGTATTAAGCCGCTACAGACACTATCCTACTCCAAGTTAACTTCAGACTGGAATACAGTTGAGCCTTAACCAATCTCACACTGATCAAGGTACAGTTGCGCTCCTTACGTCTCTGAATCCCAGCATGACTCTACGCACTTTATTCCCTTAGCTGAGCTCACCCATAACTAAGAATTGCTACGACCCAAAGTCGAAGACTTGATAAACCAATATGTCTCGCATAGAAACGACTATTGTATATATAAATCTGTCTCCCACAGATAAACCTATGAGTTTTGTTCCGTCTTTTGATAAATCAAGGTGAACAGGAATCAATTAATATATCAGACTTATATTCCCGAAGAACAACCTAAAACTATCAGTCACCTCATAATAATCTTAATCGTTGTTGATGGTGGATTTTCATTTAAGGGCAAAATTGTAAAGCCAAAAAATTATGCGCCAACATCTTGTAAACGATAAGGCCATTAATAAGTGATGGATACTCCTTCACTTTATTAATTCACCTAGAATGGAGCATGTGGCAATAATCCCATTCCGTGAATAAAATACACGAAATTCATCCAGGTTGGAGCATGTAGCAACAATCCCATATACCCTGTGAATTTATAGCATTATTAATTAATGCACAACCAGCCTTGTATTTCTTGTACTCATTATCAGTGCGGCATGACGGCTGAGTGTTGCTCTCAGCAGAGCAACACGAATCTCCAAGCATTATAATGAAACATGTACGAAATACCCGTACAGGCTGCAACTCTCGGTGTGTTATACTAGCCCGATTGAGCATCCGGACTGACTGTATCAGTCTGGATATGATCACGACCATCCAACTCCACCAGCATGATTGGATGGCCCAGATAAACTCCATAACCCCCAAGAAGGTATGGTATACCCGCTGCCGAACCAATGCGGACCCCGCATGATCGGCCTCCCCAAAAGATTGGCCTAGCTTGACAAAACGTCCATACTATAGCAGTATGGACGGAAAAACCTAAATTAGGGTTTGCGGCACATTACATGTGTAACAAAACAGTCTCAACCATCCATCTTCGCAGGTATAGATGGAGGGTGCAGATGTACATTCAAAGGGCACAGAGCATGTCAACACAATCACCGTGGACCCGCCTACATACCTGACCGATCGGTCAAGACCAACTATAGTTGGTTGTCCTAGTTAGTGCACTCCAAACTAGGTACAACACGCGGCCGGAAATACCCTAATTAGGGTTTATGTCGCGATCATAAGCGTCCATTTTCTCCTGATCGGACGAAGGGTCCAGGAATAGGCTAAGCAGGTCCGGTAAGTATCAACACGATCACTGCGGGCTCACCTATCTCTACACCTAATCGGACAAGACAAAACTCTCTGTTTCTCCTCGGTTCACGTGCCTCCAACATGCATGGCTTAGATCATGTTTTCATGGGACTGTAAGGCATAGGCGTGAACACCATCCTACCACCTTCACGCTGGAGCAATCGGACAAGACCGACCAAGCTTGGTTATCTTAGAACACGCGCCCGAAGTCGGTACAATGTCCGGCTTTTGCGGCATCAGCTTACTGTCGTAAATTGATCTCGACCACTCAACTTCGCCGGATAAATTGAGTGGCCCAGTTCACACTTTCATGGGACAGTGAGGTATGAACATGTATACCGGAATTCCGTCAGCATACATGACCGACCGGCATACCAAAACCATGTCCCAAGCTTGGATTCGATCAAGATGGAAAGATGTGTTTGCGCACTTTTTCCTAAAACCCTAATTTCATCAACGGTCGCAGATGAGTGTCTCAAAGATCATCTCGACCGTCCGAATTCACCGGGGTGGTTATACAACACTGGTCAAGAGTTAATTGGTTAGTGCGGAGTCATGGTGTTCATCATCCACTACTCTACCACACCATGTGGTCGGTCAAGAAAGGACTTGCTTGCGCAACCTCCATATCATCACATGAAGTAGTCTGTATATGAGACTACTTTGAGATGTTCAAACAGAGATGTTTCATACATGCTGAATATACTCGATGCAGTACATGCATAGTATACACATGATACTTCACAAGTATCAACTTCCTAAATAACGCAGTTATTCAATCTAGCATTACATGCTATTTTATGTGGGTCCCACGATCCACACACTCGGGACATCAATCATGTCACAAGCTGGGGGATGCATACTATGGTATTGGTCTGGCGGTTTACAGCGTGCAGCGCACAACGCGCCATCACAAGAACGTGTCAGGAAGTCATGGACGGTTAGTGATGATGGGAGAAGTGGGCAAGCCTGGTCGTGTAACACCAACACACTACTCCACTACTCCATCACTCCACTTTCTCCACTTCCCACGATATACGAAGGTTATGCTAAAAAACTTGTATAAATGGGTTCTCCGCCCTATTTTTCAAGAACAGAACAAGACGAGATAATAGAAGCAAGTGTTGATACAATCTTATTCAAACACCGAAACTGATAGATTACATCCTGCAAGCCAGTTCATCTTTCTGATACAAGTCATACATAGACAACACCTTCACAATCTCAACACCTTCTTCGCTTCCATCCCTAAGATCAATCCCATCTCCTTCACTTTGTGACCGAAACAAGTCTGGAATGGCTATTTCTTGGTTAAGGCCGGACTTGTACAGATTGATCTCTCGAATCTACAAGCACTCACCGCGCAGTGCATTTGGTTAAGGTTTAGATTCATTCCTCATCCACACACCCCAAATTACCAAAGCCGGCATGAATATTTTTCACCCACAAACAATTGGAGACCACAGTGGGAAGTTAATCTCTCGGTTGTGAAGTCAATTTCTTCAAAATCCGATTCAATTTTATCAATTTCAAAAGGGTAGATCTTAGAACCAATTCAATCAGCAATTCATTTCAAGATGGTGGAACTCAGGTCTGGATCAACAATCAATTCTGATGGAACTAGTATGGATAACACTCCCGGTGTCGATGTACCTGTCAGTCGAGATACCATGGTTAATACATCTCGTGGAGTCGTCGCTTCTACCATCAGCGTCAGCGTAGCAGGAAATATTCCAGTAAGTGTAACACCTCCCATCACCAGAGCCAGAGCATCCGCTAATCCCGGCATCTCCTCAAGTGTAACGCCTCCAGTGGTCACCAGAGAAACAACTTTCACTCCCTCATCAGGACGAGGAGTCGGAGGGACAAGAGGAGGACCACTGCCCATTACCATTGCAGACTACTTAATGGAGAAACATGAAGTTATGGCTAAGACCCAAACGGATATGGCCGCAACTCAGAAAGAGGTACTCACTTTCCTCAAAACTTTGACTGAACGATTACCGCAAGGATCACGACAACCTGGGGGAGACGTTTCCATCCTGGCCCACACGGATGAGGAAACTCGCATTTCTCCTGAACGCCCAAGAGAAAGGAATCAATCGTCCAACTTCATCACACGTGAGGACCTGGAATGACTTCTCCAAAATCGAGGCAAATGGGACCGAACGGATGTACACCAGCATCAGCCGCCGTACCCTCAATATGTGCAACGAATTCCTCTTCCCAGAGGTTACACCTCTCCCCAATTCTCCCTCTACGATGGTACTGGTAATACTCGTGAAAACGTCTCTCGATTCTTAGAATCTTTGGGGGAGCATGAATACAATCATGTTCTTGGCCTAAAAGAATTTTCAAAGTCACTTACGGGAAGAGCGTACACCTGGTACAACAACATCGCACCTAACAACATATCCAATTGGAACGAGATGGTCAGTACTTTCTACAGAAAGTATTTCTTCGTGTCTGAACAGATCACCTTTTCAGATCTGGGAAGAATTCTCCAGCGGAACAACGATCATCCCAACGACTTCGTTAAGAGGTTCAGAATCCAAGCACTGGATTGTCATGACCCGAACGTCACCGAACGACAATTGGTGGAGTTGTGCATCAATGGGATGATACCCATATACCGCGCTCTATTAGAGAATCTGGGCTTTCAAACATTTTCTGAACTCCATGAAGCTGTCAAACGTTCAGCAACAACCGCACCAGCATTGCTAGAAAGAACCAGAGTTGTTCGAAGTGAAGATTCACGTGAAAGTCGAGGAAGCAGGCGTCTCACGAACAAGAAATACAACACTGGTCCTTCTGTGAGTGTAGTGGGCGGAGGAGAAAATAGGAGAGATTCAGCGACAGAACAACAAACCAAATGGGCATCCCCGACACACAATACTTCATCTCGGAAAGGAGCGGACAAAACTCCTGCACAAGACACCGAAGATATAGGTTTTACTTTCCCATGAATGAAGTGATAGAACTCTTAGAAGCGTGGATCCAAGACGACGCCATCAAGATACCTCCTATCAGACGTCCTCCAACTGAGAAAGACATGGCGGACCCTAAATACTTCTGCTACCATAGATTTCGTTCACCATCCAACCAAAGATTGTAACAGACTGAAACAAATCTTCAGGGAAAAGATAGAGACAGGAGAACTCCAACTTGGAAATGAAGGTGTTCATAGAGATCCTCTTCCTATCAGGAACTATATGATTTTTGGGGATTCCGTTCGCAAGACTGTACAATCTATGATAGAGCACTTATGTGAAATCTTGTATTTCTCCAAGGGACAGCGTCAAAACATATTTACGTCTCTCAACCGCGCTGTATCAGGCAGGCGTTTGTATCTAGAAGCAGTCCAGGAACCCCAGTCTTTCCTGAAAGATGCGAGCAAACGAAACTGGGGACTCCTAACCGTCACTCATTTGAGAAACGTTGAGTTCGATAGTGCGTTGATTGATACGGCCTCCGAATTTAACATCATTACTGTCAAAACCTTGAGAGCGGCAAAGATTCTGAAGTAGGAGGCTACTCATCACCCAACTGTGGTTAAGGATCCATAAGGAGAACTCAGAGATGCATATGGATACATTGATCTTGAAGTCAAATTGGGTAATACCTCGACGCAAGAAAAGTTCTACATAGTCAAAGACCATCCCAACTATGACATGATCCTAGGACGCCCTTGGATGCACGACAACAATTCCATGCTAGGAGTCTGTCCTTTACCGGCTTCGATACCTGAAAGAATCTCCAACACGCCTTCTGGACCTGATGACTGTTTTTTGTCGCACCAACAACTTGTCAATGTGACACAACTTCCCGGAGAGAGCCTGTCAGCATACGTTGAAAGATTCCGATCTCAAGTAAGTCTCATCACACAACCCTCTTTACAATCAATCGCCCCTCATTATGATAAGTCCTGGGGAATAACTCTAGCCAAAAAAACCAACCTTGTCTAAGAGATGCGAATGGGAAGCCGACCCCTTTAAATAGTTTATCAGGAGTCTAGAAGCTGTCTCGATCAAAGACGACAAAACCAAGACCCTGATGTCTACATGCCCAAACCCATCCGGAATTGGAGACCTAGTAACGAAGACAACCGCGTTCAAGGTCGGAAGCATTACGGTGAAAATGGCTACCTAACCTAATTCACCCACCGAGAAGGAGGATGAACCGTACCTGGTAGCAGATGTCATCCTAAGCGGCTACTGCAAACTCATCAACGCTGAAAAGCTAGAAGGGTAATAATTCACTCGCGGTGGCTCAAACCCTACCGTACTTAAAACACTGTACTTTCACTTTCCAGTATCCTACATGCTTTAAGATGCTGTACTACTTCCTCAAGCGTGTTTTCCCTTACAATTTCAGATTATATTTGTAATTCCTCTAGAAAATAATTGCAATACTTGCATTCATAGTTAGTGTTTCAATTTTCAATTTTCAAATTAATTGAAGTATTATTTCCATCTGAGAGACTCTTCATCCCTAAAGATGCAAAATCCAACCTAAACCAACCTACTAGAGTAGGTCAGGAAAGAAACCCTAAGCAAAAACATCCTGAAAAGAGTTGAGGGAAATGATGTGCGCGGAAAGGAAAGGAGATTTGAACCACTCACCCCAGCAAGGCCAGGAAGATCTTTCATCAGGAACACAGAGGATTACAAAGTAAAACCTTTGTTCAATTAATCAAATAATAGAAGAAAATTCTGGGCTCAGCTGCCACCGAGTACAAGGAAGATGTTCACAAATTACGGAATATACTTAGAAAGAGGAAAAACAAGAAAAGAGGTTTTAGTCGTCAAGAGGGTCGACCGCGCCTGCACCACCGATAAGTTCTGCTTCCACGCCTGTTGATGCTCCTCCTTTCGGATCTACCTCGGCTTCTGCATCAGACATTTCCGCAGCAACGCACTTCATTCCAACATCATCAGCAGGAGCATCAAGGGCAACATCAACATCAGGAGTCAGGCCGACTGCTTTCAAATGCTCAGGTTCGTCTGTGTCAGAATCAAGAATTATCACACCGTCCTGGATTGGGTAATCGCATTTATCTTCATTTGGAGGTCGTTTATGCTCAACCCTCTGCCTCTTCAACCGCGCTGCAAATCTCTCTGCCCTTGCGCTTACTGGTGCCTGCAACGCTTCCTCGCGCCTCCACCTCTCCTCCATGTCAATCGCAGCTTAAAGGGTACAGATACGTCCCCTGGAAATACGCAGGTGCAAAATAGACATCCCATGTATAGCACAGCCGACTTCGTGGAGTGGAAGATCGATCTTAGCCATTACTTCTTCGTGCGTATGGGTTTCAGGCTTGTCAACTTCGAAGCTTCTTTCTGGAGAAGTGACAGAATGGTTGTCCACCGCTTCCATGATAAACTGCAAAGAGGAAGAAGTTAAAAAAAAATCAATCAATCAGTCAATCATAATATCATATAAATATGGAGCAGTACCTGAGATATAGAAGAAATGACTACGTGAGATGACTCTTTATAATCTCGCAAGTCGACAGAATCCCAGGAAAAAAAAGTCTTTACTTGCCGCGCATAAAGGCCATTAATTCGGGATAGCAATCGACGATGCTTGTCGGATATATCTGAGGAAAGCTGTCGTATGACGAAAGGGAGTACACCTGACCCGAGGAAGGAAGCGAGCTCTGCCCAGATATGTACGAAAGGAACCAAAGCGACTCACCGGATCAAGTCCTTCTTCCTTCACAACTCTAACCAGGACTCCCAGGGCAACGCCTGACGAGGTCGACCTATCCGATAAATATGCATTCACTTTAGCTTGGTCATTTCAGTGTACAAATTTGTCACCATCTCATACCTACCCCACAATAGTGTAACCATTATGCGATAGGCAGGGGACTTAATGTTGATGGTGGATTTTCATTTAAGGGAAAAATTATAAAGCCAAAAAATTATGCGCCAACATCTTGTAAAAGATAAGGCCATTAATAAGTGATGGATACTCCTTCACTTTATTAATTCACCTAGAATGGAGCATGTGGCAACAATCCCATTCTGTGAATAAAATACACGAAATTCATCCAGGTTGGAGCATGTAGCAACAATCCCATATACCCTATGAATTTACAACATTATTAATTAATGCGCAACCAGCCTTGTATTTCCTGTACTCATTATCAGTGCGGCATGACGACTGAGTGTTGCTCTCAGCAGAGAAACACGAATCTCCAAGCATTATAATGAAACATGTACGAAATACCCGTACATGCTGCAACTCTAGGTGGGTTATACTAGCCCGATTGAGCCACTCTCGATGTGTTATACTAGCCCGATTGAGCATCCGGACTAACCGTATCAGTCTGGATATGATCACGACCATCCAACTCCACCAGCATGATTGGATGGCCCAGATCAATTCCATAACCCCCAAGCAGGTATGGAATACCCGCTGCCGAACCAATGCGGACCCCGCATGGTCGACCTCCCCAAAAGATTGGCCTAGCTTGCCAAAAAGTCCAAACCATAGCAGTATAGACGGAAAACCCTAAATTAGGGTTTGCGGCACACTACATGTGTAGCAAAACAGTCTCAACCATCCATCTTCGCAGGTATAGATGGAGGGTGCAGATGTAGATTCAAAGGGCATGGAGCATGTCAACAAAATCACCGTGGGACCACCTACATACCTGACCGATCGGTTAGGACCAACTATAGTTGGTCATCCTAGTTAGTGCGCTCCAAACTATGTACAACACGCGGCCGACAATACCCTGATTAGGGTTTATGTCGCGATCATAAGCGTCCATTTTCTCCTGATCGGGCGAAGGGTCCAGGAATAGGCTAAGTAGATCCGGTAAGTATCAACACGATCACTGCGGGCCCACCTATCTCTACACCCAATCGGCCAAGACCAAACTCTCTTTTTCTCCTCGGTTCGCGCGCCTCCAACATGCATGGTCGCTCCTTCCAAATTGTAAACTAATCTCAACCGCTCAATTTCTCCGGACGAATTGAGTGGCTTAGATCATGTTTTCATGGGACGGTAAGGCATAGGCGTGAACACCAGCCTACCACCTACACACTGGAGAAATCGGCCAAGACCGACCAAGCTTGGTCGTCTTGGAATGCGCGCTCGAAGTTGGTACGGTATGCGGTTTTTACGGAACCAGTTTACTGTCGCAAATTGATCTCGACCACTCAACTTCGCCGGATAAATTGAGTGGCGCAGATCACACTTCCATGAGATAGTGAGGTATGAACATGTGTACCGGCATGCCGTCAGCATACATGACCGACCGGCCATACCAAAACCATGTACTAAGCTTGGATTCGACCAAGCTGGAAAGATGTGTTTGTGCACTTTTTCCTAAAACCCTAATTTCATCAACGGTCGCAGATGAATGTCTCAAAGATCATCTCGACCGTACGACTTCACTGGATTGGTTATACATCCCTGGTCAGGAGTTAATTGGTCAGTGCGGAGTCATGGTGATCATCATCCACCACTCTACCACACCATGTGGTCGATCAAGGAAGGACTTGCTTGCGCAACCTCCATATCATCACATGAAGTAGTCTATATATGAGACTACTTTGATATGTTCATACAACGATGTTTCATACATGCTGAATATACTCGATGCAGTACATGCATAGTATACACACGATACTTCACAAGTATCAACTTCCTAAATAACGCAGTTATTCAATCTAGCATTACATGCTATTTTATGTGGGTCCTACGATCCACACACTCGAGACATCAATCATGCCACAAACTGGGGGATACATACTGGGGTATTGGTCTGGAGGTTTACAGCGTGCAGCGCACAACGTGCCATCACAAGAACGTGTCAGGAAGTCATGGACGGTTAGTGATGATGGGAGAAGTGGGCAAGCCTGGTCGTGTGACACCAACACACTACTCCACTACTCCATCACTCCACTTTCTCCACTTCCCACGAGATACAAAGGTTAGGCTAAAAGACTTGTATAAATAGGTTCTCCGCCCTATTTTTTAAGAACAGAACAAGACGAGATAACAGAGGCAAGTGTTCATATAATCTTATTTAAACACCGGAACTGATAGCTTACATCATGCAAGCCAATTCAGCTTTATGATACAAGTCATACATATCCAACACCTTCATAATCTCAACACCTTCTTCACTTCCCTCTCTAAGATCAACCCCATCTCCTTCACTTTGTGACCGAAACAAGTCTGGAACGGCCATTTCTTGGTTTAGGTCGGACTTGTACAGATTGATCTCTCGAATCTACAAGCACTCACCGTGCAGTGTATTTGTTTAAGGTTTAGATTCATTCCTCATCCACACACCCCAAATTACCAAAGCCGGAAGGGATAGTTTTCACACACACACAATCGTATGGTAGCGAAACAAGATATTGTGGAATCACAAACGATGAGATGAAGATGTTTGTGACTACTTTTTATCTTGCCTATCAGAGATTAAATCTCGAGCAAATCTTAGAGAAGATAGTACTCAATCATGATAAAAAAGCAACAAGATCAGAATACGCAACTACATAGAAAATAGTTGGGTCTGGCTTCACAATTCCAATGAAGTCTTTAAGTCGTTAACCTACATGGTTTCGTGAAAAACCTAATGTTAAAGGAGAATGGTCTCTAGTCGCAACTAATATCACACATGAGATGTGGGGATTAGGTTTCCTAGTTGCTAGAGTTCTCCTTTGTATAGTCTTCAAATTAGGGATTGATAGCTCTGAAACAAAGCAATCAATATGCACCATTATATGAAATCTGATCTAAGATCCAAGCTAAGTTTGCTTGAAACCAAAAAAATATCTCTCCATCGCTAGATGGTCTTAGCTTGTTCCACACAAATGAAATGTACCTTCATTTAGATATGAGTAACCATACCTAAACGTGTACACCTTGTTGGATCAACAATAGTTAATCTAAGTAAGCCATATGAATACTTTCATATCAACCTTATTCATCTTAACCATAACTAGTTCAAATGACTCAAATGAAAATAGTTCTAGAGTTGTTCAATTGTTTATATTCTTATAGAAGTATACAAGACACAATTGAAGCAAAATCGATTTTGATTCACTCGAATCAAGTCATGAACATTATAGCTACCGTTTGCAAAAGATTGCAGTCCTTATTATATAAATGTAGCAGTTCATGGACGAATCAATTTTAGAACATCATCCACTTAAGTATGCGTATGGGTATGCGTACCTAAGTAGTCGAACCAAGTTTGGGTTTCGCCAGTACGCGAACATCTATGCATACCATCCAAACCTGAACCTTATGCCTGTATGCATGCCAGTTTGCATACCAGGTTCTTGGACTTTCTCAGATCAACCAGTAGGCATACAGGTATGCATACCATAGTTCCCGGACATGGATTACATATATGCAAGTACGCGTAATATGCTTAAATCCAATTGTTCTAAACTCTTATTTTAACAATTGAAACATTCTTGGAAGACGGGAATAGCTATCTCACACAAACTATTAGCTTCAAAGAAATTTTCAAGTGATCAAATGATCAATTCGAAACATTCCGAGTCTACATCAAATGATTGTCTCACACAAATCATGTAAGATGTTACCAGGAGATTTTCACATGATCATCTTTTGACTTTCGTCAAGAATATAAGATGAACTTGGTTAAAGAGAAAGCTTACCAACACATATTTCGAGAAATATGTAAGCGAGTTAAACTCAGCTCGAAATATCAAATGTGCATAATAAAAGTCTATATAGATATACGAATTTTGTCTCAAATAGGAGATAGAGTAGATAGAATTTTGAGTGATAGATGAGTTCAAGTCTGTTGATGGTGGATTTTAGTTCATGGATAAAATTGTAAAACCAATTTTTGTGCCGACATCCTGCAAAGGGTAAGGCCATTTGACAAACGATAAGCGCAGAAATCCTCTCGTTTTATTTATTTGAAGCAATTAAATAAATATACAAAATTCATCCAGGATGAAGCATGTAGCAACAATCCCAAATACCCTATGAATTTTTAGCATTATTTATAATGCATGATTTGCCTAGTATCTCTTGTGCTGTTCCCGCAGAACTCTCATTATTGGTGCGTCATGACGATTGAGCGTTGCTCTTAGCAGAGTAACACGAATCTCCAAGCGTCAATGATGATACATGCACGAAATACCCGTACATACTACATCTCTTGGTGTGTTATATTAGCCCGATTGAGCATATTTAATTTCCTAATGGAAATCTGGACTGTGCATATCAGTATCAGAAATGATCACGGCCACGCGGTTTGACCGCATGATTTAACCAGCCTAGACGAGCCTTAACAGGAGAAGGATATAACCTTCATGACCACTGGCGGGCCTATTTTTGTTCTAGCCAGTCGAATGTTACACCTTATTTCCCAGCATGCCAAAACGCCAGCCCCAAAATAGGGTAGCCGCGTTGTTTTGGAAGAAGCTCGAACGAGCAAGACTTCTTAAGACAGTCTCAAAATGACCGCGATCGTCCAACTTCACTAGCCTGATTGGACGGCTTAGATCGCACCATGAAAGATGGAGGAGGTGCTAACACGCACATTAGCGGGCCCACTCTATCCCTACCTGATCAATATGCTCACGACGTGGACATGCAGCCACGATCGCATTCCCGAAACATGGCTGGTATGATGCTTTGCAAGCATCACGAAAATTCCACTAATGTCTTAAATTGATCACGACCATCCAACATCGCCAACATGTTTGAATGGCTTAGATTGCGCCTAAGACCATTAGAGAAGTGCACACACGTTCACTGTCGGCCCAACATGGGCCCCACATGATCGGTTCCTCCAAAAGAGGAGCATAACTTGCCAAACCGTTTGGCCAAAATCGTGTGTATGTGATGTTTTCAAAACCCTAATTAGGGTTCACGGTGCTACATAACTGTCGCAGTTCGATCACGACCATCCATCTTCGAAATCTTGGATGAAAGGTATAGATATAGACTTAAAAGGTCCCAAGCATGTCAACATGATCACCGTGGGCCCACCTTTGCATGGAGCTGGTCGGCCTAGGCATACTAGGACTTGATGTCCTCGAAATGTGTGCCCGAAAGTAGCATGCTGAGCGGCTTTCAAATCCTTTGCGGCAATGGATTTCTGCCGCAAATCGATCTCGATCACTCACCTTTTCCGGTCAAATTAAGTGGCGTAGATCGCACCTTCATGAGACAAAGAGGTATGGCCATATACACCGGCATGCTGTGTACACGCATGCCTGGTCAGCCCCACCAAAACTTGTGCCCAAACTCGGATTCGGTCAAACATAGGAGTGATGCTCGCGCACTTCCTAAAACCCTAAAAATCCATCAACGGTCGCAGATGAGGGTCTTAAACCATCTTGTACGTCCAATTTCGCTAGCTTGGTCAGACAACCTAGGTAGAAATCTAGACGACCAGTGAGGCATCCTGATGATTAGCATCTGCCACTCTTCCACATGGAGTGATCAGCCAGGAGATAGCTCGCCCATGCCGCCTCCAAACGATCACTCGAAGATGGTTGGACGTGATGATATTTTAAGAGGCTTGGTCCGCAACTTATTCAGCCAGGCTTTAAAACATTGATGCTTCATACATACTGATTGTTTGCGATGCATTACATGCATTGAGCATACACGGTATTTCATAAATATCAAATCCTTAGTTATTTTAGCATCACATGCTACTTCCCGTGGGTTCCACGATCCACTCATTCGAGACATCAAACATGTCACAAACTTGGGGATACTTACTGGGGTATTGGTCTAGCGTTTTACAATGTGCAGCGTGCAACGCGCCATCACAAGAATGTGTCAGGAGGTGTATACGGTTAAGATGATGAGAGAAGTGGGCTAAGACGTGATCGTGCAATCACCCATACGACCCCACTACTCCATCACTCAACTTCCTCCACTTCCTACGAGATGAGAGTTTGCGCTTAATAACTTGTATAATTAGGTTCGTTGCCTATTTCCAAACAACACAAGACAAGCACACAAAAAAACCAAGTGTTTTCACATATCCAGAAAACACCCAGAACTGATAGCTTTCATTGCGCAAGCCAGTTCAACATTCTGATACAAGTCATAAACAGCCAACACCTTTATAATCTCAACACCTTATTCACTTCCCTCCCTAAGATCAACCCAATATCCTTCACTTTTTGACCGAAGCAAGTCTGGAACGGCCATTTCTTGGTTTATGCCAGAATTGTATAGATTGATCTCTCGAATCAAAAGCACTCCCATGCAGTGCATTTTTTTAGGGTTTAGATTCATTTCTCATCCACATACACCAAAATTTACCAAAACTAGCAGAAACAGTTTTCACCCATAAATAATTGGTGACCACAGTGGGACATTAATCTCTCAGTTGCAATATTAATTTCCAATTCCCAATTTCATTTTTCAATCCCGATTTCAAGATGGTGGAACATAGGTCAGGTACATCGATCAATTCCGATGGAATTAGTGTTGACAACACTCTCGGTGTCGATGTCTCTGTTAGTGGAGACTTCGTGCAGAATGTGACCAATGCATCTTGAAAATGTGGGAGTCTAAAAACCTCACCCAATATTTCGATTAGCAATCTGTATGGACAACTCCTAGTTATTTTCTAGAGAATCAACAAGACTCAATCAATAGAAAATATCTCAAGGAGTTATTATCTCAATCTCTCGATTTGATTTACTCAAGAAAATATGATTCGCGAGTCTAATCAAAGAGAGATAACTTGGATGGTACCAAAGACCAATATCCAAGTGTCAATCGATTGAAATCAACAAACAATAAGGTCGGATATTCTAATCAATTGAACAACGCACAACCTGTATTATTTCAATTATATAAAAATATAATGCGGAAAAGAAATCACACAGACACCAGAATTTTGATAACGAGGAAACCCCAAATGCAGAAAAACCCCGGGACCTAGTCCAGATTAAACATACACTGTATTAAGCCGCTACAGACACTAGCCTACTCTAAATTAACTTCGATCTGGACTGTAGTTGAACCCCAACCACTCTCACACTGATCCAAGGTACAGTTATGCTCATACGCCTCTGATCCCAGCAGGATACTGCGCAGTTGATTCCCTTAGCTGATCTCACCCACAACCAAGAGTTGCTACGACCCAAAGTCGAAGACTTTGGCAAACAAATCTGTCTCATACAGAAAAGTCTACAGGTAATAGAAAAATTCATCTCCTACGAATAAACCTATGAGTTTTGTTCCGTCTTTTGATAAATCAAGGTGAACAGAAACCAATCGATAAAAACAGACTTATATTCCCGAAGAACAGCTCAGTTTCATCAATCACCTCACAATAAACTTAATCGACGCATCGAAGCAGATTATTGAGGAATCACAAACAATGAGACGAAGATGTTTGTGACTACTTTTATCTTGCCTATCGGAGATAGAAATCTCAAGCCAATTATTACAATTGTACTCGTACGATAAAAATAGCAAGATCAGATCACACAACTACAAGAAAAGTAGTATCGGTCTGGCTTCACAATCCCAATGAAGTCTTTAAGTCGTTAACCCGAATTTAGAGAGAAAACTCAAGGGTTAATGGAGATCGACTCTAGCTTAGAGAAAACTAGTATCACACAAGAAAGGTGTGTGGGGATTAGTTTTTCCAATGGATAGAGTTCTCCTTATATATTCTTTCAAATCAGGGTTTGCAATCAATGTTAGCTTAGTAACAAAGCATTCAATATTCACCTATATATGAAAACCTGATTAGATACAAGCTAATATCTCTCAACCGTTAGATCGAAAACTTAGCTTGTCATACACACATGTACTTGAAATTTTGAGTTCGTGTAACCGTACCCAAACGTGTACAATGGTTGTTTCAATATTAGTCAATCAAATGGTTAGCCAAATGATAACTTTCATATCAACCATATTCTTCTTTAACATAACTAGTCCAAATGACTCAAATGAACTAGTTCAAGAGTTGTTCAATTGCTATGAGATCTCAAGTACTACAAGAGACACAATTGAATAAAAAACGATGTGATTCACTCGAATCATTAATATGAACTATAAATCCACGGTTTGCAAAATCATTCCTTAGTAATTTAGAATAAGTTCACGAACAACGTTTTCAGAGATAACCTCTTGAGTTCGCGGACTGAGTTCGCGGACTCAAGCTAACAGGTTGAAGTTAATAAACTCTAGAAGAATTTCTCGGGTTGAGAACTTCCGTCAGTTCGCGGACTGCACCTGAGCTTCAACTTCAACATATATTCTCGGGTTCGAGAACTTACACCAGTTCACGGACTGAGTTGCTGCTCACGTTCCGGTTCCACTTGATCAATAAAGTTCGCAAACTTCGGTTCAAGTGTTAAGAACATATATATATATATATATGTGTGTGTATGTGTGTGTGTGTGTGTGTGTTGTCACAATAATGTTTATACCCCTGAATGGTTATATAGTCTAAACTCTCATTTCAATCATTGAAACATTCTCAGAGGACGTTATATAGTTGTTATTCACGAACTAGTTTTTGTCAAAGCAATTTCCAAAGTGATTGAAACATAACATGACTTTCGTCACTAGGCAAAAATGAACTTGGCTAAAGTGAAATATTTACCAACACCCATTTCGAGAAATATATAAGCGAGATATACTCATCTCGAAATGTCACATGTGTATATTCTTAGTCTATATAGTAAAACGACTTTTGTCTCAAGATAGGAGATAGAATAGATAAAGTCTCTACATACCTTTTAGTCGATGAAGATCCACTGGTTCCTTGAGTAGTCCTTCGTCTTGTATGATGATCGCCATGGAGTTCTTGAGCTCAACTATACTTTCTATCATAGTCCGAGACCTTAGCTATAGTAGACTAGAAATCAAGACTATATAGTTTTGATCACTAAGATTGACAAACATGCTTGAGATATCAACGCATGCGAGTTTGACCCAACAGTGCTCTAACAATCTCCCCCTTTGTAAATTTTAGTGGCAAAACTATTAATACATATTGAATACAATTTTTTTATAAATAAACTTTGTAGCTCCTATTCCACATGTCTAATTTTCAACAATACTCGAAATCCTCGTCACTTCCAAGTAGTCCAATGATCCCAAAGGTTGTAAGTTTAGTATCATCGTTATTGAAAATCCGTAGATATAATAATGAGAAAAGCATTGGTTCTCAATCATTGTTATACAGTGTCATAGTATTATTACACATCGTCAAAGTCTAATTGCATCACAACTTCAACAACAATAGCGTCAAAGTCCAATTGCATTACAACTTCAACAACAATACTATGGTGATACTTCACTCCCCCTTAGTTAATACTCCATCTCACATGGAAACCACTCCCCCTTACATAATGATCCGAAAACCATATGTATTTGTAGTGTGAACTACAATTAATTCTCCTCCTTTTTGTCAATAAAATTGGCAAAGGTACAAGAACGGGATCCTAATGAAATTTCCGTAAGAGACATTTCATGACCAAAGTTAAATGTTTTATCATCTTGTTTAGATGCAATCATAAAGCCGGTGCTAAATGCATTCATCAAGGAGTTTATAAAGATACAAGATGACCCCTAAAAATTCCACAGCCGCACTCCCCACAAAGATTTGGAAATTAAGCGCAAGTTCAAAAGAACTCTCCCCCATAAGATGTCATTCCCTAAGGAACAACAAGACCGACCTTAATTTCAAGAGAAAAGAAGGATTTCTTTAGAGTCAACAAATTGCATACAAGTATGAATTTGGAATCCAAAATATTCAACCATATTAACCAAAGCGAACCAAGATTAATTTGATTAAATATGCTCAACACAAGTAAACTTATGGAGACTTAATTCATCGATTAGATTATTCACAAGAGAACCCATAAATATTCTAACCGGATTACACAATTAAACTAATCACAAAGTAATCAATTCAATTGTCCACACTCGACATGAGAAAAATCTATGGAGTGTTAACTAAATAATCACACAAGATGATTGATTTAGTTCATTTGGGCTCAACATAAGAGATTATGGAACCCAGACTAAGATTATCATAGGAAATGACAACCTTAACCGTACATGTACTCAACATGAGAGAACTAATGGAATTCAAACTAAATAACCATACAAGTTGATTAATTTAGTTCTTAATACTCAACATATAGCATCTCATGGAACAACCAACCATGCCAATAAGAAATCAACTTAGTTGTATCGTGCTCAACATGAGATACACAATGGAACCTTCACGGTAATACATAATAATATGGAACAATTAAGCTTTATACCATGGATAACAAACAAGGACCTATTCTATTTTTCCATCACAAAGTGACATAATAGACTTTATCCTTGAATCACAAAAGATTTTAACCTATCTTACATCAATAATTGATAATGTAGGCTTAACTTTTGTGTTTTTCCAAAAGTCCATTCATTCCTTTATCAATATTTGCATACCAATACGTGAACGACTTTACTTTTGACAAAATATGGGATAATCAAGTTCACGGACGTAAACATACAAATCCCATCAAAAATATTGCAATATATAAAACCATAAAGATTAATACTGCAACTATCATCTTCCAAACAACTTTAAAATTTAAACCAATAAATCTAAAAACAAGAAGATGATGTCATTGGATATAGCTATGTGTAATCACAAGCATTGCTATTCCAAAACACTAGTTATTCTTCTAAATAAAACAGAAACATAG
This sequence comes from Papaver bracteatum, assembly GCA_023529315.1. Classification (NCBI taxonomy): domain Eukaryota; kingdom Viridiplantae; phylum Streptophyta; class Magnoliopsida; order Ranunculales; family Papaveraceae; genus Papaver; species Papaver bracteatum. The sequence goes on along the minus strand of JAJJWX010002723.1, from coordinate 1,293,754 downwards.
AAGATTTACTAGATAAAAACGTTTCACTTACTTTGTATACTCTTCTCATATTCTCTGTACTCTTCAATCTCATCTTCGATCAGATCAATTCTAGATTCTAGACTATCCATATTTTCTTCAAGTCTCTTGGAAGAAGTTTCTAGTTCACCTTTTAGGGCACGAACTTGTTCCAAGACTAGATTCATAGTCAATGAGAGCTTATCAAAATGAGAAACAGAGATGTTCCCATCTAGGGAGGAATCATGAGAATCAGGATTCACACCGTTATCTGAAGAATCAAAGCGTATCTTCTTTGATGGAAAGAGAGCAGTCCAAACATCACTTTCTTTGCTAGAAAGACTTGAGGAGGACATGATAGAAGTGATATATGAAATGTTTAACTGAGAAGATAAATTTCCAAACTAACCTTTGACCAAAACCCTAATAGAATTTTGATTATCCTCAAAAAAAAAAAAAAAAAAAAAAAAAAAAAAAACTGGAACAGAAATGTTTCATCACAACCCTCTCAAAGATTATGATTTCTTTGTCTAAGAGGGATAGACAAAGAGATCCTTAATATATAGTGTTATAAACCGTACATATTCCAATTCTTCTCAGAACTGGGTAACTTCTTTTGAGGTGATGAAGTTATAATCTGTTTCTGTCTTGTTTTTAATAAAGATGAGTGGTCATCATCCTTTCCTCTTTTTAGCATAGATTTGAACACCTTGATTGCTGATTTTCGCAAACTATGCATTATTTTGGAAATCTCTTTTACAAAGGCATATGATTTTATATGAGATTCCTTTTTCTTCTTCTGCATCCAACGTTTTGTAAAAGAGGGTTTTTATCTGTTTATGAGTGTCCCAACCTTTCACAGGGTCCTGATAATCACAAGTAGTGTTGGAAAGATTAGGGACGTCCTTGTGATTCTCGGTACCATCCTTATTGTCTGAGTGACTTAAGAAGGGTATAGTCTCAGGAGAATTTTGCTGACAACGAGAACCATGATTCCAAGTTATCACTTTTAACTTTGACAGTTTATTTTCCAGATTTTCAATCTTTTTAGATACAACCTCCTTATCTAGTTGTAAGACTTCTAGGGAAGTAAGATTGTTTATCATGGAATGATCAGGACTGTTAGAGGGACATTCATGATTATCAACAAACAAACTTAAAGAACCTTCATAGATATCATCCTCAGGACAATAGTCAAGAGTTGCCATCCATGCTTTAGTTAACTCATCCACTTCCTTATTTGGATGTTCAGAAGTATCATGAACACTTATATAGCACTTAAAACAAGCATAACTTTTCTGAACCTTTTTATTGATTGACTTCTTTTTCTTTTGAGACTTTCTTTTATTTTGTCTAAGAGATTTATTAAGTTGTTGAATAAACAGTGGCAAAACTGAATTAAAGCAATTCCCATCCTTTTTGTCAATCAATTTGGGATGTTGAGACTTACGATTAGAAGCAACAATATGGTTGCTAGATAGAAGTCGTTTCTCTCTTTGTTCCAGTTCATAATCGAAAATCTTCAACTTTCCAGCTAGCGAATTTCTGGAAAGAGTATCAAGGTTATTTCCCTCGACGATGGCATGCTTATTAGCATCGTATCTAGATGGCAGTGATCTGAGAATTTTCATCACAATGTCCTTTTCAGGAATAGTCTTACCCAATGTAAAAGATGCATTAACAATTTCAGACACTTTGTGATTAAACTCATCAAATGTTTCTTCATCTACCATACGAAGGTTTTCCCAATCGTCTATAGCTCAGTTGGTAGAGCTCCGTCCTTGCAATTGGGTCGTTGCAATTACGGGTTGGATGTCTAATTGTCCAGGCGGTAATGATAGTATCTTGTACCTGAACCGGTGGCTCACATTTTCTAAGTAATGGGGAAGAGGACCGAAACATGCCACTGAAAGACTCTACTGAGACAAAGATGGGATGTCAAGAACGTTGAGGAGGTAGGATGGGCAGTTGGTAAGATCTAGTATGGATCGTACATGGAAAGTAGTTGGAGTCGGCGGCTCTCCTAGGGTTCCCTCCTCTGGGATCCCTGGGGAAGAGGATCAAGCTGTAGGTTTTGAAGCCTATCTTCCTTTTCACTGGTGTTTCCTTCAAATACGGTTGCTAAGATATCCCAAGCTTCTTGCGACTTAGTGCAGTTAGACACATGGTGTTGAAGATTTGGGGTAATGGAATGTATAATTTCATTCAAACCGTCAGAGTTTTGCTTTGCATCAAGAATATCTGTAGGGGTGTATTCCGCAATATTCTTTGGAACATTTACATCTCCAACTGCATTAACGGGAGCATTATAGCCATTAACAACATATACCCATGATTGGAAATCACGTGCTTGAAGAAAAGCGCACATAGCAATTTTCCACCATAAGTAATTAGTGAAATCGAAGACTGGTGGTACGTTTATTAAGATAACACCTCTGTCCATAGAGTCAGATCGCTACAAACACAGACTTGTAAGGTCTTTAACATGTTTGCCTGCTCTGATACCAATTGAAAATGCATGGGTATAACCACCTCACCCAATATTTCGATTAGAAATCTGTATGGACAACTCCGAATTGTTTTCTAGAGAATCAAAAAGACTCAATCAATAGAAAATATCTCAAGGAGTTATTATCTCAATCTCTCGATTTGATTTACTCAAGAAAATATGATTCACGAGTCTAATCAAAGAGAGATAACTTGGATGGTACCAAAGACCAATATCCAAGTGTCAATCGATTTAAATCAACAACTAATAAGATCGGATATTCTAAACGATTGAACAACGCACAACCTGTATTATTTCAATTATATAAAAATATAATGCGGAAAAGAAATAACACAGACACCCAGCATTTTGTTAACAAGGAACCACAAATGCAGAAAAACCCCGGGACCTAGTCCAGATTAAACATACACTGTATTAAGTCGCTACATACACTAGCCTACTCCAAATTAACTTCGGTCTGGACTGTAGTTGAACCCCAACCAATCTCACACTGATCTAAGGTACAGTTATGCTTCTACTCCTCTAATCCCAGCAGGATAATACGCACTTGATTCCCTTAGATGATCTCACCCACAACCAAGAGTCGCTACGACCCAAAGTCGAAGACTTTAGAAAACAAATATGTCTCACACAGAAAATTCTACAGGTAATAGATAAATTCGTCTCCCACGAATAAACCTATGAGTTTTGTTCCGTCTTTTGATAAATTAAGGTGAACAGGAACCAATCGATAAAAACAAACTTATATTCCCGAAGAACAGCTCAGTTTCATCAATCACCTCACAATAAACTTAATCGACGCAGCGAAGAAGATTATTGAGGAATCACAAACAATGAGATGAAGATGTTTGTGACTACTTTTATCTTTCCTATCGGAGATAGAAATATCAAGAAAATTATTACAATTGTACTCGTACAATAGAAATAGCAAGATCGGATCACACAACTACAAGAAAAGTAGTATCGGTCTGGCTTCACAATCCCAATGAAGTCTTTAAGTCGTTAACACGAATTTAGAGAGAAAACTCAAGGGTTAATGGAGATCGACTCTAGCTTAGAGAAAACTAGTATCACACAAGAAAGGTGTGTGGGGATTAGTTTTTCCAATGCCTAGAGTTCTCCTTATATAGTCTTTCAAATCAGGGTTTGCAATCAATGTTAGCTTAGTAACAAAGCATTAAATATTCACCATTAGATGGAAACCTGATTAGATACGAGCTAATATCTCCCAACCATTAGATCGAAAACTTAGCTTGTCATACACACATGTACTTGACGTTTTGAGTTCGTGTGACGATACCCAAACGTGTACAATGGTTGGTTCAATATTAGTCAACCAAATGGTTAGCCATATGATAACTTTCATATCAACCATATTCTTCTTCACCATAACTAGTCCAAATGACTCAAATGAACTAGTTAGAGAGTTGTTCAATTGCTACAATAGACACAATTGAATCAAAAACGATGTGATTCACTCGAATCATTAATCATGAACTATAAATCCACGGTTTGCAAAAGCATTCCTTAGTAATTTAAAATAAGTTCACGAACAACGTTTTCAGACATAACCTCTTGAGTTCGAGGACTGAGTTCGCGGACTCAAGCTATCCGGTTGAAGTTAATAAACTCCAGCAGAATTTCTCGGGATGAGAACTTATGTCAGTTCATTAACTGGGTTCGCGGACTGCACCTAAGCTTCAACTTCAGCAGATATTCTCGGGTTCGAGAACTTACACCAGTTCGCGGACTGGGTTCGCGGACTGAGTTGCTGCTCGTGTTCCGGTTCCACTTGATCAACAAAGTTCGCAAACTTCGGTGCGAGTGTTAAGGACTTACACATATATGTGTTGTCACAACAATGTTTATATCCCTCAATGGTTATATAGTCTAAACTCTCATTCAATCATTGAAACATTCGCAGAGGACGCCATATAGTTGTTATTCACGAACTAGTTTTCGTCAGAGCAATTTCTAAAGTGATTGATACATAACATGACTTTCGTCACTAGGAAAAGATGAACTTGGATAAAGCGAAAGCTTTACCAACACCCATTTAGAGAAATAGATAAGCGAGATATACTCAGCTCGAAATGTCACATGTGTATATTCTTAGTCTATATAGTAAAACGACTTTTGTCTCAAGATAGGAGATAGAGTAGATAGATTTTTGAGTGATAGATAAGTTCAAGTCTCCACATACCTTTTAGTCGATGAAGATCCACTGGTTCCTTGAGTAGTCCTTCGTCTTGTATGATGATCGCCATGGAGTTCCTGAGCTCAACTACACTTTCTATCCTAGTCCGAGACCTTAGCTATAGTAGACTAGAAATCAGGAATATATAGTTTTGATCACTAAGATTTATAAACATGCTTGAGATAGCAACGCATGCGAGTTTGACCGAGCAGTGCACTAACACATCTCGTGGAGCCGTTTCCTCTACCACCAACACCAGCGAAGCAGGAGATATTCAGGTAAGCGTGACACATCCCATCATCAGAGCCAGAGCATCCGCAAATCCCGACATTTCTTCAAGTGTACCACCTCCAGTCGTCACCAGGGAAACTGATAATCCTCCTTCAGGACGAGGGGATGGAGGAACCGGAGGAGGACAACCCCCTATTACCATTGTGGATTTGATGGAAATGCATAAAGTTCTTGCTAGAACCCAAAAGTATATGGTTGCAACTCAGAATGAGGTACTTACTTTTCTCAAAACTTTAACTGAATGATTCCCACAAGGGTCACGACAGCCCCTGGATCCAACAAGGAACGTGTTCAATACACCCGGAGCAGACACTTCAACGGCACATGCCCACATGGATGAAGAAGCTCGGAATGCTCCTGAACACCCAAGATAAAGGGACCATCCATCCAACTTCATTACGCGTGAGGACCTGGAGCGACTCCTCCAAAAACGGGCAAAGGGAATCCAGCGGACATGCACCAGCATCAGCGCCTGTACCCTCAAGATGTGCAACGGATTCCCCTTCCAAGAGGCTACACCTCTCCTCAATTCTCTCTTTATGATGGTACTGGTAACGCTCGTGAACATATCTCTCGATTTTTGAAATCTTTAGGGAACATGAATACAATCATGTTCTCCGCCTAAAAGAGTTCTCAAAGTCACTTACCGGAAGAGCATATACTTGGTACAACAACATCGCACCTAACAGTGTATCCAATTAGAGTGAGATGGTCAGTGCCTTCTATATGAAGTTCTTCTTCATGTCTGAGCAGGTCACCTTTTCAGACTTGGAAAGAATCTTTCAGCGGAGCAACGAACATCCGAACGAATTTGTTAAGAGGTTCAATACTCAAGCGTTGGATTGTCATGATATGAATGTCACTGAATGCTAGTTGGTGGAGTTATGCATTAACGGAATGATTCCCATATACCGTGATTTGCTAGAGAATCTAGGCTTTCAAATATTTTCTGAGCTCCATGAAGCCGCTAAGCGATCGACCACAACAACCCCAACATTGTTTGAAAGAACCAGAGTTGTTCGAAGCGAAGATACGCGTGAGAGTCGAGGAAGCAGGCGTCTCATCAAAAAGAAATATAACACTAGTCCTTCCGTAAGCGTGGTAGGCGAATGTGGAAAGAGAAAGCTTCAACAACAGAACAACTACCCAATCGTGCAGCACCAGCACAGACGACGACCTCATCTCGAAAGGGAGAGGGCAAGGCTCTTGTGCAAGAAGCCGGAGACACAGTTCCGAACTTCCCCTTTCCAATGAATGAAGTCATAGAACTCTTGGAAGCGTGGATCCAAGATGACGCGATCAAGATACCTCTTACCAGACGCCCGCTGACCGAGGATGAGATGGAAAACCCCAAGTACTGCCGCTACTATAGGCTCGTCCATCACCTGACCAAAGATTGCAACAAATTAAAGGAAATTTTCAGCGAAAAGATAGAGGCAGGAGAACTCCAGCTGGGAAACGAAGGTGTTCATATGGATCCTCTTCCTATTAGGAGCTACATGATTTCCAGGGATTCTGTTTGCAAGACTGTAGAGTCTATGATGAAGCATTTCTGCGAAATGTTGTATCTCTCCAAGGCACAACGTCAAGATATATTCGCAGCACTTAACCACATCGTATCAGGCAGGCGTTTGTATCCAGAAAAGTAAGCAGTCTCGAATCCTCAGTCTTTCTTGGAAGATACGACCGGCAAGGGGAACTGGGGACTCTTGACCATCACTAGTTTGAAGGATGTCGAGTTTGAAAATGCGGGGGTCTAACTACCTCACCCAATATTTCGATTAGCAATATGTATGGAAAACTCTAAGTTGTTTTCTAGAGAATCAACTAGACTCAATCAATAGAAAATACTCAAGGAGTTATTATCTCAATCTCTCAATTTGATTTACTCAAGCAAATATGATTCGCGAGTCTAATCAAAGAGAGATAACTTGGATGATACCAAAGACCAATATCCAAGTGTCAATCAATTTAAATCAACAACCAATAAGGTCGGATATTCTAATTGATTGAACAACGCACAACCTGTATTATTTCAAATATATAACAAAATATAATGCGGAAAAGAAATAACATAGACACCAGAATTTTGTTAACGAGGAAACCACAAATGCAGAAAAACCCCGGGACCTAGTCCAGATTAAACATACACCGTATTAAGCCACTACAGACACTATCCTACTCCAAATTAACTTTGGTCTGGACAGTAGTTGAACCCTAATCAATCTCAGACTGATCCAAGGTACAGTTATGCTCCTACGCCTCTGATCGAATCAGTATACTGCGTACTTGATTCCCTTAGATGATCTCACCCACAACTAAGAGTTGCTACGACCCAAAGTCGGATACTTTAGCAAACAAATTTGTCTCACACAGAAAAGTCTACAAGATAGATAAATCCGTCTCCCACGAATAAACCTATGAGTTTTGTTCCGTATTTTGATAAATCAAGGTAAACAGGAACCAATCAATAAAACCAGACTTATATTCCCGAAGAACATCTCAGTTTTATCAATCACCTCACAATAGTCTTAATCGACGCAGCGAAAAAAAAAATTGTGGAATCACAAACGATGAGACAAAGATGTTTGTGATTACTTTTATATCTTGCCTATCGGAGATAGAAATCTCAAGACAATTATTACAATTGTACTCGTACAATAGAAACAGCAAGATCAAATCACACAACTACAAGAAAAGTAGTATCGGCCTGGCTTCAAAATTCCAATGAAGTCTTTAAGTCGTTAACCTGGTTTTAGAAGAAGAAAACCAAAGGTTAAAGGAGAATCGACTCTATCTTAGCAAACTAGTATCACACAGAATGTGTGGGGATTAGATTTCCCAGTTGCTATAATTCTCCCTTATATAGTCTTTTTCAAATCATGGTTTGCAATCAATGTTAGCTTAGTAACAAAGCATTCAATATTCACCGTTAGATGAAAACCTAATTATATACAAGCTAATATCTCTCAACTGTTAGATCAAAAACTTAGCTTGCCATACACACATGTACTTGACGATTTTGGGTTTGTGTAACCGTACCCAAACACGTACAATAGTTGGTTCAATATTAGTCAACCAAATGGTTAGCCAAATGATAACTTTCATATCAACCATATTCTTCTTCACCATAACTAGTCCAAATGACTCAAATGAACTAGTTAGAGAGTTGTTCAATTGCTATGAGATCTTATGTACTACACAAGACACAATTGAAGCAAAAACAATGTGATTCACTCGAATCAATTCATGAACTATAAAGCCACGTTTTGCAATAGCATTCCTTAGATAATTTAGATAAGTTCATGAATATCGTTTTTAGACATAACCACTCAAGTTCGCGGAATCAAGTTAACCGACTGGAGTTCACAAACTCTAGCAGAAATTCTCGGTTTCGAGAACTTCCGTCAGTTTGCAGACTGAGTTCGCGGACTGAAATTGAGCTACAACTCCAGTAGAAATTCTCGGGTTCGAGAACTACGCACGTTCGCGGACTGGGTTGACTGCTCAAGTTCCGATTTTTTACTTGATCAACAAAGTTTGCAAACTTCGGTTCAAGTGCTAAGGATTTATACATATATGTGATACGACAACAATGTTTATTACCCCCAGTGGTTATATTGTCTAAACTCTCATTATAACTATTAAAACATTCTCAGAGGACGTCATATAGTTGTTATTCACAAGCTAGTTTTTGTCAGAGCAATTTCCAAAGAAATCGAAACATAACATGACTTTCGTCACTAGGCAAAGATGAACTTGGCTAAAGCGAAAGCTTTACCAACACACATTTCGAGAAATAGATAAGTGAGATATGCTCAACTCGAAATGTCACATATGTATATTCTTAGTCTATATAGTAATACGACTTTTGTCTCAAGATAGGAGATAGAGTAAATAGACTTTTGAGTGATAGATAAGTTCAAGTCTCCACATACCTTTTAGTCGATGAAGATCCACTATTTCCTTGAGTAGTCCTTCGTCTTGTATGATGATTGACATGGAGTTCTTGAGATCAACTACACTTTATATCCTAGTCCGAGACCTTATCTATAGTAGACTAGAAATCAAGACTTTATAGTTTTGATCACTAACATTGATAAACATGCTTAAGATAGCAACGCATGCGAGTTTGACCGAGCAATTCTCTAACAATCTCCCCCTTTGTCAATTTTAGTGGAAAAACTATTAATACATATGGAATACAAAAAATATATAAATAAACTTTGTAGCTCCTATTCCACATGTCTAATCTTCAACAATACTCGAAATTTTCGTCACTTCCAAGTAGTCCAATGATCCCAAAGGTTGTAAGTTTAGTATCATCGTTGTTGAAAATCCGTAGCTAAAATAATGAGAAAAGCATTGGTTCTCAATCATTGTTATACAGTGTCATAGTATTATTACACAGCGTCAAAGTCCAATTGCATCACAACTTCAACAACAATACTATGGTGATACTTCACTCCCCCTTAGTCAATAATCCATCTCACAAGGACCACTCCCCCTTACATAATGATCCGAAAAACATATGTATTTGTAGTGTGAACTACATATTAATTCTCCTCCTTTTTGTCAATAAAATTGGCAAAGGTACAAGAACGAGATCCTAATGAAATTTCCGTAAGAGAAATTTCATGACCAAAGGTAAATGTGTATCATCTTGTTTAGATGCAATCATAAAGCCGAAGCTAAATGCATTCATCAAGGAGTTTATAAATACGCAAGATAACCCCTCTAATATTCCAAAGCCGCACTCCCCACAAAGATTTGGAAATTAAGCACAAGTTCAAAAGAACTCTCCCCCATAATATGTCATTCCCTAAGGAACAACAAGAGCGACCTTAATTTCAAGAGAAAAGAAGGATTTTTATTTAGACTCAACAAATTACGTACAAGTATGAATTTGGAATCCAACAAGAAATATTCAATCAAATTAACCAAAGGGAACCACGATTAATTTGACTAAATATGCTGAACACAAGTAAACTTATGGAGACTTAATAAATCAATTAGATTAACCACAAGAAAACTCGCAAATAATCTAATTGCCATACTTAACCAAACTAATTACAAGAGTAATCAATTTAATTGGCCACACTCGACATAAGAACTTCTATGGAGCAATGACTAAGTTAATCACGAATAACCAACTAAGTCGAATAGATGCTCAACATAAGAAAACTTACGGAGTGATAACTAAATAATCACACAAGATGATTTATTTAGTCCAAAATACTCGACGTAAAGTACTTTACGGAACACAACTAAGCTAATCACAAAAATAATCAACTTTGGTTGTCTTTTTTTTTGATAAGTCCAAAATGTATTAATGAATAACGAAAGTGTACAACAAGACACAATACAAAAAGGGGTCTAAACCCCTCAATTACACACTACTTGAATCTGAAATAATCCACATTAGGAAATTCCAAACTTTTGATAAAAGCATTGGTTCTAAACCCCTCAACTTTGGTTGTCTAATGCTCAACATAAGTCACAATACGGAGTCTCGCAGTAATACACACAAGATAGATCAGGGAAGATCAATTACTGCGGAATATACCAGGATTCATTCTATGTTTCCATCACCATTTGTACAATGACACACAATAGACATAATCCTTGAATCACAAAAGATTTTACCCTATATTACATCAATAATTGACAATATAGGCTTAACTTTTGTGTTTGTCAAAAGTCTATTCATTATTTTATCAATGCTTGCATATCAATTCACGAACGACTTTACTTTTGACAAAATACGGGACAATCAAGTTCACGGACGTAAACACACATATCCCATAACAATATTGCAATATATAAAATCAAAAAGATTAATACTGCAAAAATCATCTTCCAAACCAACTTTAGAATTTAAATGAATAAATCTAAAAGCATTGAAGATGAATACGTTGGACATAAAAATCACAATAATTGCTATTCTAAACTCTAGTAATCCTTCTCAAAAACAAGAATAAATTCTCATAAGAAGTTTCATAGGCACCAAGACAAACTCGTAATGCACATATAAGATGATTTGTCCTTAGAGGGTGGAATCAATCTTTTTCGCCCGGATTTATACCAATAATAGCTACCAAAGGCGTATAAAAAGATTTTTTAACAACATTTTTGTAAAAGCTACAAATTATATTATAAGAGTATTACTCCAAGAATCCAAGTGCCCAAGTTCAAGAGAAGTGGAACAAGTGCAATGAAACAAAGCAAAATACTCAAAAACAAGAGACAGGAAAAATACCAAACTTAACTCATTCAAATTCAATGTTTCTCATCTCCATTTTGAATAGAATTTAAAGAGGAAGAGAGTGAAAAAAGAATGAGTTCATTCCTAGTTTGGACGAAGAAGTTACGGCCAAAACAGGTTGACCGAATATCGACGTCTACAGGAAATTCCTCGAACTTACGGGTTTGCACACGAATTTTCAAGTCAGCGAACTTTAACTCCTGGATTTTGGATTTAAAAGATGTTATGCATACTTGGTATATGTACCATGAAGTCTAAACATCTCGACCCACTATTTTCAAACCTAAACATTTAAGAACCTTAAACACAGATCAAGTTAGGTAGAAATGAACGATAAGCAAGGTACATGGATCATTATAACTACTCTAAGAAAATAAAATATAAATATTGCTCAAGTTTATAGACATACCTTTTTAGAAGAATCCAATCGACTTATCGAACATAATCTGTGAGCTCCAATTCTCGTACTTTCCTCATCGTATTCATAGCAGGGCATTCTTTCGTGAGGATGCACTTACAACACATTCAGGTTTTGTTGAGGTGAACAATATCTTGCTCACCAAAAGTAACTTTTGGATTATCATGAAGGAGATCACTTTTAGAACCTTTCACATCCAAATCCATCTTTCCAAAGAATTTTTTAAGTTCCAACATCATGGATACTGCCTTTTCCATAGTCATGGAATTTTCTGGGAGATCATTCCTTTTCACACTCAAAACATCATTGACTTTCTTTGGTATCCACTTCTGAGTGCGTTTAGGAACAACTAGAACTTTCTTCCCATTACTTTCTTCTAGATTTCTCGAGAGAGAATTGGATTGACTATTCTTTTCCAAGTTAGTCTTTCTCCAATTGGGAGCATCGGATCTTGTCTTCGTCTTTACGAAGTTATCCTTTCGATAACTATTATGATTGTGAAAAGACTTCGTATGATGTTTATAGGCAAATCTAGGTTGATAACAACACTGATTCCTTTGCCTAAAGGTTGGACAGTTACAACCTATAACGTTAAGGGGATTAGTCTTAACATATGATCTTGGTTTCATAACTTCTTGTGATTCCCAAACAAGAACATCATGAAGTTTATCATTCCTTATACGGAAACAACATCTCCTTCCAGGTGACCTTTATTTCCGCAATAGTGGCAAACATAAGTAATGTTCTTACCTCGATCTGTGTGTGCTAACTTTGGAGGTTGATATACTTTGCTCTTTCAAACCTTAACTATCGGTGAAGGTATTTCACTTTTGCCATCAGTGGAAACCTTTTGTTGAGAAGCATCACTAGCCTTCACAAATTTTACCTCTTTTCTAGTACTTTAAGCATCTATTCCCTTATAGCCCAAACCTCGTGTATCACGATGATTTTTACTTGCTCCTAGCATAGTGGTTAATTTGCTTGAACTAGAATTGAACTTTTTCAAGTCATCTTCCAATATCTTGATTTTATCAAGAGCAGTAGTTAAATCATCCTCAAGGTATTTTTATCGAGCGAGAAAATCCTTTTCTCTGTCATCAAAACTTGCTTGCTGAGAGTTAATCCTTCCTTCAGTTTCTGCAAGTTTCTCTTCCAATGAGAAGTATTTTTGATAAACACGATCACATTCAAGTGACTTTATACGCAGGTTTTCCTCAGAATCCTTGAGGATCGATTCGTTAGAACAATTCAAAACATAAACACATGCGTAACATCTTCTCAATTTCTTATTTTATCGACAGAGAGGAGTCAGAAGAGGTGTGACATGAGAAGTTGTCATCTTCTTCTTTTCTAATGAATTCAAAACCTTAACATACTCTGAGACTTCCTCATCAACATCTCTATAAATATCTGAATCACCTTCATCAGAAAGTTCATCCAACTTTTCTTCTAGGCGTATTTCCCAAACTTCAACAGGTTCTACATTAAGAGAATGTTTGGATACTGACCAAGATGTGACAGTTTTCTCAGGTGAATCCAAGCTTTGAAAATCATCTGGTGATTTATGAACTGGTACGTTATTAGAGATAGACTTGTCCATAAAGTTAGATCGCCACAAACACAGACTTTGTAGGTCTTAAGCGTGTTTGCCTTCTCTGATACCAATTGAAAAAGCGGGGGTCTAACAACCTCACCCAATATTTCGATTAGCAATCTGTATGGAAAACTCCGAGTTGTTTTTCTAGAGAATCAACTAGACTCAATCAATAGAAAATACTCAAGGAGTTATTATCTCAATCTCTTAATTTGATTTACTCAAGAAAATATGATTTGCGAGTCTAATCGAAGAGAGATAACTTGGATGGTACCTGAAAAAGCGGGGGTCTAACAACCTCACCCAATATTTCGATTAGCAATATGTATGGACAACTCCGAGTTGTTTTCTAGAGAATCAACTAGACTCAATCAATAGAAAATACTCAAGGAGTTATTATCTCAATCTCTCGATTTGATTTACTCAAGCAAATATGATTCGGGAGTCTAATCAAAGAGAGATAACTTGGATGGTACCAAAGACCAATATCCAAGTGTCAATCGGTCGGATATTCTAATCGATTGAACAACGCACAACCTGTATTATTTCAATTATATAACAAAATATAATGCGGAAAAGAAATAACACAGACACCAGAATTTTGTTAACGAGGAAACCACAAATGCATAAAAACCCCGGGACCTAGTCCAGATTAAACATACATTGTATTAAGCCGCTACAGACACTAGCCTACTCCAAATTAACTTCGGTCTGGACTGTAGTTAAACCCCAATCAATCTCACACTGATCCAAGGTACAATTATGCTCCTACGCCTCTGATCCCAGTAGGATACTACGCACTTGATTCCCTTAGATGATCTCACCCACAACCAAGAGTTGGTACGACCCAAAGTCGAAGACTTTAGCAAACAAATCTGTCACACAGAAAAGTCTACAAGATAGATAAATTCGTCTCCCACGAATAAAATTATGAGTTTTGTTCCGTCTTTTGATGAATCAAGGTGAACAGGATCCAATCAATAAATCCAAATCTATATTCCCGAAGAAAATCTCAGTTTTATCAACCACCTCACAATAGTCTTAATCGACGCAGCGAAAAAAGATATTGTGGAATCACAAACGATGAGACGAAGATGTTTGTGATTACTTTTATATCTTCCCTATCGGAGATAGAAATCTTAAGCCAATTATTACAATTGTAATCGTACGATGGAAACAACAAGATCAGATCACACAACTACAAGAAAAGTAGTATCGGTCTGGATTCACAATCCCAATTGCAGATGGTGGATTTTTGACAAAGGATAAAATCGCAACTCCGTAATTATACGAACTTCTGATCCAGCAATCAGATGCGAGTATTGAGACACGGGTCTCTTGTTGGACCTCTGAATGAGAATATTGTCTCTAGTAGTATATGCAGATATGTAGTCTCTCGGATGGACAATGACATATCTGTATTGAGACACGGGTTTCTCATCGAACCTCTGACTCAGAATACTGTCTCTCAGAGTACATGCATATATGTAGTCTCTCGGCTAGACAACGGCATATCTCATGAATACTGAACACTTTAGTAATTATTTTTATATAGAATCACGAGATTGACGGCTCCTAGACAGCTTTCTCTGCTAGTACAGAGCGACAACGTCTTCCAGATGCAAACAACGAGTTTACCCTGACTATATAAAGAATATGAAGCTCCAGCAAGATCATATCGGGATAATTAATGCTTGTAGACAGCTTGCTCTGCTAGTATAGAGCCACAAGTTAATTATTCCTAAATTCTTGGATTCATCCATTGAATTTCCGAAAATATTCAAATATTTTTGCAGTATTTCATTAATGCAAACCATGTTTCTTCCCAGCAGAATTCCATAGGTTCATAATAAATATTCAACACACGGGCATATGAGCTACCTCTGAGTAATCCCTGACTCAAATGGTGCCAGTGTACTCGACGATGATGCACTAACAATCACCGTACGAAAAAGTATTTCAAAATAATACGATGAGACGATGAACCTATGCAAAATAGGAAGGAAAATAATAGATAATTAAAAATTGACCAAGGCGCTAGGAGCATGGGCCCACTGACCGGCCGGATGTGCCGTGGTCAATCCCACACCAGTTTCATATTTTTTATTATTTTCCTTGAGTTCATGAAAATCCTTTCACTTGAACAAATATCTTTCGTTTTGAGGAATCTCCTCAGTTTCATGGTATTTCCCTCACACCAAAGAAATAATATAAAATTAAGGAAATATAGTAGAGCCGTGATCATTGGCCAACCGGCCATGTCTTGATCCTAACTAGCCCCACACCTCATGGTTCTTTATTATTTTATTATTATTTCCCTAATTTCATGAAAACTCCTTAATCTCATGATATTTCCTTGATCCCATGAAAAATAATATAAAATTAGGGAAACCCCGACCCGGCATCAAACGTGAAATGATCGGACATACTTAAACTTCTCTCGTCTCATGAAGAAGAAATTAGGGAAACCACTGATCGAATTACTGGAAGTTTGGGTTCAAGATGGTGTGATCAAATTGTCGTTAATCAGGAGAGATACAATAGAAGAAGAAATGGAGAATCCCAGGAGTACACAAGAATCATCTCTAGTCTGAACCTTACGCTCTCTGAATTCAAAGAAGAAGTTCAATCGTTTCTCGAGCAAATCTGTAGATTGTTCTATCTGCCGAAGGCACAAAGGAGAGACATGTTCACAGCACTGAACCACATCATGTCAAGAAATGCATTCCGGGAATACTTCTTGAGCCACCATCCATATACCAAGATATGTACAACTGGGAACTGCCTACCACAGTCAATCTCAGAAGAAACGAATTTGGAAGAACGTTGATCGATGCTGGCACCGCCATCAACATTATTCCACTGAAAACCCTCAGAACCGCAGGCATCACTTGACAAGAAGCTACTCATGCTCTCATATCAATCAGAGACCTTGAAGGAGCGCTCGGAAATTCTCATGGTTACATCACTCTCAAAGTGAACATAAGTCCAACCTGGACAGAAACCAAGTTTCGCATAATCAGGAAGATCCAGGATATGACATGACCTTCAGACGAGCGTAGATCTACGCTGAAAAGATGGATACTTACAAAGCGCCTTTGGTTACACATCTCTCCAACGAAGAAAGTTCTGATCCAGAAGGTTTGTCGGACATTCTATGATCAGAGTACTTTGAGGAATTTCAAACTTTGATGAGGTTGAAGCAAGGACCTGCAAAAAGATGCATAGCCATTCATCAAGAGGTTCCGCATTCAGGCAAGTATCATTCCATGTTCATGTCATTTATTTCCTCACATGCTATCCTAGCATGGGGACTTAATTATGTTAGAAACTCTACAAGATGTTATGAATGGTAGCTTTACCGCATTAATATTTTACCAAGTGGTTGAATCTGGCGTTTCTCCGAATCAAGTACTGAAACATTTATTACTGAGATGATGTCCAAACATGGCGAAAAATATTTTAGGAGTTTCTCCTGCAAGTCCATGTGTTCCACAAAATTAGAAGGCTCTGATGTCTGCACAAGTGTCGAATCCCACTACCACAACAAAAAGGATGCTGAATCAACAAAAGAAACTCAAGGGCCGAGATAATCAAACCCCTAAGGCATTTCATGCTTAAGGAGTATACGCTTCAACGCTCAAGCATATAATAAGCCATCAAATTGTACTCCCAATCAAAGAGTACAGCTTCGGCACAAATATCTAGATGATGACACATTGATTCAACACCAGCACGATCAAAATGTTACTAAACTACAATCAATAAGTCTTCGTTATCCCATGATAAGACACCTGAAGCTGATGCAACATCATTCATACATAGATGACACTAACTCCTTCAATGTATACTGGGAAACCTAAGGCGATTCCGCGAAACTTCATCAACGGGATTTCTCTACATCACAAACCCCTGCATGATTGAGGAACTTTCTCTCTTTACCAATCACATCCAGTACGAAAATTGCTGATGCTATCTACCGCAACAATGACGACTCACTGACAAAGCCAGTTCGTGGTAAAGTTATGCTTTCAGGAGCATTCAGGTTGAACTCTCACTACACCTTCATCTTACAGACGCTCAACTTATCAACTAGTTTGTGAATGTAAAAGGCTCACTGGAAGAAGGAGAAAAGATTATATCTATAATCATGGTTCTATCCTTTTCGGTCTTTGTAGCAACTTCAACCGTGGTATTAGCATCAACAATATTCTCTAGGGGAACACCATCCATGATCTCAGCATCGAAAAGGATCTCTGGAGCGTGATCATTCATAGTCTCAGCACCAACGACGGTCTCAGGAGCAACATCCTCTGGGCTTCATCAACTAATCATTCTCTGAAGTGTTACACATGAAGCGGATTTCTCTAAGAACCAATGATTCATATCAAGATAGGTAGACCTGATAACATTCTCACATGAAAGTCTTCCCAAAGATGGCACGGCTGGGGGACATAATCCAAAGTCATCTACAAGATGTTCTCATCACCTCTACAAATGAGATATAACACACTTCATGTCAAGGGTTTGCAAAAACGTACCAATGGGTGAGGAATGGGTCAACGCTTCCTCAACGAAAGATGTTCGTCGATGTCTCTTTTACAACATACCAAAACAACACATTAATCAGACATACGAGCTGAAAGATATAGCCTTTACCATCAGGTCTACGAAACCTGAAAAATTTGAACTGGATTACAAATTGCAAATTGCACGCTTCATTGGCGGACTTCTACAACTCCAAATTGAGTGATTCTTCTATCATGTAATAACTCAGTCTCTTAGATTTAAAGTTGGGGTCAAGCATCGAATTCCGACGTCGTGTGAGGTTCCTACAGCTTCCAAAGCATACTACATGCAAGCAGAAATTCGTGGACGGGATTCATAACCTCTACAGTCGATCGATGTCCACCAGGTATTTTCGCTAAGTCCTTCATCAAGGTACCTCCAACTTCTACCACCTGGGTCTTTACATCAATTTTCCACCCGGGTCCTCTATCTAAGTCTTGCCAAAAGAAGAGAAAATTAAAAGGAGAGATTTAACAAAATACTGGGGACTGACGGTCCACTGATCATGACGATCAGTTTCAAAGTCCAAGACTCGTGGCACCAGACTCTCATGTGCTAATTATTCATCATAAAATTAATGCTACCACTGAGACATGAGACAATGGTCATTACATCATCCCATCTCGAGAGCAGCCTCAACTATGGTCCCGTGACCAGTGTTTCAGAAGTGATGTTTCTACGACTGACAGAAGCAAGATGGCACTGCAAGCACTATGCTCATGTATCAATCAAGGGATCCTGATCTCAAATGAATCAATGACATTAAAATTCTTCACCAACCGTTCAAGACACAAGCGAATGGTCTAAAGACACAACATGAATGTTTTACAACAAACTCGTCGGAGATGATTTTACACTTTCATGTACAAACCGACGAGCTGGTAGCAATTGGTGAATAATTTTGGGATGGGTCATACACCATTCTCTTCGTATGGATATCCTATACAGCATATCCAAAATTCACAGCAATTGGAGTAACTAGGAAAGAGTTGTGGACAAAACATTGGACCGCATGCCAGTTGAACATTTTCTGAAGGTCTCCTGGAAGTTTACTGTTTCGGATCCTAAACATGCTCGGAATCCAAAAATCTTCTTTAATAAAATTTGAAAATTTCCTGGGCATGAGGATACATGGGTAGACCGCGAAAATCAGACATCGGACGAATATTCTACAACAATTTCAATGAAGACCTAACTTCTGAATTTTCTGATGACGAATTATGACGAAATTCTTCATTCATCCACATCTGAATCAGGATCAACACCATCAACGCAAATCCTGCCTTCATTGTCAGCCGATAGTCTCATTTTCTGAAGTCAGCGGTGCTTCTGCTGACAAGGGACGACTCACAGATGATCGAGAGACATAAAAAGTACCAGCTTTCCAGCGTCTCTGAAAGGTTGATTCATCCCAGGATGAACATCTGCAAAAGTCTTCATGTTTGACTTGATATTTCTGGAGCGTTCTCCGGAAGATCCAGAAGGGTGGTTGTAACCAGAAGTCATCACTATCAATAACAAGCACGCGCTTAAACGGTAACAATCCAACTCTTGCCTATTTACAATTTCACTAGCTATAGTGATTATAACGTCAAAATTTCGAAAAAATTGCTCATCCCTTCAAATCTGCAAAGACGAGCAAAATTTATTAATCAAATTCATGACTTAATTTTCATCAAACCGTGAACAACCCACGTGAAAACTCACATATAGACATTATTTCACCATGTATAATTGTCTACTTTCAACAGTTGTTCAAAATCAAAACATTGATTTTACAAAATACATATATTTAACGTGAAACTCACGTAAATTTAAAAATATATCTATATATTTTGCTCCCTCGCACGAGCATCTGTCTTTGAAGCGAGAGTATATTTTCAAAATTTTGTGAACATTCACATATCGAAAATAAAAAATTTCATGAAAGCTTATAGATAAAATTTTATTAATAGACGCACGGCTTTTCAATAAAATTTGCTCGTACAAGCATTCACCTTTGGAACGAGAGTTTATTCCATTTTGTGAAATCTTACAAAGATAAAATTTTGGTTTTCGTGAAAGCTCATAGACAAAATTTTATATCATTAGACTCAGGTCTACTTTGTTTACTTACGAACAAACGAGCGTCTATTCCTAAAATAAGGATTTCTTTTTTGGGCCCGGCTCGCGAATGATAAACGACCAAGGTCCCATCATCAAGATCAGCGGTTCAACACCAATCTATGCTCGTTAGACGATGCTCCATCATGCCACTGGAATCTTCATTCAAGTCATGGTTTGATCGTACTATCAAAATCCGGTAATGTCTTAACTTACGACTAAGTTAAATTACTTATATTGTTTATGACCGGAAAATCACCATTCAATGATGACTGAGGAACATGGATTTCCTCACTAAGCAGAGAACTTAATGTAGATGGTGGATTTTTGACAAAGGCTAAAATCGTAACTCCGTAATTATACGAACTTCTAATACAGCAGTCAGACGCGAGTATTGAGACATGGGTCTCTCATTGGACCTTTGACTGAGAAAATGACTCTTAGAGTACATGCAGATATGTAGTCTCTTGGTTGGACAATGACATATCTGTATTGAGACACGGGTCTCTCATCGAACCTCTGACTGAGAATACTGTCTCTCAGAGTACATGCAGATATGTAGTCTCTCGACTAGACAACGGAATATCTCATGAATACTGAACACTTCAGTAATTATTTCTATATAGAATCACGAGATTGACGGCTCCTAGACAGCTTGCTCTGCTAGTATAGAGCGATAATGTGTTCAGGATACAAACAACAAGTTTACCCTGACTATATCAACGATATGAAGCTCTAGCAAGCTCATATCGGGATAATTAATACTCCTAGACAGCTTGCTCTGCTAGTATAGAGCGACAAGTTAATTATTCCTAAATTCTTATATTCATCCATTGAATTTCCGATAATATTCAAATATTTTCGCAGTATTTCATTACTGAAAACCATGGTTCTTCCCAGCAGAATTCCATGCGTTAGTAATAAATATTCAACACACGAGCATCTGGGCTACCTCTGAGTAAGCCCCCACTCAAATGGTGCAAGTGTACTCGATGATGATGCACTAACAATCACCGTACGAACAAGTATTTCAAAATACGACGAGACGATGAACCTATGCAAAATAGGAAGGAAAATAATAAAAAAAATTGACCAAGGCGCTGGGAGCATGGGCCCACTGACCGGATAGTTGTGTCGTGGTCAATCCCACGCTAGTTTTATATTTTTATCATATTTTTTATTATTTTCCTTGAGTTCATGAAAATCCTTTCACTTGAACAAATATCTTTCATTTTGAGGAAACTCCTCAGTTTCATGGTGTTTCCCTCACACCAAAGAAATAATATAAAATTAAGGAAATATGGTAGAGCCGTGATCATTGGTCAACCGGACATGTCTTGATCCCATCCGGCCCCACACCTCATGGTTCCTCATTATTTTATTATTATTTCCCTAATTTCATGAAAAATCCTTAATCTCATGATATTTCCTTGATCCCATGAAAAATAATATAAATTAGGAAAACTCGTGTGACCGGGCCCTAGCTGGCCGGTCAAGCCCTAGTTGGCCCCACATGTCCCATTTTATTATTATTACATGTTTCATGTTTCTTGGGTCCCATGGAATTCCTTGATTTCATGATATTCCCTTCAAATTATGAAAATTCCTTTAAATCATGAAATAATACATAAAATTAGGGAAAAACGCACGGGACCGGGCCCTAGCCGGCCAACCATGCTTAATCCGGTCCCACACACCCCTTATTTTATTGTTATTATTTTTCATGTTTTCCTCATCTCATGGAAACTCCTTGATTTCAACAAAACTCTTTGATTTTAACAAAACTCCTTAGTTTTAACAAATTCCTTGGTTTTATCATATTTCCCTAAAATCATGAAAATATTATAAATTGGGAAAACGTGTGGGATTGGGCCCTTTGGCCGGCCATGCCTTGGCCATGACCGGTCCCACACTTCGTGATTCCCTCATTTTTTTTTATTATTTTCCTTCATCTCATGAAGTTTTGAGGGTTTTGTAAAAAATCCCTGATTTCTTCATATTTTCTCAAATGGATGCTCAACTGCACGCCAGAAAATATCAAAATTCTCAGAACTGAGATACAAACACTTTTACGACATGAGCATGTTACCTTGACCGACCTGGATTGGCTCCTTGGATCACAATGAGCCGGTCCCGTGTATTTTCACGGTTTGACATAATTTGCGCAATTGCATGTATTAGGTCCAAAACTCTTCCAAACAACTTGGAACTTCATGAAACGCTCATCATTTGATCCCGTGACCACCAAGGACCAGTTTCATGACCCCTTGGTCGGTCCCTCATCTATTCATAATTAATTAGGTTTTATCACCTAAGGTTCAGACAAGCATTTTCGAATAAATGATTAAACCAACATTTGATCATTCTTTCATCAACAAATCACCAACTCTTCAAAAGGCCTTCGAGTTTGCTCACACGAGCATGTGGGATCTAAGTGGTCGACCCACGATCTCGTGAAGCCGATTTTCCTTCATTCCATAGTTAATTTTCAATTAACCATGAATTGGTCATCAATTGATCAAATTAGGGTTTTTAAGTCCAATGATCATAATTCCAGATTCGAACACTAATAATTTTACGACGATCTCATGATCATAATTTTTATTAATTTTGCTCGGTTCAACTACCAGTATTTTAATTAATGCTTTATTTTGGTCACGGCACCAATGATTCATTAGATGAGCAATACTTGCTCAAATCAAGGAATATTGGTCCAACTATCAATATTAAAACAAATCAGAGTAATACTTGCTCACCTCAACTATCAACGTGATAATCATGTCCATATTCAATTCATGAGTTTCAGAACATTTTACAAAATCATGTTCAACTAGGTAAATACATGGACTCATTGTCCCATTAAATCATGAAGTCAACAACTGGCTAAACTAACCACGAGATGTCTATCGTGTCACTTGGGGGGATATCAACTAGGGTTTTGGTCTGGCGGTCTACGACACGTGTGTTCAAACACACGATAGAGTGTGAGCAAGTCGTGCAATCAGTTGAAAGAGTTAACAATATAGTGGATGGAAAATCAAACGAGTCTTCGCACGATGAGCAACTGGTTTCAAACACAATTTCCACTTCTCCACTCTTTGATTCCATAAATAGTCACACTTCATGGGATCATGGTGTCTACAATTCCATCAATATAAATAAGTCTCTAAGTCATGATTGAAATAACAACGACAAGAACAACAACGATCTCACGTCTCACAGACAACACGAGATCAACAACTCATCAACTGAGCAATTTTAATCATTCAGAACTTATCATGTTCAGAATTCAGAACACACCTAGAATCTTTGATTACCATTGATTCCACAGATTTCTCAGCTTCCCTCCTATAGATCGACCCATCCTCTCTTGTGATCGAATTTACTCTGGAATGACCATTGTCTTGGTTTAGGCCGGAGTACTACAAATTGATCTCTCGAATTCAAAGCACTCCCTTCTTGTAGTGCATCTGTGTGAGGTTGAACATTTTGCTCGGTTCAAGGAGTCTCCTCCATACGGTCGTCTCCTCAATTCCGTAAAAACCAGCAAATCGTTTTTTCCCATCTACACCAATGAAGTCTTTAAGTCGTTAACTTGGTTTTAGAAGAAGAAAACCAAAGGTTAAAGGAGAATCGACTCTAGCTTAGCAAACTAGTATCACACAGAATATGTGGGGATTAGGTTTCCCAGTTGCTAGAGTTCTCCCTTATATAGTCTTTCAAATCAGGGTTTGCAATCAATGTTAGCTTAGTAACAAAGCATTCAATATACACCGTTAGATGAAAACCTGATTAGATATAAGCTAATATCTCTCAACCGTTAGATTGAAAACTTAGCTTGCCATACGCACATGTACTTGATGATTTCGGGTCTGTGTAACCGTACCCAAACGTGTACAATAGTTGGTTCAATATTAGTCAACCAAATGGTTATCCAAATGATAACTTTCATATCAACCATATTCTTCTTCACCATAACTAGTCCAAATGACTCAAATGAACTAGTTAGAGAGTTGTTCAATTGCTATGAGATCTTATGTACTACACAAGACACAATTGAAGCGAAAACGATGTGATTCACTTGAATCCATTCATGAACTAGAAAGCCACAGTTTGCAATAGCATTCCTTAGATAATTTAAATAAGTTCACGAACATCATTTTTAGACATAACCACTCAAGTTCGCGGAATGGGTTCGCAGACTCACATAACCGGTTGGAGTTCACAAACTCCAGCAGAAATTCTCGGGTTCGAGAACTTGCGTCAGTTAGCGAACTGAGTTCGTTGACTTAAACCGAGCTGCAACTCCAGCAGAAATTCTCGGGTTCGAGAACTACACATGGTCGCGGACTGTGTTCGCAGACTGGGTTGACTGCTCAAGTTCCGGTTTTCACTTGATTAACAAAGTTCGCAAACTTCGGTTCAAGTGCTAAAGACTTATACATATATGTGTTACCACAATAATTTTTATATCCCCAAATGGTAATATTGTCTAAACTCTAATTTTAATCATTGAAACATTCACAGAAGACGTCATATAGTTGTTATTCATAAAATAGTTTTCGTTAGAGCTATTTCCAAAGTGATTGAAACATAACATGACTTTCGTCACTAGGAAAAGATGAACTTGGCTAAAGCGAAAGCTTTACCAACACACATTTCGAGAAATAGATAAGCAAGATATACTCAGCTCGAAATGTCACATGTGCATATCTTTAGTCTATATAGTAAAACGACTTTTGTCTCAAGATAGGAGATAGAATAGATAGACTTTTGAGTGATAGATAAGCTCAAGTCTCCACATACCTTTTAGTCGATGAAGATCCACTAGTTCCTTGAGTAGTCCTTCGTCTTGTATGATGATTGACATGGAGTTCTTCAGCTCAACTACACTTTCTATCCTAGTCCGAGACCTTAGATATAGTAGAATAGAAATCAAGACTTTATAGTTTTGATCACTAACATTGACAAAAATACTTGAGATAGCAAAGCATGCGAGTTCGACAGAGCAGTGCTCTAACAATCTCCCCCTTTGTCAATTTTAGTAGCAAAACTATTAATACATATGTAATACAAAAAATATATAAATAAACTTTGTAGCTCCTATTCCACATGTCTAATCTTCAACAATACTCGAAATCATCGTCACTTCCAAGTATTCCAATGATCCCAAAGGTTGTAAGTTTAGCATCATCGTTGTTGAAAATCCGTAGCTATAACAATGAGTAAAGCATCGGTTCTCAATCATTGTTATACAGTGTCATAGTATTATTACACAACCACTACACCATATCCTGGTTTTTGAGACGCCAGGATTTTTTGATGTCCAACGGATATAAAGGTTGGAAACTGAGCAACGGAAATATACGTTGCACATCAAAAAATCTGTTGCATCAATTATATATTAATTCATAATAATTGAGAGTAATTTTTGCACCGTTGATATAGGTTGCGATCCTACGGTTATTCTAAATTATATAATTTTCAAGAGTTTTTATCTATTTATCTTTTTTCTAAAAGGTTTTATTTATTTTTTTCTCTCTTATCTCGATCAAACTCTCTCTCCTTCAGACAGACTCGATTCTTCCTCTCAACTCTCTTTCTTTTTTCTCTCAACTCTCTCAGAAAAATTCCATTCTATCATCGACTCTCTCGGACAGATTTCAGATGAAAAGATATATCAAGTTCAATTGAAGCTTCTAAGTAGCTAAAAAACCCTATTTTCAACCAGAGACGAAACCCCAAAATTCGTATTTAAAACCTCAAATCAAAACCCATTTATTTTTAAGATATGTATCCTAATCAAAACCCCTAAACCAGAAAGTTCGATCTATCAACTATTAACCCTAATTTTCAGAAGAAGGTATAAACCCTAATTTCTGTTTATTTATTTTGGTTGATTGAAACGATGTTTGACGATTTCTGGATGTTATTCATCTATTTATTCTCTTGTTTTCTCATTGTTTCAGTAGTTTGGTTATCTTCTTCATTAGGATTTAATGAAATTTCGGTTGTTTTCTTCACTATATTTTTTAGTCTTTCAGGTTGAGAAAATCATCTGTAACTTAAAAGAAGGGTTTAATCACATCATAGATCGGTATTAGTTCCATGATTCTCTTGGTATTTCTCAATTTAACAGTGTTCATAGTGTTTTTTGTGTTTTTTTCGATCGATGTGTATGTGTTGGTCTGATCTGGTTTTGTTTTGGTTTTGGTGTTGGTATGATATGTAGGATTCGAAAGATTGGTTGCTAGAGTTTACTTACAGAGAGATGATATTGAGATGATACTGAACTTTTTGTTATTAAACGATCCATTCATTACCACTGATTACTAGGTGTATTTTTGTTCACTCTTGTCTAGTCAATGTCTTCTATATATGTTTGGTTTACAGATTATAAGAGACTTTTCAATCCATATGCTTAGTAGATGCTTGTTTGATGTAAGATGGGTTTAGGTTTATTTGTAATCCTTGCAAAAATTAAAAAGTGGGGTTGTTTTTTTTTGTTTAGAACTGTATACAAGGGTTTATACAGACTAATAACTGAATATTTATTGTTGATCTTATGTTTTTATGGAGTTTTAGATTTTGGATTTTGTGTTTTTGTTTGATTGGAATATAGAAAATGGAAATTTTTAGATTTTGGTTAATGTGTATTGCTAATTTGGGGTTTGATTGCTGGAATTACTTGTATTATTATTGAATTTTTTTTGTTGAATATGTTTGATCTAGAATTTTAGATGTTTTTTGTATCTAAGTTAGCACCTGGTGATGTTGAAGTTTTTTTTTTAATGCAAAACTTAAGGGAATTTTGTCTGAGGAGACAATCATAAAACTGACTTTACAATTCTTGTATAGTAATAACAGGTGTGAGAAACATCTATTACTTCTTACAGTCGTACCTTTGAACATAACGTTTTTGAGGATTCCCTTGTACTAGTGACTAACTTCTTATGCTTTATGTTATAATTTGAATGCAGAACCGGTCTTCTAATTCTGAAGAAGATAAAGCAGTCGGTTGAGATGAGAAACGGTGTTTTCCACAGTGCAACAATATATGCAAATGCAATCATGCATGCTGGAACAACAGTTGATACTTTCTTGAGGGAAAACTTGGTAATTGATTATTAATGTGGAGCACAAGGATCTGTATTGTTGGACTCCTATTATTAATTGATATATTTTATTCCATATACCAGCTATTCTTCCTTTGCATTGATAAATCTGGTAATGTGTTATCAAAATAAATGCTAACTTATGTGGTTTAATAGGACTGGCTGAGTCTTGAGATACGAATTGGGAAATGTTTAGTGCAACAACTGGACTTGGTGTTATCACTCAGATGGGAAACAAATTGGACATTGGTGATGGTCTAGAGTGCTGGAAAGGATACTACCAGAGTATCTTCCCCACTCAGATGGGGTTGTCACTTAATTTAGGTTGTAGTTCTCCCTTTTTATAATGTTTTTTCCTTTAAGGATTCAAGTGATTAACATTTGCAAGTTGGATTTCTTGTCATTATTATAATTTTCTTGTCCACAGATATCTCTGCCACCTCATTCTATCAATCAATCAAGGTTGTCGATTATGTGATCATACTTTTGAACATAAGAGATTCACTAAGGCCTTTATCTGATGTGGATCGTGTTAAGGTTTGTGTTTCATTTTCTATTTTTTCGATTAATTTCCTTGACTAGTACTTTTTCTTCTACCGAGTTGTGAGAATTTTGGTACAAGCTAATACTGGCCCCAGTATTCTGCATATTTTATCTTAGCTTATTCTTTATTTATCTTGTTTTCATATTAGATCAAAAGGTCCTTGAGAGGTATTCGTGTTAAGCTGACTCATAGGAATGGAAACCATCTAAAGATTTATGGCATAACCACTCAGCCTATGAACCAGCTTATGTGAGTATAATGTGTTATATCCTGGGAGTACAATAAGATTGAAGCTACTTCTATTGGTTACCTTTTGATGCCATATTTCACACTAATAAGTTAATAAACCTTCTTCTTCATTTGTATACACAAGGTTCCATGTCGAGGATGGCACAAATCAGTCTGTAGTTCGGTACTTCAAAGAAAAGTACAAGATTCAGTTGAAGTATGCTCATTGGCTATGCCTTCAAGCTGGGAGTGATGCAAAACCTGCATACTTACCCATGGAGGTGATTCCCATTTTTAAAATCTTTTGTGTGTTCTTTTCAATTATAGATTGTATAATGTCATTTTGATCTTTTTCCATAACATGTATGTACTCTAGTAGAAGGGAAAAAAATACTCTAAAAGGTTGAATGAGAAGCAGGTAACCAGTCTCTTAAAATCTTCTTGTCAGCGTCCCAAAGATAGAGAAAGTAACATTACAAAGATATTGAGCAATATGTGTTGAAGGTGTTTTTTTCTGCATTAGTTGCTATGTTTATAATCTTATTCCTTTTTTATTTAACATGTCTTCTCATTAAACTACTTTCATTGATGAAGATTTTCAAAGAGAACAAATACATGGAAGACAAGTACGCCGAGGAATTTGGAATTACGGTTTCAGAATTGATGACATCAATCAGTATTTCTCGAGTTTTGCCACCTCCTAAAGTAAAATCTCGGTGCCTGGGCTTAATGTTAACTGTGGTTTTTTTGGTCCTTCAACTTTTAACACAGGATCTTTGTCATTTCAGCTGAAGTACCATGAAGAATGTCGAAAAGCAAGAATACAACCTCGTGTTGGGCAGTGGAATATGATTAATGCGGTAATAATGCTTATCGTTCATAAATTCTACTAATTATAGATCTTTGTTATTAGATGGTTTAATTCCAACAACCAGTTGCAAGAATTTGTTAGCTGGTTTGATGCAGTTGACATATGTACTTCATTACAGTATTAAATCTAAGATGTTGTGCCTGATTGAATACTTATATTTACTGTTGAGTATTCTGAATTTCCTGAAAAGCACGTGACCTTTTATTCAGTTGAGTGTACCATGCAACAAGGGAGGTCACTGATGGCACCTTATCTTCCACAAAATGGAACTGCTGGTGGTGGTAGTCCATATTCATAGGGTGGTGCCATTTATGCACTGGAATGATACACGCTAACCATGGTGAGGGTATTAAACAATTCCTCCGCGATAGCTTACGGAGTACAAATGTGGAGGTATGGCTTGTTTAGGAATCTATTGCAATTTGGGTGCCATATTGCTGATATTATGCTGTTACATTTTCTTGGTGCACTGGTGATTCAACATGGGGCTTGCTTAGGTATTGGATCGGCTTCTCTTGGAATATCTGATGAAGAGATATATGATGATATTAAGAATGTTCTTTATACCGATAGTGTTGTGGCTGGTGAGGCTGCAGGCATTGGTATGGGTTTACTAATGGTTGGGACAGCTAGCGAAAAAGCTAGTGAGATGCTTGCATATGCTCATGAGACTCATCATGAGAAAATTATTAGGTACGTGGAGCACCGGGATCTGTATTTTTGGGCTCCTGTTATTAATAGCTACTTAGCGACTTATGTATTATGTTTTTTTATTCTATTTTAGGGGGATGGCATTAGGCATTACCCTTACAGTGTATGGGAGGGAGGAAGAAGCTGACACACTGATTGAGCAGATGACTCGGGATCAAGATCATATCCTCCATTATGGTGGTATGTATGCGTTAGCAATGGCCTACATGGGAACAAAAAACAACAAGTCCATTCACCAGTTGTTGCACTTTGAAATTTCTAATGTTAGTGACGACATAAGGAGGACAACTGTTCTAGCCCTTTGATTTGTTTTGTCCTCTGAACCTGAGGAGGTTGGTATTTCTGTCTGTCTAATACTATTCGTTATTTCTGTAACTTTGTTTCTCTGTTTGTTTCAAGGTTTCTCGAGTTACCATTTCTGGAAAACACTGTAGTTTGTATCCGTTATTTTTAATCCTAGCTAACACGAAATTTATCACGTTGTTGTATTTCCAGAATCCACGAATTGTATCCCTGCTCTCCGAGTCTTACAATCCACATGTTATATATGGTGCTGCAATGGCAGAGGGAATTTCATGTGCGGGTATAGGTTTGAGTGAGGCCATCTCGTTGCTGGAGCCACTCACATCAGATGTTGTTGATTTTGTTCGTCAAGGAGCACTTATTGCAATGTCCATGGTGATGATTCAAACCAGTGAAACTTGTGATTCTCGTGTTGGGTCTTTCAGGTATTTTTTTATTACTTCACCCTAGTAGACTGTTTTTCTTTGTAATATTTTACTAATACTTGATGCGACTTTTTTTCTTTATGTTTTGTTTTTCTTCCTTGGAACTCATTTGTATCGTGTTTTATCTTAGGGGTTAGCTCGAAAAAATTATTCTTGACAAGCATGAGGATACCATGAGCAAGATGGGAGCAATTTTAGCTTATGGGATTCTTGATGCTGGGGGGTAGAAATGTGACCATCAGGCTGTTTTCTAAAAATAGGCATGATAAAGTTACTGCAGTAGTTGGATTGGCTGTCTTAAGCCAATTTTGGCATGATATATATGAATATATCTTGATGGGTTGTGATATATTGGGTCTTTTAGTTGATCTATAATGGTATATGAATGTGCAGAATATATTTTCAGGTGCTGAAAGCCGTCAGAATTATCGTCGGAATTCTAATTTTCACATGGAATTATCGTCGGAATTTATTTATTTTTTTAATCTGTAAACGGGTTTGCAACGTATATAAGTGTTGCTCAAATTTGAGTAATACGTTTCCTAAATTATTGTAACCGTTGCACAAATTAAAGAATCTGTTGCTCAACAAACGTTGGTAATCTATTTTACGAACGTTTATATACGTTGCACAAATTAATTTGACCAACGGATTTTGGCGTTGCACCAAAATTTTCTACTCCATATTCCCAATAGATATTAGCGTTGGTGAAATTAATTTGCAACGCATATATCCGTCCCAAATCGGATGTTTTGTAGTAGTGAACGTCAAAGTCCAATTGCATCACAACTTCAACAACAATACTATGGTGATACTTCACTCCCCTTTAGTCAATACTCCATCTCACATGGAAACCACTCCCCCTTACATAATGATCCGAAAACCATATGTATTTATAGTGTGAACTACAATTAATTCTCCCACTTTTTGTCAATAAAATTGGCAAAGGTACAAGAACCGGATCCTAATGAAATTTTCGTAAGAGACATTTCATGACCAAAGGTAAATATGTATCATCTTGTTTAGATGCAATGATAAAGCCGAAGCTAAATGCATTCATCAAGGAGTTTATAAAGACGCAAGATAACCCCTATAATATTCCACACCCGCACTCCCCATAAAGATTTGGAAATTAAGCACAAGTTCAAAAGAACTCTCCCCCATAATATGTCATTCCCTAAGGAACAACAAGAGTGACCTTAATTTCAAAAGAAAAGAAGGATTTCTTTAGACTCAACAAATTACATACAAGTATGAATTTGGAATCCAACAAGAAATATTCAATCAAATTAACCACATCGAACCAAGATTAATTTGACTAAATATGCTCAACACAAGTAAACTTATGGAGACTTAAAAAAATCAATTAAATTAATCACAAGAGAACTTGCAAATAATCTAATTGTCATACTCAACCAAACTAATTACAAGAGCAATAAGTTTAATTAGCCACACTAAACATAAGAAGAACTTATGGAGTGCTAACTAAATAACCATACTAGATGATTGATTTAGTTCATTTTGGCTCAACACAAGAGATTATGGAACCCCGACTAAGATTATCATAACATGACAACCTTAACCGTACATGTACTCATCATAAGAAAACTTATGGAATACAAACTAAATAACCACACAAGTTGATTAATTTAGTTCTTAATGCTCAACATATTACATCTCATGGAATAACCAACCATGCCAATAAGAAATCGACTTAGTTGTATCGTGCTCAACATGAGACACACAATGGAGCTTTAACGGTAATACATAATAATATGGATCAATAAAGCTCTATATCGTGGATAATACAAGGATTCATTTTATGTTTCATCACCATTTGCACAATGACACACAATAGACATAATCCTTGAATCACAAATTTTTTTAACCTATCTTACATCAACAATTGACAATATAAGCTTAACTTTTGTGTTTGTCAAAAGTCTATTCATCCTTTTATCAATATTTGCATATCAATTCAGGAACGACTTTACTTTTGACAAAATATGGGACAATCAAGTTCACGGACGTAAACAACATATCCCATCAAAATATTGCAATATATAAAATCAAAAGATTAATACTGCAACCATCATCTTCCAAACAAACTTAGAATTTTTAAACCAAAAAATCTAAAAATAAGAAGAAGATGAAAACACTGGATAGTTATGTGTAATCACAATAATGGCTATTCCAAAATACTAGTTATTATTCTAAACAAAAAAGAAACAAATAGAAGATTTACTAGGCAATGTTAACTCAAACATGTATACTAGAAACCGATCAAAGCTAAAGTTCACGTTCGATAGCTTCACAGGTTTCAAGACTTTTGAGATTGTGATCCATATCATTAACTGCATCTTCAAAGAAGATATCCTTATTGAGAAGTTCTTTAACATGTGACTTCATGAGACCAAGGTCAGCAATAACCTTTTCCAACTCACTTCTAACCATATCAAGATCCTTCATTATATCAACAAGTTGCAGTTTTTCTTTCTCAAAGTATTTCAGAAAGTCATGAACTACTTCAACAGATCCCATATCCTCATTCTCAACATATTGATGTGAGTAGGCATAGTAGCATGAGGCATTAGGTGCTCCATCTTCCACAAGAGTTCTTTTCTTTCTTCCTTTTGATTCAACACCAAAACCTTTCACAAGAAATCCCTTTGAAAAACCACCATAAAAATATGAGGAGGAGGACATTCTTGATAACCCAGAAAAACCTAGAGTATGCGCACGTGACATATGTAACTCAATAGGTCGTCTATTTAAAGGTTTTGTTTGGAAGAAATACTTTTAGGGTTTCCAAGCTGTAAACTCAGAACGGTAACCTGTGTACACATTCGAACATAGTGCACCCCACAAGAAAAGAACACGAATCAAATAAACAGAAAAATACTAAAAGACATTGCAAATACTTTTTAGGCAATATTGTATGCTGACACTAGTTTAGCTATAAACGATAAGAGAAGAGTTCAACTAGGAAAAACACAAATTGCCAAAGTACACCTGACTTTTACATATCTTGCTCAGCAGGATTTTTATGAGAAGTTCCAAACCTTGTGATTAATTAGCACAAGTATGAGCTTTAAGCTCATCTAAGGAATTGTGTTTATGACCAAGTCTCTTTTTCCTTCTGAATTTTGAGAGAGACTTCTTTTGATTTGAAAAATTATCATAAAACTTACTGTCATCAAAATATGATACATAGTTTGAGTTCTTGCCAGAAGTATCTTGAATTGAGGAGGAAGGAAACCTGTTGACAATTTCTTTGTACCCTTGAATTATCTTTATCAGGTCATTTCGCATATCATCATTCTTCCTCCTTTCTCCTGGAATGTTTCTCAAATCAAGAGACACATTATTTTCAGAAACAATAGCTTTGTTTTTCCTCAGACGATTCTTATTAAGACTTTTGTTCTGCTTTTGAACATTTGAGGAACTCATTAAACCGACCTTCCTGGAAACATACACAGGGTACGTATGAAAACCAATGGGTTTCGACATACGAATATCAGTTACACCTTTGAAGATTAAGTCTAAGGTGTGTTGAAGTTGAACAAGAGAATTTTTATTCAACTTAGAGTTTCTATTTTGTCTAACAGGAAATTTTGCTTCACAAAAGAGATATACCTTTTGATCACACGTGTGATTAGGTAGTTTGGTCTTAATATTCTCGTCAGGAGATTCCTTCCTTTCAAATGGTGTATGTTTTCCTTGATCAGAGGAAACTAACATATCTTTCTCAATAGGAAGGGACTCCATATTTACTTCTGATGCTGGAGAATTTTCAGTCGTAGCAGAAGTAATTGGTATGTTGGACTGCTTAGAGCATTCTTGAATAGAGAGTTTACTCAAGAGATATTCTATTTCCAAAGCATCCTTTTTAAGGTTTGCCTTAAGAGTCATACACGAAGAATGATCTTCAGTATTTTCTTTAGACTTGGAGTCTCTTATCATACCAAGAAGAACATTAACATGTTGTTTCAACATCTATCAGCTTGGATTCTAACAAGATTTAGAATCAAATCACCCTCTTCGGTTGTTTCTCGTTTGCTTCGAGAAATGGACTCCTTTAAAGGATAATCGGGATAACACATGTCACAGCCCGTATGTCTAGTTTGAACACAAGATTCATCTAAATTCGAGATATAGGAATCTTTCTCTTTAATAGAATTAGACAAGACAGAGTTTTTATTTCTGGTAATGCGTTTATTAGAGATGATACTCTTGTCCATAGATTCAGATCGCTACAAACACAAACTTCTAAGGTCTTGAACGTGTTTGCCTGCTCTGATACCAATTGAAAAACAGGGGGTATAACAACCTCACCCAATATTTCGATTAGCAATCTGTATGGACAAATTCGAGTTGTTTTCAAGAGAATCAACTAGACTCAATCAATAAAAAATACTCAAGGAGTTATTATCTCAATCTCTTGATTTGATTTACTCAAGCAAATATGATTCGCGAGTCTAATCAAAGAGAAATAACTTGGATGGTACCAAAGACCAATATCCAAGTGTCTATCGATTTAAATCAACAACCAATAGGTCGAATATTCTAATCGATTAAACAACGCACAACCTGTATTATTTCTGTTATATAACAAAATATTATGCGGAAAAGAAATAACACAGACACCAGAATTTTGTTAACGAGGAAACCGCAAATGCAGAAAAACCCCGGGACCTAGTCCAGATTAAACATACACTGTATTAAGCCGCTATAGACACTAGCCTACTCCAAATTAACTTCAGTTTGGACTGTAGTTGAACCCCAATCAAACTCACACTGATCCAAGGTACAGTTATGCTCCTACACCTCTGATCCCAGCAGGATACTGCGCACTTGATTCCCTTAGATGATCTCACCCACAACCAAGAGTTGCTACGACCCAAAGTCGAAGACTTTAGCAAACAAATCTGTCTCACACAGAAAAGTCTACAAGATAGACTAAGTCTCCCACGAATAAAACTATGAGTTTTGTTCCGTCTTTTGATAAATCAAGGTGAACATGAACCAATCAATAAAAACAGACTTATATTCCCAAAGAACGGCTCAGTTTTATCAATCACCTCACAATAGCCTTAATCGACGCAGCGAAAAAAGATATTGTGGAATCACAAACAATGAGACGGAGATGTTTGTGATTACTTTTATATCTTGCCTATCGGATATAGAAATCTCAAGCCAATTATTACAATTGTACTCGTACGATAGAAACAACAAGATCAGATCACACAACTACAAGAAAAGTAGTATCGGTCTGGCTTCACAATGCCAATGAAGTCTTTAAGTCGTTAACCTGGTTTTAGAAGAAGAAAACCAAAGGTTAAAGGAGAGTCAACTCTAGATTAACAAACTAGTATCACACAGAATGCATGGGGATTAGGTTTCCCAGTTTCTAGAGTTCTCCCTTATATAGTCTTTCAAATCATGGTTCGAAATCAATGTTAGCTTAGTAACAAAGCATTCAATATTCACCGTTAGATGAAATCCTGATTAGATACAAGCTAATATCTCTCAACCATTAGATCGAAAACTCAGCTTTCCATACACACATGTACTTGACGATTTTGGGTTTGTGTAACCGTACCCAAACGTGTACAATAGTTGGTTCAATATTAGTCAACCAAATGGTTATCCAAATGATAACTTTCATATCAACCATATTCTTCTTCACCATAACTAGTCCAAATGACTCAAATGAACTAGTTAGAGAGTTGTTCAATTGCTATGAGATCTTATGTACTACACAAGACACAATTGAAGAAAAAATGATATGATTCACTCGAATCGATTCATGAACTATAAAGCCACGGTTTGCAATAGAATTCCTTAGATAATTTAAATAAGTTCACGAACATCGTTTTTAGACATAACCACTCAAGTTCGCGGACTGGGTTCGCAGACTCACATAACCGGTTGGAGTTCACAAACTCTAGCAGAAATTCTCGGGTTCGAGAACTTCCGTCAGTGCGCGGACCGAGTTCGCATACTGAAACCGAGCTACAACTCCAGCAAAAATTCTCGGGTTTGAGAACAACGCACGTTCGCGGATTGGGTTGACTGCTCAAGTTCCGGTTTTCACTTGATCAACAAAGTTTGCAAACTTCGGTTCAAGTGCTAAGGACTTATACATATATGTGTTACCATAACAATGTTTATATCCCCCAATGGTTATATTGTCTAAACTCTCATTTCACCCATTAAAACATTCTCATAGGACGTCATATAGTTGTTATTCACAAACTAGTTTTCGTCAGAGCAATATACGAAGTGATTGAAACATAACATGACTTTCGTCACTAGGCAAAGTTGAACTTGGCTAAAGCAAAAGCTTTACCAATACACATTTCGAGAAATAGATAAGCGAGATATGCTCAGCTCGAAATGTCACATGTGTATATTCTAAGTCTATATAGTAATACGACTTTTGTCTCAAGATAGGAGATAGAGTAGATAGAATTTTGAGTGATAGATAAGTTCATGTCTCCACATACCTTTTAGTCGATGAAGATCCACTAGTTCCTTGAGTATTCCTTCGTCTTGTATGATGATTTCCATGGAGTTCTTGATCTCAACTACACTTTCTATCCTAGTCCGTGACCTTAGCTATAGTAGACTAGAAATCAAGACTTTATAGTTTTAATCACTAACATTGAAAAACATGCTTGAGATAGCAACGCATGCGAGTTCGACCGATCAGTGCTCTAACAGTACCAAAGACCAATATCCAAGTGTCAATCAATTTAAATCAACAACCAATAAGGTCGGATATTCTAATTGATTGAACAACGCACAACCTGTATTATTTCAATTATATAACAAAATATAATGCGGAAAAGAAATAACACAGATACCAGAATTTTGTTAACGAGGAAACCGCAAACGCAGAAAAACCCCGGGACCTAGTCCAGATTAAACATACATTGTATTAAGCCGCTACAGATACTAGCCTACTCCAAATTAACTTCGGTCTGGACTATAGTTGAACCCCAATCAATCTCATACTGATCCAAGGTACAGTTATGCTCCTACGCCTCTGATTCCAGCAGGATACTGCGCACTTGATTCCCTTAGCTGATCTCACCCATAACCAAGAGTTGCTACGACCCAAAGTCGAAGACTTTAGCAAAAAAATTTGTCTCACACTGAAAAGTCTACAAGATAGATAAATCCGTTTCCCACGAATAAACCTATGATTTTTGTTCCTTATTTTGATAAATCAAGGTGAAAAGGAACCAATCAATAAAACCAGACTTATATTCCCAAAGAACAGCTCAGTTTAATCAATCACCTCACAATAGTCTTAATCGACGCAATGAGATATTGTGGAATCACAAACGATGAGACGAAGATGTTTGTGATTACTTATATATCTTGGCTATCGGAGATAAAAATCTCAAGCCAATTATTACAATTGTACTCGTATGATATAAACAGCAAGATCAGATCACACAACTATAAGAAAAGTAATATTGGTCTGGCTTCACAATCCCAATGAAGTCTTTAAGTCGTTAACCTGGTTTTAGAAGAAGAAAACCGAAGGTCAAAGGGGAATCGACTCTAGATTAGCAAACTAGTATCACACAGAATGTGTGGGGATTAGGTTTCCCAGTTGCTAGATTTCTCCCTTATATAGTCTTTCAAATCAGGGTTTGCAATCAATGTTAACTTAGTAACAAAGAATTCAATATTCACTGTTAGATGAAAACCTGATTAGATACAAGATAATATCTCTCAACCATTAGATCGAAAACTTAGCTTGCCATACACACATGTACTTGAAAATTTTGGGTTTGTGTAACCGTACCCAAATGTGTACAATAGTTGGTTCAATATTAGTCAACCAAATGGGTATCCAAATGATAACTTTCATGTCAACCATATTCTTCTTCACCATAACTAGTCCAAATGACTCAAATGAACTAGTTAGAGAGTTGTTCAATTGCTATGAGATCTTATGTACTACAAAAGACACAATTGAAGCAAAAATGATGTGATTCACTCGAATCGATTCATGAACTATAAATCCACGGTTTGCAATAGCATTCCTTAAATAAGTTCACGAACATCGTTTTTAGACATAACCACTCAAGTTCGCGTACTCAAGTTAACCGGTTGGAGTTTAGAAACTCCAGCAGAAATTCTGGGGTTCGATAACTTTCGTCAGTTCGCTGACGGAGTTCGCGGACTGAAACTGAGCTACAACTCCATCAGAAATTCTCGGGTTCGAGAACTATGCACGTTCGCGGACTGAGTTCGCGGACTGGGTTGACTGCTCAAGTTCCGGTTTTTACTTGATCAACAAAGCTCGCAAACTACGGTTCAAGTGCTAAGGACTTATACATATATGTGATACCACAATAATATTTATATCCCCCAGTGGTGATATTGTCTAAACTCTCATTTCACCCATTAAAACTTTCTCAGAGGACGTCATATAGTTGTTATTCACAAACTAGTTTTCGTCTGAGAAATTTCCAAAGTTATTGAAACATAACATGACTTTCGTCACTAGGCAAAGTTGAACTTGGCTAAAGCGAAAGCTTTACCAATACATATTTCGAGAAATAGATAAGCGAGATATGCTCAGCTCAAAATGTCACATGTGTATATTCTTAGTATATATAGTAATACAACTTTTGTCTCAAGATAGGAGATAGAGTAGATAGACTTTTGAGTGATAGATAAGTTCAAGTCTCCACATACCTTTTAGTCGATGAAGATCCACTAGTTCCTTGAGTAGTCCTTCGTCTTGTATGATGATTTCCATGGAGTTCTTGAGCTCAACTACACTTTCTATCCTAGTCCTAGACCTTGGCTATATTAGACTAAAAATCAGGACTTTATAGTTTTGATCACTAACATTGACAAACATGCTTGAGATAGCAACGCATGCGAGTTCGACCGAGTAATACTCTAACAGAGTTCGACAGCACATTGATTGATGCAGCCTCTGAATTCAACATCATCACTGTCAAGACTCTGAGGGCTGCAAGAATTTCGAAATAGGAAGTTATTCGCAGGCCAACCATGATCAGAGGCTCTGAAGGAGAATTCAGAGACGCATATGGATGCATTGACCTTAAAGTTAAAATTAGTGATGCTCTAACACATGCTAAATTTTACATAGTAAAAGAGTATTTGAATTACGACATGGTCCTGGGACTCCTGTGGATACACGATAAAAAAATAAGTACTAGGAGTGTGTCATTTGCCGATTTAAATACCTAAAAGGATCTCCAAAAAGCCATCCAATCCTGAGGATCACCTATTGCCATATCAGCATCTCGCAAACGTAACACAACTTCCTAAAGAAAGCCCGTCAGCATACCTTAAAAGGTTCCGAGCCCAAGTAAGTCTCATTGAACAACCCACTCTGCAAGCAATCACTCCTTTCCCTGTTAAGGCTCGAGGACTTGTCTTAATCAATAACCTGACCGCCACTAAGAGGTGTGAGTAGGATGCCGGTCCTTTCAAGCATTTTTCCAAAAACTTAGAGGCTGTTTCAAGCAACACGTAGCGGAATCAAGGAGTTGTACCAAGTCCAAACCCGTTTCGAATTGAAGATATGGTAGTGAAGGTGACCACGTTTCAAGTTGGAAACGTAGCAGTTAAGATGACCGCTCAACTTGATTTTCCAACAGCAAAGGAGGATGAACCGTACCTGGTGGCAGATGTCATCCTATGCGGCTATTGCAAAATCATCAACGATGACAAATTTGAGGGCATGACAATCCACTCACGATGGCTTAAACCCTACAATACCTAAAAACGCTGTGCTACCACTTTTCTCCAGCGTTCTCCGTGATGGTTCCTCCAATAATTTACCTTTCCATACAATTTTGTAATTCCTCCCAAATGATTGCACTACTTGCATTCATAATTTAGGGTTCCAATTTCTCCATTAATCAAAGTATTATTCTCTTTTAGAAAATTTTGTACCCCAGGGAATGACGCAAATTCTAAGTCAAGCCAGAGTCATCATCATTACCCACCATATTAAACCAGAGAACCCTAAAAAGAAACATTTCACACCTTTCGGGAGACGTTGGAGGAATAAAATGTATGTAGAGGAAAAAGGGAAAGCGCATTGAGCAGTCTACTCCAACAGAATCAGACTTACGCCAGGAGAGCGTAGACAGGTTCGTGGTGTTTTATTATGGAATTACTTATTTTATCACAAGAATCACATGCAATCGTATGAAGGTACACCACTGCGCCTGAGAAGACTCAGATGCAGTCTTAATTAAAGATTGTCTCAAATATAACATAAATAAAAACCCTTGTTCAAACAAGCAAGAAGAAAATAAGAAGACCTTGAACTCAGCCGCCACTGAGTATAAGGAGAAAATATTCAAAAATTATGAGAAAGTACTCAGAAAAGAAGAAAAGGGACGGAACATGAAGATCTAGTCATCAAGGAGATCGACCGTGTCTTCTCCAAAGCTGAATTTTGCTTCAACATCATCATCATGGGTCTATTCTTCCTTCGGGTCTACCTCAGCTTCCACTTCGGGTATTTCTGCAACAACGTTCTCCGCTTTGACAACATCCTCAGTAGGGACAACTTTCATACCTTCTCCAAGGGCCACTGCAGAGATTATGCTAAAAACCTTTGGATGCTCGGGTTTATTCGTGTTAGAATCGAGGATTATCACACCATCGGGGATCAAATAATCACGTATATATTCCTTTGGAGGTCTTTCATGTTCAACCCTTCGCCTAATCAGCCGTGCTGCAAACCTCTCAGCTTTTGCGCTTACCGGTGGTTGCGACGCTTCCTCAAGCCTCCATTTTTCTTATTTGTCGATTGAAGCCATAAGATCTCGAGTGTGTTCTCGAGCAATACGCAGATAAAAAATCGACATATCCCGTATAGCGTGATCAGCCTCGCGAAGCGGGACATCAATTTTAGCCATCACCTCATCGAACGCATCATCAGTCTCAGGTTTATTCACTTCGAAACTTCTTTCGGGAGAGACACCAGAGTAGTCCTTTCCAGTAGCCTCCATAGGATTCTGCGAGAAGAGGTTATGATTATATTAACATATATAAAGAAAAATCATGATCAATCAGATCAAGTTGTTTAATAGACATGGGGCAATACCAGGGACAAAGGAATAAACAATTCTACGATGGGAGAAAACTCAGTGTCTTATTTATATTTCACAAGTTAACAAGATCCCGGGAAGAAAAAGAATCTTCACTTGCCATCTGCAAAGGCTACAGATGCGCGATAACAATCAGTGGATATTTATCGAATATTTGAGGGCAGCTGTCGTGCAATAGGAAGAAACGCATCTAGTCCAAGAAACGGGCCAGACTCTATCCCGGGGACTTGGTTATATCAATGTTCGTCCGTGGGATAATAGGAGCATAGCAGGCTCGCGTCCACGTTCGAGCAAAACTTGCACACTATGGGACCCACGATTCATCCAGGGTTGCATGTGAGCTACACAAAAGGCAAGTGGCACGTTTCTTATTTGGGCGGGTCTAGTCGCCACCTAAAGCTAGGTTTTGCATGCAATAAAAACAAAAACTGTGAAAAACCTACCTCGTTGACGGACGGATGACAGCAACGACAACAAGATCCAGCGGCGTCAACGGTGGTAGCAGCGTCAGCAGTGGAAGCAAAGCCACGGATGGAAGGAGCTAGACGAATAACAAAAAGGTATGAGGAAATAAGGAAAATATGAGGGTTAACATCCTTTTATACACAAATAATTGGATAATCCTAGTATAAGAAGGATTTCTTTGTTAGCTCGAACGCCCAAGCGAGGAAACCAGTCCCACTAAAGCTCCATGCTTATTCCGGCACACTCACATGGACAATTACGTGCGGTCAGTCGAATCTCCCCTGGGTAAACTTCCTTTATCTCGTCCTCTTACATTATATACGTCACCATCTCATGCTTACCCTACAATA
This sequence comes from Papaver bracteatum, assembly GCA_023529315.1. Classification (NCBI taxonomy): domain Eukaryota; kingdom Viridiplantae; phylum Streptophyta; class Magnoliopsida; order Ranunculales; family Papaveraceae; genus Papaver; species Papaver bracteatum. The sequence continues at coordinate 1,251,673 of JAJJWX010002723.1, read as the reverse complement.
ATGCAACAATTATGTGCTAGGCAAGGGACTTAATGTTGATGGTGGATTTTAGTTCAGGGCTAAAATTATAAAACCACTTTTTGAGCCGACATCCTGCAAAGGGTAAGGCCATTTGACAAACGATGAGCGCAGAAATCCGCTCGTTTTATTTATTTGAAGCAATTCAATAAATATACAAAATTCATCCAGGATGGAGCATGTAGCAACAATCCCAAATACCCTGTGAATTTTTAGCATTATTTATAATGCATGCTTTTCCTATTATCTCCTGTGTTGTTCCCGCAAAACTCATTATTGGTGACGCATGACAACTGAGCGTTACTCTTAGCAGAGTAACACGAATCTCCAAGTGTCAATGGTGAGGCATGCACGAAATACCCGTACATGCTACATCTCTCGGTGTGTTATATTAGCCCGATTGAGCATATTTAATTTCCTAAGGGAAATCTGGACTGTCCATATCAGTCTCAGAAACGATCACGGCTACACAGGTTGACCGTATGATTTAACCAGCCTAGACAAGCCCTAGTAGGAGCAGGCTATCACCGTGATGACCACTGGTGGGCCTATTTATGCTTTATCCAATCGAATGTTACACTTTATTTCCCAGCATGCCAAAACGTCAACCCCAAAATAGGGTGGCCGCGCTATTTTGGAAGAAGCTCGAACGAGCAAGACTGCTTAAGACAGTCTCAAAATAACCGCGATCGTCCAACTTCACTAGCCTGGTTGGACGGCTTAGATCGCACCATGAAAGATGAAGGAGGCGCAAGCACGCACATTAGCAGGCCACTCTATCCCTACCTGATCGGTTTTCTCACGAAATGGACATGCAGCCACGATCGCATGCCCGAAACATGGCTGGTATGATGCTTTGCAAGCATCACGAAAATTCCACTAATGTCTTAAATTGATCAAGACCATCAAATTTCGCCAGCATGTTTGGATGGCTTAGATTGCACCTAAGACCATTAGAGAAGAGCACACACGTTCACTTTCGGACCAACGTGGGCCCCACACGATCGGTTCCTCCAAAAGAGGAGCATAACTTGCAAAACCATTTTGCCAAAATCGTGTGTACGTGCTATTTTCAAAACCCTAATTAGGGTTCGCGGCACTGCATAACTATCGCAGTTCGATCACGACCATCCATCTTCGCAAGCTTGGATGGAGGGTAATTGGCATAGTGTTGAGGAGGTTGAGAACCGTATACGTTGCTCCAATATGCTCCTTCCATTGAAATTGGTACCTGAAACAAGATTCTCAACACTAAGTTAAAACCAAAAAATAAAAAAAATAAAAAACCAAAAACAAGTGACAACCGCTGCCTCCCCGGCAACGGCGCCAAAATTTGATCGTTGTCGTATGCGTCAAAAATAAAATTACTTTCTCACTACTAAAAATATAAAATATAGCAAGGGCAAGAAATGATTATTCCCACAGAGAGGACTAAGGTTGTCAAGTTGTTTCGGTTTCCTATAATAACAATTGGGGGGTTTTTCAGATTTTTATATACTAAAATAAAATAAAAACACAACAATGAAATAAAGCACGGAAATCAAGGTTGTGAGAATATTGGTTACAGATTTCATCTTCAATTGTAAACAAGTATTGAATGTATGATTATAATTCATATTTAATCTCGCTATCATTAAAAGCCCTAGAATACCTTATTGCAAGAATACTCCATAAATTTCCTAAGTTCATCAACACACACATTAGAGATGCGTATGTAAATTCTACCTAAAGAATAACCTAACGCCTTGCGCTAATTAAGTTCAATTCCTAGGAGCATTAAATTTCAGAAATAGGCTAATCAATGCAACTATCATACATTACGCATGACAATTCGGACAAAGGTCAAAGTCTACATATGATTACAAGAGTGTATCACTATAAACCATAATCATATCATGCTACTCGTATTCAAGGTTATCGCTTGATGATAAACCCTAAAATAGCTATAGATATGGATGTATGTTCAATCAATTCTAGACTCAACCAAACAAACATTCAATCACATTGCAATACATCAATCATGCAATTATTATAAACAGTAGAAATCAAACGATGATATTGAGAGAAAACTAATTCATAAAATCAATAACTTGGTTGCAAAATCCAACTACATCTTGAACCAATAATAAAAACTTAGTTACTTGTGTTTTTGAAAATCATCATAGAAAGCAAAAAAGAACTATCATGTGAAACCCTAGAAAACCAAGTAGGAGTTCTCCCTAATGGAGATATCTAGGTTTAGAGAAAAACTTTTCTATTTATATGCTTCTCCAATTCCAAAAGTAGGTCAAGTCTTCTCAAAACCCGTCTCCAATTGGTCCACCAAGCCCATGTGGTAAAACATCTCTTCTCTGGAAATGTTGGGTCCAAAGTTGGTTGACGGGATGCTGACATCATCAATGGAATCCAGTCACCGGAGCCGGAAATCATCACCGTAAAAATGTCTCTGGCCACATGAATGATAAGAAACTATCACCAGGCAATTCTAAACTTCCAGTGGCACAACTCTAGTTCTCTGCATTTCAAACATCCGGAAAATATATACCATCCAAGCCAATTCCTTGTTCTTGCGAAAACGTACCCAAAAGTGTGACCCGTAGCTCATATGTCCGGCCGTCGACTCTTGCATCCGAATCGTACCACCTTCATTATTCAGTGAAACTTTGCGATTACCACTTTTCATTCCAAAATCCGGCAACCGGAACTAGTAGCACCAGTGCACCAATTCTACTTACTTTTCGCACAGCTGCTGCAGCTTCCAAAATTCTTGTTTGTTGTTTCCCGGCCTGTACCATCACAACAGCAACTTAACCAACATCATCAGCTTCTCAATCCTGCAATCTTCACAGCATCTACATCATTTCTTCGCAATCTCAGCTATGATCTCATTGGCATACATCTACTGTAATCTCTGCCCTGCAATTCCAACCATCAAACCCTTCATCCTTTGCCTGGAGCTTTCCATTACAGTTGCTCTGCACAAACTGCATCATTTCCTTGCGCTTTCTGTAGCTTATTTCTCTGCCACAGACAAACTCAAACTCCCTGCAACTCTCTTGCTTTCCAGCTTCATCCATCCATTCTTCCTAGCCATCAAACCCAATTGAGCTTGAACTTTGAGCACAAACCACTGCGGACTTATCTCCACCAGCACACATCATTAGTTCTTCCTCGTCCTGCATCTGTAGATGCACCAGTTCTACTTCCTTGCTCCAGCCTGTACAATCATCACCAAATCCATCCTCTTGACAGAACCTTTCCTGTAATTTCTTGTACCACCACCTTGACCATTGCAACCACCATAAACTGTAGCTGCTAAGCCATACTAACTGCATTCTCGTTCGAACTGCCATTGCTTCAATCACCATCTTACTTTTCATCTACCACCGCACACAATCTCAAGCACACTGAACCCATAACTTCTCCACCTGCACACAGCCAGCTTACTGCAAACTAACACCATTCTCTCAACAACATCAAAGCACCTGAGCCAGCACTTCTACACATCAGCAATCCAAATTCATTATTCTCCTGCTTCTCAAAATTATCCACCAACTCTGCATTTACGTTCATGTCACGTTGCGATGTATCATACACATCACCAAAGCGAAAGTCAGCTTCGTATCCACCAGACTTCAAACCTCCAGTCATTGTTCCATTAATCTTCTCAGCTTCATTACTAGCTATTTCAGTCACACATAACTCCTCCTTGTTTATCTCTTGACAGAATCAGCCTAATACCCTTCTTCTTATTTGAACATCACAGACCCATGACAATCAACATCATTAAGCCACCAAAAACATCATTAACTTCAGCTTCAGTAGCAGCTGCACTTCTTCCATGAACATCACAGCATATCACTGCCACCTAAGACTCAGACTGTAGCATCTTATTATCAAACCAACACAAGCACAATTCATACTCAACCCATGTTGTTGCTGCCAGATTTAAGCTTAAACCCGCAATTTCATTTCTCAATTTGTTGCATACTCGAATCCATTATAGACCCAAATCTCAATTACTTCAAACCCATCTTCCAATTTCTCTATCCAAAACCCTTGAAAATCACTTATATGAACTACAACAGCAACCTGAATTTATCTGCCAAATTCAACCTAATTCCAACCCAAATCACCATCTAGCTCCGTCTCTGAATTCATCACAAACCCCTTCTTTGTATTTCATTCCTCTACCTTATGTAAATCCTAACCTTCTATACCATGACCTAATTTTTTAACAGCCACAGAAGCCCATAGACTCAATCTTCTTCTTCATCTGCCATCAAATTTTCTCAATCTCTCGGATTTGATTGTGCCGCCATTACTTTTACTTCTCTGAATTTCAGACGAGAACGATCAAGAGATGATTTCTCTCGATTTAAGGGTTGTGTAAGAAATGAAGGTGGATACATCCACCCAGGTCCGGAGATAAGGGGTAACCAGCTCATTCACAGCTTGTTGGTTTCGAAGGACTGACGGCCTAATTCCTTTCTCAACTTAACAGTCAGTTTTGAGGAACTGGAAGTTCATTCTTCACCTCCTTCTTGCACAACCTAGCCAGCTCCACATCCATCAACCACCTATGACTCCAAGCAACAAATTGAGCGTCCATTTCATGTCTTTTCGTGTAAATGACTCCAAAACACCTATGAAACTCAAAAGCGAACATAAGATACATAATTCACACGAAAAATAGAAAAGAAAGCATAAATACTAGATATAAAATTAGTTTTTTAGACACCTATCACGTGCACATTTGTAATTTGTAATCTAGTATAAATTTTTAAGATTTCGTAAACCTGACGGTAAAGGCCGTATCTTTCAGCTTGTGTGTCCGATTGATGCGCCCTTTTGTTATGTTATAGAAGAGACATAGACGGACATCTTTTGTTGAGGAAGCATTGTCCTATTCCTAACCCATTGGTAAGTTTTTGTAAACCCATGGGATGAAGTATGTTGTATCTCATTTGTAGAGGTGATGAGAACATCTTGTAGAAGACTTGGGGTTGTGACCGCCCGTTGTGCAAGCTTCAGAAATACTTTCATGTGAACATATTTCATGTCTACACACCTTGATATGAATCATTAGTGCTTGGAGAAGTCCGATCCATCGAGTAACACTTCAGAGAACGAATAGTTGATGAAGCTGGTCATGAGGATGTTACCCATGAGACCGTTATTGATGCTAGAACCATGATTATCGACATAGTATGTATTCCTTCATCCAACGAGCCTTTACATTCATGAAATAACTGATGAGTTGAGCGTCCCTAAGATGAGGGTGTAGGGTTTAACCCAAATTCTCACGTACCTTTACTGTGAAGTACCATGTCAGGGAATCAATGTTGTTGCGATAGATAATAGCGGTAGTTTCCATTCTGGATGTGATCGATGAAGAGAGGAAGTTCCCCAGTCAGGGGATTGTGATGTAGAGAGACCCGTTGATGAAGTTTCAAGGAATCACATCAGGTTTCAATAACTTGTTATGTGGATAATATTTATTGAAATAGGATTGATTTCTCCAATAAGATCAAGTCCCCAGTGTATGTTGAAGGAGTTTGTATCATCCATGGATGAATGATGTTGCATCTGCTGCTTCAGAAGTCTTATCATGGGATAAGTTCAGTTAAAATTTGATCGTGTTGATGTTGAATCAGCGTGTCATCGTCGAGATATTTGTGCTGAAGCTAGAGGCGCCATTATAGAAGGTGTACTCTTTTATTGGGAGTACAATTTGAAGGCTTCTTATATGCTTGAGAATTGAAGCGTCATAGCCCTTAATATCTTAGGTTTGATCATCTCGGCCTGAGTATCTTATGTTGATTCAACACTCCTTTCATTACAGTAGTGGGCTTCAACACTTGTGCAGATATCAGAGCTTTCTGATTTTGTGGCACACATGAACACTCCTGCAAGGCTACGTCCAAAGTGCTCTTTGTGATGCTTGGACATTATCTCAGTAATGAATGTCTCAGTGATCGATTCAGAGAAATGTCATATTCAACCACTTGGTAAAATACTAATGCGGTGAAGCTACCATTCTTCTTGCAATTGTAGAGTTGTTAGCATAGCATGTGAGGAAATAAATAACATAGACATGGGAGCAATGAGACTTTCCTGAGTGTGGAACCTCTTGATGAATGTCCATTTATATTTGCAGGTTCTTGCTTCAACCTCGTCAAAGTTTGAAATTCCTCCAAGTGCTCTGATGAAGGAATACCCGCCAAATTTTCTGGATCAGAACTTTCTTCATTGGAGAGATGTGCAACCAAAGGTGCTTTGTCATTAGCCATCTTTTCAGCAGAATCCACGCTCGTCTGAAGAACATGTCATATCTTGGATCTTCCTGATTATGTGAAACTTGGTTTCTGCCTAGGTTGAACTTATGTTGATATAGCCATAAGTATTTCCGAGCGTTCCTTCAAGGTCTCTGATTGAGATAAATTACAAGTAGCTTCTTATCAAGTGATGCTTGCGGATATGAGGGTTTCGGTAAAATGATATTGATGGAGGTGTTAGCATTGATCAACGTTCTTCCGAATTCATATCCTTTGAGATGGACTGTGGTGAGGAGTCCCCAGTAGTGCTTCTCCTTGTCTGTGGATGAAGGTTCAAGGAGTATTTCCGGGATGGACAGACGTCTGACACAATGTAATTCAATGTTGTGAACATGTTTTTCCTTTATTCCTTAGACAGATAGCGCAATTTCACATATATGCTCGATCAACGATTGAACTACTTCTTTGACTGGTTGTTCAGAGTGTAAAGGTTTTAACCGGAGAGGATTCTTGTGTACTCCTTCAGTCCCCAGTTGAAGTTATTAGGGATGAACCTTCTCTTTGAATATGTGCTTCAAAATATTGCATTTACTTGTTGGATGATCGATGAACCTATGAAGGCGACAGTACCTGAGATTCTCCATTTTTTCTCCAATTGGCTCTTTCCTGATGAACGACAATTTGATTGCACCATCCCAGACTTCCAATAACTCAATCACTCCTTCATAAGAAGAAAGAAGTTTGAGTCTGTCTGACCATTTCCCCGTTTTTCGATGCCGGGTCGAGGTTTCCTGATGAACGACAATTTGTGCATTTCAGGATTGGTTATATTTTCTTTGTGCCTTCAGAGGAGCCTGGGATGTTGGAGAAGCGTTCTAGTGTTGTGTATCATCTTTCCTTTCAGCAACAACATTTGTTGAAGGCTGGAGATTGTACTGATTGTTGAATAGGCGTAGGATGCTTCGAGGTTCCTCGACCTTGCATACTTTCCTCCTTCCAGTAAAGCAGGTGCAGTAGTCGCTGATGGTTTGGATGCTTCATGAAGCTATGAGAAATTTTAGAAACAGAGATTTTCCAGCAAGGCTCTATAGACCAGGATCATTTCATTGATGCACAAATCCATCAGTTGTTGTTTTGTGACGTTCGGGTCATGACAATCCTAAGCCTGCACACTGAACCTCTTCATATAATTGTTAGGATGTTCATTGTTATTCTGAGATATTTTTTCTAAATCAGATAGAATGATCTACTCTGAGATGAAGAAGTATTTTCTGTAGAAAGCATTAATTATTTCTCCCCAACTGATGATACTTCCTGGTGCAATGTTGTTGTACCATGTGTATGCTCTGCCTATCAGAGACTTTGAGAATTCCTTCAAGCAGACGACATGGTTGTGCTCATGTTCACCCAATGATTCCAGAAACTGAGAAACATGTTCTCGAGCATTTCCCGTTCTATCATAAAGAGTGAACTTTGGAGAGGTATAACCTTTTGGAAAAGGAATCCTTTGTGTAGCAGCAGGGTATAGAGGTTGGTGACATTGGACATATGATGTCTTGTCTTTTCCTCGATCTTCCAAAAAGCGCTCCAGGTCCTCACAAGTGATGAAACTTGTAGGTTCCATTACTGGCGAGTCATCTGCAGCTTTGCGGACTTCTTCATCATGTACAACATGGATTGGAGAGATTTCAGGATCAGCAGTTGAAGATGTTTCTTTAGATTTTCCTTTCTCGCGCAGAGTCTGTGTTCGTTAAAACGCAAGCTTGCCGGTGAGAGTTTTGAGATAAGCATACAACTCTTTCTGTGTTGCAGCCATGTTAGTCTAAACCTTCATAAGATCTGGTAGGCTAATTTCCTATGGTTTCTTCAGGAGATCCGCAAGAAGGTGGATTGTTGATAGTGCCCGCATTACTTGCAGCATTGACATGAGTGATCACTGGAGCACCATCACTTGGAGGAGTAGTTGTAACATGTGGCATGACTTTGCTGTCTGGAGAAATGGTACTAGCGGTACCACTAGAGCCTTTAACGCTGAGAGGAGTAATACTTGCAGTGCCAGTACTACTAGAACTTGCGATGTTAGAGTCATGTGTTGAACCCAGATTGGTAACTGAACCAAACCTAAGACCGACCATCATTGTAAGAATTGATATTGCAACCGAGAGAATGATCTCCCACTGTGGTTGCCAATCTGTAGAAGAGGAAAAACGAGTTGCTGGTTTTTACGGTATTAAGGGGACGACCGTGCGAAGGAAACTCCTTGAACCGAGCGAACTGTTAAACCTCACACAGATGCACTTCAAAAAGGTAGTGCTTTGAATTCGAGAGATCAATCTGTAGTACTCTGGCCTAAACCAAGACAATGGTCATTCCAGAGTAAATTCGTTCACAAGAGAGGATGGGTCAATCTATATGAGGGAAGCTGAGAAATGTGTGAGATCAATGGTGATCAAAGATTATAGGTGTGTTGTGCATTCTACGTGAATAAATAAGATAAGTTATGATTGATTGAATTTGCTCTGTTGAGAGTAATTGCTCAGACGTTGAGATGTTAATCTCTTGTTATCTGTTTGACGAAAGATTATCTTGTTTTTAATCATGATTCAGAGACTTATTTATATTACTAGAATTGTAAACACCATGATCCCATGAAGTGTGACTATTGATGGAATCAAAGAGTGGATAAGTGGAAATCGTCTTAAAACCAGTTGCTCAACGTGCGGAGACTTGGTTGATTTTCCATCCACTACTTTGTTAACTCCTCCAACTGATTGCATGACTTGCTCACATTCTCATTGTGTGTATGAACACACGTGTCGTAGACTGCCAGACCAAAACCCTAGTTAATATCTCCCATGTGACACGATTGATGTCTCGTGATTGTGGAGTCTGCAAGGCAGACGTGTATTTAGTTAGTCAGTTGCTGACTTCATGGGACAATGAGTCATTGTATTGTTGACTCGAACATGATTTAAAAATATTCTGAGACTCATGAACTGAACATGTCTTTTGAGATAGAGATATGATTCTCAAATAAATGTTGATAGTTAAGGTGAGAAAATATTTCTCATTCGATGAATTATTGAATATCGATAGTTGTACCAATATCCCTTGGTTTGAGCAAATGTTGCTCGTTTGATGAATTATTGGTAGCATGACCAACTAAAGTATTAACTCTGAATACTGTCAACTGAACCGAGTATAATTAATTAAAATGTTGGTCATGAGATCAACGTAAAATTATTAGCGTTTGAATCTGGAATTATGAACCTTGGACTTAAAACCCTAATTCGATCAATTGATGATTTATTGAAAATAGACCACAGAGTGAAGGAAGGACTAGATACATGGGATTATGGGTCGACCATGTAGTGCCCAGATGCTCATGTGAGAAAAACTACCAAAGTCTCTTGAAGACCCATTGGTGAAAGGATGATTAAAATGATGTTTAATCATTTTTTGCTGAAAAATAATGTTCGTTTCAGCATTAGGTGTTGAACCCTAATTATGAAAAGATGAGGGACCAACCAAGGGATCATGAAACCGGCCTTGGTTGGTCATGGGATCGACTGACGATCATTTTGTGAAGTTCCAAGTTGTCTGGAAGTGTTTCAGACTTAATACGTGCAATTACACAAATTAGGTCAAATCATGAAAAGTACATGGGACCGGCTCCTTTTAAGCCAAAGAGCCAACTTTGGTGGTCAAGGTAACATGCTCATGTCACCAAAGTGTTCGCCTCTCAATTCTGAGAATTTTGATATTCTCTGGTGTGCGTTTGAGCAACATTTTGAGAAAATATGAAGAAATCAAGGATTTTTTGCTGAAACCGTCAAAACTTCATGAGATGAAGGAATGTAATAAAAAAATGAAGGATTCATGAAGTGTGGGACCGGCTATTTCCAAGGCATGGTTGGGCGGCCAAAGAGCCCGGTCCCACGGTATTTTTCCTAATTTTACAATATTTTTCATGATTTTAGGAAAATATCATAAAACCAAGGAGTTTGTTGAAATCAAGGAGTTTCCATGAGATGAGGAAAACATAAATAATAATAATAATAAAATAAGGGGTATGTGGGACCGGTTAGTGCATGACTGGCTTGGGCCCGGTCCCACGAGTTTCCCTAATTTTGTATTATTTTTCATGAACTTGAAGGAACTTTCATGAATTTAAGGAGTTTTCATAAAACGAAGGATATTTGCTCAAATGAAGAGATTTTCATGAGATCAAGGAAAATAATAAAAATATGATAAAATATAGAATTTGGGCGTGGGACTAGTCACGGCATGGCCGGCCGGACGGTGAGCCCAGTCCCCTAGCGCCTTGACTAATATTTTATTATTTATTATTTTCTTCCTATTTTGCATAGGTTCATCGTTCTTTCATATTTTGGAATGCTCGTTCGTGAATTCAGGTGCTCGTTGGTGTATTATTACTGAGTACACTTGCACTATTTTAGCTGGGGCTTACTCGATAGTGGCTCAGAAGCCAGTACGTTGAATATTTATCACTAACCCATGGAATTCTGCTGGGAAGAACCATGAATTGAAGTGATGTTCAGTTAACGATTAAAAATAATTAATTAATGGCTCTATACTAGCAGGCATGCTGTCTAGGAGCACTAAGTATTCAAGAATTGAGAGATATGAGCTTGTTGAAGCGTCATATTCATTTTATATAGTTAGGGAAAACATTGTTGCATCCTGAAGATGTTGTTGCTCTATACTAGCAGGCAAGCTGTCTAGGAGCTGTCTAATCTTTTGATTCTATATAGAAGTAATTACTGAAATTGCTCAGTATTTATGAGATATGTCGTTGCCTCAGTTGAGAGACTGCATATCCACATATGCTCTGAGAGATAGTATTCTCAGTCAGAGATTCTTGTGGCACGAGCTTTCATGCTTTCAACGAGAGACATGAGCCTCAATACTCACCTGATTGCTAGATCAGGAGTATGTACAATTATGGTTTTACAATTTTAGCCTCTGTCAAAAATCCACCATCTACAAGAGAATAAATTTAATTATGATTAAATACTAATTAATCATCCTTGTACCAAATCCTCGTCAATCAACTTTGGTAAGTCATTTGCAGAGCACCTGGGCGCCACTTGGTTGGTCCATCACCACTAATGGTCATTCCCTCTTATCCATTGGTTGATTCCAAGTCAATCATTCTTAGATCATCTATTGATCAAAATTAGGGGTTTGAACCTAATGCTCTATAGAGCATAATTCTAAATAGGTTCAAACACAAATATTTTTATATTGATCCAGCAATCAATATTTTTAATCATTTATTTATTTAATATCTGGTCCAATAGCTAATATTTTATTAATTCAACATCCAATTGTTCTGCAAATCAATATTTCTCATATTGATTCAAATATCAATATTCGAGAAGTAGTATTTCATGTTGGTTCATCAGTCAATATTTTAATGGCCACCAATATTTTACTCATTCGAGGATGAACCTTCTATGATCATCTTCATCTGTATCATTTTTGTTTTAACTAGCACAATGATTCTTCATTCGAGTTACTCATGACATGTCGATCGAGGATGAACATTCTATGATCATTCAACAATGATCATTTTCATATGACTTCTTGTCAAATGACACACCAACGGTTTATGATCGATTCAATAATCTCATTAACATGTGCTTATCAATCCAAATCATCCGGGTATCATTGTTGCTTTAGATAGAACAATGATATGTAACAATCATCAGGACCCATCAGACTCAATGTCTATGGTCTACAAATCCTCAACAGATAATTCATGTTTCATCCATCATGACCATGAATTATGAACTATGTTCAATTCATCAGTTAACTCATATTCTAACTAGGTCAGCGATTAACTACATAAAAATATGTTTGAAAGGCATACTTTCACATGAGACATCAATTCATGTCACATGGGAGATATCATTAGGGTTTTGGTCTGGCGGCATACAAAATGCAGTGTAGCAATATATCCATTATTAAAAATGTGAGTAAGTCGCACTGAAAGTTGAAGGAGTAAATGGGATTGTGGATTGTCAATCAACCAAGTATCCCACGCAAAGTGGAACTGGTTTACACACGATTTCCCACTTCCCCATTCTTCTACTCTTTTCAACCGTCACCACTTACAAGAGATAAATGTGTTAACTACCACTGTAGTAAATAGGTTCCTTAACATATGATATGGACAACTTAGCAAGAATTAAATTTATCTCATCAGACATCAGTCGTCCAATAACCATATCAAACACACATAATATTTATCTCGGTCTTACACAGAGAAATCATCTTCAACACATCACTCACAATCATTTAATGGTTTCTACACATTCCCAGCTTCCCCCTACAGATTGACCATTCTCCTTCTTTGTGACCGAATTGAATTTGGAACGACCATTTTCTTGGTTTAGGCCAGATTCCTACATATTAGTCCCTAAAATTAAAAGTGCTCTCGTGTAGTATATTTTTTTAGGGGTTTATACGATTTGCTTCATCGAGCACTTGCCTACTCCACCATTTTTACCCAAAAATCCAGTAAAACGTTTTTACCCGGAAATAACATGATGCTATCACAGAGAGAACTTGTTGGGCACAATTTTTTGTAATGGAAGGTGTAATTTGCGCCTTGTTTACAGGGTTATGATTTGAAAAAAAAATCTTAGCTAGTGTTAATGGAGTTCCTTATCCATCATTTTTGTCTTGACGACACACAAATAAACTCTTACTTCGGTGGATCATGTTTTCTATGACTTCTTCAGTTTTTCCTAAAGTTAAGGCTTATGAAACCTTTCATTCTATCTGGAGGAAACTAAAAAGGGGAAAGTACCAAGTACACCACCAATTTTTCCGTTCGGCAACATGTATGGACAAAACCTAATACAATCACAAGTAGGTCAAGAAAAAGACCCTTAAATAAGATTGTATTTATAAAGTTTTTCTCTTAGTCTTCCACAATCAATATATATAGACCAAAGGTCTGTGTACCTGATTGTGTAGAAAAGTTTTTGATCATAATCTCAAAAATGAATATCAAAGCTCGATCTAGTCTGTATCCGAATTGTACAAGACCTGAATTCTAACAAGTATTGAACTTGCAATCTATCTAGGTTTGATCTCAATAAATAAGGACTTAAACTATCTAGATTGATTTACGTACTACTTGTGATACTCCTATTATAAAGATAACCAATATAATACGAAGAAAAAAATAAATCTAAGACACCAGAATTTTGTTAATATTGAAAACTGCACTGGTAGAAAAACCTCGGGACCTCGTCCAACTTTGAACACCATACTTATTAAACCACTATAAATACTAACCTACTATCATACTTCGGACTGGAATGTATTTAATATATAATTAAGCCTCCAAGCAGTTAATCTGCAGTTGTGTTCCTTACGTCTCTTGAACCTCGCAAGATTCTGCACACTTGATTCCCTTAGCTGACGTCCTTTAAAGCCTAAAGTTGTTTCAACCTCAGTGAAGACTTTTGATACCTATATGCCTATAATAAACAAGAATATTTGATTTCCCTTTTGATATGTGTAAGGACCCTCAAGCTTGTCAACGATATTAGACCAGTCAAGTGACTAATTAGCCGATAATGACTCGATTAGTGTAACTCGAACGTCAATTAATAGAAATTAATCTAACAATGATTTAGATATGAAGCCAGTATCGTTAGATAGATCTCGAAAAGTTATACGAAATGGGCTACTCTAACGGGTCATTCGGATACCAGACGAACAAGAAATCATCATATCAGTTAGAAGGATAGAATAAGTCTTTTAGCTTTAAACCGCTGGCTTCCCTTATCATTTGGACGGGTGCGTTTAACACTTTTGTTCGGCCTTATCTTCACCAAAACCCGTTCGAAGAATTCATTCATTCTTCTATCTTCTTTTTTCTTCTTCTTCATTCTTCTATTTCTTTCTCTTCTTTGTTCTTCTCTGTGGAGAATTTGTGAGTCATGCATAGGGGTTTGTTGATAGGATATCGATTAATGAAGATGTTTGAATGATAAAGGAGATGGTATGGTTGTTAATTATGAAGCAGAACGATTAGGGTTTGAATCACAGAGAATCAAAATTAGGGTTTGCAGAATTGATCAATGTTTTGAAGACTTAAAAGATGATGTATATGGCTATTGTTAGATGAAGAATCTTGGGTCGAAGTTTAATTGAAGTTATGAAGTGGTTCTGAAGATGAATTAAGAGTTAGGGTTTCTGTGAAATTAATTAGAATTCGATTAGGTGATGATTAAGAGGGAAATTGAAGGATGGGTTTGCATTCATTGAAGATATGGATTGAAATTTTGATCTCATGTGAAGTAGAAGCTCATGCAACCGTAATTGGAGTTAGGTTTTTTTTTTTGTATTTGAGATTAAGTAGTTAATCAGGGAATTAAGGTTTGATTGAACTGTAAATTGAAGAAGTAAACATAATTATTGGATGGGTTTAGTCGATTTGAGAACTTGAGTTAATGGTTGAACAGATTCAAGGATTTGGGGATTATTTAGGGTTCCACTGTAGTTGCGGAATAACCTACAACTACACCCTCAATAGAATTAGTAAAAACTCAAGAAGTTCTTGATGATGAATAACAATTTTCTTATTAATGTCCTCAATTGATTACAAAGAAGTATCTAAATGGAATTAGAATAGTTACAACTTTCTCTATTCTCTTTCCTAAGATATTTTCTAACACTCACTAAAAGAACCTCCCAAATTTTACATTTGAACTCCTATTTATAGTAAAACTTATACAGCTGTACATGAGTTACGAAGTATCGCAACTCATACTCGCAAAATTACTTCATCCTCGCAAAACTTCATATTTCTCCGCGCTTCTTCTATCATCATATCATTTTATAATTATTTCCTCCTTTATCTGTTACGATACTCATGAAATATTATCTTGCGATATTCAGTACCTACATCTTGCCTCTTCTCATGTCAATTCTACGAAGAAGAAATGTCATGAGAATCCCTATTCTCGTAAATTTAGTATAGTTATTACTACCCATCAAGTTCGCAACACGTCTTTTTGTTTTTCCCTTATCTTTTTGACACGTTTCTTCGTAACCGTTCCTTTTCAACCGTTCACGCTTACTCGTATTAATGAATTTTTATCTTCATCAAACTCTCTTATAAATATTATCCTTTGTTTTTTGCTTTTTATTCCCTTATTCATCTTCTTCATCGCTTCTGCCTCTGCAACCTCTATTATTTTTTCTATTTTCCCTCTTATATTCAATGACACCAAAGAAGAAAACTATTGAACAAATTAATGCAGAACTTGCTGATAGAGACCTTATTCTTTCTGAGATTGAAGGTTATGATAATAAGTCTTCTCTCTGTGTGAAGCTCTTTACCAACTATGTTTGGGATGATCAGAAAATTTTAATCTCACGAGGTCAAATCCTCGCAGGTCTTCCTCTTCCTCTTTATGATGTTAACTTTCCTTTATTCTACGAAATTATTTCCCACCCCAATTTTTCTTGTGCTATTTACCAATTGACTGGTGATTGTATTCGCCTCTTAGTTGAATTCGCAAATCGTGCCGCTTTTGGGAAATCTTTGTATTCAGTTGATCTTAGGAAACCTGGATTTGAAAATATAGAAATTGTTCCTGCGAATTATACAGTTGAGGGTTTATTCAAGAATTACACACTAATTCCTGCGAGGAAAGAAGATAATCGTTGGGGTGTTCGTCTTCATCGTAAAGCTAATATCGCAGCAGATGATCTTCTCATGCATGATATTGATTATGCTTCAGGAAATAATAAGACACCTCGTCGTTCTAATGATGAAGATTGGTATAAGTACCCTTTAATGTTATCAGGTTCTTATATTACTGGGATAGTAGAACTTCCTGTGAACCTTCGTAACCGCTATTATCAACCTTGGGTTTTTAGAAATGTATGTACTTCCACCTCCTTATCTTTTTGTTACCCTTTAATTTCAAATGAGGTAAGAAACACTCTTGTATTTTTCTAAACAATATATTGTTGCCTCTGTTTCTTATCCTTATTTGAATTTACAGGTTCCACTTCTTCCTGAGATTGATGCGAGTGAAAATAAGAGTTCTACTTCCTCTAAAAGGATTACTGCGAGGCAACAAACTCTTCATTCTGCGAAGGTCTCCCAAGCTTCTGGTAATCAAGATGATGCTCTTCGCAAAGGAAAAAGAAAACTTCAAGATGTTGTTTACGAGAGGAGGAAAAAAGAAGATACTCTCAACCAAATCTCATTCCAATGTAATTTCTTCTAATGAGAACATTGAGGAAGATCTTGGTGATGAAGATGATAAATATCCTGAGAAGGACTTTAGTTCTAATTCCGATACCCTTTCTGACAAAGGAGATGATGATAATGATGTTGATGAAGGTGGAAATGAAGATTATAGTATCCCAGAAACTTTTGCCTCAGCAATGGTTAGCATCTCTGAGGCTTTCCTCCATTCTTCTCGTGGATTAGGAAATTCTCCTACAGCGAATGCTCGCAAACTTATTGCGAAGGCTTGTAAAGTTCCTACCGTAATTGATAATAACTCCCTCCAAGATTCGTCTCTCCTGCTTCATTATATGCTTTAGGTAGCATGGTAAGTTTCTTCTCTATTCCTTGTTTATTTCCCTTATTTTGTTGATTTCTAACCCCTTTTTTCTTGTTTAGGTTGGAAGAGTTAGTTGTGCAGCTGCTTCTGATTGGGTAAGACGTCATTCTATTGCTGAGAAGAAAACTTTGAATCGTTGTAAGAAGTTAGAGGTTGAAAATTCAAGTCTCCGTCAGAAAATAGAAGATCTAAATATTGATAACGCAGAATTAATATCTCGTCACGAAGATAATTCACAATCTGCGAGCATCGCAATTGATAATTCTTCTCTTCTTGAGGAGAATAATCAATTAAAGCTTGAAAATTCTTCTCTTCGTAATGATAAGAAGCAACTAGAAGGTAAATTCTTTGCGATGGTAATTATTTTGGTTACTTTTCCTTCGTAATTTGCTAACCAATTCATTAATTTCTCTCCTTGCTGCAGAAAATTATGCGAAGATGAATAATGATCTGGAAACTCTCCTTGCTAATCGTAATAAGAAAATTTCTGACTTGAGATCTCAGCTTCTAATTTCCCAGCATAACCATAGTTTATATGTCAAGCGTTTTCGAGCTAAGATGACTCGCAAGATTTGCGAAGATAATGAAATTCCTCTCAAGAAGTACCATACGCTCCTTTCTGAAGAAATTCCTGAAGATACTCCATATCTGGAAATCTCTGAAAGTGAAGTTGAAGATGATAGTGAAGTTGAAGAAGAAGATCATTTTGATGGGAACAGATCGCCTGAAGAATAACTTCATTCTTTTTTTTGTATATCTGTTCTGTAACTTTTCAATACAACACTTTCTTCTTGATTGTGCTTTTAATCAATCCAACAATTTATTTTTCAAAGCTTAATTTGAATTAATCTTTCTTTGATGTTTATTTCCCTTATTCGCATAACTTGATCATATGGAGAGAAATAATATATCTTAAAGACTTAGCTTAGTATTCCCTTTCCCCTTATTATTTCGCTTCAAATGATCAACTATCGCTGGAAGTATTAGAATATCCTTCTGAATTTATCTTACGAATTTTCTTCTTATTGTGATTATGAATAAAAAATCCTCCCTTCGAAGTATAAGAAATATAAGCCTTTTGCTTTTTACGGAATGTTGCGAAGTAAATAATAAATCTCCCCTTGAAGTATAGAAAGTATGAAGTATACAAAATATGAAATACCCTTAAGAAGTATAAGAAGTATTAGCAGCATTCAATTTATGAAGAATTGCCTAATATATGAAGAAGTATAAAAATTATTACTCATTGTATGAAGAAGTATAATAAGTAGTTAACCTTCGCAAAATTAAATATCCGTTGAAGAAGTATAATAAATATGAGATATTCTTGAAGAATTATAAGAAGTATTCAACTTTTTGGAGAAATATTCAATATATGGAGAAGTATAAGAAGTATGTAATTCTCGTAAATTTTACGAATATGAACTTATCTGTATTTGATTGCTATCAAAATCGCATCTTTTGTTAAGTCTTCATTAAAATTCTTCATTGATGTTGTCTTCTTTGATAGGACTTCTTGTAAAAATTCTTCAATGATATTGACAGAGCTGTCTTCTCTTCAAAATTTCTTGATGTGTATTCTTGTAAAATTTCTTCAATGATATTGACGAAGTTATCTTCTTTTCAGATCTTCATAATGTATATTCTTGTATAATTTCTTCAATGATGTTAATGCAATGAATTTCATTAATTTCTGTGGTCTTATCATGCCTTCCTAAGTAAAGGTCTTATTTTTCCACCTCTTTTGTAGTAAATTTTTGTATTTGCGATAATATGACAAGTCTGAATATTCTTGCGAACATACAACCTCGTGACATTATCGTCTTGCGATGAAATCGCATGATGTTCTTACACTTTCATGCAAAAACCCATTGATCTCATCTTAACCTCTTTGTATAGTATTTTAGCCTCTTCAGGAATTGTTGCGACAATATGACAGGCCTAAATATTCTTGCGAACATAAAGCCCCATGACATTACCGTCTTGCGATGAAATCGCAGGACGTCTCTACACTTTCATGTAGTGACCCATTGATCTCATCTTAACTTCTTCATTATGTTCTGCGAGTTCTTTATTCTTTTCTTTCTTTCTTTCTCTCTTTTTTTTTTTTTTTTTTTAGAAGGCTCGCAGAACTTCATTTGTTGCACAAATATGACAATCCTTTATGTTTTCGAAAACAAGAAGCCTCATGAAATTTGCGTCTTATAGCACGTATCAGCTCCCTAATGGAGGGTGCTTCCCTTTATCTTCCCCCTGATCACCCCTTCAAGGAAGCGTACATCGACCATACAAGGTTAGCTCTTCCCATCCGGTTCTGCCAACAACCAGCTTTTGATCGCAACCTCTTATCCTTTTTGCCTATAGGGCTTATAGTTACGAGGTTGCACCCTATGGGGTATCTTTGGGCCAAGCGCATCATTTGCCAAGACTTGTCAAAAATGGCAGATGTGGTTCAACCTCACCCGGCACTCTTGACTCAACCGTGTACCTCGGCGCCTTGATCGTTTTCTGCACTTCTTGGGAAAGACAGTATGCCTTAGTCGCCCAACCTAAATCCTCTTACACCGCATTTTATATTGCGTAATGTCGTTAGATTAGGTGAGAATCCAAGGTGTATAACCCGGATAGGTACCCCATTATTGGGTTGTACACCAAAATTTTTACCATGTACTAAGGGCCCTTGGTGGTGTTCCGGTTACCCTTAGACACGTTATAGGTACCCCCTTAAATGACGTACTTTAGGACTTTGCCTCTTACGAAATATAGCTTCGCGAACTAGGGTGTACGCCACAAAGGTTTGCCTGTATAAAATTTTCTGCGGCTCTCTTTCTTTTTGGAGGCTGATCACAGATTGCGGTCTTTTATTCGCAAATTAATGAAATTTTAATCGGAATATAAATTCTGAAATTCGTAACTTTTCCCAATTTCCTGCGAGCAAACAATATTCGTAAAATTTATCACGAAATAAAAATTTTGTTTTACCACATACCTTATTTCCACGAGTAAACATACTGATTACCTTCTTGTTTTATTATTTTCCTTCTTCTTTCTTCGCAAATCACAATCCCTTATTATCATCGTCAATTTCTTGGATGATTATCATCGTAACTTTATCCTCTTTTTCCTTAATCCTCTGCCATTAAATTTTCACTTCTTTTCACAGCCTTTGCTCTTTTTCTCCAATTTTTCTTCTCAGCAGTTTTTCCTTCGCAAACTTCTACTTCTGTATCGTAACATTTCTTTCCCTCAGCCAAATCACCCTTGATAATTCCAATACCCTTCATATGAGGAAATTTTATGCACTGATGTAGAGTGGAAGCTACGCCTAGAATTCCATGAAGCCATGGTCTTCCTATCAAAGCATTATATGGTGATTCGACATCAACAACGCGAATGATTTCAGTTCGCATTCCACTCAATGGAATTCGCATGCTCACTTCTCCTTTGGGCTTGTTGGCAGTTCCATTAAAACCATAAATTCTATAAGTAGAAGGTATTAAATCTGCATCTTTTCCCCCCATAGTTTTGTAAGCAGAATAGAAGAGGATATTGACAGAACTTCCCGTATCAATCAAAATCCTATTAATACCAATTGATTCTTCCTCCATATCATCTTCGTTTTCCTCCATATTCATGTAGATTTCTAATCTTACTACCAATGGATTATCATGTGCTTCACAACCTTCTGGGATTTCAGTGGCTTCAAAAGAAATTTCACGTTTCTGCCATACTTCAAGTCGTGAAATTTTTGCGATGTTCATTACTTCCTTTCCTTCACCATCCCTCGCATATACCCTGCTTAACACATTATCATGAAAATCCTCTATGGTTTTATATGAATGAACAATGGAATTACAGAAAACATTCCTTGCTTTTGACCCCACTTCTATATGTAGGATTTCTTCTCCCTTTTCTTTTGTTGTGTTCTCCCTGCGAGTTATGGCTGGAGCCTGTGGTAATTGTTGCGACTGTGTCTGCTTAAGTAAAAATTGATTTAGTTTTCCTTGATCAATCATTCGCAAGATTATCCTCTTGATATTATGGCAATTATTTGTAGAATGTCCATGGAAATGATGATATGAACAAAATTCATGACTTCTCGGACCCATTGGTGGTTCCTTTCCCATGTTCCATGGAGTTGGTATATTCTCTACCAGGATAATTGCTTGCCATATCTTTTCTACACTTGTATTCAAAGGTGGCAATTTTATCTCTTCCCTTACCATTCTTTGACCTCCTTGACCGTTGTTATAATTTTGTCTCTGGTTCCCTTGTCCAAAATAATTTTGCCTTTGTCCCCCATAATTTTCTTGTTGTTGATCTAGTCTTGGAATTTGGTTATTTCCTATTCGATTATAGAAATTCTTCTCTCTATCATACTCTTCTTGATCTCTACTGCCCATTGTTACCATCTTTGGCTGGCTATCATTGATTTTCTTCTCTTCTGAAATTTGCGAAGAAGTTTGTGAGGATGTTTGCGAAGTACCTGCTACTACATTGATTATTTTGGGAAGTAAATTTGCTCCTCCCTCTTGATTGCTAGTGTTTGCTACTGGATATGACTCCATACTGTTTTGCTTTTCCTCTAATGTAATGTATTCTTCTTGCAATTCTCGTAACTCTGTCATCATTATGGAATTCTTTCTTCTGAAGATTTGAACATACAATTGTTCAGTCGCGAACATCACATTTATGAAGGACAGAATCAAGTATCTCTCATCCACACGCCCTGCCATATCACTGCACATAGTCTTCCATCGTCTTACCAAATGCTTCAAACTTTCACCCACTCTTTGTTTTAAACCAAATACATCTTCAATACCTAGCCGTGAAGAGTGATTTGTGATATATGCTCTGAGGAAAGTTGCTTGCAAATGACTGAATGATGTAATAGTGTTCTTAGGGAGTCCTTCGAACCACTTTAAAGCTTCCCCTGTTAAACTTGATGCGAAGTACTTGCATAACACAGCATCATGATTCTCCCATTGTAACATGCATCTTATGTATGCTTTAATGTGCTGAATAGAACATGAAGTCCCATCAAAGATACTGGTAAGTGTGGGAAAATTGCATTTTGGTGGAATTCCTCCCAATTGTACTTCTCTAGCAAATGGAGTCCTCGCAGCTTCTTCTATTGCTTCATCTAATTGCCTTCTATCTCCTCCTCTTCTATTGTTTATCATCCCTCTCATTTCTGCTAATTCTCGAAAGATTCGTGCATTTGCCTCAGAATTCTCATCCATTGGTCTTTTTAATGCAGCTTCTCTTCTTCTACGTTCTTGCGCTTCCTCCCTTGCGATCCTTCGCATTCTATCATATTCTTCATTAATGTTTTCATTTGCATAATTTTGCAAATATCTTCTTTCTAAATTATCATAATTGTTCAGTTGCATAGCATCTTGGAATTATTGTTCTTCCCTTTCTATTCTTCTCATTCGAATATCGGGAATTTCTTCTTCTTCATTTCTCCTTCTTCTGTGACTTATTTCTTCTTGATTTACTTGTACTCTGATTCGAGAATTTGGTTCATTCCTTTCCACTTCTGTTTGTTGATTTACAATTCTTCTCTTAATTCTTTCATACTCAACATTTTGTTTGTTACGAACTTCTTCATGTCTTCTTACTCCATTCTCATGATTGTTTTGATGTATTGCTTGTTGTCTCTCAGTTTCTTCCATAAGTTGTTGTTCTTCCTCTCGATTTTGATTGTTTTCTCTATGATTTGGTCTTGTTCATAAATTCTCCATGCTTTGTTCATGGTTTGGTATTAAAATGAAACGATTCTCTTGATTTCTTTCACTTTGATTCTGTTCTTGTTCTTGCATATTATTTTAATTACTGATTATCAGTGAATTTTGTCCTTCTCTTTCTGTTCTAACATTTGATCTTGCAACACTTTGAGATTTCCTCCTTTGTAACATCTCATTTTCCATCCTCAATTCTTGATTTTCTCTTGTTAATTTGGCATGTTCTTCAGCTTCGATCATTCGTTCTTTTTGGATTCCTTGTCTCAATGTTTCTAGCATCTCCCTTTCTCTTTCAAGAATTGTTCCTCCCATAAACCTCCCATTTTCTCTGATTTTTGGTTCTCTATCTTCTTCTTCTGGTGTATTAGTTCTCCAAGTGTGTATACTCACTTGATCATGATATCCTACTTGTTGAGCTTGATTTATTCGATTACTCCTTCTCCTACTAGGTTCTCCTGTTATATTTGCTTCTCCTCCTGCTAATCTTACACTTCTTCTTACTTCAGTTAATGGTTCTGATGTGTTTCTTCTTCTTGTCATTTTTCTGGTACAGGAATTCTTCAACTCCCTGTTTCTAGCGCCAATTATGTAGTTGCGGAATAACCTACAACTACACCCTCAATAGAATTAGTAAAAACTCAAGAAGTTCTTGATGATGAATAACAATTTTCTTATTAATGTCCTCAATTGATTATAAAGAAGTATCTAAATGGAATTAGAATAGTTACAACTTTCTCTATTCTCTTTCCTAAGATATTTTCTAACACTCACTAAAAGAACCTCCCAAATTTTACATTTGAACTCCTATTTATAGTAAAACTTATACAGCTGTACATGAGTTACGAAGTATCGCAACTCATACTCGCAAAACTTCATATTTCTCCGCTCTTCTTCTATCATCGTATCATTTTATAATTCTTTTCTCCTTTATCTGTTACGATACTCGTGAAATATTATCTTGCGATATTCAGTACTTACATCCACAGTTGATGTTCTTGGAATTGTTCAGAGGAGATAAGAAGATGCAATATGATTAGTTATGATTCTCTAATGAAGAGCTAGGGTTCATGGATTGAAATTACAAGTGAAGAAGGTTCTAAGATTTTTATGAGGTAAATCTTCTCAACCAGTTTGAGTACTTGTTATGTTGTTTAATTTTTAGAATTAGTATAACTAAATTGGGATAATTGAGCTAAGGTCTAAGTTAGTTATGGAATGGAGTTTGGATGTTGTTTTGAGTTACATGGAATTGTCTTATGCTGTGTTAGTAGTTGATTATTGAGGTCTTGAATGAGTGACTGGGAGGAATATTTATTAGCTTGTGGTGAAGAACATGTTTGTGTATTGGAACTGAGATTGAACTACAACCAGTGGTACTGAACAAAGTAAATGGATTAAGGGTATATGGGTTCGTAATGGAACTCAGTTTGAGTCAGTGGTTATGGTGTTGCAGTTCATGGAGTTTGCAGTGTTACTGAGATGGGTGTATGAACTGTTGTAGGTGCAAGGAGAATGGAATAAGCAGGGTAATGAAGTTGTGGTATTACAACTGAACCTTGATCAAGGTTGTTATGCAGTTAAAGTGATTAATGGATAATCTATATATCAGAATTGACATAGAAATGAGATTGGTGGAGATGAAATTAGAATTGGTTTGGGTGTGTGTGTTGGTGGTTTAAGGAGTTGTTTAACAGTTCAGTTGAGGGAGTGGAATGAATTTAGAACAAGCTGAGTATTGCTTGGTACTACAATTACAGGTAATTTGTATGTGAATTTAAAGTGAGTTATGAAGTTTATATGCATTAAATGTATGATTGAAGTGTTAAGCTGAAGTTGATATTTGTGAATAATCGGGTAGAACTGAATGAAGAGAAGTTAGATGGTTGATTGTAGAGTTGTAGATAGTGTTGGATGTGAAAAGCTTGGAACTGCATATTGCAGGTAATTGAAGTTATTGTTTGTAAATGAAATTCATTGTTGTTTTGTATTTGAATTGAAGTTATATTGTTAAACAAGGAGTGGAGAATATAAGATTAGAGTTGAAGTTTGTCTGAATTAGAATTATTTCATGTTAGTCATCCTAGTCAGATGTCTGACTAGTTGCTTAGCTGACTCAATCTGTTTAGCTGACTCAGTGTATCTGACTAAGTTAACTCGTGAACTAGACTTGATCAGACATGACTCAGTGAATCCTGACTGAGTTGGATCAGACTTTGACTCAGTTGACCTGACCTTGACTAGTTGACTCAAACCATGGACTTTGATTGACGTTTACCATTAGTTGACTCAGGTGGACTAGACCTTAGTTAATGGGCCAGATTAGTGGACTTGGGCTTAGAACCATTAGATAGACTTGTATGATTCTTGTGTGAGCCATATTGGCTAGATTCTTAGAGTTCTTGTGTGATTAACAGTTAGTCTTATTAGCAATGATCGATTCAAAGAATGAACTAGTGGATCGTGGATCTCGAGGTAGGCGAGGCTTGTCATCAAAAGAGGTGGGAATACATTTTATTCTTTGGTAACCATTGTTGTTTCTTTTACAAAAGTCTATTTTTAAAAAACTCATGCATTGTCTGATTGTACATTCCAAGCTTTGTTTAGTTTGCATTTACGATTGTTCTGTTGATTATTTGAATCTTTCCACGATTTGGAAAAGACTTATAATGCTTTGTTTATCATTGTGAATTGTTATGGGAAATAAGAATTTCCACCTGTGGTATATAGGATACGCTCCTTCACTTTTATACCTAAAGATTTTATGATGACATATTGGTCAGCAGTTTGCGAGTTCGGAATTGTCGACATCCATATGTACGATTAGGTGTGGATTTGCGAGTTCGGAATTGCACAACCATATTAGTACATTGTTTGAAAAAGGAGTTTTTCCATATACATGTTTGTTTGTCAGTGACTTGGTCACTTGTTGATGCTTGGGAAAACATGAATTATTTTCCAAATCTTGCTCATGATTTCTTTAAAGTTAAAATGTTATTCCTGCTGGGCACCCTTTTTAGGGATGATGTGCTCACCCATTCGCACTTTCAGTTTCAGAGACAGATCAGAGTTGCGCAGCGAAAGCTTCGAGGGATTGACTCCGTTAATTAGTTATCTTCTGCTATGTTTATTATGTTGTTTATATTTGTAAAACAAATGACTATTGTATATGTATCATCTGAGAGGAATTCTTGTATATATATATATATATATATATATTTTAGAGCGGGGCTAGTTTTGGGTTAAATTTTGTAGCAGATTTCTTAATTGGATGCTTAAGTATATGATTTAGATTCTTAGTGCCTCTGTATTTAGTTAATCTCTTAGATTAGTTAGCTGCTAGCTTTGGGGGGGGGGGGGGCTACAATATGTTTCAAACTAGGCTTGGAAATCCGTTTTCATTAGACAAAGTCTAACAACCACACGGATACGGTCACACACACTCTTATCAAAGAAAAGACTAGATCACTAACCACCTCCATAGAAAAATCTAAACAACACAGAAAATTTTATATATCTATCTTGAGAAATCACAAAGCCTGAGACGAATAAAACCTTGTAATTTCTATCTATCTTGTTCTTGATATAAAGTTCGTGAATTTCAATAACCAGTAGAACAAGATCCGGATACTAGAACTATCAGGTAAAACGATAGTCTGATCAGGTGAAGTTTTTAAATTCATAACCTAGAAATAGTTTCATAAAGACCTAGGTTATAGAGAATGACTCTAGCTTTGTAACTAGTGAAAATACTGGGGGTACCTGATAGGGTGTATAATACATCCTATTTATTATCTATTGTTTATGCTTTTTTTGCTATTTTTCTTGTGAATTATGTATTTTACGTGTGTTTTTGAGTTATTAGGTACTCTGGATTCGCACGGAGGAAAAAAGAAGGAATCGCCCAAATTTGAGCAAAAAGGGCAGAATTGTTATTTCATAGGGCGAGCACTATCTGGAGCCCATCCACAGTTAAGGGATAGCCCGGAAGTGTTAAAAGCACCAGCTTAGTCGATCATGGCACCTATATAGCTAAAATGTGGTATGTCATTGTGGCCCATAATATTACTCGGACCAAACCATTATGCGGCCCATAATACTCGGATTCAAAACCCAGTGTTAAACTCAACACAACTCATTAGGTGTTAAATATTAATTAATTTGTTGTGGTTACGACACGCATCAGTACCAAGATACACCACCAAATTTTTCGTAGGAAATCTGTATGGACAAACTCAACACAACTCCGAGAATAAAAAAATCAATCGAGGAAATGTCTAGAGTTATATATCTCTCTCTCTCTTATTGTTAAAACGTTTACAGAATTGAATCTGTGAACCTAACTACAATGAGAGTTCTTGGACGGTACCAAAGACCAATGTCCAAGGATCAATCAAGTATTATCCAATAAACAAGGTCGGATCTCTCTACTGTGATTGATCAAGGCACAACATGTGATATATCAATTGCAAAGATAAACAATATAATGAGGGAAAATAAATAACATAGACACCATAAATTTTGTTAACGAGGAAACCGCAAATGCAGGAAAAACCCTGGGACCTAGTCCAGATTGAGCACCATACTGTATTGATCCATTTATATACACTAGCCTACTACCAATTAACTTTGGTTTGGAATGTAGTTGAGCCCGAATTCATTCTCCCACTGATTCAGGTACAGTCGCGCTCCTTACACCTCTTGAATCCCAGCAGGACTTCGCGCAATTGATTCCCTAAAAAGGAGTCCCACCAACTAAGAGTTTCTTTAACTCAATTGAAGACTTTAAACCAAATGTGCCTCCCAAAGATTAAGCCTATAATTGATTTCCTGATTTACGATCTAAATAGATGATCTGATTAAATGAAAAATCCAGGTGTGGATGGGTAAAAACGAGTTGCTAGTTTTTAAGGAATCGAGAAGACGACCATGTGGAGGGAACTCCTTGAACCGAGCGAACTGTCTAACCTCACATAGATGCACTGCAAGAATGGAGTGCTTTTAATTCGAGAGATCAATATGTAGTACTCTGGCCTAAACCAAGGAAATGTCCATTCCATAGTAAATTCGGTCACAAGAGAGGATGGGTCGATCTGTAGGAGGGAATCTGAGAAATGTGTGAGATCAATGGTGATCGAAGATTATAGGTGTGTTGTGTATTCTGAAATAAGATAAGTTCTGAATGATTGAATTTGCTCTATTGAGAGTAATTGCTCAGATGTTGAGTTGTTAATCTCGTGTTGTCTGATTGACGTGAGATTGTTCTATTTTCAATCATAATTCAGAGACTTATTTATATTGCTAAAATTCTAAACACGAACACACATGCCGTAGACCGCCAGACCAAAACCCTAGTTAATATCCCCCCATGTAACACGATTGATGTCTCGTGTGATTGTGGAGTCTGCAAGGCAGACGTGTATTTAGTTAGTCAGTTGCTGACTTCATGACTTGATAGGACGATGAGTCCTTATATTGTTGAGTCAAACATGATTTAAAAATGTTCCGAGACTCACAAATTGAGACAGATGTATAATGTATAAATAAACATAGTTAACGTGAGCAAATATTGCTCATTTGATGATTTGTTAAATATTGATAGTTGAACCAATATTCCTTGGTTTGTGTAAATATTGCTCATCTGAGCAAATGTTGCTCGTTTGATGAATCATTGGTATCATGACTAAATAAAATATTAATTTGAAATACTGGAAACTTAACCGAGTATATTAGATAAGATGTTGATCATGAGATGAATCTGGAATTATGAACCTTGGACTCAAAACCCTAATTCGATCAATTAATGACCAATTGATGGTTTATTGAAAATTAACCTTTGAGTGAAGGAGGACCGGATACATGGGATTATGGGTCGACCATGTAGCGCCAACATGCTCATGTGAGCAAAAATATACCAAAGTCTCTTGAAGACCAGTTGGTGAAAGGATGATTAAATGCTGGTTTTAATCATTTATTAAAATAATGCTCGTCTGAACCTTAGGTGATAAAACCTAATTGATTATGAAGAGATGAGAGACCGACCAAGGGGTCATCAAACCGACCTTGGGTGGTCACGGGATCGAATAACGATCATTTTATGAAGTTCCAAGTTGTTTGGAAGAGTTTTGGACCTTATGCGTGCAGACCGACTCCTTGCAAGCCAAAGATCCAACGTTGGTCGGTCAAGGTAACAAGCTCATATCACCAAAGTGTTCGTATCTCAGTTATGAGAATTTTGATATTTTCTAATGTGCGTTTGAGCAACACTTTGAGAAAATATGAAGAAATCAGGGATTTTTGCTGAAACCGTCAAAATTTCATGAGATGAAGGAAAATAATAATAAAATATGAAGGAATCATGAAGTGTGGGACCGGATATGGCCAAGGCATGGCCGGCTGGCCAAAGAGTCCGGTCCCACATCATTTTTCCTAATTTTATAATATTTTTCATGATTCTAGGGAAATATGATAAAACCAAGGAGTTTGTTGAAACCAAAGAGTTTTGTTGAAATCAAGGAATTTTGTTGAAATCAAGGAGTTTCCATGAGATGAGGAAAACAAAAATATTAATAATAATAAAATAAGAGCGTGTGGACCGGCTTGGGCATGGTTCGCCGGCTAGGGCCCGGTCCCGTGAGTTTTCCCTAATTTTATGTATTATTTCATGATTTGAAGGAATTTTCATAATTTGAAGGAAACATCATGAAATCAAGGAATTTCATGGGATTAAGGAAACATAAAATTAATAATAATAAAATAAGGGGCATGTGGGACCGGCCGGCTAGGGCCCAGTCCCACGAGTTTCCCTAATTTTTATTAATTTTCATGGTTTGAAGGAAATATCATGAGATTAGGGAAATAATAATAAAATATTGTGGAATTATGAGATGTGGGACCGGTCATGACTAAGGCATAGCCGGCAGGCTAGTATACACGGTCCCATGACCCCTTTCCCAATTTTATATTATTTCCTTGATGCGAAGGAAACACCATGAAACTGAGGAGTTTCCTTAAAACGAAGGATATTTGTTAAAATGAAAGGATTTTCATGAGATCAAGGAAAATAATAAAAATATGATAAAACATAGAATTGGACGTGGGACTGGCCACGGCGTGACTGGCCGGCCGGTGGGCCCAGTCCCTTGGCACCTTGGTTAATATTTTATTATTTATTATTTTCTTCCTATTTTGCATAGGTTCATCATCTCGTCGTATTTTGAAATACTCATTCGTGCATTCAGATGCTCGTTAGTGCATTATTGCTGAGTACACTTGCATCATTTTGGTCGGGGCTTACTCGAAGGTAGGTCAGATGACCATGTATTGAATATTTATTACTAACCCATGGAATTCTACTGGGAAGAACCATAAATTGAAGTAACGAAATATTATGAAAAACATTGAATATTTTCCAGGGATTCAGTTAATGAATCTTATGGTTTCAGAATAATTAATAAATGGCTTTATACTAGTACGATCGTCTAGGAGTATTAATTATTCAGGAATTGAGTGATATGAGCTTGTTGAAGCGTCATATTTCTTTTATATAGTCAGGGAAAACATTGTTACATCCTGAAGACGTTATTGCTCTATGATAGACACATTTTTGTGTCTGAATTGTCCTCAGTGTCTCTATTGTTAGTGCTTGATTTTGTACTTATTATGGTGTTTTTATGTTTGTGTAGGTGTTTTTGGAGAAATACACTTGTGTGGAAAATGTTGCTCAAAAAGTGCTATTTGGACCCCCCCCCCCCGGATAAAAGTACTAAAGGCACCCTCACTTTGGATAAGTGGCACCTCAGTTGGGCACCTACTATTCGCACCCCCAGTTTGGTTAAGGGGAACTTTCAAATTCAAGTTTTTGGCGGGAAAACAAGTCATCGAACCTACAGAATTAGGGTTGGATATTTGGGCGTGTTTTCATGAGATTCAATAGTTTATTTTTGCTGGGTCGGCTCAATTCGGATAGACAGGGATGGTATTGGGTTTGGAATCAGCTAAAATTTGCTGGATACTCAGATTCAAAACAAAACAGGGAGAGTTATTTCTGCTGTATTCCTACGGTATTCTCTGGATTTGGTTCGCATGAGTTATACAAGGATTCGGTTGCTGATTTGTCTTGGAATAATCCTGTTACACAATAACAGGAAAGGTATGTGTCCTGGAAACGAAAAATAATAAAAAAAATTACGTGCAAACACACGAAACAGGGGAAGAAGATGTTTTCGGTTATTTTCTGCGCTATTTTTGGGAAGCTGGTTAGGTGGTTGTAGCTTGTTTATTCTTGTCTGAGAAGAGGAAAGGAACGTGTGGGATCGTGTTATCCAAAGAAGACAGCATGGAGGAAGAAGAAGAAAAGGAAATAAAAGCCCGCGACTTGAAGAAAAAATATTCTGAATATATTTTCTTTAACTGTTGATTTATTTTGGAGATTGGGGACGAGATTTTGGGTGCTATGTGTATAAATAAGATGGTTCGAGTCACAGTGTGGGCATGGAGAGTTATGGGTAGGCTGAGGTTGAAGAATCACGGGAGGATTGTAGCAGCAACAGGAAGAAATAGTTGCAGACGACACATAGAGAGTGTCGTTCTGAAGAACACGAAGATCAGACACAATATAGTCGTCGTTTAGGAACAGTAGCATAACAAAGAATTTGTAACGGCTTTATTCAAAATTATAACGCTTATCTTTGTTTAGCAACAGTTCTGAGAGTTTTACTTGTAACAGTGGGTTCTGTAACGGCTTCACACTGTTATAAATCTCTGTTTTCTTATAATTCTTCAATAGAAACACCTTTTTGAGCAATGAATTATCTTTCTAGGTGTGTTTACATTATGAGAAGCTAAACCCCGCCACTGGGACGATGGAGGAAGCCGAATTTCATACATGGGTAATTTTAATTAATTCTTTATATGACTTTTGCACTAATTAAAATAGAATTATGATTTGAATTAATTAGTTATCATTTTATTAGACGGATCATGCTTGCTTAGATGTTTGATGTCCCATGCTTACAATTTATAACTAATATTTTGAGAATCTACCTTGGAAAAAATAAGAGTCCATGTTGTTTTATTTGTTGAGCGATAATTGTTAAAAGAATTAATATTTGAACCTTTTGTTATGAGTTTGGCGGAATCCTGAGTCCCAACACCTCTCTTCATCCCGTGACAATATTTTTCTTTTATTTTAGTTTATTAAATCCTAAAATCGATTTCAACAAGTTCGAGTGAACGACAACTCTAATTACCACTATATAAAATTCGAACAATTTTTGGCGCCGCCGACGCGGACTTGTGTATAGATTTGTTTATAGGTTTTATTTTTATTTTTATTATTTTTGTTCTTTTTTACGCGTTTTGATATTTTCTGTTTGCTTTCAGATTCGGAGCTAAGCTAAAGAAAAGGTGAAAGTGCTAAAAAGAAAGGCAAAGCCCGAAATGGAAAGAAAAGAGGAATCCAAATGGAGTGAAGAAGAAGATTTTGTAAATAATTATTTTATATTATTTTATATTTAGAGATGTAAATAGGATTATTATTTTTTTGTAATATTTTTTTTTTGGACTTTTTTTTGGGACATTATTTTGGACATTATTTTTAAAACCCCAAGGAAGGGTTATTTTAAATATACACTGCACAGGGAAGGACGACAGTTACGATACTGTCTCGGCCCCTCGGGTCCGTACACTGACATAGGAGTCAGTGGCCCGAGTCGACTTCAACGGTTCATCCCCCATCTGGAATGGGAGGTAAGAATTATAAACACCCGCGAATCCCCTATCAGCGAGTTTACTGGATGATTTTGTATGCATATATGTTGAGGTCTTGAATACGGCTGCTTTAATTTCCTAGTAAAGGGAAAGGACTGGCCATACAAGATAAGGGTTTGGATTTCATCACCGTTCTTTTCTTGCCCGCCTTAGGAAAACGATACCAAACGCGAACCTAAGCTTAAAATACTGACTAAAACGAGACCGATAGGGTAACGAGCTTAATATGAAAGTCATTCGAAAAATATTGGTTACTCTTTTATGCATACTTCGAAGTTCATAATGGTTTCCGTGAGTTAAATGCGTGACTGCGCCGCCTTGTAATGCGGTGCGGCCTTGGGTATCAAAGCTCCTGTAGCTTCCCTCGCCTCTATTCAACTTACTTTGACTCAGATTGATTCCATAGGGGTATGCTCAGATTGTAACGAATTCCCTTTCGAAGGATTAGAAGTTGGTATAGAAACAATCTAAGTACAGCCTTCATGCTTTTTGTTTGCTAGAAATCAGTAGGTTTGTTGTGGTCGAGTCGTCCTTGTTTGTGCTTATGTAGAATTCCCTTGCGGTTAGGATGTCAAACTGGTATTACAATAGCCATCACATGAATATGAATATCCAACTGAACAATATGGACATCACTCTTTTTATGACCATAGTGTGAATAGTGGTTGGGAACGCCAAACTTTTGAAGTTTATGGGTCATACCATGGTGAGCCCAATTACTATCCACATGCCAACCGGTCATACTAGCAAAATTTCTCTCTGCTAGAGTCAACACATAAGTTAGCTGAGTTGACACGTAAGTTAACAGAAATGAATAACTTAGTTATGGAAAAAAGCAATGGAACGAGTGAACTTTATTTCCATGATACCATAAGGAAGTCATGTGAGTCGAGTCACGATACCATAAGGAAGTCATTTGAGTCGATTCAAAAGCTTTTGTTAGAGGCCCATAACAGAACTGCTCGAAATAATCTTAGTGTTTACAATAGTACTCTTGAAAATGAGGATATTTATTTGAATAATCACGATGACAAGGCTAAAATTGATAACACTACTTATTTAGATAAGGTTCGACCATTTTCATGTTATTATAGTGATTATGATGAGGATAGTGTTGATGAAGAATTTGAAATAAGTAGGAATAGCGATCAAGAATTTGTTACCCTAATTGAGCTTTATAACGATAATATTATTTCTAGTTCAAATTTAAATAATTTTAATAATTATTCACCTATTCAAAAAGACGAGGATTTGACTAGAGATACCCCCGTTTTAGACGATGTAATATTTCCTTTTGATTACAAAGCTAATAATGGTTTAGAGGAACGAGTTTCTTCTGAGAATATTGTTTTAGAGTCTAGCGATTTAGAAACATTAGTCTTAGAAAAAGAAAATGAACTCGTAGAGATGAGTGAGGATCCTGACTTAGAAGAATCAATTTACCATTTTCAGGAATACGATGACCTTGAAATTTGGGAAATTGTGATTAATCTTTCTAGAGACACTGAAAAATCTAAATTTGGGGGTGATTATCATTCTCCATGTGCTTTAAATATTAGAAAGGTCCCTCACTTGGGACTTGATATATGTGCCTCAACCATTTTACAAGATTATCTTCATACACTTTTTCCTGAACCTAGTTTTGTCCATAAAGAAGTTCAGTTGTTAGAAACCCATCCTCTAGTTGATGTGGTTAACCCAGGCTACAATACCACGATCGACTTTATTTTCCCACCAAAAACCTTCTTTCCAATTGTGGGAACGTATGAGTTTGAAATGTGTGAATTATTAAGGACTAAACCTAATTACTTTAGGAGATTAGGGTCGACACATTAGCTTAAAAATGACCACTATTGTGGTCAACTGTGTGAGTCAAGTCCGATTGACTTAGAGGATCCCCAGTTATTCAGGTTATTGTTATGTGCTTCTAAGTTCCTTAATTGAGTATTTCCAGACTCTATAACCCGATCTTCAGGATACTGCCTTTGAGGAAATCTAGCCGATGAAAACTTTTTATCTAGATCCTTTTATAGAGCCTGAACCCGAACCACAACTACATGTAGTTGTCTTAAACAAAAAAATAGATAAGGGTGTGTTGGATATCTTCCTGGTCTATTACAGTCTTCTCTTCTTGTGGTTAGCACTTTTTGATCCTGATGACCCGCAGTTATTCCGGATGCTGCTTTATGATTCTTCAAGGTGACTAATCTCTTCCATCGTCTGGCTGAAGACTTTAAACTTATCACTTCTTGGGAGGTAACAAATATTCATGCGACACAGTAATATCTTTCCTTATCTCTTTTGCTTCAAATGGTGACAGTTTTTCCTTGTTCATGTTTTTAATTTCATCTTTAGAACATTGAGGACAATGTTAGATTTAAGTTTGGGGGTATGGGAGAAACTTTTTAGTTGCAATAAATAAACTCCAGAGCCTAGAAATTTATGCTTATTAAGGATGGCACTAACCAATATAAGTGGATGGAATCATCTTAGTTGTAGAAGTTGAGGAACCAATCTGACTAAATGGAAACATCTATAGAGTCTATTCATAAAAGCACAGAGCTCAGGTGTTAGAAAAAAAAACATGGCAGTTTCGCCATATCTCGTTGAATCCTTTTCACTTCTGTTTTTATTTATTTTAAAATATGTTTCTAAGTGATTTGGTGGGGCCCACGAACCAAGTTGTTACCATTGTTAGGTGAAATAAAATGATTGGGATACCAAAAAAAAAATTGAGACCAGGCCATCTGACCAACCAGAATAAATTCAATAAAATCGATCACTGGTGCCCTTGTATATGCCAGTTGTGTTGACCTAGAGTTGGGATTATCGACTACTGGTCCCCTTGTATGCATGCAGTGTTAATATTAGTCGGACCGATATCTTAGTCCATTAGGATAGGTTCACCTTGGCAGAGGCCTTCAGACAGATAATGGGAAACACCGTTCACCTTAGTCAACATCAAAACCATCTACATTTTTCTCTACATCCACCTTCTTAATCTTTCTATGTGATTGGTCGACTCCGGTTATGATGTCCATGAACTATCTGAGTAGAGCTCTGTCACTTATATATGAATTTTAGTATGCTTGAGTGCAAACTCGTGTACAATAATTGGAATTTCGCATCAGGGTACTTCCTCCTATAGTTAATGATTGTATGCCAACCAAGGAGATTCTTTAGTGCCCTCCAAGGTTCTGCGTAGATAGCTAGGGTCTGGAGTATAGATTTTATGGGTACACCTCTGGTAAACCCTCCCGAGATTAACTCGGTCACTAGGGCCACCTAGTGAGTTAGAATTTTATTTTCTAGATTAGTTTTGCTCGAGGACTAGAAAATAATAAGTTTGGGGGTATTTGATAGACACATTTTTGTGTCTGAATTGTCCTTAATGTCTCCATTGTTAGTGCTTGAATTTATACTTATTATGGTGTTTTTATGTTTGTGTAGGTGTTTTTGGAGAAATACACTTGTGTGGGAAAAGTTGTTCAAAAAGTGTTATTTGGA
Organism: Papaver bracteatum; assembly: GCA_023529315.1. NCBI lineage: Eukaryota > Viridiplantae > Streptophyta > Magnoliopsida > Ranunculales > Papaveraceae > Papaver > Papaver bracteatum. Next base: position 1,215,727 of record JAJJWX010002723.1, on the reverse strand, counting down.
CCCCCGGAGAAAAGTACTAAAGGCACCCTCACTTTGGATAAGGGGTACCTCAGTTGAGAACTTGCTATTCACACCCCCGGTTTGGTTAAGGGGAACCTTCATCTTCAACATTTCAAATTCAAGTTTTTGGCTGGAAAACAAGTCATCGCACCTGCAGAATTAGGGTTGGATATTTGGGAGTGTTTTCATGAGATTCAATAGATGATTTTTGTTGGGTCGGCTCAATTCAGATAGACAGGGATGGTATGGGCTTTGGAATCAGCTAAAATTGGCTGGATACTCAAATTCAAAAAAAAATAGGGAGAGTTATTTCTGCTGTATTCCTGCGGTTTCTATGGATTTGGTTCGCATGAGTTGTACAAGGATTCGGTTGTTGATTTGTCTTGGAATAATCCTGTTACGCAATAACAGGAAAGGTATGTGTCCTGGAAACAAAAAATAAGGAAAGATTACGTGCAAACACACGAAATAGGGGAAGAAGATGTTCTCGGTTATTTTCTGCGCTATTTTTGGGAAGCTTGTTATGTGGTTGTAGCTTGTTTATTCTTGTCTGGGAAGAGGAAAGGAAGGTGCGGGATCGTGTTATCCAAAGAATACAGCATGGAAGAAGAAGAAAAGGAAATAAAAGGCCGTGACTTGAAGAAAAAATATTCTGAATATATTTTCTTTATTAGTTGATTTATTTCGGAGATTGGTGGCGAGATTTTGGGAGTTGTGTGTATAAATAAGATGGTTTGAGTCACAGTGTGGGCATGGAGAGTTAGGGGTAGGCTGAGGTTGAAGAATCACGTTGCAGGATGATTGCAGCAGCAATAGGAAGAAATAGTTGCAGACGACACATAGAGAGTGTCGTTCTGAAGAACACGAAGAACATACACAATATAGCCGTTGTTTAGGAACAGTAGCATAACAAAGAATTTGTAACGGCTTTATTCAAAATTATAACGCTTATCTTCGTTTAGCAACAGTTCTGAGAGTGTTACTTGTAACAGTGGGTTCTGTAACGGCTTCACATCATTACAAATCTCTGGTTTCTTATAATTTTTCAATAGAAACACATTTTTGAGCAATGAATTATCTTTCTAAGTGTGTTTACATTATGAGAAGCTAAACCCCACCACTGGGACGATGGAGGAAGCCGAATTTCATACATGGGTAATTTTAATTAATTCTTTATATGACTTTTGCACTAATTAAAATAGAATTATGATTTGAATTAATTAGTTATCATTTTATTAGACGGGTCATGATTGCTTAGATGTTTGATGTCCCATGCTTAGGATTTATAACTAATATTTTGAGAATCTACCTTGGCAAAAATAAGAGTCCATGTTGTTTTATTTGTTGAGCGATAATTGTTAAAAGAATTAATATTTGAACCTTTTGTTAAGAGTTTGCCGGAATCCTGAGTCCCAGCACCTCTCTTCATCTTGTGACAATATTTTTCTTTTATTTTAGTTTATTAAATCCTTAAACTGATTTCAACAAGTCTGAGTAAACGACAACTCTACTTACCACTATCTAAAATTCGATCACTCTATACTTGAAGGCAAGCTGTCTAGGAGGCGTCCAATCCTTTGATTCTATATAGAAGTAATTACTGAAATTGCTCAGTATTCATGAGATATGCCGTTGCCTCAGCTGAGAGACTACATGTCTGCATATACTCTGAGAGACAGTATTCTCAGTCAGAGATTCTTGTGGCATGAGCTTTCATGCTTTCGATAAGAGACATGAGCCTCAATACTCATATGATTGCTGGATCAGGAGTACATACAATTATGGGTTTATGATTTTATCCCTTGTTGAAAATATACCATCTATATTAAGTCCGCTGCTTAGTGAGGGACAGTGATGTTCCTCAGTCAGCACTGAATGGTGATTTTCCGGTTACAAATAATATAAGCAATTTAACTTAGTCATAAGATAAGACGTTACCAGATTTTTGATAGTACGAGCAAACCAAGACTTTAGTGAAGATCCTAGTTGCATGATAGAGCATCGCCTAATGAGCATAAATTGGTGTTGAACCGCTGATTTTGATGACAGGACCTTGGTCATTTTAGGATTCACGGGCCGGGCCTAGTAAGGAAATCCTTGTAAAATTAGGTTTTGGAAATAAAATTTGATATAAAAGGGAATTAATACCCTTTCGTTTTTTATTCCACCTTGTACGACCACCACCTTCATCAACTCATCATCTCCCTCATGTCAACAGGAGAAGAACAAAATTCGCCGCAGCGCCACCGCCGTCCGACCAGATAGATTACCGTCTGGCCGGCGCCGACCAGGTAAGCGATTTTTTTTTATTTTTTTTTCCAGAAGTTTATAGTTTGTTCATGAGTTTTTCATGTTGATATTATATACATGTGCATATATGAGTGTGAGTTTTGTACAAAACCATTATTTTTTAGAAAATGTACGTTCGTTCGATCATTAGTTTATGAAACTAATAATAATCCCTGATTTAAGAGAGAGATTTTTTTTATATAGACCTGAGTCCAGTGATAAAATTTTGTTTTCAACTTTCATGAAAACCAAAACTTTATCTTGAAAAGATGTGAGGTTTCACAAAACCGAAATAAACCCTCGTTTCAAAGAAAGACGATCGTACGAAGGAAAAGTTTTTTCTTATAAAACCATGTCCTGTCCATGGGATTTTTTTTTTTGATGAAACTGTGGAGTATCCAAGAATTTTATTTTCGTGAGCCTTGCTCACGTGAAAATGTTTTTTTTTAATTTACGTGAGTGAATCGCGTTTTATATATATATATATTTATGCAAATATATTATTTTCTTTAAAATCAAAACTTGTGTTTTGTATAATATTACTTAGAAGTAAATAATTATTTATGATGAAATAATGTTTTAGTTTTCATAATCTCATGGTGAATGTTCACGCAGTAGAAATGTTCATGATTTTATGAAATCTGAGTTTTTGCTCGTCTGTTGTAGGTTCGAAGAAACAAGCAAGTTTTGAAGTGTTAACTCTTGCATTACAATCAGTATTGTTAGTGGAATCATAAAAAGGTAAGAGTTGAGAATTACCATTTTGTAAATGTTTACATGAGCATTTTTCCAAGTACTTCATTTTGTTGATGTTTGCATCTTGTATGAATGATATACTGAAGCAAAGCATTGTGTGCATGTTACAACTACTTTGCAAGAATGTCTGGTTCTCAAGTCAATGATGCCTCCAGAGATGATACATGTGTGAATAATGATGCTTCCAGGGAAGATTCATACATAGATAATGATGCCTCTAAGGATTATTCATGCATGGATGAGACTTCCATTGGCGAAGATGAAACACCTGGAATTAAGAACGGTCCAAACATAGAGGATGCATTATTCTTAGATCAAGGGCCCAAAAAACGTGTCAAGACTCCAACATTTCGTCCTTTGATAAATCCTAGAGAGGTTACTCAGAAAAAATTTGTGACTCCTCAGGCAGCTATTCGGCTCTGTCTTGAACGAGGGTATTTTTCTGCATGAATCATCAAATTCAAGCTTTCTCGACGGCCCTTAGAAAAGTTTTCTGGATGGGCGAGGTATATGCTAGGTTTTCTTCGTGTTCGAGCCAAGTTGCATGACGCACAAGTAATACGGGCTATTCAGGCTTCGGGAGATTTGTTCATTTTTCATGATGCACGAGGTATAGTAGCTCTACTTGCGCGCTGGTGTGTTCCAACTCACTCTTTCATATGCAGATGGGGAGAGTTTACCATTACTTTAGAAGATGTAGTTGCTTTATTGCATCTTCCAATCACGGGTAATATTCCTGAAGGTATTTCTTCATCAGAGGAAATTACAATCTATAACATCTTAACAACCACAATGGAGGAGATTAATAAAGCATCTGGAAGCAAAGGTTGTTATGCTCATTGGTTAATACACTGGTGGCCAAGAGATACTCCTCTGGAGTGGCCTATTGATGGTATGTTATCTATTGCTGCTTTCTTTTGTTTATGGCTGTCCATAGATGTATTTGAAAATGATGGAAATTTGTTGAAGTCGTTCGTGATTCCCTTTGCAATTAAGATGGATCAGGGTGAGCAACTCCCGATAGGTAGTTTGTTCCTGGGTTCTTTGTACTCTAACTTGGACTCCTTGATTATAGACTCCAGCATTTCGAATGGTTTTATGAAGATTGAATGTTATGCCAATACAATGTTTCTTCAAGCTTTGATGTGGGAGCGTTTCAAGAATTATGCACCTATTCCACGTACCATTTTGCAAGGATTGAACACTGATGCTCGACATGTTTTCTCTGAGAATGCCAATGCTAGGATCATGCGCTGGTCCACAAAACATCCTCGACTCAAGACTTGCTTCGTTGATGTCTTAGACCGTGAATCTGAATTCAACTTCCGCCCATGGGTATCAGTTCCTCCTTACATCTCTCAATTGAGAACTTTTAATGCCGAAGAGAGTATGACTTTGAAATCTGGTGCTGATCTGGACGATGGAGAGAGGTCTTTTATGTTAAATTGTACTCATGGTCATCTGATATCCATAATACATGGTGAATTCTTGGTGGAAGAATACAATATTGATAGGGCGGATCGGCAAATGGGCATGGATCAGTGTGTTCCGACTTTTCAAAGAAGGAAACCCTCAGTTGAATAGCTCATGACACGTCTGGACCGCACACATGTGGAAAGGAGTGAATTATGATTCCCCAGCTCTGATAGAATCACATATGTAACTCAGGGTTGTATAGACTTTTGGGATCAAAAGCTCATGAGTTTACTTGCTTTCGTGAGAGTTGATCAACCTTCAGTGAAGGAGCCTCCTACTGCTGAGATGATTGCTACTCGACCAAGATTGAAGCATTTCCCTGGTGGTGATAAACGGAAAACATCTCCAGGACGTTCATAATTAAGTATTCTTTATGAAGTCTTCGTAAGATTATGATAATTGCATTTTGTTATTGTATCAAAATTTCCCACAGGATGGTCATAATGTAAGACCGTGAATCGATGTAAACCTTACAGAAACTGAAGAAACTATTCATGGTGGGGAAGGTAGGAATAAGAATTATAAGATGTTACCTAACACCATAAATTCCCCAGTTGTTTCTTTGGTGAGTTGTCAATACTTATTTCACCGTGACCCTTTCTTATCTGTGTAATTAGGATCATAAAACCAATATTTGTTATTTGGTTACAGAATTTTGCTCCCTCGAGTATTGACGGTCTTCAATTCTTGGCTGCTGGGCAGACGGTTTCTGACTCCGGTGTTGAAGAAGCTGAATTAAGTATTTCATATAACAAATTATGATGCTTAGTAAATAAAATAATAATTGTTGAGAATATATCCAGGAGAATGTTTCCATGGAAGTGGAGAAAATACGTCACCAGAAAATTCAGAACTCATCCTTTGAGCAAAACGCTGTCAAATCTTCGCCCGATGTCAGATTTTCGCGGTCCGCATATGCATCCTTATGCCCAGGAAATTTCCAAGCTTTAACATTGAAGATTTTTAAGTTTTGAGCATGTTTAGGAGTCTAGTGGTGCATGAATACCCAAGTGCAGGGATTTTTTTTGATCCTCCCTTTGATGCATCACTCCCATACCATGAGCTAGTTGGTGGATTCAGCGTTCCCATTGGATATGCCAACTTGTACGAGAAAATATGGAAGAAATTTGGTCACATCATCATTAGTAGAGACACAAAGCGTACTTATTCACTAATAATACAAGTAAGTGTTATCTTGCGTGTTGTAAGCGGTATATGCACCAGGGCCAGAAATACTGTGACTCCAGATGTACTCTTTGATTGGGAGTTCAATTTGGAGAATTGTGAAAGACTTGGATTCAACGTGAAGTGGATTCGTAAGAAGATGAATGTTATTAAGGACTCATGTGAAAATAACATACCCTTTCCAAATGATGCTGTGATGGAGAAGGAAAACAAAATTTCCAGGCTGACGGAAGAGCTGAACATGGAGAAGGCGGCTTACAAGTCTTGAAGAATGCAGAGGAACAAAATCTTTCTTTGCTGATTTTCTTTAATTTATTTTCATAATCTCTTGAACTTCTGAACTTCTAAGAGATATGAGGTTTTATTTTTGGTTTTGATTGGTATTGGCTAAGTAGATGATTGAGGATTTCCCTTGGATTTGCTAGATATTTTCTTTAAATAGACTGAATTTTGATAAATTACTGAATCCAAGTATTGCAAACGTTTTGGAGGAATTGAAATACAATGAAAGAAAACTCTAAATACCAAATATTTTGGATGTTCGTGCCTTGAACACCCAATACCTCGAATATCCAAAACCTTAGACGTCAAAGGCCTTAAGACAATTATCGTGTATCACGACCAAACTTTCCTTGCTATCCATGTTGATCAATCTGTAGTATCCACCAACAATAGACTTAGAGATCATGAAGGGTCCTTCCCAGTTAGAATTCTTTGCAGAATGGGAGTTACGCTTAGTTGCTTTCAGAACTAAATCTCCTTCCTGGAATTTGTTAGACTTGATCATTCGTGCCCTGAATATTTTCTGCTGGTTTGGAACTCTTCATGTAGTGGATTTCCATGGCTGTGGTATGTATGGACACTCATGAAAATGAGAGTATTTGAGATACTGTTTATCATGCTTGGTTATGTCTTCAACAATAAACTTTTTGATGATATGCTTGATTTGAAGAAGTTCTGAACTTAACCATTTGGTGAAATATTACTGAGGCGAGGTTATCCATTCGTAGCATTTTGCAATTGCTAAGTTGTTGGTGGAGTAAAGTCCTCGGACCAAATAAGCATATTTGAAAACTGATGATATGGACACATGGGGAGGAATAAGACTTGCTTGAGTACGAAACCTTTTGATGAAAGCATTTGCATTTTCTTCAGGCTTTTGTGTTAACTCTGTCAGGGCTTTGACTTCCTTCAAATACTCGAATGGTGAAGTATCTTATTTTTCTTCTTCCGAATCAAAGGTTTCTTCAACAGAGAAATATGCAATTGAAGTTGTTAGTGTTACCTTTCCAGCGTGAATCCATGTCCATCCAAGAATCATATCATATCCTGGATCTTCTCGGATTATGTAAAATTTCGTTTCTGTCCAGGATGAGTTTATGTTCACCTTGAGAGTGATGTGTCCATAAGCATCTCTGGGTGTTCCTTCATGATCTATGATTATTACTAGAGCATGAATGGCTTCTTGTCGTGTGATACCAGCATCTCTGAGAGTTTTTAGAGGGATGACATTAACAGCGGTGCCGACATCAATCAATGC